>JAOWCC010000936.1:8318921-9518921 GCA_030867875.1 Actinernus sp. WN-2022 | reverse complement strand
TAGGACGCAACATCAAAACATAGGAATTGAGTCGCTTACATTACAAGAAGGATCCATCATTGATCTATCTCATTGGACAGCTTCCTATGTAGCGTACCTGTATATTCTTAATTGTCAAAATACACATGACGAACAACGATATATAGAACCATACTATGCTCCAAAAGCTTCTAAAGTGACTAATAAAAGATGTTTTATCCAACCTTTGCTTTATATTCATTGCTTGATGTAATATTTCAATAGTGTATCATGAAGAGATCCAAACACCGAGAAAACAATGAATCACAAAGGAATCACTGAGCTATATTAATTAACTTCGAGGTTTTGAGCCCCTCATGAAACACACAAACCAGTCTCCACAAAGCTTGAGTAATGCAAGCTGGAATAACGATATTTCGTCAGTTCAATCTATGCCACACAATCCCTTATCAGTGGTCAACATTTTTAAGTGGATGTACTGAATGAAAGCCGTAATTCGTTTATTTTAGTTACTTACAGTTCACCGTCAGTTTCGCTACACTTGAGATGGCAGTAGCTCCAACACCATTGCTAGCTTGACACTTGTAGTCTCCCTCGTCATTTCTGCTTAAATTTCTAATGGTCAGAGAGAAGGTTGCATTTTCCATGTTGCCTGATCTCGAGAAATTGAATCTGTTGTCTGAGAGTGCGTTTAGATTGGTGGTGCCCCTATACCACGAGACTGTTGTCATCGGTTGCCCTTCAACTCTGCAGCGCAGCTATACCTCTTGTTGCTCATTCTTTTCGACGGCATCGGGATTAGCTAGAATCTTTGGTTGATCTGAAGAACAAGAAAAATGTTGAAACAAAGTGTGTGCTAAGCACAAGTCGAAGAGGTATCCATTATGAGAAATATACCTTGGCTGACCTGCAATAAACCCTAAATTTGCATTACTGATCTGGCATGAAAAACTTCTTTATGAAACGAAATATAATTTCATCACTTATAGTAACATTTTTAATGTTCTAAAACGACCAGATAGTCATTTTTCTCTGGGCATTGGCTTATTCAAAATGTAGAACGCAACAACAGAACAGTTCACTTGAGTCGCCTACATTACAAGAAGCATCCATCTTTGAACTATCTCATTGGACAGCTCTTCCTATGTAGTACAGCTATATATCCTTAATAGTCAAAATACACACCATGAACAACAATATATAACCATACTACACACTAAAGTGCCTAATAAAAGATATGTTATGCAACTTTTCCTTTATATTAATTGCTTGAGGTAATATTTCAATAGTTTTTTCCTGAGCAGATCCAAACACCGAAACAACAATGAATAACAAAGGAGTCACTGCACTATATTAATTAACTTCGAGGTTTTGAGTACCTCATGAAACACACAAATCAGTTTCCATAACGCTTCCATAATGTTAGCCTGCGAATACAGCCCTCTCGCATCGGGAATCACAATCAAAACATGGCCCCGAGACAGACGTCGGCTGCGTCTTCAGACCGAAAATTCCATACTGATGACGTTATGCGACCAGGTTCTGGTCGCGTTATTTGATTGGCTAGCATATGATAATTAGGCATACTAGCCAATCAAATAACGCGACCAGATCCTGTCGGCATAACGTCATCAGTATGGAATTTTACGTCTCAGGACGCTGACGTCTCTCTCGGGGGCAATGTTTTGATTGTGGTTCCCGATGCTAGACGGCTGTATTCGCCGGCTAGACTAATGTAACCTGAATTAATGAATATTTCATCAATTCAATCTATGCCACACAATTCCTTATCAGTGGTCGATATTTTCAAGTGGATGTACTGAATGAAGGCTATAATTCTTTTCTTCAAGTTACTTACAGTTCACCGTCAGTTTCGCTGCACTTGAGATGGCAGTAGCTCCAACACCATTGCTAGCTTGACACTTGTAGTCTCCCTCGTCATTTCTGCTTAAATTTCTAATGGTCAGAGAGAAGGTTGCATTTTCCATGTTGCCTGATCTCGAGAAATTGAATCTGTTGTCTGAGAGTGCGTTTAGATTGGTGGTGCCCCTATACCACGAGACTGTTGTCATCGGTTGCCCTTCAACTCTGCAGCGCAGCGTTACCTCTTGTTGCTCATTCTTTTCGACGGCATCGGGATTAGCTAGAATCTTTGGTTGATCTGAAGAACAAGAAAAATGTTGAAACAAAGTGTGTGCTAAGCACAAGTCGAAGAGGTATCCATTATGAGAAATATACCTTGGCTGACCTGCAATAAACCCTAAATTTGCATTACTGATCTGGCATGAAAAACTTCTTTATGAAACGAAATATAATTTCATCACTTATAGTAACATTTTAAATGTTCTAAAACGACCAGATAGTCATTTTTCTCTGGGCATTGGCTTATTCAAAATGTAGAACGCAACAACAGAACAGTTCACTTGAGTCGCCTACATTACAAGAAGCATCCATCTTTGAACTATCTCATTGGACAGCTCTTCCTATGTAGTACAGCTATATATCCTTAATAGCCAAAATACACACCATGAACAACAATATATAACCATACTACACACTAAAGTGCCTAATAAAAGATATGTTATGCAACTTTTCCTTTATATTAATTGCTTGAGGTAATATTTCAATAGTTTTTTCCTGAGCAGATCCAAACACCGAAACAACAATGAATAACAAAGGAGTCACTGCACTATATTAATTAACTTCGAGGTTTTGAGTACCTCATGAAACACACAAATCAGTTTCCATAACGCTTCATAATGTTAGCCTGCGAATACAGCCCTCTCGCATCGGGAATCACAATCAAAACATGGCCCCGAGACAGACGTCGGCTGCGTCTTCAGACCGAAAATTCCATACTGATGACGTTATGCGGCCAGGTTCTGGTCGCGTTATTTGATTGGCTAGCATATGATAATTAGGCATACTAGCCAATCAAATAACGCGACCAGATCCTGTCGGCATAACGTCATCAGTATGGAATTTTACGTCTCAGGACGCTGACGTCTCTCTCGGGGGCAATGTTTTGATTGTGGTTCCCGATGCTAGACGGCTGTATTCGCCGGCTAGACTAATGTAACCTGAAATAATGAATATTTCATCAATTCAATCTATGCCACACAATTCCTTATCAGTGGTCGATATTTTCAAGTGGATGTACTGAATGAAGGCTATAATTCTTTTCTTCAAGTTACTTACAGTTCACCGTCAGTTTCGCTGCACTTGAGATGGCAGTAGCTCCAACACCATTGCTAGCTTGGCACTTGTAGTCTCCCTCGTCACTTCTGCTTAGATTTCTAATGGTCAGAGAGAAGGTTGCATTTTCCATGTTGCCTGATCTCGAGAAATTGAATCTGTTGTCGGCGAGAGCGTTTAGATTGGTGGTGCCTCTAAACCACAAGACTGTTGTCATCGGTTGCCCTTCAACTGTACAGCGCAGCGTTACCACTTGTTGCTCATTCTTCTCGACGGCATCTGGATTAGCTAGAATCTTTGGTGGATCTAAGGAAGAAGAAGGAATGTCGAAACAAGGTATGTGCTAAACACATGTACAATGTAGAGAGGTATCCTTTATGAGTAATATACCTTGGCTTCCCTGCAAGAAAAACTAAATTTGCATTACTGATCTTCCGTGAAGTTCTTCTTTATGAAACCAAAGATTATGTCATCACTTATACTAACATTTAAAATGTACTACTACGACCACATAGTCATTTTTCTCTGGGCACTGGCTTATCCAAATGGTAGGACGCAACAACTAAACAGAGGAATTGAGTCGCTTACATTACAAGAAGGATCCATCATTGATCTATCTCATTGGACAGCTTCCTATGTAGCGTACCTGTATATTCTTAATTGTCAAAATACACATGACGAACAACGATATATAGAACCATACTATGCTCCAAAAGCTTCTAAAGTGACTAATAAAAGATGTTTTATCCAACCTTTGCTTTATATTCATTGCTTGATGTAATATTTCAATAGTGTATCATGAAGAGATCCAAACACCGAGAAAACAATGAATCACAAAGGAATCACCGAGCTATATTAATTAACTTCGAGGTTTTGAGCCCCTCATGAAACACACAAACCAGTCTCCACGAAGCTTGAGTAATGCAAGCTGGAATAACGATATTTCGTCAGTTCAATCTATGCCACACAATCCCTTATCAGTGGTCAACATTTTTAAGTGGATGTACTGAATGAAAGCCGTAATTCGTTTCTTTTAGTTACTTACAGTTCACCGTCAGTTTCGCTACACTTGAGATGGCAGTAGCTCCAACACCATTGCTAGCTTGACACTTGTAGTCTCCCTCGTCACTTCTGCTTAAATTTCTAATGGTCAGAGAGAAGGTTGCATTTTCCATGTTGCCTGATCTCGAGAAATTGAGTCTGTTGTCTGAGAGTGCGTTTAGATTGGTGGTGCCCCTATACCACGAGACTGTTGTCATCGGTTGCCCTTCAACTCTACAACGCAGCGTTACCTCTTGTTGCTCATTCTTCTCGACGGCATCTGGATTAGCTAGAATCTTTGGTTGATCTAAGGAAGAAGAAGGAATGTCGAAACAAGGTATGTGGTAAACACATGTACAATGTAGAGAGGTATCCTTTATGAGTAATATACCTTGGCTTCCCTGCAAGAAAAACTAAATTTGCATTACTGATCTTCCGTGAAGTTCTTCCTTATGAAACCAAAGATTATGTCATCACTTATACTAACATTTAAAATGTACTACTACGACCACATAGTCATTTTTCTCTGGGCACTGGCTTATCCAAATGGTAGGACGCAACATCAAAACATAGGAATTGAGTCGCTTACATTACAAAAAGGATCCATCATTGATCTATCTCATTGGACAGCTTCCTATGTAGCGTACCTGTATATTCTTAATTGTCAAAATACACATGACGAACAACGATATATAGAACCATGCTACATTGTATGCTCCAAAAGCTTCTAAAGTGACTAATAAAAGATGTTTTATCCAACCTTTGCTTTATATTCATTGCTTGATGTAATATTTCAATAGTGTATCATGAAGAGATCCAAACACCGAGAAAACAATGAATCACAAAGGAATCACCGAGCTATATTAATTAACTTCGAGGTTTTGAGCCCCTCATGAAACACACAAACCAGTCTCCACGAAGCTTGAGTAATGCAAGCTGGAATAACGATATTTCGTCAGTTCAATCTATGCCACACAATCCCTTATCAGTGGTCAACATTTTTAAGTGGATGTACTGAATGAAAGCCGTAATTCGTTTCTTTTAGTTACTTACAGTTCACCGTCAGTTTCGCTACACTTGAGATGGCAGTAGCTCCAACACCATTGCTAGCTTGACACTTGTAGTCTCCCTCGTCACTTCTGCTTAAATTTCTAATGGTCAGAGAGAAGGTTGCATTTTCCATGTTGCCTGATCTCGAGAAATTGAGTCTGTTGTCCGAGAGTGCGTTTAGATTGGTGGTGCCCCTATACCACGAGACTGTTGTCATCGGTTGCCCTTCAACTGTACAGCGCAGCGTTACCACTTGTTGCTCATTCTTCTCGACGGCATCTGGATTAGCTAGAATCTTTGGTGGATCTAAGGAAGAAGAAGGAATGTCGAAACAAGGTATGTGCTAAACACATGTACAATGTAGAGAGGTATCCTTTATGAGTAATATACCTTGGCTTCCCTGCAAGAAAAACTAAATTTGCATTACTGATCTTCCGTGAAGTTCTTCTTTATGAAACCAAAGATTATGTCATCACTTATACTAACATTTAAAATGTACTACTACGACCACATAGTCATTTTTCTCTGGGCACTGGCTTATCCAAATGGTAGGACGCAACAACTAAACAGAGGAATTGAGTCGCTTACATTACAAGAAGGATCCATCATTGATCTATCTCATTGGACAGCTTCCTATGTAGCGTACCTGTATATTCTTAATTGTCAAAATACACATGACGAACAACGATATATAGAACCATACTATGCTCCAAAAGCTTCTAAAGTGACTAATAAAAGATGTTTTATCCAACCTTTGCTTTATATTCATTGCTTGATGTAATATTTCAATAGTGTATCATGAAGAGATCCAAACACCGAGAAAACAATGAATCACAAAGGAATCACCGAGCTATATTAATTAACTTCGAGGTTTTGAGCCCCTCATGAAACACACAAACCAGTCTCCACGAAGCTTGAGTAATGCAAGCTGGAATAACGATATTTCGTCAGTTCAATCTATGCCACACAATCCCTTATCAGTGGTCAACATTTTTAAGTGGATGTACTGAATGAAAGCCGTAATTCGTTTCTTTTAGTTACTTACAGTTCACCGTCAGTTTCGCTACACTTGAGATGGCAGTAGCTCCAACACCATTGCTAGCTTGACACTTGTAGTCTCCCTCGTCACTTCTGCTTAAATTTCTAATGGTCAGAGAGAAGGTTGCATTTTCCATGTTGCCTGATCTCGAGAAATTGAGTCTGTTGTCTGAGAGTGCGTTTAGATTGGTGGTGCCCCTATACCACGAGACTGTTGTCATCGGTTGCCCTTCAACTCTACAACGCAGCGTTACCTCTTGTTGCTCATTCTTCTCGACGGCATCTGGATTAGCTAGAATCTTTGGTGGATCTAAGGAAGAAGAAGGAATGTCGAAACAAGGTATATGGTAAACACATGTACAATGTAGAGAGGTATCCTTTATGAGTAATATACCTTGGCTTCCCTGCAAGAAAAACTAAATTTGCATTACTGATCTTCCGTGAAGTTCTTCCTTATGAAACCAAAGATTATGTCATCACTTATACTAACATTTAAAATGTACTACTACGACCACATAGTCATTTTTCTCTGGGCACTGGCTTATCCAAATGGTAGGACGCAACATCAAAACATAGGAATTGAGTCGCTTACATTACAAGAAGGATCCATCATTGATCTATCTCATTGGACAGCTTCCTATGTAGCGTACCTGTATATTCTTAATTGTCAAAATACACATGACGAACAACGATATATAGAACCATGCTACATTGTATGCTCCAAAAGCTTCTAAAGTGACTAATAAAAGATGTTTTATCCAACCTTTGCTTTATATTCATTGCTTGATGTAATATTTCAATAGTGTATCATGAAGAGATCCAAACACCGAGAAAACAATGAATCACAAAGGAATCACCGAGCTATATTAATTAACTTCGAGGTTTTGAGCCCCTCATGAAACACACAAACCAGTCTCCACGAAGCTTGAGTAATGCAAGCTGGAATAACGATATTTCGTCAGTTCAATCTATGCCACACAATCCCTTATCAGTGGTCAACATTTTTAAGTGGATGTACTGAATGAAAGCCGTAATTCGTTTCTTTTAGTTACTTACAGTTCACCGTCAGTTTCGCTACACTTGAGATGGCAGTAGCTCCAACACCATTGCTAGCTTGACACTTGTAGTCTCCCTCGTCACTTCTGCTTAAATTTCTAATGGTCAGAGAGAAGGTTGCATTTTCCATGTTGCCTGATCTCGAGAAATTGAGTCTGTTGTCCGAGAGTGCGTTTAGATTGGTGGTGCCCCTATACCACGAGACTGTTGTCATCGGTTGCCCTTCAACTGTACAGCGCAGCGTTACCACTTGTTGCTCATTCTTCTCGACGGCATCTGGATTAGCTAGAATCTTTGGTGGATCTAAGGAAGAAGAAGGAATGTCGAAACAAGGTATGTGCTAAACACATGTACAATGTAGAGAGGTATCCTTTATGAGTAATATACCTTGGCTTCCCTGCAAGAAAAACTAAATTTGCATTACTGATCTTCCGTGAAGTTCTTCTTTATGAAACCAAAGATTATGTCATCACTTATACTAACATTTAAAATGTACTACTACGACCACATAGTCATTTTTCTCTGGGCACTGGCTTATCCAAATGGTAGGACGCAACAACTAAACAGAGGAATTGAGTCGCTTACATTACAAGAAGGATCCATCATTGATCTATCTCATTGGACAGCTTCCTATGTAGCGTACCTGTATATTCTTAATTGTCAAAATACACATGACGAACAACGATATATAGAACCATACTATGCTCCAAAAGCTTCTAAAGTGTCTAATAAAAGATGTTTTATCCAACCTTTGCTTTATATTCATTGCTTGATGTAATATTTCAATAGTGTATCATGAAGAGATCCAAACACCGAGAAAACAATGAATCACAAAGGAATCACCGAGCTATATTAATTAACTTCGAGGTTTTGAGCCCCTCATGAAACACACAAACCAGTCTCCACGAAGCTTGAGTAATGCAAGCTGGAATAACGATATTTCGTCAGTTCAATCTATGCCACACAATCCCTTATCAGTGGTCAACATTTTTAAGTGGATGTACTGAATGAAAGCCGTAATTCGTTTCTTTTAGTTACTTACAGTTCACCGTCAGTTTCGCTACACTTGAGATGGCAGTAGCTCCAACACCATTGCTAGCTTGACACTTGTAGTCTCCCTCGTCACTTCTGCTTAAATTTCTAATGGTCAGAGAGAAGGTTGCATTTTCCATGTTGCCTGATCTCGAGAAATTGAGTCTGTTGTCTGAGAGTGCGTTTAGATTGGTGGTGCCCCTATACCACGAGACTGTTGTCATCGGTTGCCCTTCAACTCTACAGCGCAGCGTTACCTCTTGTTGCTCATTCTTCTCGACGGCATCTGGATTAGCTAGAATCTTTGGTTGATCTAAGGAAGAAGAAGGAATGTCGAAACAAGGTATGTGGTAAACACATGTACAATGTAGAGAGGTATCCTTTATGAGTAATATACCTTGGCTTCCCTGCAAGAAAAACTAAATTTGCATTACTGATCTTCCGTGAAGTTCTTCCTTATGAAACCAAAGATTATGTCATCACTTATACTAACATTTAAAATGTACTACTACGACCACATAGTCATTTTTCTCTGGGCACTGGCTTATCCAAATGGTAGGACGCAACATCAAAACATAGGAATTGAGTCGCTTACATTACAAGAAGGATCCATCATTGATCTATCTCATTGGACAGCTTCCTATGTAGCGTACCTGTATATTCTTAATTGTCAAAATACACATGACGAACAACGATATATAGAACCATACTATGCTCCAAAAGCTTCTAAAGTGACTAATAAAAGATGTTTTATCCAACCTTTGCTTTATATTCATTGCTTGATGTAATATTTCAATAGTGTATCATGAAGAGATCCAAACACCGAGAAAACAATGAATCACAAAGGAATCACCGAGCTATATTAATTAACTTCGAGGTTTTGAGCCCCTCATGAAACACACAAACCAGTCTCCACGAAGCTTGAGTAATGCAAGCTGGAATAACGATATTTCGTCAGTTCAATCTATGCCACACAATCCCTTATCAGTGGTCAACATTTTTAAGTGGATGTACTGAATGAAAGCCGTAATTCGTTTCTTTTAGTTACTTACAGTTCACCGTCAGTTTCGCTACACTTGAGATGGCAGTAGCTCCAACACCATTGCTAGCTTGACACTTGTAGTCTCCCTCGTCACTTCTGCTTAAATTTCTAATGGTCAGAGAGAAGGTTGCATTTTCCATATTGCCTGATCTCGAGAAATTGAGTCTGTTGTCTGAGAGTGCGTTTAGATTGGTGGTGCCCCTATACCACGAGACTGTTGTCATCGGTTGCCCTTCAACTCTACAGCGCAGCGTTACCTCTTGTTGCTCATTCTTCTCGACGGCATCTGGATTAACTAGAATCTTTGGTTGATCTAAGGAAGAAGAAGGAATGTCGAAACAAGGTATGTGGTAAACACATGTACAATGTAGAGAGGTATCCTTTATGAGTAATATACCTTGGCTTCCCTGCAAGAAAAACTAAATTTGCATTACTGATCTTCCGTGAAGTTCTTCCTTATGAAACCAAAGATTATGTCATCACTTATACTAACATTTAAAATGTACTACTACGACGACATAGTCATTTTTCTCTGGGCACTGGCTTATCCAAATGGTAGGACGCAACATCAAAACATAGGAATTGAGTCGCTTACATTACAAGAAGGATCCATCATTGATCTATCTCATTGGACAGCTTCCTATGTAGCGTACCTGTATATTCTTAATTGTCAAAATACACATGACGAACAACGATATATAGAACCATGCTATGCTCCAAAAGCTTCTAAAGTGACTAATAAAAGATGTTTTATCCAACCTTTGCTTTATATTCATTGCTTGATGTAATATTTCAATAGTGTATCATGAAGAGATCCAAACACCGAGAAAACAATGAATCACAAAGGAATCACCGAGCTATATTAATTAACTTCGAGGTTTTGAGCCCCTCATGAAACACACAAACCAGTCTCCACGAAGCTTGAGTAATGCAAGCTGGAATAACGATATTTCGTCAGTTCAATCTATGCCACACAATCCCTTATCAGTGGTCAACATTTTTAAGTGGATGTACTGAATGAAAGCCGTAATTCGTTTCTTTTAGTTACTTACAGTTCACCGTCAGTTTCGCTACACTTGAGATGGCAGTAGCTCCAACACCATTGCTAGCTTGACACTTGTAGTCTCCCTCGTCACTTCTGCTTAAATTTCTAATGGTCAGAGAGAAGGTTGCATTTTCCATGTTGCCTGATCTCGAGAAATTGAGTCTGTTGTCTGAGAGTGCGTTTAGATTGGTGGTGCCCCTATACCACGAGACTGTTGTCATCGGTTGCCCTTCAACTCTACAGCGCAGCGTTACCTCTTGTTGCTCATTCTTCTCGACGGCATCTGGATTAGCTAGAATCTTTGGTTGATCTAAGGAAGAAGAAGGAATGTCGAAACAAGGTATGTGGTAAACACATGTACAATGTAGAGAGGTATCCTTTATGAGTAATATACCTTGGCTTCCCTGCAAGAAAAACTAAATTTGCATTACTGATCTTCCGTGAAGTTCTTCCTTATGAAACCAAAGATTATGTCATCACTTATACTAACATTTAAAATGTACTACTACGACCACATAGTCATTTTTCTCTGGGCACTGGCTTATCCAAATGGTAGGACGCAACATCAAAACATAGGAATTGAGTCGCTTACATTACAAGAAGGATCCATCATTGATCTATCTCATTGGACAGCTTCCTATGTAGCGTACCTGTATATTCTTAATTGTCAAAATACACATGACGAACAACGATATATAGAACCATACTATGCTCCAAAAGCTTCTAAAGTGACTAATAAAAGATGTTTTATCCAACCTTTGCTTTATATTCATTGCTTGATGTAATATTTCAATAGTGTATCATGAAGAGATCCAAACACCGAGAAAACAATGAATCACAAAGGAATCACTGAGCAATATTAATTAACTTCGAGGTTTTGAGCCCCTCATGAAACACACAAACCAGTCTCCACAAAGCTTGAGTAATGCAAGCTGGAATAACGATATTTCGTCAGTTCAATCTATGCCACACAATCCCTTATCAGTGGTCAACATTTTTAAGTGGATGTACTGAATGAAAGCCGTAATTCGTTTATTTTAGTTACTTACAGTTCACCGTCAGTTTCGCTACACTTGAGATGGCAGTAGCTCCAACACCATTGCTAGCTTGACACTTGTAGTCTCCCTCGTCATTTCTGCTTAAATTTCTAATGGTCAGAGAGAAGGTTGCATTTTCCATGTTGCCTGATCTCGAGAAATTGAATCTGTTGTCTGAGAGTGCGTTTAGATTGGTGGTGCCCCTATACCACGAGACTGTTGTCATCGGTTGCCCTTCAACTCTGCAGCGCAGCGTTACCTCTTGTTGCTCATTCTTTTCGACGGCATCGGGATTAGCTAGAATCTTTGGTTGATCTGAAGAACAAGAAAAATGTTGAAACAAAGTGTGTGCTAAGCACAAGTCGAAGAGGTATCCATTATGAGAAATATACCTTGGCTGACCTGCAATAAACCCTAAATTTGCATTACTGATCTGGCATGAAAAACTTCTTTATGAAACGAAATATAATTTCATCACTTATAGTAACATTTTAAATGTTCTAAAACGACCAGATAGTCATTTTTCTCTGGGCATTGGCTTATTCAAAATGTAGAACGCAACAACAGAACAGTTCACTTGAGTCGCCTACATTACAAGAAGCATCCATCTTTGAACTATCTCATTGGACAGCTCTTCCTATGTAGTACAGCTATATATCCTTAATAGTCAAAATACACACCATGAACAACAATATATAACCATACTACACACTAAAGTGCCTAATAAAAGATATGTTATGCAAATTTTCCTTTATATTAATTGCTTGAGGTAATATTTCAATAGTTTTTTCCTGAGCAGATCCAAACACCGAAACAACAATGAATAACAAAGGAGTCACTGCACTATATTAATTAACTTCGAGGTTTTGAGTACCTCATGAAACACACAAATCAGTTTCCATAACGCTTCCATAATGTTAGCCTGCGAATACAGCCCTCTCGCATCGGGAATCACAATCAAAACATGGCCCCGAGACAGACGTCGGCTGCGTCTTCAGACCGAAAATTCCATACTGATGACGTTATGCGGCCAGGTTCTGGTCGCGTTATTTGATTGGCTAGCATATGATAATTAGGCATACTAGCCAATCAAATAACGCGACCAGATCCTGTCGGCATAACGTCATCAGTATGGAATTTTACGTCTCAGGACGCTGACGTCTCTCTCGGGGGCAATGTTTTGATTGTGGTTCCCGATGCTAGACGGCTGTATTCGCCGGCTAGACTAATGTAACCTGAAATAATGAATATTTCATCAATTCAATCTATGCCACACAATTCCTTATCAGTGGTCGATATTTTCAAGTGGATGTACTGAATGAAGGCTATAATTCTTTTCTTCAAGTTACTTACAGTTCACCGTCAGTTTCGCTGCACTTGAGATGGCAGTAGCTCCAACACCATTGCTAGCTTGGCACTTGTAGTCTCCCTCGTCACTTCTGCTTAGATTTCTAATGGTCAGAGAGAAGGTTGCATTTTCCATGTTGCCTGATCTCGAGAAATTGAATCTGTTGTCGGCGAGAGCGTTTAGATTGGTGGTGCCTCTAAACCACAAGACTGTTGTCATCGGTTGCCCTTCAACTGTACAGCGCAGCGTTACCACTTGTTGCTCATTCTTCTCGACGGCATCTGGATTAGCTAGAATCTTTGGTGGATCTAAGGAAGAAGAAGGGATGTCGAAACAAGGTATGTGCTAAACACATGTACAATGTAGAGAGGTATCCTTTATGAGTAATATACCTTGGCTTCCCTGCAAGAAAAACTAAATTTGCATTACTGATCTTCCGTGAAGTTCTTCTTTATGAAACCAAAGATTATGTCATCACTTATACTAACATTTAAAATGTACTACTACGACCACATAGTCATTTTTCTCTGGGCACTGGCTTATCCAAATGGTAGGACGCAACAACTAAACAGAGGAATTGAGTCGCTTACATTACAAGAAGGATCCATCATTGATCTATCTCATTGGACAGCTTCCTATGTAGCGTACCTGTATATTCTTAATTGTCAAAATACACATGACGAACAACGATATATAGAACCATACTATGCTCCAAAAGCTTCTAAAGTGACTAATAAAAGATGTTTTATCCAACCTTTGCTTTATATTCATTGCTTGATGTAATATTTCAATAGTGTATCATGAAGAGATCCAAACACCGAGAAAACAATGAATCACAAAGGAATCACCGAGCTATATTAATTAACTTCGAGGTTTTGAGCCCCTCATGAAACACACAAACCAGTCTCCACGAAGCTTGAGTAATGCAAGCTGGAATAACGATATTTCGTCAGTTCAATCTATGCCACACAATCCCTTATCAGTGGTCAACATTTTTAAGTGGATGTACTGAATGAAAGCCGTAATTCGTTTCTTTTAGTTACTTACAGTTCACCGTCAGTTTCGCTACACTTGAGATGGCAGTAGCTCCAACACCATTGCTAGCTTGACACTTGTAGTCTCCCTCGTCACTTCTGCTTAAATTTCTAATGGTCAGAGAGAAGGTTGCATTTTCCATGTTGCCTGATCTCGAGAAATTGAGTCTGTTGTCTGAGAGTGCGCTTAGATTGGTGGTGCCCCTATACCACGAGACTGTTGTCATCGGTTGCCCTTCAACTCTACAGCGCAGCGTTACCTCTTGTTGCTCATTCTTCTCGACGGCATCGGGATTAGCTAGAATCTTTGGTTGATCTGAGGAACAAGAAAAATGTTGAAACAAAGTGTGTGCTAAGCACAAGTCGAAGAGGTATCCATTATGAGAAATATACCTTGGCTGCCCTGCAATAAACCCTAAATTTGCATTACTGATCTGGCATGAAAAACTTCTTTATGAAACGAAATATAATTTCATCACTTATAGTAACATTTTAAATGTTCTAAAACGACCAGATAGTCATTTTTCTCTGGGCATTGGCTTATTCAAAATGTGGAACGCAACAACAGAACAGTTCACTTGAGGCGCTCACATTACAATAAGCATCCATCTTTGAACTATCTCACTGGACAGCTCTTCCTATGTAGTACAGCTAGATATCCTTAATAGTCAAAATACACACCATGAACAACAATATATAACCATACTACACACTAAAGTGCCTAATAAAAGATGTGTTATGCAACTTTTCCTTTATATTAATTGCTTGAGGTAATATTTCAATAGTTTTTTCCTGAGCAGATCCAAACACCGAAACAACAATGAATAACAAAGGAATCACTGCACTATATTAATTAACTTCGAGGTTTTGAGTACCTCATGAAACACACAAATCAGTTTCCATAACGCTTCCATAATGTTAGCCTGCGAATACAGCCCTCTCGCATCGGGAATCACAATCAAAACATGGCCCCGAGACAGACGTCGGCTGCGTCTTCAGACCGAAAATTCCATACTGATGACGTTATGCGGCCAGGTTATGGTCGCGTTATTTGATTGGCTAGCGTATGATAATTAGGCATACTAGCCAATCAAATAACGCGACCAGATCCTGTCGGCATAACGTCATCAGTATAGAATTTTACGTCTCAGGACGCTGACGTCTCTCTCGGGGGCAATGTTTTGATTGTGGTTCCCGATGCTAGACGGTTGTATTCGCCGGCTAGACTAATGTAACCTGAAATAATGAATATTTCATCAATTCAATCTATGCCACACAATTCCTTATCAGTGGTCGATATTTTCAAGTGGATGTACTGAATGAAGGCTATAATTCTTTTCTTCAAGTTACTTACAGTTCACCGTCAGTTTCGCTGCACTTGAGATGGCAGTAGCTCCAACACCATTGCTAGCTTGGCACTTGTAGTCTCCCTCGTCACTTCTGCTTAGATTTCTAATGGTCAGAGAGAAGGTTGCATTTTCCATGTTGCCTGATCTCGAGAAATTGAATCTGTTGTCGGCGAGAGCGTTTAGATTGGTGGTGCCTCTAAACCACAAGACTGTTGTCATCGGTTGCCCTTCAACTGTACAGCGCAGCGTTACCACTTGTTGTTCATTCTTCTCGACGGCATCTGGATTAGCTAGAATCTTTGGTGGATCTAAGGAAGAAGAAGGAATGTCGAAACAAGGTATGTGCTAAACACATGTACAATGTAGAGAGGTATCCTTTATGAGTAATATACCTTGGCTTCCCTGCAAGAAAAACTAAATTTGCATTACTGATCTTCCGTGAAGTTCTTCTTTATGAAACCAAAGATTATGTCATCACTTATACTAACATTTAAAATGTACTACTACGACCACATAGTCATTTTTCTCTGGGCACTGGCTTATCCAAATGGTAGGACGCAACAACAAAACAGAGGAATTGAGTCGCTTACATTACAAGAAGGATCCATCATTGATCTATCTCATTGGACAGCTTCCTATGTAGCGTACCTGTATATTCTTAATTGTCAAAATACACATGACGAACAACGATATATAGAACCATACTATGCTCCAAAAGCTTCTAAAGTGACTAATAAAAGATATTTTATCCAACCTTTGCTTTATATTCATTGCTTGATGTAATATTTCAATAGTGTATCATGAAGAGATCCAAACACCGAGAAAACAATGAATCACAAAGGAATCACCGAGCTATATTAATTAACTTCGAGGTTTTGAGCCCCTCATGAAACACACAAACCAGTCTCCACGAAGCTTGAGTAATGCAAGCTGGAATAACGATATTTCGTCAGTTCAATCTATGCCACACAATCCCTTATCAGTGGTCAACATTTTTAAGTGGATGTACTGAATGAAAGCCGTAATTCGTTTCTTTTAGTTACTTACAGTTCACCGTCAGTTTCGCTACACTTGAGATGGCAGTAGCTCCAACATCATTGCTAGCTTGACACTTGTAGTCTCCCTCGTCACTTCTGCTTAAATTTCTAATGGTCAGAGAGAAGGTTGCATTTTCCATGTTGCCTGATCTCGAGAAATTGAATCTGTTGTCTGAGAGTGCGTTTAGATTGGTGGTGCCCCTATACCACGAGACTGTTGTCATCGGTTGCCCTTCAACTCTACAGCGCAGCGTTACCTCTTGTTGCTCAATCTTTTCGACGGCATCGGGATTAGCTAGAATCTTTGGTTGATCTGAAGAACAAGAAAAATCTTGAAACAAAGTGTGTGCTAAGCACAAGTCGAAGAGGTATCCATTATGAGAAATATACCTTGGGTGCCCTGCAATAAACCCTAAATTTGCATTACTGATCTGGCATGAAAAACTTCTTTATGAAACGAAATATAATTTCATCACTTATAGTAACATTTTAAATGTTCTAAAACGACCAGAGAGTCATTTTTCTCTGGGCATTGGCTTATTCAAAATGTGGAACGCAACAACAGAACAGTTCACTTGAGTCGCTCACATTACAAGAAGCATCCATCTTTGAACTATCTCATTGGACAGCTCTTCCTATGTAGTACAGCTAGATATCATTAATAGTCAAAATACACACCATGAACAACAATATATAACCATACTACACACTAAAGTGCCTATTAAAAGGTGTGTTATGCAACTGTTCCTTTATATTAATTGCTTGAGGTAATATTTGAATAGTTTTTTCCTGAGCAGATCCAAACACCGAAACAACAATGAATAACAAAGGAATCACTGCGCTATATTAATTAACTTCGAGGATTTGAGTACCTCATGAAACACACAAATCAGTTTCCATAACGCTTCCATAATGTTAGCCTGCGAATACAGCCCTCTCGCATCGGGAATCACAATCAAAACATAGCCCCGAGTCAGACGTCGTCTGCGTCTTCAAACCGAAAATTCCATACTGATGACGTTATGCGGCCAGGTTCTGGTCGCATTATTTGATTGGCTAGCATATGATAATTAGGCATACTAGCCAATCAAATAACGCGACCAGATCCTGTCGGCATAACGTCATCAGTATGGAATTTTACGTCTCAGGACGCTGACGTCTCTCTCGGGGGCAATGTTTTGATTGTGGTTCCCGATGCTAGACGGCTGTATTCGCCTACTAGACTAATGTAACCTGAAATAATGAATATTTCATCAATTCAATCTATGCCACACAATTCCTTATCAGTGGTCGATATTTTCAAGTGGATGTACTGAATGAAGGCTATAATTCTTTTCTTCAAGTTACTTACAGTTCACCGTCAGTTTCGCTGCACTTGAGATGGCAGTAGCTCCAACACCATTGCTAGCTTGGCACTTGTAGTCTCCCTCGTCACTTCTGCTTAGATTTCTAATGGTCAGAGAGAAGGTTGCATTTTCCATGTTGCCTGATCTCGAGAAATTGAATCTGTTGTCGGCGAGAGCGTTTAGATTGGTGGTGCCTCTAAACCACAAGACTGTTGTCATCGGTTGCCCTTCAACTGTACAGCGCAGCGTTACCACTTGTTGCTCATTCTTCTCGACGGCATCTGGATTAGCTAGAATCTTTGGTGGATCTAAGGAAGAAGAAGGAATGTCGAAACAAGGTATGTGCTAAACACATGTACAATGTAGAGAGGTATCCTTTATGAGTAATATACCTTGGCTTCCCTGCAAGAAAAACTAAATTTGCATTACTGATCTTCCGTGAAGTTCTTCTTTATGAAACCAAAGATTATGTCATCACTTATACTAACATTTAAAATGTACTACTACGACCACATAGTCATTTTTCTCTGGGCACTGGCTTATCCAAATGGTAGGACGCAACAACTAAACAGAGGAATTGAGTCGCTTACATTACAAGAAGGATCCATCATTGATCTATCTCATTGGACAGCTTCCTATGTAGCGTACCTGTATATTCTTAATTGTCAAAATACACATGACGAACAACGATATATAGAACCATACTATGCTCCAAAAGCTTCTAAAGTGACTAATAAAAGATGTTTTATCCAACCTTTGCTTTATATTCATTGCTTGATGTAATATTTCAATAGTGTATCATGAAGAGATCCAAACACCGAGAAAACAATGAATCACAAAGGAATCACCGAGCTATATTAATTAACTTCGAGGTTTTGAGCCCCTCATGAAACACACAAACCAGTCTCCACGAAGCTTGAGTAATGCAAGCTGGAATAACGATATTTCGTCAGTTCAATCTATGCCACACAATCCCTTATCAGTGGTCAACATTTTTAAGTGGATGTACTGAATGAAAGCCGTAATTCGTTTCTTTTAGTTACTTACAGTTCACCGTCAGTTTCGCTACACTTGAGATGGCAGTAGCTCCAACACCATTGCTAGCTTGACACTTGTAGTCTCCCTCGTCACTTCTGCTTAAATTTCTAATGGTCAGAGAGAAGGTTGCATTTTCCATGTTGCCTGATCTCGAGAAATTGAGTCTGTTGTCTGAGAGTGCGTTTAGATTGGTGGTGCCCCTATACCACGAGACTGTTGTCATCGGTTGCCCTTCAACTCTACAGCGCAGCGTTACCTCTTGTTGCTCATTCTTCTCGACGGCATCGGGATTAGCTAGAATCTTTGGTTGATCTGAAGAACAAGAAAAATGTTGAAACAAAGTGTGTGCTAAGCACAAGTCGAAGAGGTATCCATTATGAGAAATATACCTTGGCTGCCCTGCAATAAACCCTAAATTTGCATTACTGATCTGGCATGAAAAACTTCTTTATGAAACGAAATATAATTTCATCACTTATAGTAACATTTTAAATGTTCTAAAACGACCAGAGAGTCATTTTTCTCTGGGCATTGGCTTATTCAAAATGTGGAACGCAACAACAGAACAGTTCACTTGAGTCGCTCACATTACAAGAAGCATCCATCTTTGAACTATCTCATTGGACAGCTCTTCCTATGTAGTACAGCTAGATATCATTAATAGTCAAAATACACACCATGAACAACAATATATAACCATACTACACACTAAAGTGCCTATTAAAAGGTGTGTTATGCAACTGTTCCTTTATATTAATTGCTTGAGGTAATATTTGAATAGTTTTTTCCTGAGCAGATCCAAACACCGAAACAACAATGAATAACAAAGGAATCACTGCGCTATATTAATTAACTTCGAGGTTTTGAGTACCTCATGAAACACACAAATCAGTTTCCATAACGCTTCCATAATGTTAGCCTGCGAATACAGCCCTCTCGCATCGGGAATCACAATCAAAACATAGCCCCGAGTCAGACGTCGTCTGCGTCTTCAAACCGAAAATTCCATACTGATGACGTTATGCGGCCAGGTTCTGGTCGCATTATTTGATTGGCTAGCATATGATAATTAGGCATACTAGCCAATCAAATAACGCGACCAGATCCTGTCGGCATAACGTCATCAGTATGGAATTTTACGTCTCAGGACGCTGACGTCTCTCTCGGGGGCAATGTTTTGATTGTGGTTCCCGATGCTAGACGGCTGTATTCGCCTACTAGACTAATGTAACCTGAAATAATGAATATTTCATCAATTCAATCTATGCCACACAATTCCTTATCAGTGGTCGATATTTTCAAGTGGATGTACTGAATGAAGGCTATAATTCTTTTCTTCAAGTTACTTACAGTTCACCGTCAGTTTCGCTGCACTTGAGATGGCAGTAGCTCCAACACCATTGCTAGCTTGGCACTTGTAGTCTCCCTCGTCACTTCTGCTTAGATTTCTAATGGTCAGAGAGAAGGTTGCATTTTCCATGTTGCCTGATCTCGAGAAATTGAATCTGTTGTCGGCGAGAGCGTTTAGATTGGTGGTGCCTCTAAACCACAAGACTGTTGTCATCGGTTGCCCTTCAACTGTACAGCGCAGCGTTACCACTTGTTGCTCATTCTTCTCGACGGCATCTGGATTAGCTAGAATCTTTGGTGGATCTAAGGAAGAAGAAGGAATGTCGAAACAAGGTATGTGCTAAACACATGTACAATGTAGAGAGGTATCCTTTATGAGTAATATACCTTGGCTTCCCTGCAAGAAAAACTAAATTTGCATTACTGATCTTCCGTGAAGTTCTTCTTTATGAAACCAAAGATTATGTCATCACTTATACTAACATTTAAAATGTACTACTACGACCACATAGTCATTTTTCTCTGGGCACTGGCTTATCCAAATGGTAGGACGCAACAACTAAACAGAGGAATTGAGTCGCTTACATTACAAGAAGGATCCATCATTGATCTATCTCATTGGACAGCTTCCTATGTAGCGTACCTGTATATTCTTAATTGTCAAAATACACATGACGAACAACGATATATAGAACCATACTATGCTCCAAAAGCTTCTAAAGTGACTAATAAAAGATGTTTTATCCAACCTTTGTTTTATATTCATTGCTTGATGTAATATTTCAATAGTGTATCATGAAGAGATCCAAACACCGAGAAAACAATGAATCACAAAGGAATCACCGAGCTATATTAATTAACTTCGAGGTTTTGAGCCCCTCATGAAACACACAAACCAGTCTCCACGAAGCTTGAGTAATGCAAGCTGGAATAACGATATTTCGTCAGTTCAATCTATGCCACACAATCCCTTATCAGTGGTCAACATTTTTAAGTGGATGTACTGAATGAAAGCCGTAATTCGTTTCTTTTAGTTACTTACAGTTCACCGTCAGTTTCGCTACACTTGAGATGGCAGTAGCTCCAACACCATTGCTAGCTTGACACTTGTAGTCTCCCTCGTCACTTCTGCTTAAATTTCTAATGGTCAGAGAGAAGGTTGCATTTTCCATGTTGCCTGATCTCGAGAAATTGAGTCTGTTGTCTGAGAGTGCGTTTAGATTGGTGGTGCCCCTATACCACGAGACTGTTGTCATCGGTTGCCCTTCAACTCTACAGCGCAGCGTTACCTCTTGTTGCTCATTCTTCTCGACGGCATCGGGATTAGCTAGAATCTTTGGTTGATCTGAGGAACAAGAAAAATGTTGAAACAAAGTGTGTGCTAAGCACAAGTCGAAGAGGTATCCATTATGAGAAATATACCTTGGCTGCCCTGCAATAAACCCTAAATTTGCATTACTGATCTGGCATGAAAAACTTCTTTATGAAACGAAATATAATTTCATCACTTATAGTAACATTTTAAATGTTCTAAAAAGACCAGATAGTCATTTTTCTCTGGGCATTGGCTTATTCAAAATGTGGAACGCAACAACAGAACAGTTCACTTGAGTCGCTCACATTACAAGAAGCATCCATCTTTGAACTATCTCACTGGACAGCTCTTCCTATGTAGTACAGCTAGATATCCTTAATAGTCAAAATACACACCATGAACAACAATATATAACCATACTACACACTAAAGTGCCTAATAAAAGATGTGTTATTCAACTTTTCCTTTATATTAATTGCTTGAGGTAATATTTCAATAGATTTTTCCTGAGCAGATCCAAACACCGAAACAACAATGAATAACAAAGGAATCACTGCACTATATTAATTAACTTCGAGGTTTTGAGTACCTCATGAAACACACAAATCAGTTTCCATAACGCTTCCATAATGTTAGCCTGCGAATACAGCCCTCTCGCATCGGGAATCACAATCAAAACATGGCCCCGAGACAGACGTCGGCTGCGTCTTCAGACCGAAAATTCCACACTGATGACGTTATGCGGCCAGGTTCTGGTCGCGTTATTTGATTGGCTAGCGTATGATAATTAGGCATACTAGCCAATCAAATAACGCGACCAGATCCTGTCGGCATAACGTCATCAGTATAGAATTTTACGTCTCAGGACGCTGACGTCTCTCTCGGGGGCAATGTTTTGATTGTGGTTCCCGATGCTAGACGGTTGTATTCGCCGGCTAGACTAATGTAACCTGAAATAATGAATATTTCATCAATTCAATCTATGCCACACAATTCCTTATCAGTGGTCGATATTTTCAAGTGGATGTACTGAATGAAGGCTATAATTCTTTTCTTCAAGTTACTTACAGTTCACCGTCAGTTTCGCTGCACTTGAGATGGCAGTAGCTCCAACACCATTGCTAGCTTGGCACTTGTAGTCTCCCTCGTCACTTCTGCTTAGATTTCTAATGGTCAGAGAGAAGGTTGCATTTTCCATGTTGCCTGATCTCGAGAAATTGAATCTGTTGTCGGCGAGAGCGTTTAGATTGGTGGTGCCTCTAAACCACAAGACTGTTGTCATCGGTTGCCCTTCAACTGTACAGCGCAGCGTTACCACTTGTTGTTCATTCTTCTCGACGGCATCTGGATTAGCTAGAATCTTTGGTGGATCTAAGGAAGAAGAAGGAATGTCGAAACAAGGTATGTGCTAAACACATGTACAATGTAGAGAGGTATCCTTTATGAGTAATATACCTTGGCTTCCCTGCAAGAAAAACTAAATTTGCATTACTGATCTTCCGTGAAGTTCTTCTTTATGAAACCAAAGATTATGTCATCACTTATACTAACATTTAAAATGTACTACTACGACCACATAGTCATTTTTCTCTGGGCACTGGCTTATCCAAATGGTAGGACGCAACAACAAAACAGAGGAATTGAGTCGCTTACATTACAAGAAGGATCCATCATTGATCTATCTCATTGGACAGCTTCCTATGTAGCGTACCTGTATATTCTTAATTGTCAAAATACACATGACGAACAACGATATATAGAACCATACTATGCTCCAAAAGCTTCTAAAGTGACTAATAAAATATATTTTATCCAACCTTTGCTTTATATTCATTGCTTGATGTAATATTTCAATAGGGTATCATGAAGAGATCCAAACACCGAGAAAACAATGAATCACAAAGGAATCACCGAGCTATATTAATTAACTTCGAGGTTTTGAGCCCCTCATGAAACACACAAACCAGTCTCCACGAAGCTTGAGTAATGCAAGCTGGAATAACGATATTTCGTCAGTTCAATCTATGCCACACAATCCCTTATCAGTGGTCAACATTTTTAAGTGGATGTACTGAATGAAAGCCGTAATTCGTTTCTTTTAGTTACTTACAGTTCACCGTCAGTTTCGCTACACTTGAGATGGCAGTAGCTCCAACACCATTGCTAGCTTGACACTTGTAGTCTCCCTCGTCACTTCTGCTTAAATTTCTAATGGTCAGAGAGAAGGTTGCATTTTCCATGTTGCCTGATCTCGAGAAATTGAATCTGTTGTCTGAGAGTGCGTTTAGATTGGTGGTGCCTCTATACCACGAGACTGTTGTCATCGGTTGCCCTTCAACTCTACAGCGCAGCGTTACCTCTTGTTGCTCATTCTTTTCGACGGCATCGGGATTAGCTAGAATCTTTGGTTGATCTGAAGAACAAGAACAATCTTGAAACAAAGTGTGTGCTAAGCACAAGTCGAAGAGGTATCCATTATGAGAAATATACCTTGGGTGCCCTGCAATAAACCCTAAATTTGCATTACTGATCTGGCATGAAAAACTTCTTTATGAAACGAATATAATTTCATCACTTATAGTAACATTTTAAATGTTCTAAAACGACCAGAGAGTCATTTTTCTCTGGGCATTGGCTTATTCAAAATGTGGAACGCAACAACAGAACAGTTCACTTGAGTCGCTCACATTACAAGAAGCATCCATCTTTGAACTATCTCATTGGACAGCTCTTCCTATGTAGTACAGCTAGATATCATTAATAGTCAAAATACACACCATGAACAACAATATATAACCATACTACACACTAAAGTGCCTATTAAAAGGTGTGTTATGCAACTGTTCCTTTATATTAATTGCTTGAGGTAATATTTGAATAGTTTTTTCCTGAGCAGATCCAAACACCGAAACAACAATGAATAACAAAGGAATCACTGCGCTATATTAATTAACTTCGAGGTTTTGAGTACCTCATGAAACACACAAATCAGTTTCCATAACGCTTCCATAATGTTAGCCTGCGAATACAGCCCTCTCGCATCGGGAATCACAATCAAAACATAGCCCCGAGTCAGACGTCGTCTGCGTCTTCAAACCGAAAATTACATACTGATGACGTTATGCGGGCAGGTTCTGGTCGCATTATTTGATTGGCTAGCATATGATAATTAGGCATACTAGCCAATCAAATAACGCGACCAGATCCTGTCGGCATAACGTCATCAGTATGGAATTTTACGTCTCAGGACGCTGACGTCTGTCTCGGGGGCAATGTTTTGATTGTGGTTCCCGATGCTAGACGGCTGTATTCGCCTACTAGACTAATGTAACCTGAAATAATGAATATTTCATCAATTCAATCTATGCCACACAATTCCTTATCAGTGGTCGATATTTTCAAGTGGATGTACTGAATGAAGGCTATAATTCTTTTCTTCAAGTTACTTACAGTTCACCGTCAGTTTCGCTGCACTTGAGATGGCAGTAGCTCCAACACCATTGCTAGCTTGGCACTTGTAGTCTCCCTCGTCACTTCTGCTTAGATTTCTAATGGTCAGAGAGAAGGTTGCATTTTCCATGTTGCCTGATCTCGAGAAATTGAATCTGTTGTCGGCGAGAGCGTTTAGATTGGTGGTGCCTCTAAACCACAAGACTGTTGTCATCGGTTGCCCTTCAACTGTACAGCGCAGCGTTACCACTTGTTGCTCATTCTTCTCGACGGCATCTGGATTAGCTAGAATCTTTGGTGGATCTAAGGAAGAAGAACGAATGTCGAAACAAGGTATGTGCTAAACACATGTACAATGTAGAGAGGTATCCTTTATGAGTAATATACCTTGGCTTCCCTGCAAGAAAAACTAAACTTGCATTACTGATCTTCCGTGAAGTTCTTCTTTATGAAACCAAAGATTATGTCATCACTTATACTAACATTTAAAATGTACTACTACGACCACATAGTCATTTTTCTCTGGGCACTGGCTTATCCAAATGGTAGGACGCAACAACAAAACAGAGGAATTGAGTCGCTTACATTACAAGAAGGATCCATCATTTATCTATCTCATTGGACAGCTTCCTATGTAGCGTACCTGTATATTCTTAATTGTCAAAATACACATGACGAACAACGATATATAGAACCATACTATGCTCCAAAAGCTTCTAAAGTGACTAATAAAAGATGTTTTATCCAACCTTTGCTTTATATTCATTGCTTGATGTAATATTTCAATAGTGTATCATGAAGAGATCCAAACACCGAAAAAACAATGAATCACAAAGGAATCACCGAGCTATATTAATTAACTTCGAGGTTTTGAGCCCCTCATGAAACACACAAACCAGTCTCCACGAAGCTTGGGTAATGCAAGCTGGAATAACGATATTTCGTCAGTTCAATCTATGCCACACAATCCCTTATCAGTGGTTAACATTTTTAAGTGGATGTACTGATTGAAAGCCGTAATTCGTTTCTTTTAGTTACTTACAGTTCACCGTCAGTTTCGCTACACTTGAGATGGCAGTAGCTCCAA
Organism: Actinernus sp. WN-2022; assembly: GCA_030867875.1. Classification (NCBI taxonomy): domain Eukaryota; kingdom Metazoa; phylum Cnidaria; class Anthozoa; order Actiniaria; family Actinernidae; genus Actinernus; species Actinernus sp. WN-2022. Next base: position 9,493,052 of record JAOWCC010000936.1, on the reverse strand, counting down.
CACCATTGCTAGCTTGACACTTGTAGTCTCCCTCGTCACTTCTGCTTAAATTTCTAATGGTCAGAGAGAAGGTTGCATTTTCCATGTTGCCTGATCTCGAGAAATTGAATCTGTTGTCTGAGAGTGCGTTTAGATTGGTGGTGCCCCTATACCACGAGACTGTTGTCATCGGTTGCCCTTCAACTCTACAGCGCAGCGTTACCTCTTGTTGCTCATTCTTCTCGACGGCATCGGGATTAGCTAGAATCTTTGGTGGATCTAAGGAAGAAGAAGGAATGTCGAAACAAGGTATGTGCTAAACACATGTACAATGTAGAGCGGTATCCTTTATGAGTAATATACCTTGGCTTCCCTGCAAGAAAAACTAAATTTGCATTACTGATCTTCCGTGAAGTTCTTCTTTATGAAACCAAAGATTATGTCATCACTTATACTAACATTTAAAATGTACTACTACGACCACATAGTCATTTTTCTCTGGGCACTGGCTTATCCAAATGGTAGGACGCAACAACAAAACAGAGGAATTGAGTTGCTTACATTACAAGAAGGATCCATCATTGATCTATCTCATTGGACAGCTTCCTATGTAGCGTACCTGTATATTCTTAATTGTCAAAATACACATGACGAACAACGATATAAAGAACCATACTATGCTCCAAAAGCTTCTAAAGTGACTAATAAAAGATGTTTTATCCAACCTTTGCTTTATATTCATTGCTTGATGTAATATTTCAATAGTGTATCATGAAGAGATCCAAACACCGAAAAAACAATGAATCACAAAGGAATCACCGAGCTATATTAATTAACTTCGAGGTTTTGAGCCCCTCATGAAACACACAAACCAGTCTCCACGAAGCTTGAGTAATGCAAGCTGGAATAACGATATTTCGTCAGTTCAATCTATGCCACACAATCCCTTATCAGTGGTTAACATTTTTAAGTGGATGTACTGATTGAAAGCCGTAATTCGTTTCTTTTAGTTACTTACAGTTCACCGTCAGTTTCGCTACACTTGAGATGGCAGTAGCTCCAACACCATTGCTAGCTTGACACTTGTAGTCTCCCTCGTCACTTCTGCTTAAATTTCTAATGGTCAGAGAGAAGGTTGCATTTTCCATGTTGCCTGATCTCGAGAAATTGAATCTGTTGTCTGAGAGTGCGTTTAGATTGGTGGTGCCCCTATACCACGAGACTGTTGTCATCGTTTGCCCTTCAACTCTACAGCGCAGCGTTACCTCTTGTTGCTCATTCTTCTCGACGGCATCGGGATTAGCTAGAATCTTTGGTTGATCTGAAGAACAAGAAAAATCTTGAAACAAAGTGTGTGCTAAGCACAAGTCGAAGAGGTATCCATTATGAGAAATATACCTTGGGTGCCCTGCAATAAACCCTAAATTTGCATTACTGATCTGGCATGAAAAACTTCTTTATGAAACGAAATATAATTTCATCACTTATAGTAACATTTTAAATGTTCTAAAACGACCAGAGAGTCATTTTTCTCTGGGCATTGGCTTATTCAAAATGTGGAACGCAACAACAGAACAGTTCACTTGAGTCGCTCACATTACAAGAAGCATCCATCTTTGAACTATCTCATTGGACAGCTCTTCCTATGTAGTACAGCTAGATATCATTAATAGTCAAAATACACACCATGAACAACAATATATAACCATACTACACACTAAAGTGCCTATTAAAAGGTGTGTTATGCAACTGTTCCTTTATATTAATTGCTTGAGGTAATATTTGAATAGTTTTTTCCTGAGCAGATCCAAACACCGAAACAACAATGAATAACAAAGGAATCACTGCGCTATATTAATTAACTTCGAGGTTTTGAGTACCTCATGAAACACACAAATCAGTTTCCATAACGCTTCCATAATGTTAGCCTGCGAATACAGCCCTCTCGCATCGGGAATCACAATCAAAACATAGCCCCGAGTCAGACGTCGTCTGCGTCTTCAAACCGAAAATTCCATACTGATGACGTTATGCGGCCAGGTTCTGGTCGCATTATTTGATTGGCTAGCATATGATAATTAGGCATACTAGCCAATCAAATAACGCGACCAGATCCTGTCGGCATAACGTCATCAGTATGGAATTTTACGTCTCAGGACGCTGACGTCTCTCTCGGGGGCAATGTTTTGATTGTGGTTCCCGATGCTAGACGGCTGTATTCGCCTACTAGACTAATGTAACCTGAAATAATGAATATTTCATCAATTCAATCTATGCCACACAATTCCTTATCAGTGGTCGATATTTTCAAGTGGATGTACTGAATGAAGGCTATAATTCTTTTCTTCAAGTTACTTACAGTTCACCGTCAGTTTCGCTGCACTTGAGATGGCAGTAGCTCCAACACCATTGCTAGCTTGGCACTTGTAGTCTCCCTCGTCACTTCTGCTTAGATTTCTAATGGTCAGAGAGAAGGTTGCATTTTCCATGTTGCCTGATCTCGAGAAATTGAATCTGTTGTCGGCGAGAGCGTTTAGATTGGTGGTGCCTCTAAACCACAAGACTGTTGTCATCGGTTGCCCTTCAACTGTACAGCGCAGCGTTACCACTTGTTGCTCATTCTTCTCGACGGCATCTGGATTAGCTAGAATCTTTGGTGGATCTAAGGAAGAAGAAGGAATGTCGAAACAAGGTATGTGCTAAACACATGTACAATGTAGAGAGGTATCCTTTATGAGTAATATACCTTGGCTTCCCTGCAAGAAAAACTAAATTTGCATTACTGATCTTCCGTGAAGTTCTTCTTTATGAAACCAAAGATTATGTCATCACTTATACTAACATTTAAAATGTACTACTACGACCACATAGTCATTTTTCTCTGGGCACTGGCTTATCCAAATGGTAGGACGCAACAACTAAACAGAGGAATTGAGTCGCTTACATTACAAGAAGGATCCATCATTGATCTATCTCATTGGACAGCTTCCTATGTAGCGTACCTGTATATTCTTAATTGTCAAAATACACATGACGAACAACGATATATAGAACCATACTATGCTCCAAAAGCTTCTAAAGTGACTAATAAAAGATGTTTTATCCAACCTTTGCTTTATATTCATTGCTTGATGTAATATTTCAATAGTGTATCATGAAGAGATCCAAACACCGAAAAAAGCAATGAATCACAAAGGAATCACCGAGCTATATTAATTAACTTCGAGGTTTTGAGCCCCTCATGAAACACACAAACCAGTCTCCACGAAGCTTGGGTAATGCAAGCTGGAATAACGATATTTCGTCAGTTCAATCTATGCCACACAATCCCTTATCAGTGGTTAACATTTTTAAGTGGATGTACTGATTGAAAGCCGTAATTCGTTTCTTTTAGTTACTTACAGTTCACCGTCAGTTTCGCTACACTTGAGATGGCAGTAGCTCCAACACCATTGCTAGCTTGACACTTGTAGTCTCCCTCGTCACTTCTGCTTAAATTTCTAATGGTCAGAGAGAAGGTTGCATTTTCCATGTTGCCTGATCTCGAGAAATTGAATCTGTTGTCTGAGAGTGCGTTTAGATTGGTGGTGCCCCTATACCACGAGACTGTTGTCATCGGTTGCCCTTCAACTCTACAGCGCAGCGTTACCTCTTGTTGCTCATTCTTCTCGACGGCATCGGGATTAGCTAGAATCTTTGGTTGATCTGAAGAACAAGAAAAATCTTGAAACAAAGTGTGTGCTAAGCACAAGTCGAAGAGGTATCCATTATGAGAAATATACCTTGGGTGCCCTGCAATAAACCCTAAATTTGCATTACTGATCTGGCATGAAAAACTTCTTTATGAAACGAAATATAATTTCATCACTTATAGTAACATTTTAAATGTTCTAAAACGACCAGAGAGTCATTTTTCTCTGGGCATTGGCTTATTCAAAATGTGGAACGCAACAACAGAACAGTTCACTTGAGTCGCTCACATTACAAGAAGCATCCATCTTTGAACTATCTCATTGGACAGCTCTTCCTATGTAGTACAGCTAGATATCATTAATAGTCAAAATACACACCATGAACAACAATATATAACCATACTACACACTAAAGTGCCTATTAAAAGGTGTGTTATGCAACTGTTCCTTTATATTAATTGCTTGAGGTAATATTTGAATAGTTTTTTCCTGAGCAGATCCAAACACCGAAACAACAATGAATAACAAAGGAATCACTGCGCTATATTAATTAACTTCGAGGTTTTGAGTACCTCATGAAACACACAAATCAGTTTCCATAACGCTTCCATAATGTTAGCCTGCGAATACAGCCCTCTCGCATCGGGAATCACAATCAAAACATAGCCCCGAGTCAGACGTCGTCTGCGTCTTCAAACCGAAAATTCCATACTGATGACGTTATGCGGCCAGGTTCTGGTCGCATTATTTGATTGGCTAGCATATGATAATTAGGCATACTAGCCAATCAAATAACGCGACCAGATCCTGTCGGCATAACGTCATCAGTATGGAATTTTACGTCTCAGGACGCTGACGTCTCTCTCGGGGGCAATGTTTTGATTGTGGTTCCCGATGCTAGACGGCTGTATTCGCCTACTAGACTAATGTAACCTGAAATAATGAATATTTCATCAATTCAATCTATGCCACACAATTCCTTATCAGTGGTCGATATTTTCAAGTGGATGTACTGAATGAAGGCTATAATTCTTTTCTTCAAGTTACTTACAGTTCACCGTCAGTTTCGCTGCACTTGAGATGGCAGTAGCTCCAACACCATTGCTAGCTTGGCACTTGTAGTCTCCCTCGTCACTTCTGCTTAGATTTCTAATGGTCAGAGAGAAGGTTGCATTTTCCATGTTGCCTGATCTCGAGAAATTGAATCTGTTGTCGGCGAGAGCGTTTAGATTGGTGGTGCCTCTAAACCACAAGACTGTTGTCATCGGTTGCCCTTCAACTGTACAGCGCAGCGTTACCACTTGTTGCTCATTCTTCTCGACGGCATCTGGATTAGCTAGAATCTTTGGTGGATCTAAGGAAGAAGAAGGAATGTCGAAACAAGGTATGTGCTAAACACATGTACAATGTAGAGAGGTATCCTTTATGAGTAATATACCTTGGCTTCCCTGCAAGAAAAACTAAATTTGCATTACTGATCTTCCGTGAAGTTCTTCTTTATGAAACCAAAGATTATGTCATCACTTATACTAACATTTAAAATGTACTACTACGACCACATAGTCATTTTTCTCTGGGCACTGGCTTATCCAAATGGTAGGACGCAACAACTAAACAGAGGAATTGAGTCGCTTACATTACAAGAAGGATCCATCATTGATCTATCTCATTGGACAGCTTCCTATGTAGCGTACCTGTATATTCTTAATTGTCAAAATACACATGACGAACAACGATATATAGAACCATACTATGCTCCAAAAGCTTCTAAAGTGACTAATAAAAGATGTTTTATCCAACCTTTGCTTTATATTCATTGCTTGATGTAATATTTCAATAGTGTATCATGAAGAGATCCAAACACCGAAAAAACAATGAATCACAAAGGAATCACCGAGCTATATTAATTAACTTCGAGGTTTTGAGCCCCTCATGAAACACACAAACCAGTCTCCACGAAGCTTGGGTAATGCAAGCTGGAATAACGATATTTCGTCAGTTCAATCTATGCCACACAATCCCTTATCAGTGGTTAACATTTTTAAGTGGATGTACTGATTGAAAGCCGTAATTCGTTTCTTTTAGTTACTTACAGTTCACCGTCAGTTTCGCTACACTTGAGATGGCAGTAGCTCCAACACCATTGCTAGCTTGACACTTGTAGTCTCCCTCGTCACTTCTGCTTAAATTTCTAATGGTCAGAGAGAAGGTTGCATTTTCCATGTTGCCTGATCTCGAGAAATTGAATCTGTTGTCTGAGAGTGCGTTTAGATTGGTGGTGCCCCTATACCACGAGACTGTTGTCATCGGTTGCCCTTCAACTCTACAGCGCAGCGTTACCTCTTGTTGCTCATTCTTCTCGACGGCATCGGGATTAGCTAGAATCTTTGGTTGATCTGAAGAACAAGAAAAATCTTGAAACAAAGTGTGTGCTAAGCACAAGTCGAAGAGGTATCCATTATGAGAAATATACCTTGGGTGCCCTGCAATAAACCCTAAATTTGCATTACTGATCTGGCATGAAAAACTTCTTTATGAAACGAAATATAATTTCATCACTTATAGTAACATTTTAAATGTTCTAAAACGACCAGAGAGTCATTTTTCTCTGGGCATTGGCTTATTCAAAATGTGGAACGCAACAACAGAACAGTTCACTTGAGTCGCTCACATTACAAGAAGCATCCATCTTTGAACTATCTCATTGGACAGCTCTTCCTATGTAGTACAGCTAGATATCATTAATAGTCAAAATACACACCATGAACAACAATATATAACCATACTACACACTAAAGTGCCTATTAAAAGGTGTGTTATGCAACTGTTCCTTTATATTAATTGCTTGAGGTAATATTTGAATAGTTTTTTCCTGAGCAGATCCAAACACCGAAACAACAATGAATAACAAAGGAATCACTGCGCTATATTAATTAACTTCGAGGTTTTGAGTACCTCATGAAACACACAAATCAGTTTCCATAACGCTTCCATAATGTTAGCCTGCGAATACAGCCCTCTCGCATCGGGAATCACAATCAAAACATAGCCCCGAGTCAGACGTCGTCTGCGTCTTCAAACCGAAAATTCCATACTGATGACGTTATGCGGCCAGGTTCTGGTCGCATTATTTGATTGGCTAGCATATGATAATTAGGCATACTAGCCAATCAAATAACGCGACCAGATCCTGTCGGCATAACGTCATCAGTATGGAATTTTACGTCTCAGGACGCTGACGTCTCTCTCGGGGGCAATGTTTTGATTGTGGTTCCCGATGCTAGACGGCTGTATTCGCCTACTAGACTAATGTAACCTGAAATAATGAATATTTCATCAATTCAATCTATGCCACACAATTCCTTATCAGTGGTCGATATTTTCAAGTGGATGTACTGAATGAAGGCTATAATTCTTTTCTTCAAGTTACTTACAGTTCACCGTCAGTTTCGCTGCACTTGAGATGGCAGTAGCTCCAACACCATTGCTAGCTTGGCACTTGTAGTCTCCCTCGTCACTTCTGCTTAGATTTCTAATGGTCAGAGAGAAGGTTGCATTTTCCATGTTGCCTGATCTCGAGAAATTGAATCTGTTGTCGGCGAGAGCGTTTAGATTGGTGGTGCCTCTAAACCACAAGACTGTTGTCATCGGTTGCCCTTCAACTGTACAGCGCAGCGTTACCACTTGTTGCTCATTCTTCTCGACGGCATCTGGATTAGCTAGAATCTTTGGTGGATCTAAGGAAGAAGAAGGAATGTCGAAACAAGGTATGTGCTAAACACATGTACAATGTAGAGAGGTATCCTTTATGAGTAATATACCTTGGCTTCCCTGCAAGAAAAACTAAATTTGCATTACTGATCTTCCGTGAAGTTCTTCTTTATGAAACCAAAGATTATGTCATCACTTATACTAACATTTAAAATGTACTACTACGACCACATAGTCATTTTTCTCTGGGCACTGGCTTATCCAAATGGTAGGACGCAACAACTAAACAGAGGAATTGAGTCGCTTACATTACAAGAAGGATCCATCATTGATCTATCTCATTGGACAGCTTCCTATGTAGCGTACCTGTATATTCTTAATTGTCAAAATACACATGACGAACAACGATATATAGAACCATACTATGCTCCAAAAGCTTCTAAAGTGACTAATAAAAGATGTTTTATCCAACCTTTGCTTTATATTCATTGCTTGATGTAATATTTCAATAGTGTATCATGAAGAGATCCAAACACCGAGAAAACAATGAATCACAAAGGAATCACCGAGCTATATTAATTAACTTCGAGGTTTTGAGCCCCTCATGAAACACACAAACCAGTCTCCACGAAGCTTGAGTAATGCAAGCTGGAATAACGATATTTCGTCAGTTCAATCTATGCCACACAATCCCTTATCAGTGGTCAACATTTTTAAGTGGATGTACTGAATGAAAGCCGTAATTCGTTTCTTTTAGTTACTTACAGTTCACCGTCAGTTTCGCTACACTTGAGATGGCAGTAGCTCCAACACCATTGCTAGCTTGACACCTGTAGTCTCCCTCGTCACTTCTGCTTAAATTTCTAATGGTCAGAGAGAAGGTTGCATTTTCCATGTTGCCTGATCTCGAGAAATTGAGTCTGTTGTCTGAGAGTGCGTTTAGATTGGTGGTGCCCCTATACCACGAGACTGTTGTCATCGGTTGCCCTTCAACTCTACAGCGCAGCGTTACCTCTTGTTGCTCATTCTTCTCGACGGCATCGGGATTAGCTAGAATCTTTGGTTGATCTGAAGAACAAGAAAAATGTTGAAACAAAGTGTGTGCTAAGCACAAGTCGAAGAGGTATCCATTATGAGAAATATACCTTGGCTGCCCTGCAATAAACCCTAAATTTGCATTACTGATCTGGCATGAAAAACTTCTTTATGAAACGAAATATAATTTCATCACTTATAGTAACATTTTAAATGTTCTAAAACGACCAGAGAGTCATTTTTCTCTGGGCATTGGCTTATTCAAAATGTGGAACGCAACAACAGAACAGTTCACTTGAGTCGCTCACATTACAAGAAGCATCCATCTTTGAACTATCTCATTGGACAGCTCTTCCTATGTAGTACAGCTAGATATCATTAATAGTCAAAATACACACCATGAACAACAATATATAACCATACTACACACTAAAGTGCCTATTAAAAGGTGTGTTATGCAACTGTTCCTTTATATTAATTGCTTGAGGTAATATTTGAATAGTTTTTTCCTGAGCAGATCCAAACACCGAAACAACAATGAATAACAAAGGAATCACTGCGCTATATTAATTAACTTCGAGGTTTTGAGTACCTCATGAAACACACAAATCAGTTTCCATAACGCTTCCATAATGTTAGCCTGCGAATACAGCCCTCTCGCATCGGGAATCACAATCAAAACATAGCCCCGAGTCAGACGTCGTCTGCGTCTTCAAACCGAAAATTCCATACTGATGACGTTATGCGGCCAGGTTCTGGTCGCATTATTTGATTGGCTAGCATATGATAATTAGGCATACTAGCCAATCAAATAACGCGACCAGATCCTGTCGGCATAACGTCATCAGTATGGAATTTTACGTCTCAGGACGCTGACGTCTCTCTCGGGGGCAATGTTTTGATTGTGGTTCCCGATGCTAGACGGCTGTATTCGCCTACTAGACTAATGTAACCTGAAATAATGAATATTTCATCAATTCAATCTATGCCACACAATTCCTTATCAGTGGTCGATATTTTCAAGTGGATGTACTGAATGAAGGCTATAATTCTTTTCTTCAAGTTACTTACAGTTCACCGTCAGTTTCGCTGCACTTGAGATGGCAGTAGCTCCAACACCATTGCTAGCTTGGCACTTGTAGTCTCCCTCGTCACTTCTGCTTAGATTTCTAATGGTCAGAGAGAAGGTTGCATTTTCCATGTTGCCTGATCTCGAGAAATTGAATCTGTTGTCGGCGAGAGCGTTTAGATTGGTGGTGCCTCTAAACCACAAGACTGTTGTCATCGGTTGCCCTTCAACTGTACAGCGCAGCGTTACCACTTGTTGCTCATTCTTTTCGACGGCATCTGGATTAGCTAGAATCTTTGGTGGATCTAAGGAAGAAGAAGGAATGTCGAAACAAGGTATGTGCTAAACACATGTACAATGTAGAGAGGTATCCTTTATGAGTAATATACCTTGGCTTCCCTGCAAGAAAAACTAAATTTGCATTACTGATCTTCCGTGAAGTTCTTCTTTATGAAACCAAAGATTATGTCATCACTTATACTAACATTTAAAATGTACTACTACGACCACATAGTCATTTTTCTCTGGGCACTGGCTTATCCAAATGGTAGGACGCAACAACTAAACAGAGGAATTGAGTCGCTTACATTACAAGAAGGATCCATCATTGATCTATCTCATTGGACAGCTTCCTATGTAGCGTACCTGTATATTCTTAATTGTCAAAATACACATGACGAACAACGATATATAGAACCATACTATGCTCCAAAAGCTTCTAAAGTGAATAATAAAAGATGTTTTATCCAACCTTTGCTTTATATTCATTGCTTGATGTAATATTTCAATAGTGTATCATGAAGAGATCCAAACACCGAGAAAACAATGAATCACAAAGGAATCACCGAGCTATATTAATTAACTTCGAGGTTTTGAGCCCCTCATGAAACACACAAACCAGTCTCCACGAAGCTTGAGTAATGCAAGCTGGAATAACGATATTTCGTCAGTTCAATCTATGCCACACAATCCCTTATCAGTGGTCAACATTTTTAAGTGGATGTACTGAATGAAAGCCGTAATTCGTTTCTTTTAGTTACTTACAGTTCACCGTCAGTTTCGCTACACTTGAGATGGCAGTAGCTCCAACACCATTGCTAGCTTGACACTTGTAGTCTCCCTCGTCACTTCTGCTTAAATTTCTAATGGTCAGAGAGAAGGTTGCATTTTCCATGTTGCCTGATCTCGAGAAATTGAGTCTGTTGTCTGAGAGTGCGTTTAGATTGGTGGTGCCCCTATACCACGAGACTGTTGTCATCGGTTGCCCTTCAACTCTACAGCGCAGCGTTACCTCTTGTTGCTCATTCTTCTCGACGGCATCGGGATTAGCTAGAATCTTTGGTTGATCTGAGGAACAAGAAAAATGTTGAAACAAAGTGTGTGCTAAGCACAAGTCGAAGAGGTATCCATTATGAGAAATATACCTTGGCTGCCCTGCAATAAACCCTAAATTTGCATTACTGATCTGGCATGAAAAACTTCTTTATGAAACGAAATATAATTTCATCACTTATAGTAACATTTTAAATGTTCTAAAACGACCAGATAGTCATTTTTCTCTGGGCATTGGCTTATTCAAAATGTGGAACGCAACAACAGAACAGTTCACTTGAGTCGCTCACATTACAAGAAGCATCCATCTTTGAACTATCTCACTGGACAGCTCTTCCTATGTAGTACAGCTAGATATCCTTAATAGTCAAAATACACACCATGAACAACAATATATAACCATACTACACACTAAAGTGCCTAATAAAAGATGTGTTATGCAACTTTTCCTTTATATTAATTGCTTGAGGTAATATTTCAATAGATTTTTCCTGAGCAGATCCAAACACCGAAACAACAATGAATAACAAAGGAATCACTGCACTATATTAATTAACTTCGAGGTTTTGAGTACCTCATGAAACACACAAATCAGTTTCCATAACGCTTCCATAATGTTAGCCTGCGAATACAGCCCTCTCGCATCGGGAATCACAATCAAAACATGGCCCCGAGACAGACGTCGGCTGCGTCTTCAGACCGAAAATTCAGCACTGATGACGTTATGCGGCCAGGTTCTGGTCGCGTTATTTGATTGGCTAGCGTATGATAATTAGGCATACTAGCCAATCAAATAACGCGACCAGATCCTGTCGACATAACGTCATCAGTATAGAATTTTACGTCTCAGGACGCTGACGTCTCTCTCGGGGGCAATGTTTTGATTGTGGTTCCCGATGCTAGACGGTTGTATTCGCCGGCTAGACTAATGTAACCTGAAATAATGAATATTTCATCAATTCAATCTATGCCACACAATTCCTTATCAGTGGTCGATATTTTCAAGTGGATGTACTGAATGAAGGCTATAATTCTTTTCTTCAAGTTACTTACAGTTCACCGTCAGTTTCGCTGCACTTGAGATGGCAGTAGCTCCAACACCATTGCTAGCTTGGCACTTGTAGTCTCCCTCGTCACTTCTGCTTAGATTTCTAATGGTCAGAGAGAAGGTTGCATTTTCCATGTTGCCTGATCTCGAGAAATTGAATCTGTTGTCGGCGAGAGCGTTTAGATTGGTGGTGCCTCTAAACCACAAGACTGTTGTCATCGGTTGCCCTTCAACTGTACAGCGCAGCGTTACCACTTGTTGTTCATTCTTCTCGACGGCATCTGGATTAGCTAGAATCTTTGGTGGATCTAAGGAAGAAGAAGGAATGTCGAAACAAGGTATGTGCTAAACACATGTACAATGTAGAGAGGTATCCTTTATGAGTAATATACCTTGGCTTCCCTGCAAGAAAAACTAAATTTGCATTACTGATCTTCCGTGAAGTTCTTCTTTATGAAACCAAAGATTATGTCATCACTTATACTAACATTTAAAATGTACTACTACGACCACATAGTCATTTTTCTCTGGGCACTGGCTTATCCAAATGGTAGGACGCAACAACAAAACAGAGGAATTGAGTCGCTTACATTACAAGAAGGATCCATCATTGATCTATCTCATTGGACAGCTTCCTATGTAGCGTACCTGTATATTCTTAATTGTCAAAATACACATGACGAACAACGATATATAGAACCATACTATGCTCCAAAAGCTTCTAAAGTGACTAATAAAAGATGTTTTATCCAACCTTTGCTTTATATTCATTGCTTGATGTAATATTTCAATAGTGTATCATGAAGAGATCCAAACACCGAGAAAACAATGAATCACAAAGGAATCACCGAGCTATATTAATTAACTTCGAGGTTTTGAGCCCCTCATGAAACACACAAACCAGTCTCCACGAAGCTTGAGTAATGCAAGCTGGAATAACGATATTTCGTCAGTTCAATCTATGCCACACAATCCCTTATCAGTGGTCAACATTTTTAAGTGGATGTACTGAATGAAAGCCGTAATTCGTTTCTTTTAGTTACTTACAGTTCACCGTCAGTTTCGCTACACTTGAGATGGCAGTAGCTCCAACACCATTGCTAGCTTGACACTTGTAGTCTCCCTCGTCACTTCTGCTTAAATTTCTAATGGTCAGAGAGAAGGTTGCATTTTCCATGTTGCCTGATCTCGAGAAATTGAGTCTGTTGTCTGAGAGTGCGTTTAGATTGGTGGTGCCCCTATACCACGAGACTGTTGTCATCGGTTGCCCTTCAACTCTACAACGCAGCGTTACCTCTTGTTGCTCATTCTTCTCGACGGCATCGGGATTAGCTAGAATCTTTGGTTGATCTGAGGAACAAGAAAAATGTTGAAACAAAGTGTGTGCTAAGCACAAGTCGAAGAGGTATCCATTATGAGAAATATACCTTGGCTGCCCTGCAATAAACCCTAAATTTGCATTACTGATCTGGCATGAAAAACTTCTTTATGAAACGAAATATAATTTCATCACTTATAGTAACATTTTAAATGTTCTAAAACGACCAGATAGTCATTTTTCTCTGGGCATTGGCTTATTCAAAATGTGGAACGCAACAACAGAACAGTTCACTTGAGTCGCTCACATTACAAGAAGCATCCATCTTTGAACTATCTCACTGGACAGCTCTTCCTATGTAGTACAGCTAGATATCCTTAATAGTCAAAATACACACCATGAACAACAATATATAACCATACTACACACTAAAGTGCCTAATAAAAGATGTGTTATGCAACTTTTCCTTTATATTAATTGCTTGAGGTAATATTTCAATAGATTTTTCCTGAGCAGATCCAAACACCGAAACAACAATGAATAACAAAGGAATCACTGCACTATATTAATTAACTTCGAGGTTTTGAGTACCTCATGAAACACACAAATCAGTTTCCATAACGCTTCCATAATGTTAGCCTGCGAATACAGCCCTCTCGCATCGGGAATCACAATCAAAACATGGCCCCGAGACCGACGTCGGCTGCGTCTTCAGACCGAAAATTCCACACTGATGACGTTATGCGGCCAGGTTCTGGTCGCGTTATTTGATTGGCTAGCGTATGATAATTAGGCATACTAGCCAATCAAATAACGCGACCAGATCCTGTCGGCATAACGTCATCAGTATAGAATTTTACGTCTCAGGACGCTGACGTCTCTCTCGGGGGCAATGTTTTGATTGTGGTTCCCGATGCTAGACGGTTGTATTCGCCGGCTAGACTAATGTAACCTGAAATAATGAATATTTCATCAATTCAATCTATGCCACACAATTCCTTATCAGTGGTCGATATTTTCAAGTGGATGTACTGAATGAAGGCTATAATTATTTTCTTCAAGTTACTTACAGTTCACCGTCAGTTTCGCTGCACTTGAGATGGCAGTAGCTCCAACACCATTGCTAGCTTGGCACTTGTAGTCTCCCTCGTCACTTCTGCTTAGATTTTTAATGGTCAGAGAGAAGGTTGCATTTTCCATGTTGCCTGATCTCGAGAAATTGAATCTGTTGTCGGCGAGAGCGTTTAGATTGGTGGTGCCTCTAAACCACAAGACTGTTGTCATCGGTTGCCCTTCAACTGTACAGCGCAGCGTTACCACTTGTTGTTCATTCTTCTCGACGGCATCTGGATTAGCTAGAATCTTTGGTGGATCTAAGGAAGAAGAAGGAATGTCGAAACAAGGTATGTGCTAAACACATGTACAATGTAGAGAGGTATCCTTTATGAGTAATATACCTTGGCTTCCCTGCAAGAAAAACTAAATTTGCATTACTGATCTTCCGTGAAGTTCTTCTTTATGAAACCAAAGATTATGTCATCACTTATACTAACATTTAAAATGTACTACTACGACCACATAGTCATTTTTCTCTGGGCACTGGCTTATCCAAATGGTAGGACGCAACAACAAAACAGAGGAATTGAGTCGCTTACATTACAAGAAGGATCCATCATTGATCTATCTCATTGGACAGCTTCCTATGTAGCGTACCTGTATATTCTTAATTGTCAAAATACACATGACGAACAACGATATATAGAACCATACTATGCTCCAAAAGCTTCTAAAGTGACTAATAAAAGATATTGTATCCAACCTTTGCTTTATATTCATTGCTTGATGTAATATTTCAATAGTGTATCATGAAGAGATCCAAACACCGAGAAAACAATGAATCACAAAGGAATCACCGAGCTATATTAATTAACTTCGAGGTTTTGAGCCCCTCATGAAACACACAAACCAGTCTCCACGAAGCTTGAGTAATGCAAGCTGGAATAACGATATTTCGTCAGTTCAATCTATGCCACACAATCCCTTATCAGTGGTCAACATTTTTAAGTGGATGTACTGAATGAAAGCCGTAATTCGTTCCTTTTAGTTACTTACAGTTCACCGTCAGTTTCGCTACACTTGAGATGGCAGTAGCTCCAACACCATTGCTAGCTTGACACTTGTAGTCTCCCTCGTCACTTCTGCTTAAATTTCTAATGGTCAGAGAGAAGGTTGCATTTTCCATGTTGCCTGATCTCGAGAAATTGAATCTGTTGTCTGAGAGTGCGTTTAGATTGGTGGTGCCTCTATACCACGAGACTGTTGTCATCGGTTGCCCTTCAACTCTACAGCGCAGCGTTACCTCTTGTTGCTCATTCTTTTCGACGGCATCGGGATTAGCTAGAATCTTTGGTTGATCTGAAGAACAAGAACAATCTTGAAACAAAGTGTGTGCTAAGCACAAGTCGAAGAGGTATCCATTATGAGAAATATACCTTGGGTGCCCTTCAATAAACCCTAAATTTGCATTACTGATCTGGCATGAAAAACTTCTTTATGAAACGAATATAATTTCATCACTTATAGTAACATTTTAAATGTTCTAAAACGACCAGAGAGTCATTTTTCTCTGGGCATTGGCTTATTCAAAATGTGGAACGCAACAACAGAACAGTTCACTTGAGTCGCTCACATTACAAGAAGCATCCATCTTTGAACTATCTCATTGGACAGCTCTTCCTATGTAGTACAGCTAGATATCATTAATAGTCAAAATACACACCATGAACAACAATATATAACCATACTACACACTAAAGTGCCTATTAAAAGGTGTGTTATGCAACTGTTCCTTTATATTAATTGCTTGAGGTAATATTTCAATAGTTTTTTTCCTGAGTAGAACCAAACACCGAAACAACAATGAATAACAAAGGAATCACTGCGCTATATTACTTAACTTCGAGGTTTTGAGTACCTCATGAAACACACAAATCAGTTTCCATAACGCTTCCATAATGTTAGCTTGCGAATACAGCCCTCTCGCATCGGGAATCACAATCAAAACATAGCCCCGAGTCAGACGTCGTCTGCGTCTTCAAACCGAAAATTCCATACTGATGACGTTATGCGGGCAGGTTCTGGTCGCATTATTTGATTGGCTAGCATATGATAATTAGGCATACCAGCCAATCAAATAACGCGACCAGATCCTGTCGGCATAACGTCATCAGTATGGAATTTTACGTCTCAGGACGCTGACGTCTCTCTCGGGGGCAATGTTTTGATTGTGGTTCCCGATGCTAGACGGCTGTATTCGCCTACTAGACTAATGTAACATGAAATAATGAATATTTCATCAATTCAATCTATGCCACACAATTCCTTATCAGTGGTCGATATTTTCAAGTGGATGTACTGAATGAAGGCTATAATTCTTTTCTTCAAGTTACTTACAGTTCACCGTCAGTTTCGCTGCACTTGAGATGGCAGTAGCTCCAACACCATTGCTAGCTTGGCACTTGTAGTCTCCCTCGTCACTTCTGCTTAGATTTCTAATGGTCAGAGAGAAGGTTGCATTTTCCATGTTGCCTGATCTCGAGAAATTGAATCTGTTGTCGGCGAGAGCGTTTAGATTGGTGGTGCCTCTAAACCACAAGACTGTTGTCATCGGTTGCCCTTCAACTGTACAGCGCAGCGTTACCACTTGTTGCTCATTCTTCTCGACGGCATCTGGATTAGCTAGAATCTTTGGTGGATCTAAGGAAGAAGAAGGAATGTCGAAACAAGGTATGTGCTAAACACATGTACAATGTAGAGAGGTATCCTTTATGAGTAATATACCTTGGCTTCCCTGCAAGAAAAACTAAATTTGCATTACTGATCTTCCGTGAAGTTCTTCTTTATGAAACCAAAGATTATGTCATCACTTATACTAACATTTAAAATGTACTACTACGACCACATAGTCATTTTTCTCTGGGCACTGGCTTATCCAAATGGTAGGACGCAACAACAAAACAGAGGAATTGAGTCGCTTACATTACAAGAAGGATCCATCATTGATCTATCTCATTGGACAGCTTCCTATGTAGCGTACCTGTATATTCTTAATTGTCAAAATACACATGACGAACAACGATATATAGAACCATACTATGCTCCAAAAGCTTCTAAAGTGACTAATAAAAGATGTTTTATCCAACCTTTGCTTTATATTCATTGCTTGATGTAATATTTCAATAGTGTATCATGAAGAGATCCAAACACCGAGAAAACAATGAATCACAAAGGAATCACCGAGCTATATTAATTAACTTCGAGGTTTTGAGCCCCTCATGAAACACACAAACCAGTCTCCACGAAGCTTGAGTAATGCAAGCTGGAATAACGATATTTCGTCAGTTCAATCTATGCCACACAATCCCTTATCAGTGGTCAACATTTTTAAGTGGATGTACTGAATGAAAGCCGTAATTCGTTTCTTTTAGTTACTTACAGTTCACCGTCAGTTTCGCTACACTTGAGATGGCAGTAGCTCCAACACCATTGCTAGCTTGACACTTGTAGTCTCCCTCGTCACTTCTGCTTAAATTTCTAATGGTCAGAGAGAAGGTTGCATTTTCCATGTTGCCTGATCTCGAGAAATTGAGTCTGTTGTCTGAGAGTGCGTTTAGATTGGTGGTGCCCCTATACCACGAGACTGTTGTCATCGGTTGCCCTTCAACTCTACAACGCAGCGTTACCTCTTGTTGCTCATTCTTCTCGACGGCATCGGGATTAGCTAGAATCTTTGGTTGATCTGAGGAACAAGAAAAATGTTGAAACAAAGTGTGTGCTAAGCACAAGTCGAAGAGGTATCCATTATGAGAAATATACCTTGGCTGCCCTGCAATAAACCCTAAATTTGCATTACTGATCTGGCATGAAAAACTTCTTTATGAAACGAAATATAATTTCATCACTTATAGTAACATTTTAAATGTTCTAAAACGACCAGATAGTCATTTTTCTCTGGGCATTGGCTTATTCAAAATGTGGAACGCAACAACAGAACAGTTCACTTGAGTCGCTCACATTACAAGAAGCATCCATCTTTGAACTATCTCACTGGACAGCTCTTCCTATGTAGTACAGCTAGATATCCTTAATAGTCAAAATACACACCATGAACAACAATATATAACCATACTACACACTAAAGTGCCTAATAAAAGATGTGTTATGCAACTTTTCCTTTATATTAATTGCTTGAGGTAATATTTCAATAGATTTTTCCTGAGCAGATCCAAACACCGAAACAACAATGAATAACAAAGGAATCACTGCACTATATTAATTAACTTCGAGGTTTTGAGTACCTCATGAAACACACAAATCAGTTTCCATAACGCTTCCATAATGTTAGCCTGCGAATACAGCCCTCTCGCATCGGGAATCACAATCAAAACATGGCCCCGAGACAGACGTCGGCTGCGTCTTCAGACCGAAAATTCCACACTGATGACGTTATGCGGCCAGGTTCTGGTCGCGTTATTTGATTGGCTAGCGTATGATAATTAGGCATACTAGCCAATCAAATAACGCGACCAGATCCTGTCGGCATAACGTCATCAGTATAGAATTTTACGTCTCAGGACGCTGACGTCTCTCTCGGGGGCAATGTTTTGATTGTGGTTCCCGATGCTAGACGGTTGTATTCGCCGGCTAGACTAATGTAACCTGAAATAATGAATATTTCATCAATTCAATCTATGCCACACAATTCCTTATCAGTGGTCGATATTTTCAAGTGGATGTACTGAATGAAGGCTATAATTATTTTCTTCAAGTTACTTACAGTTCACCGTCAGTTTCGCTGCACTTGAGATGGCAGTAGCTCCAACACCATTGCTAGCTTGGCACTTGTAGTCTCCCTCGTCACTTCTGCTTAGATTTCTAATGGTCAGAGAGAAGGTTGCATTTTCCATGTTGCCTGATCTCGAGAAATTGAATCTGTTGTCGGCGAGAGCGTTTAGATTGGTGGTGCCTCTAAACCACAAGACTGTTGTCATCGGTTGCCCTTCAACTGTACAGCGCAGCGTTACCACTTGTTGTTCATTCTTCTCGACGGCATCTGGATTAGCTAGAATCTTTGGTGGATCTAAGGAAGAAGAAGGAATGTCGAAACAAGGTATGTGCTAAACACATGTACAATGTAGAGAGGTATCCTTTATGAGTAATATACCTTGGCTTCCCTGCAAGAAAAACTAAATTTGCATTACTGATCTTCCGTGAAGTTCTTCTTTATGAAACCAAAGATTATGTCATCACTTATACTAACATTTAAAATGTACTACTACGACCACATAGTCATTTTTCTCTGGGCACTGGCTTATCCAAATGGTAGGACGCAACAACAAAACAGAGGAATTGAGTCGCTTACATTACAAGAAGGATCCATCATTGATCTATCTCATTGGACAGCTTCCTATGTAGCGTACCTGTATATTCTTAATTGTCAAAATACACATGACGAACAACGATATATAGAACCATACTATGCTCCAAAAGCTTCTAAAGTGACTAATAAAAGATATTGTATCCAACCTTTGCTTTATATTCATTGCTTGATGTAATATTTCAATAGTGTATCATGAAGAGATCCAAACACCGAGAAAACAATGAATCACAAAGGAATCACCGAGCTATATTAATTAACTTCGAGGTTTTGAGCCCCTCATGAAACACACAAACCAGTCTCCACGAAGCTTGAGTAATGCAAGCTGGAATAACGATATTTCGTCAGTTCAATCTATGCCACACAATCCCTTATCAGTGGTCAACATTTTTAAGTGGATGTACTGAATGAAAGCCGTAATTCGTTCCTTTTAGTTACTTACAGTTCACCGTCAGTTTCGCTACACTTGAGATGGCAGTAGCTCCAACACCATTGCTAGCTTGACACTTGTAGTCTCCCTCGTCACTTCTGCTTAAATTTCTAATGGTCAGAGAGAAGGTTGCATTTTCCATGTTGCCTGATCTCGAGAAATTGAATCTGTTGTCTGAGAGTGCGTTTAGATTGGTGGTGCCTCTATACCACGAGACTGTTGTCATCGGTTGCCCTTCAACTCTACAGCGCAGCGTTACCTCTTGTTGCTCATTCTTTTCGACGGCATCGGGATTAGCTAGAATCTTTGGTTGATCTGAAGAACAAGAACAATCTTGAAACAAAGTGTGTGCTAAGCACAAGTCGAAGAGGTATCCATTATGAGAAATATACCTTGGGTGCCCTTCAATAAACCCTAAATTTGCATTACTGATCTGGCATGAAAAACTTCTTTATGAAACGAATATAATTTCATCACTTATAGTAACATTTTAAATGTTCTAAAACGACCAGAGAGTCATTTTTCTCTGGGCATTGGCTTATTCAAAATGTGGAACGCAACAACAGAACAGTTCACTTGAGTCGCTCACATTACAAGAAGCATCCATCTTTGAACTATCTCATTGGACAGCTCTTCCTATGTAGTACAGCTAGATATCATTAATAGTCAAAATACACACCATGAACAACAATATATAACCATACTACACACTAAAGTGCCTATTAAAAGGTGTGTTATGCAACTGTTCCTTTATATTAATTGCTTGAGGTAATATTTCAATAGTTTTTTTCCTGAGTAGAACCAAACACCGAAACAACAATGAATAACAAAGGAATCACTGCGCTATATTACTTAACTTCGAGGTTTTGAGTACCTCATGAAACACACAAATCAGTTTCCATAACGCTTCCATAATGTTAGCTTGCGAATACAGCCCTCTCGCATCGGGAATCACAATCAAAACATAGCCCCGAGTCAGACGTCGTCTGCGTCTTCAAACCGAAAATTCCATACTGATGACGTTATGCGGGCAGGTTCTGGTCGCATTATTTGATTGGCTAGCATATGATAATTAGGCATACCAGCCAATCAAATAACGCGACCAGATCCTGTCGGCATAACGTCATCAGTATGGAATTTTACGTCTCAGGACGCTGACGTCTCTCTCGGGGGCAATGTTTTGATTGTGGTTCCCGATGCTAGACGGCTGTATTCGCCTACTAGACTAATGTAACATGAAATAATGAATATTTCATCAATTCAATCTATGCCACACAATTCCTTATCAGTGGTCGATATTTTCAAGTGGATGTACTGAATGAAGGCTATAATTCTTTTCTTCAAGTTACTTACAGTTCACCGTCAGTTTCGCTGCACTTGAGATGGCAGTAGCTCCAACACCATTGCTAGCTTGGCACTTGTAGTCTCCCTCGTCACTTCTGCTTAGATTTCTAATGGTCAGAGAGAAGGTTGCATTTTCCATGTTGCCTGATCTCGAGAAATTGAATCTGTTGTCGGCGAGAGCGTTTAGATTGGTGGTGCCTCTAAACCACAAGACTGTTGTCATCGGTTGCCCTTCAACTGTACAGCGCAGCGTTACCACTTGTTGCTCATTCTTCTCGACGGCATCTGGATTAGCTAGAATCTTTGGTGGATCTAAGGAAGAAGAAGGAATGTCGAAACAAGGTATGTGCTAAACACATGTACAATGTAGAGAGGTATCCTTTATGAGTAATATACCTTGGCTTCCCTGCAAGAAAAACTAAATTTGCATTACTGATCTTCCGTGAAGTTCTTCTTTATGAAACCAAAGATTATGTCATCACTTATACTAACATTTAAAATGTACTACTACGACCACATAGTCATTTTTCTCTGGGCACTGGCTTATCCAAATGGTAGGACGCAACAACAAAACAGAGGAATTGAGTCGCTTACATTACAAGAAGGATCCATCATTGATCTATCTCATTGGACAGCTTCCTATGTAGCGTACCTGTATATTCTTAATTGTCAAAATACACATGACGAACAACGATATATAGAACCATACTATGCTCCAAAAGCTTCTAAAGTGACTAATAAAAGATGTTTTATCCAACCTTTGCTTTATATTCATTGCTTGATGTAATATTTCAATAGTGTATCATGAAGAGATCCAAACACCGAGAAAACAATGAATCACAAAGGAATCACCGAGCTATATTAATTAACTTCGAGGTTTTGAGCCCCTCATGAAACACACAAACCAGTCTCCACGAAGCTTGAGTAATGCAAGCTGGAATAACGATATTTCGTCAGTTCAATCTATGCCACACAATCCCTTATCAGTGGTCAACATTTTTAAGTGGATGTACTGAATGAAAGCCGTAATTCGTTTCTTTTAGTTACTTACAGTTCACCGTCAGTTTCGCTACACTTGAGATGGCAGTAGCTCCAACACCATTGCTAGCTTGACACTTGTAGTCTCCCTCGTCACTTCTGCTTAAATTTCTAATGGTCAGAGAGAAGGTTGCATTTTCCATGTTGCCTGATCTCGAGAAATTGAGTCTGTTGTCTGAGAGTGCGTTTAGATTGGTGGTGCCCCTATACCACGAGACTGTTGTCATCGGTTGCCCTTCAACTCTACAACGCAGCGTTACCTCTTGTTGCTCATTCTTCTCGACGGCATCGGGATTAGCTAGAATCTTTGGTTGATCTGAGGAACAAGAAAAATGTTGAAACAAAGTGTGTGCTAAGCACAAGTCGAAGAGGTATCCATTATGAGAAATATACCTTGGCTGCCCTGCAATAAACCCTAAATTTGCATTACTGATCTGGCATGAAAAACTTCTTTATGAAACGAAATATAATTTCATCACTTATAGTAACATTTTAAATGTTCTAAAACGACCAGATAGTCATTTTTCTCTGGGCATTGGCTTATTCAAAATGTGGAACGCAACAACAGAACAGTTCACTTGAGTCGCTCACATTACAAGAAGCATCCATCTTTGAACTATCTCACTGGACAGCTCTTCCTATGTAGTACAGCTAGATATCCTTAATAGTCAAAATACACACCATGAACAACAATATATAACCATACTACACACTAAAGTGCCTAATAAAAGATGTGTTATGCAACTTTTCCTTTATATTAATTGCTTGAGGTAATATTTCAATAGATTTTTCCTGAGCAGATCCAAACACCGAAACAACAATGAATAACAAAGGAATCACTGCACTATATTAATTAACTTCGAGGTTTTGAGTACCTCATGAAACACACAAATCAGTTTCCATAACGCTTCCATAATGTTAGCCTGCGAATACAGCCCTCTCGCATCGGGAATCACAATCAAAACATGGCCCCGAGACAGACGTCGGCTGCGTCTTCAGACCGAAAATTCCACACTGATGACGTTATGCGGCCAGGTTCTGGTCGCGTTATTTGATTGGCTAGCGTATGATAATTAGGCATACTAGCCAATCAAATAACGCGACCAGATCCTGTCGGCATAACGTCATCAGTATAGAATTTTACGTCTCAGGACGCTGACGTCTCTCTCGGGGGCAATGTTTTGATTGTGGTTCCCGATGCTAGACGGTTGTATTCGCCGGCTAGACTAATGTAACCTGAAATAATGAATATTTCATCAATTCAATCTATGCCACACAATTCCTTATCAGTGGTCGATATTTTCAAGTGGATGTACTGAATGAAGGCTATAATTATTTTCTTCAAGTTACTTACAGTTCACCGTCAGTTTCGCTGCACTTGAGATGGCAGTAGCTCCAACACCATTGCTAGCTTGGCACTTGTAGTCTCCCTCGTCACTTCTGCTTAGATTTCTAATGGTCAGAGAGAAGGTTGCATTTTCCATGTTGCCTGATCTCGAGAAATTGAATCTGTTGTCGGCGAGAGCGTTTAGATTGGTGGTGCCTCTAAACCACAAGACTGTTGTCATCGGTTGCCCTTCAACTGTACAGCGCAGCGTTACCACTTGTTGTTCATTCTTCTCGACGGCATCTGGATTAGCTAGAATCTTTGGTGGATCTAAGGAAGAAGAAGGAATGTCGAAACAAGGTATGTGCTAAACACATGTACAATGTAGAGAGGTATCCTTTATGAGTAATATACCTTGGCTTCCCTGCAAGAAAAACTAAATTTGCATTACTGATCTTCCGTGAAGTTCTTCTTTATGAAACCAAAGATTATGTCATCACTTATACTAACATTTAAAATGTACTACTACGACCACATAGTCATTTTTCTCTGGGCACTGGCTTATCCAAATGGTAGGACGCAACAACAAAACAGAGGAATTGAGTCGCTTACATTACAAGAAGGATCCATCATTGATCTATCTCATTGGACAGCTTCCTATGTAGCGTACCTGTATATTCTTAATTGTCAAAATACACATGACGAACAACGATATATAGAACCATACTATGCTCCAAAAGCTTCTAAAGTGACTAATAAAAGATATTGTATCCAACCTTTGCTTTATATTCATTGCTTGATGTAATATTTCAATAGTGTATCATGAAGAGATCCAAACACCGAGAAAACAATGAATCACAAAGGAATCACCGAGCTATATTAATTAACTTCGAGGTTTTGAGCCCCTCATGAAACACACAAACCAGTCTCCACGAAGCTTGAGTAATGCAAGCTGGAATAACGATATTTCGTCAGTTCAATCTATGCC
The DNA here is from genome assembly GCA_030867875.1 of Actinernus sp. WN-2022. NCBI lineage: Eukaryota > Metazoa > Cnidaria > Anthozoa > Actiniaria > Actinernidae > Actinernus > Actinernus sp. WN-2022. The sequence goes on along the minus strand of JAOWCC010000936.1, from coordinate 9,468,305 downwards.
ACACAATCTCTTATCAGTGGTCAACATTTTTAAGTGGATGTACTGAATGAAAGCCGTAATTCGTTCCTTTTAGTTACTTACAGTTCACCGTCAGTTTCGCTACACTTGAGATGGCAGTAGCTCCAACACCATTGCTAGCTTGACACTTGTAGTCTCCCTCGTCACTTCTGCTTAAATTTCTAATGGTCAGAGAGAAGGTTGCATTTTCCATGTTGCCTGATCTCGAGAAATTGAATCTGTTGTCTGAGAGTGCGTTTAGATTGGTGGTGCCTCTATACCACGAGACTGTTGTCATCGGTTGCCCTTCAACTCTACAGCGCAGCGTTACCTCTTGTTGCTCATTCTTTTCGACGGCATCGGGATTAGCTAGAATCTTTGGTTGATCTGAAGAACAAGAACAATCTTGAAACAAAGTGTGTGCTAAGCACAAGTCGAAGAGGTATCCATTATGAGAAATATACCTTGGGTGCCCTTCAATAAACCCTAAATTTGCATTACTGATCTGGCATGAAAAACTTCTTTATGAAACGAATATAATTTCATCACTTATAGTAACATTTTAAATGTTCTAAAACGACCAGAGAGTCATTTTTCTCTGGGCATTGGCTTATTCAAAATGTGGAACGCAACAACAGAACAGTTCACTTGAGTCGCTCACATTACAAGAAGCATCCATCTTTGAACTATCTCATTGGACAGCTCTTCCTATGTAGTACAGCTAGATATCATTAATAGTCAAAATACACACCATGAACAACAATATATAACCATACTACACACTAAAGTGCCTATTAAAAGGTGTGTTATGCAACTGTTCCTTTATATTAATTGCTTGAGGTAATATTTCAATAGTTTTTTTCCTGAGTAGAACCAAACACCGAAACAACAATGAATAACAAAGGAATCACTGCGCTATATTACTTAACTTCGAGGTTTTGAGTACCTCATGAAACACACAAATCAGTTTCCATAACGCTTCCATAATGTTAGCTTGCGAATACAGCCCTCTCGCATCGGGAATCACAATCAAAACATAGCCCCGAGTCAGACGTCGTCTGCGTCTTCAAACCGAAAATTCCATACTGATGACGTTATGCGGGCAGGTTCTGGTCGCATTATTTGATTGGCTAGCATATGATAATTAGGCATACCAGCCAATCAAATAACGCGACCAGATCCTGTCGGCATAACGTCATCAGTATGGAATTTTACGTCTCAGGACGCTGACGTCTCTCTCGGGGGCAATGTTTTGATTGTGGTTCCCGATGCTAGACGGCTGTATTCGCCTACTAGACTAATGTAACCTGAAATAATGAATATTTCATCAATTCAATCTATGCCACACAATTCCTTATCAGTGGTCGATATTTTCAAGTGGATGTACTGAATGAAGGCTATAATTCTTTTCTTCAAGTTACTTACAGTTCACCGTCAGTTTCGCTGCACTTGAGATGGCAGTAGCTCCAACACCATTGCTAGCTTGGCACTTGTAGTCTCCCTCGTCACTTCTGCTTAGATTTCTAATGGTCAGAGAGAAGGTTGCATTTTCCATGTTGCCTGATCTCGAGAAATTGAATCTGTTGTCGGCGAGAGCGTTTAGATTGGTGGTGCCTCTAAACCACAAGACTGTTGTCATCGGTTGCCCTTCAACTGTACAGCGCAGCGTTACCACTTGTTGCTCATTCTTCTCGACGGCATCTGGATTAGCTAGAATCTTTGGTGGATCTAAGGAAGAAGAAGGAATGTCGAAACAAGGTATGTGCTAAACACATGTACAATGTAGAGAGGTATCCTTTATGAGTAATATACCTTGGCTTCCCTGCAAGAAAAACTAAATTTGCATTACTGATCTTCCGTGAAGTTCTTCTTTATGAAACCAAAGATTATGTCATCACTTATACTAACATTTAAAATGTACTACTACGACCACATAGTCATTTTTCTCTGGGCACTGGCTTATCCAAATGGTAGGACGCAACAACAAAACAGAGGAATTGAGTCGCTTACATTACAAGAAGGATCCATCATTGATCTATCTCATTGGACAGCTTCCTATGTAGCGTACCTGTATATTCTTAATTGTCAAAATACACATGACGAACAACGATATATAGAACCATACTATGCTCCAAAAGCTTCTAAAGTGACTAATAAAAGATGTTTTATCCAACCTTTGCTTTATATTCATTGCTTGATGTAATATTTCAATAGTGTATCATGAAGAGATCCAAACACCGAGAAAACAATGAATCACAAAGGAATCACCGAGCTATATTAATTAACTTCGAGGTTTTGAGCCCCTCATGAAACACACAAACCAGTCTCCACGAAGCTTGAGTAATGCAAGCTGGAATAACGATATTTCGTCAGTTCAATCTATGCCACACAATCCCTTATCAGTGGTCAACATTTTTAAGTGGATGTACTGAATGAAAGCCGTAATTCGTTTCTTTTAGTTACTTACAGTTCACCGTCAGTTTCGCTACACTTGAGATGGCCGTAGCTCCAACACCATTGCTAGCTTGACACTTGTAGTCTCCCTCGTCACTTCTGCTTAAATTTCTAATGGTCAGAGAGAAGGTTGCATTTTCCATGTTGCCTGATCTCGAGAAATTGAGTATGTTGTCTGAGAGTGCGTTTAGATTGGTGGTGCCCCTATACCACGAGACTGTTGTCATCGGTTGCCCTTCAACTCTACAACGCAGCGTTACCTCTTGTTGCTCATTCTTCTCGACGGCATCGGGATTAGCTAGAATCTTTGGTTGATCTGAGGAACAAGAAAAATGTTGAAACAAAGTGTGTGCTAAGCACAAGTCGAAGAGGTATCCATTATGAGAAATATACCTTGGCTGCCCTGCAATAAACCCTAAATTTGCATTACTGATCTGGCATGAAAAACTTCTTTATGAAACGAAATATAATTTCATCACTTATAGTAACATTTTAAATGTTCTAAAACGACCAGATAGTCATTTTTCTCTGGGCATTGGCTTATTCAAAATGTGGAACGCAACAACAGAACAGTTCACTTGAGTCGCTCACATTACAAGAAGCATCCATCTTTGAACTATCTCACTGGACAGCTCTTCCTATGTAGTACAGCTAGATATCCTTAATAGTCAAAATACACACCATGAACAACAATATATAACCATACTACACACTAAAGTGCCTAATAAAAGATGTGTTATGCAACTTTTCCTTTATATTAATTGCTTGAGGTAATATTTCAATAGATTTTTCCTGAGTAGATCCAAACACCGAAACATCAATGAATAACAAAGGAATCACTGCACTATATTAATTAACTTCGAGGTTTTGAGTACCTCATGAAACACACAAATCAGTTTCCATAACGCTTCCATAATGTTAGCCTGCGAATACAGCCCTCTCGCATCGGGAATCACAATCAAAACATGGCCCCGAGACAGACGTCGGCTGCGTCTTCAGACCGAAAATTCCACACTGATGACGTTATGCGGCCAGGTTCTGGTCGCGTTATTTGATTGGCTAGCGTATGATAATTAGGCATACTAGCCAATCAAATAACGCGACCAGATCCTGTCGGCATAACGTCATCAGTATAGAATTTTATGTCTCAGGACGCTGACGTCTCTCTCGGGGGCAATGTTTTGATTGTGGTTCCCGATGCTAGACGGTTGTATTCGCCGGCTAGACTAATGTAACCTGAAATAATGAATATTTCATCAATTCAATCTATGCCACACAATTCCTTATCAGTGGTCGATATTTTCAAGTGGATGTACTGAATGAAGGCTATAATTCTTTTCTTCAAGTTACTTACAGTTCACCGTCAGTTTCGCTGCACTTGAGATGGCAGTAGCTCCAACACCATTGCTAGCTTGGCACTTGTAGTCTCCCTCGTCACTTCTGCTTAGATTTCTAATGGTCAGAGAGAAGGTTGCATTTTCCATGTTGCCTGATCTCGAGAAATTGAATCTGTTGTCGGCGAGAGCGTTTAGATTGGTGGTGCCTCTAAACCACAAGACTGTTGTCATCGGTTGCCCTTCAACTGTACAGCGCAGCGTTACCACTTGTTGTTCATTCTTCTCGACGGCATCTGGATTAGCTAGAATCTTTGGTGGATCTAAGGAAGAAGAAGGAATGTCGAAACAAGGTATGTGCTAAACACATGTACAATGTAGAGAGGTATCCTTTATGAGTAATATACCTTGGCTTCCCTGCAAGAAAAACTAAATTTGCATTACTGATCTTCCGTGAAGTTCTTCTTTATGAAACCAAAGATTATGTCATCACTTATACTAACATTTAAAATGTACTACTACGACCACATAGTCATTTTTCTCTGGGCACTGGCTTATCCAAATGGTAGGACGCAACAACAAAACAGAGGAATTGAGTCGCTTACATTACAAGAAGGATCCATCATTGATCTATCTCATTGGACAGCTTCCTATGTAGCGTACCTGTATATTCTTAATTGTCAAAATACACATGACGAACAACGATATATAGAACCATACTATGCTCCAAAAGCTTCTAAAGTGACTAATAAAAGATATTGTATCCAACCTTTGCTTTATATTCATTGCTTGATGTAATATTTCAATAGTGTATCATGAAGAGATCCAAACACCGAGAAAACAATGAATCACAAAGGAATCACCGAGCTATATTAATTAACTTCGAGGTTTTGAGCCCCTCATGAAACACACAAACCAGTCTCCACGAAGCTTGAGTAATGCAAGCTGGAATAACGATATTTCGTCAGTTCAATCTATGCCACACAATCCCTTATCAGTGGTCAACATTTTTAAGTGGATGTACTGAATGAAAGCCGTAATTCGTTCCTTTTAGTTACTTACAGTTCACCGTCAGTTTCGCTACACTTGAGATGGCAGTAGCTCCAACACCATTGCTAGCTTGACACTTGTAGTCTCCCTCGTCACTTCTGCTTAAATTTCTAATGGTCAGAGAGAAGGTTGCATTTTCCATGTTGCCTGATCTCGAGAAATTGAATCTGTTGTCTGAGAGTGCGTTTAGATTGGTGGTGCCTCTATACCACGAGACTGTTGTCATCGGTTGCCCTTCAACTCTACAGCGCAGCGTTACCTCTTGTTGCTCATTCTTTTCGACGGCATCGGGATTAGCTAGAATCTTTGGTTGATCTGAAGAACAAGAACAATCTTGAAACAAAGTGTGTGCTAAGCACAAGTCGAAGAGGTATCCATTATGAGAAATATACCTTGGGTGCCCTTCAATAAACCCTAAATTTGCATTACTGATCTGGCATGAAAAACTTCTTTATGAAACGAATATAATTTCATCACTTATAGTAACATTTTAAATGTTCTAAAACGACCAGAGAGTCATTTTTCTCTGGGCATTGGCTTATTCAAAATGTGGAACGCAACAACAGAACAGTTCACTTGAGTCGCTCACATTACAAGAAGCATCCATCTTTGAACTATCTCATTGGACAGCTCTTCCTATGTAGTACAGCTAGATATCATTAATAGTCAAAATACACACCATGAACAACAATATATAACCATACTACACACTAAAGTGCCTATTAAAAGGTGTGTTATGCAACTGTTCCTTTATATTAATTGCTTGAGGTAATATTTCAATAGTTTTTTTCCTGAGTAGAACCAAACACCGAAACAACAATGAATAACAAAGGAATCACTGCGCTATATTACTTAACTTCGAGGTTTTGAGTACCTCATGAAACACACAAATCAGTTTCCATAACGCTTCCATAATGTTAGCTTGCGAATACAGCCCTCTCGCATCGGGAATCACAATCAAAACATAGCCCCGAGTCAGACGTCGTCTGCGTCTTCAAACCGAAAATTCCATACTGATGACGTTATGCGGGCAGGTTCTGGTCGCATTATTTGATTGGCTAGCATATGATAATTAGGCATACCAGCCAATCAAATAACGCGACCAGATCCTGTCGGCATAACGTCATCAGTATGGAATTTTACGTCTCAGGACGCTGACGTCTCTCTCGGGGGCAATGTTTTGATTGTGGTTCCCGATGCTAGACGGCTGTATTCGCCTACTAGACTAATGTAACCTGAAATAATGAATATTTCATCAATTCAATCTATGCCACACAATTCCTTATCAGTGGTCGATATTTTCAAGTGGATGTACTGAATGAAGGCTATAATTCTTTTCTTCAAGTTACTTACAGTTCACCGTCAGTTTCGCTGCACTTGAGATGGCAGTAGCTCCAACACCATTGCTAGCTTGGCACTTGTAGTCTCCCTCGTCACTTCTGCTTAGATTTCTAATGGTCAGAGAGAAGGTTGCATTTTCCATGTTGCCTGATCTCGAGAAATTGAATCTGTTGTCGGCGAGAGCGTTTAGATTGGTGGTGCCTCTAAACCACAAGACTGTTGTCATCGGTTGCCCTTCAACTGTACAGCTCAGCGTTACCACTTGTTGCTCATTCTTCTCGACGGCATCTGGATTAGCTAGAATCTTTGGTGGATCTAAGGAAGAAGAAGGAATGTCGAAACAAGGTATGTGCTAAACACATGTACAATGTAGAGAGGTATCCTTTATGAGTAATATACCTTGGCTTCCCTGCAAGAAAAACTAAATTTGCATTACTGATCTTCCGTGAAGTTCTTCTTTATGAAACCAAAGATTATGTCATCACTTATACTAACATTTAAAATGTACTACTACGACCACATAGTCATTTTTCTCTGGGCACTGGCTTATCCAAATGGTAGGACGCAACAACAAAACAGAGGAATTGAGTCGCTTACATTACAAGAAGGATCCATCATTTATCTATCTCATTGGACAGCTTCCTATGTAGCGTACCTGTATATTCTTAATTGTCAAAATACACATGACGAACAACGATATATAGAACCATACTATGCTCCAAAAGCTTCTAAAGTGACTAATAAAAGATGTTTTATCCAACCTTTGCTTTATATTCATTGCTTGATGTAATATTTCAATAGTGTATCATGAAGAGATCCAAACACCGAAAAAACAATGAATCACAAAGGAATCACCGAGCTATATTAATTAACTTCGAGGTTTTGAGCCCCTCATGAAACACACAAACCAGTCTCCACGAAGCTTGAGTAATGCAAGCTGGAATAACGATATTTCGTCAGTTCAATCTATGCCACACAATCCCTTATCAGTGGTTAACATTTTTAAGTGGATGTACTGATTGAAAGCCGTAATTCGTTTCTTTTAGTTACTTACAGTTCACCGTCAGTTTCGCTACACTTGAGATGGCAGTAGCTCCAACACCATTGCTAGCTTGACACTTGTAGTCTCCCTCGTCACTTCTGCTTAAATTTCTAATGGTCAGAGAGAAGGTTGCATTTTCCATGTTGCCTGATCTCGAGAAATTGAATCTGTTGTCTGAGAGTGCGTTTAGATTGGTGGTGCCCCTATACCACGAGACTGTTGTCATCGGTTGCCCTTCAACTCTACAGCGCAGCGTTACCTCTTGTTGCTCATTCTTCTCGACGGCATCGGGATTAGCTAGAATCTTTGGTTGATCTGAAGAACAAGAAAAATCTTGAAACAAAGTGTGTGCTAAGCACAAGTCGAAGAGGTATCCATTATGAGAAATATACCTTGGCTGCCCTGCAATAAACCCTAAATTTGCATTACTGATCTGGCATGAAAAACTTCTTTATGAAACGAAATATAATTTCATCACTTATAGTAACATTTTAAATGTTCTAAAACGACCAGAGAGTCATTTTTCTCTGGGCATTGGCTTATTCAAAATGTGGAACGCAACAACAGAACAGTTCACTTGAGTCGCTCACATTACAAGAAGCATCCATCTTTGAACTATCTCATTGGACAGCTCTTCCTATGTAGTACAGCTAGATATCCTTAATAGTCAAAATACACACCATGAACAACAATATATAACCATACTACACACTAAAGTGCCTAATAAAAGATGTGTTATGCAACTTTTCCTTTATATTAATTGCTTGAGGTAATATTTCAATAGATTTTTCCTGAGTAGATCCAAACACCGAAACATCAATGAATAACAAAGGAATCACTGCACTATATTAATTAACTTCGAGGTTTTGAGTACCTCATGAAACACACAAATCAGTTTCCATAACGCTTCCATAATGTTAGCCTGCGAATACAGCCCTCTCGCATCGGGAATCACAATCAAAACATGGCCCCGAGACAGACGTCGGCTGCGTCTTCAGACCGAAAATTCCACACTGATGACGTTATGCGGCCAGGTTCTGGTCGCGTTATTTGATTGGCTAGCGTATGATAATTAGGCATACTAGCCAATCAAATAACGCGACCAGATCCTGTCGGCATAACGTCATCAGTATAGAATTTTATGTCTCAGGACGCTGACGTCTCTCTCGGGGGCAATGTTTTGATTGTGGTTCCCGATGCTAGACGGTTGTATTCGCCGGCTAGACTAATGTAACCTGAAATAATGAATATTTCATCAATTCAATCTATGCCACACAATTCCTTATCAGTGGTCGATATTTTCAAGTGGATGTACTGAATGAAGGCTATAATTCTTTTCTTCAAGTTACTTACAGTTCACCGTCAGTTTCGCTGCACTTGAGATGGCAGTAGCTCCAACACCATTGCTAGCTTGGCACTTGTAGTCTCCCTCGTCACTTCTGCTTAGATTTCTAATGGTCAGAGAGAAGGTTGCATTTTCCATGTTGCCTGATCTCGAGAAATTGAATCTGTTGTCGGCGAGAGCGTTTAGATTGGTGGTGCCTCTAAACCACAAGACTGTTGTCATCGGTTGCCCTTCAACTGTACAGCGCAGCGTTACCACTTGTTGTTCATTCTTCTCGACGGCATCTGGATTAGCTAGAATCTTTGGTGGATCTAAGGAAGAAGAAGGAATGTCGAAACAAGGTATGTGCTAAACACATGTACAATGTAGAGAGGTATCCTTTATGAGTAATATACCTTGGCTTCCCTGCAAGAAAAACTAAATTTGCATTACTGATCTTCCGTGAAGTTCTTCTTTATGAAACCAAAGATTATGTCATCACTTATACTAACATTTAAAATGTACTACTACGACCACATAGTCATTTTTCTCTGGGCACTGGCTTATCCAAATGGTAGGACGCAACAACAAAACAGAGGAATTGAGTCGCTTACATTACAAGAAGGATCCATCATTGATCTATCTCATTGGACAGCTTCCTATGTAGCGTACCTGTATATTCTTAATTGTCAAAATACACATGACGAACAACGATATATAGAACCATACTATGCTCCAAAAGCTTCTAAAGTGACTAATAAAAGATATTGTATCCAACCTTTGCTTTATATTCATTGCTTGATGTAATATTTCAATAGTGTATCATGAAGAGATCCAAACACCGAGAAAACAATGAATCACAAAGGAATCACCGAGCTATATTAATTAACTTCGAGGTTTTGAGCCCCTCATGAAACACACAAACCAGTCTCCACGAAGCTTGAGTAATGCAAGCTGGAATAACGATATTTCGTCAGTTCAATCTATGCCACACAATCCCTTATCAGTGGTCAACATTTTTAAGTGGATGTACTGAATGAAAGCCGTAATTCGTTCCTTTTAGTTACTTACAGTTCACCGTCAGTTTCGCTACACTTGAGATGGCAGTAGCTCCAACACCATTGCTAGCTTGACACTTGTAGTCTCCCTCGTCACTTCTGCTTAAATTTCTAATGGTCAGAGAGAAGGTTGCATTTTCCATGTTGCCTGATCTCGAGAAATTGAATCTGTTGTCTGAGAGTGCGTTTAGATTGGTGGTGCCTCTATACCACGAGACTGTTGTCATCGGTTGCCCTTCAACTCTACAGCGCAGCGTTACCTCTTGTTGCTCATTCTTTTCGACGGCATCGGGATTAGCTAGAATCTTTGGTTGATCTGAAGAACAAGAACAATCTTGAAACAAAGTGTGTGCTAAGCACAAGTCGAAGAGGTATCCATTATGAGAAATATACCTTGGGTGCCCTTCAATAAACCCTAAATTTGCATTACTGATCTGGCATGAAAAACTTCTTTATGAAACGAATATAATTTCATCACTTATAGTAACATTTTAAATGTTCTAAAACGACCAGAGAGTCATTTTTCTCTGGGCATTGGCTTATTCAAAATGTGGAACGCAACAACAGAACAGTTCACTTGAGTCGCTCACATTACAAGAAGCATCCATCTTTGAACTATCTCATTGGACAGCTCTTCCTATGTAGTACAGCTAGATATCATTAATAGTCAAAATACACACCATGAACAACAATATATAACCATACTACACACTAAAGTGCCTATTAAAAGGTGTGTTATGCAACTGTTCCTTTATATTAATTGCTTGAGGTAATATTTCAATAGTTTTTTTCCTGAGTAGAACCAAACACCGAAACAACAATGAATAACAAAGGAATCACTGCGCTATATTACTTAACTTCGAGGTTTTGAGTACCTCATGAAACACACAAATCAGTTTCCATAACGCTTCCATAATGTTAGCTTGCGAATACAGCCCTCTCGCATCGGGAATCACAATCAAAACATAGCCCCGAGTCAGACGTCGTCTGCGTCTTCAAACCGAAAATTCCATACTGATGACGTTATGCGGGCAGGTTCTGGTCGCATTATTTGATTGGCTAGCATATGATAATTAGGCATACCAGCCAATCAAATAACGCGACCAGATCCTGTCGGCATAACGTCATCAGTATGGAATTTTACGTCTCAGGACGCTGACGTCTCTCTCGGGGGCAATGTTTTGATTGTGGTTCCCGATGCTAGACGGCTGTATTCGCCTACTAGACTAATGTAACCTGAAATAATGAATATTTCATCAATTCAATCTATGCCACACAATTCCTTATCAGTGGTCGATATTTTCAAGTGGATGTACTGAATGAAGGCTATAATTCTTTTCTTCAAGTTACTTACAGTTCACCGTCAGTTTCGCTGCACTTGAGATGGCAGTAGCTCCAACACCATTGCTAGCTTGGCACTTGTAGTCTCCCTCGTCACTTCTGCTTAGATTTCTAATGGTCAGAGAGAAGGTTGCATTTTCCATGTTGCCTGATCTCGAGAAATTGAATCTGTTGTCGGCGAGAGCGTTTAGATTGGTGGTGCCTCTAAACCACAAGACTGTTGTCATCGGTTGCCCTTCAACTGTACAGCGCAGCGTTACCACTTGTTGCTCATTCTTCTCGACGGCATCTGGATTAGCTAGAATCTTTGGTGGATCTAAGGAAGAAGAAGGAATGTCGAAACAAGGTATGTGCTAAACACATGTACAATGTAGAGAGGTATCCTTTATGAGTAATATACCTTGGCTTCCCTGCAAGAAAAACTAAATTTGCATTACTGATCTTCCGTGAAGTTCTTCTTTATGAAACCAAAGATTATGTCATCACTTATACTAACATTTAAAATGTACTACTACGACCACATAGTCATTTTTCTCTGGGCACTGGCTTATCCAAATGGTAGGACGCAACAACAAAACAGAGGAATTGAGTCGCTTACATTACAAGAAGGATCCATCATTTATCTATCTCATTGGACAGCTTCCTATGTAGCGTACCTGTATATTCTTAATTGTCAAAATACACATGACGAACAACGATATATAGAACCATACTATGCTCCAAAAGCTTCTAAAGTGACTAATAAAAGATGTTTTATCCAACCTTTGCTTTATATTCATTGCTTGATGTAATATTTCAATAGTGTATCATGAAGAGATCCAAACACCGAAAAAACAATGAATCACAAAGGAATCACCGAGCTATATTAATTAACTTCGAGGTTTTGAGCCCCTCATGAAACACACAAACCAGTCTCCACGAAGCTTGAGTAATGCAAGCTGGAATAACGATATTTCGTCAGTTCAATCTATGCCACACAATCCCTTATCAGTGGTTAACATTTTTAAGTGGATGTACTGATTGAAAGCCGTAATTCGTTTCTTTTAGTTACTTACAGTTCACCGTCAGTTTCGCTACACTTGAGATGGCAGTAGCTCCAACACCATTGCTAGCTTGACACTTGTAGTCTCCCTCGTCACTTCTGCTTAAATTTCTAATGGTCAGAGAGAAGGTTGCATTTTCCATGTTGCCTGATCTCGAGAAATTGAATCTGTTGTCTGAGAGTGCGTTTAGATTGGTGGTGCCCCTATACCACGAGACTGTTGTCATCGGTTGCCCTTCAACTCTACAGCGCAGCGTTACCTCTTGTTGCTCATTCTTCTCGACGGCATCGGGATTAGCTAGAATCTTTGGTTGATCTGAAGAACAAGAAAAATCTTGAAACAAAGTGTGTGCTAAGCACAAGTCGAAGAGGTATCCATTATGAGAAATATACCTTGGCTGCCCTGCAATAAACCCTAAATTTGCATTACTGATCTGGCATGAAAAACTTCTTTATGAAACGAAATATAATTTCATCACTTATAGTAACATTTTAAATGTTCTAAAACGACCAGAGAGTCATTTTTCTCTGGGCATTGGCTTATTCAAAATGTGGAACGCAACAACAGAACAGTTCACTTGAGTCGCTCACATTACAAGAAGCATCCATCTTTGAACTATCTCATTGGACAGCTCTTCCTATGTAGTACAGCTAGATATCCTTAATAGTCAAAATACACACCATGAACAACAATATATAACCATACTACACACTAAAGTGACTAATAAAAGATGTGTTATGCAACTGTTCCTTTATATTAATTGCTTGAGGTAATATTTCAATAGTTTTTTTCCTGAGTAGATCCAAACACCGAAACAACAATGAATAACAAAGGAATCACTGCACTATATTACTTAACTTCGAGGTTTTGAGTACCTCATGAAACACACAAATCAGTTTCCATAACGCTTCCATAATGTTAGCCTGCGAATACAGCCCTCTCGCATCGGGAATCACAATCAAAACATAGCCCCGAGTCAGACGTCGTCTGCGTCTTCAAACCGAAAATTCCATACTGATGACGTTATGCGGCCAGGTTCTGGTCGCATTATTTGATTGGCTAGCATATGATAATTAGGCATACTAGCCAATCAAATAACGCGACCAGATCCTGTCGGCATAACGTCATCAGTATGGAATTTTACGTCTCAGGACGCTGACGTCTCTCTCGGGGGCAATGTTTTGATTGTGGTTCCCGATGCTAGACGGCTGTATTCGCCTACTAGACTAATGTAACCTGAAATAATGAATATTTCATCAATTCAATCTATGCCACACAATTCCTTATCAGTGGTCGATATTTTCAAGTGGATGTACTGAATGAAGGCTATAATTCTTTTCTTCAAGTTACTTACAGTTCACCGTCAGTTTCGCTGCACTTGAGATGGCAGTAGCTCCAACACCATTGCTAGCTTGGCACTTGTAGTCTCCCTCGTCACTTCTGCTTAGATTTCTAATGGTCAGAGAGAAGGTTGCATTTTCCATGTTGCCTGATCTCGAGAAATGTTATCTGTTGTCGGCGAGAGCGTTTAGATTGGTGGTGCCTCTAAACCACAAGACTGTTGTCATCGGTTGCCCTTCAACTGTACAGCGCAGCGTTACCACTTGTTGCTCATTCTTCTCGACGGCATCTGGATTAGCTAGAATCTTTGGTGGATCTAAGGAAGAAGAACGAATGTCGAAACAAGGTATGTGCTAAACACATGTACAATGTAGAGAGGTATCCTTTATGAGTAATATACCTTGGCTTCCCTGCAAGAAAAACTAAATTTGCATTACTGATCTTCCGTGAAGTTCTTCTTTATGAAACCAAAGATTATGTCATCACTTATACTAACATTTAAAATGTACTACTACGACCACATAGTCATTTTTCTCTGGGCACTGGCTTATCCAAATGGTAGGACGCAACAACAAAACAGAGGAATTGAGTTGCTTACATTACAAGAAGGATCCATCATTGATCTATCTCATTGGACAGCTTCCTATGTAGCGTACCTGTATATTCTTAATTGTCAAAATACACATGACGAACAACGATATATAGAACCATACTATGCTCCAAAAGCTTCTAAAGTGACTAATAAAAGATGTTTTATCCAACCTTTGCTTTATATTCATTGCTTGATGTAATATTTCAATAGTGTATCATGAAGAGATCCAAACACCGAAAAAACAATGAATCACAAAGGAATCACCGAGCTATATTAATTAACTTCGAGGTTTTGAGCCCCTCATGAAACACACAAACCAGTCTCCACGAAGCTTGAGTAATGCAAGCTGGAATAACGATATTTCGTCAGTTCAATCTATGCCACACAATCCCTTATCAGTGGTTAACATTTTTAAGTGGATGTACTGATTGAAAGCCGTAATTCGTTTCTTTTAGTTACTTACAGTTCACCGTCAGTTTCGCTACACTTGAGATGGCAGTAGCTCCAACACCATTGCTAGCTTGACACTTGTAGTCTCCCTCGTCACTTCTGCTTAAATTTCTAATGGTCAGAGAGAAGGTTGCATTTTCCATGTTGCCTGATCTCGAGAAATTGAATCTGTTGTCGGCGAGAGCGTTTAGATTGGTGGTGCCTCTAAACCACAAGACTGTTGTCATCGGTTGCCCTTCAACTGTACAGCGCAGCGTTACCACTTGTTGTTCATTCTTCTCGACGGCATCTGGATTAGCTAGAATCTTTGGTGGATCTAAGGAAGAAGAAGGAATGTCGAAACAAGGTATGTGCTAAACACATGTACAATGTAGAGAGGTATCCTTTATGAGTAATATACCTTGGCTTCCCTGCAAGAAAAACTAAATTTGCATTACTGATCTTCCGTGAAGTTCTTCTTTATGAAACCAAAGATTATGTCATCACTTATACTAACATTTAAAATGTACTACTACGACCACATAGTCATTTTTCTCTGGGCACTGGCTTATCCAAATGGTAGGACGCAACAACAAAACAGAGGAATTGAGTCGCTTACATTACAAGAAGGATCCATCATTGATCTATCTCATTGGACAGCTTCCTATGTAGCGTACCTGTATATTCTTAATTGTCAAAATACACATGACGAACAACGATATATAGAACCATACTATGCTCCAAAAGCTTCTAAAGTGACTAATAAAAGATATTGTATCCAACCTTTGCTTTATATTCATTGCTTGATGTAATATTTCAATAGTGTATCATGAAGAGATCCAAACACCGAGAAAACAATGAATCACAAAGGAATCACCGAGCTATATTAATTAACTTCGAGGTTTTGAGCCCCTCATGAAACACACAAACCAGTCTCCACGAAGCTTGAGTAATGCAAGCTGGAATAACGATATTTCGTCAGTTCAATCTATGCCACACAATCCCTTATCAGTGGTCAACATTTTTAAGTGGATGTACTGAATGAAAGCCGTAATTCGTTCCTTTTAGTTACTTACAGTTCACCGTCAGTTTCGCTACACTTGAGATGGCAGTAGCTCCAACACCATTGCTAGCTTGACACTTGTAGTCTCCCTCGTCACTTCTGCTTAAATTTCTAATGGTCAGAGAGAAGGTTGCATTTTCCATGTTGCCTGATCTCGAGAAATTGAATCTGTTGTCTGAGAGTGCGTTTAGATTGGTGGTGCCTCTATACCACGAGACTGTTGTCATCGGTTGCCCTTCAACTCTACAGCGCAGCGTTACCTCTTGTTGCTCATTCTTTTCGACGGCATCGGGATTAGCTAGAATCTTTGGTTGATCTGAAGAACAAGAACAATCTTGAAACAAAGTGTGTGCTAAGCACAAGTCGAAGAGGTATCCATTATGAGAAATATACCTTGGGTGCCCTTCAATAAACCCTAAATTTGCATTACTGATCTGGCATGAAAAACTTCTTTATGAAACGAATATAATTTCATCACTTATAGTAACATTTTAAATGTTCTAAAACGACCAGAGAGTCATTTTTCTCTGGGCATTGGCTTATTCAAAATGTGGAACGCAACAACAGAACAGTTCACTTGAGTCGCTCACATTACAAGAAGCATCCATCTTTGAACTATCTCATTGGACAGCTCTTCCTATGTAGTACAGCTAGATATCATTAATAGTCAAAATACACACCATGAACAACAATATATAACCATACTACACACTAAAGTGCCTATTAAAAGGTGTGTTATGCAACTGTTCCTTTATATTAATTGCTTGAGGTAATATTTCAATAGTTTTTTTCCTGAGTAGAACCAAACACCGAAACAACAATGAATAACAAAGGAATCACTGCGCTATATTACTTAACTTCGAGGTTTTGAGTACCTCATGAAACACACAAATCAGTTTCCATAACGCTTCCATAATGTTAGCTTGCGAATACAGCCCTCTCGCATCGGGAATCACAATCAAAACATAGCCCCGAGTCAGACGTCGTCTGCGTCTTCAAACCGAAAATTCCATACTGATGACGTTATGCGGGCAGGTTCTGGTCGCATTATTTGATTGGCTAGCATATGATAATTAGGCATACCAGCCAATCAAATAACGCGACCAGATCCTGTCGGCATAACGTCATCAGTATGGAATTTTACGTCTCAGGACGCTGACGTCTCTCTCGGGGGCAATGTTTTGATTGTGGTTCCCGATGCTAGACGGTTGTATTCGCCGGCTAGACTAATGTAACCTGAAATAATGAATATTTCATCAATTCAATCTATGCCACACAATTCCTTATCAGTGGTCGATATTTTCAAGTGGATGTACTGAATGAAGGCTATAATTCTTTTCTTCAAGTTACTTACAGTTCACCGTCAGTTTCGCTGCACTTGAGATGGCAGTAGCTCCAACACCATTGCTAGCTTGGCACTTGTAGTCTCCCTCGTCACTTCTGCTTAGATTTCTAATGGTCAGAGAGAAGGTTGCATTTTCCATGTTGCCTGATCTCGAGAAATTGAATCTGTTGTCGGCGAGAGCGTTTAGATTGGTGGTGCCTCTAAACCACAAGACTGTTGTCATCGGTTGCCCTTCAACTGTACAGCGCAGCGTTACCACTTGTTGTTCATTCTTCTCGACGGCATCTGGATTAGCTAGAATCTTTGGTGGATCTAAGGAAGAAGAAGGAATGTCGAAACAAGGTATGTGCTAAACACATGTACAATGTAGAGAGGTATCCTTTATGAGTAATATACCTTGGCTTCCCTGCAAGAAAAACTAAATTTGCATTACTGATCTTCCGTGAAGTTCTTCTTTATGAAACCAAAGATTATGTCATCACTTATACTAACATTTAAAATGTACTACTACGACCACATAGTCATTTTTCTCTGGGCACTGGCTTATCCAAATGGTAGGACGCAACAACAAAACAGAGGAATTGAGTCGCTTACATTACAAGAAGGATCCATCATTGATCTATCTCATTGGACAGCTTCCTATGTAGCGTACCTGTATATTCTTAATTGTCAAAATACACATGACGAACAACGATATATAGAACCATACTATGCTCCAAAAGCTTCTAAAGTGACTAATAAAAGATATTGTATCCAACCTTTGCTTTATATTCATTGCTTGATGTAATATTTCAATAGTGTATCATGAAGAGATCCAAACACCGAGAAAACAATGAATCACAAAGGAATCACCGAGCTATATTAATTAACTTCGAGGTTTTGAGCCCCTCATGAAACACACAAACCAGTCTCCACGAAGCTTGAGTAATGCAAGCTGGAATAACGATATTTCGTCAGTTCAATCTATGCCACACAATCCCTTATCAGTGGTCAACATTTTTAAGTGGATGTACTGAATGAAAGCCGTAATTCGTTCCTTTTAGTTACTTACAGTTCACCGTCAGTTTCGCTACACTTGAGATGGCAGTAGCTCCAACACCATTGCTAGCTTGACACTTGTAGTCTCCCTCGTCACTTCTGCTTAAATTTCTAATGGTCAGAGAGAAGGTTGCATTTTCCATGTTGCCTGATCTCGAGAAATTGAATCTGTTGTCTGAGAGTGCGTTTAGATTGGTGGTGCCTCTATACCACGAGACTGTTGTCATCGGTTGCCCTTCAACTCTACAGCGCAGCGTTACCTCTTGTTGCTCATTCTTTTCGACGGCATCGGGATTAGCTAGAATCTTTGGTTGATCTGAAGAACAAGAACAATCTTGAAACAAAGTGTGTGCTAAGCACAAGTCGAAGAGGTATCCATTATGAGAAATATACCTTGGGTGCCCTTCAATAAACCCTAAATTTGCATTACTGATCTGGCATGAAAAACTTCTTTATGAAACGAATATAATTTCATCACTTATAGTAACATTTTAAATGTTCTAAAACGACCAGAGAGTCATTTTTCTCTGGGCATTGGCTTATTCAAAATGTGGAACGCAACAACAGAACAGTTCACTTGAGTCGCTCACATTACAAGAAGCATCCATCTTTGAACTATCTCATTGGACAGCTCTTCCTATGTAGTACAGCTAGATATCATTAATAGTCAAAATACACACCATGAACAACAATATATAACCATACTACACACTAAAGTGCCTATTAAAAGGTGTGTTATGCAACTGTTCCTTTATATTAATTGCTTGAGGTAATATTTCAATAGTTTTTTTCCTGAGTAGAACCAAACACCGAAACAACAATGAATAACAAAGGAATCACTGCGCTATATTACTTAACTTCGAGGTTTTGAGTACCTCATGAAACACACAAATCAGTTTCCATAACGCTTCCATAATGTTAGCTTGCGAATACAGCCCTCTCGCATCGGGAATCACAATCAAAACATAGCCCCGAGTCAGACGTCGTCTGCGTCTTCAAACCGAAAATTCCATACTGATGACGTTATGCGGGCAGGTTCTGGTCGCATTATTTGATTGGCTAGCATATGATAATTAGGCATACCAGCCAATCAAATAACGCGACCAGATCCTGTCGGCATAACGTCATCAGTATGGAATTTTACGTCTCAGGACGCTGACGTCTCTCTCGGGGGCAATGTTTTGATTGTGGTTCCCGATGCTAGACGGCTGTATTCGCCTACTAGACTAATGTAACCTGAAATAATGAATATTTCATCAATTCAATCTATGCCACACAATTCCTTATCAGTGGTCGATATTTTCAAGTGGATGTACTGAATGAAGGCTATAATTCTTTTCTTCAAGTTACTTACAGTTCACCGTCAGTTTCGCTGCACTTGAGATGGCAGTAGCTCCAACACCATTGCTAGCTTGGCACTTGTAGTCTCCCTCGTCACTTCTGCTTAGATTTCTAATGGTCAGAGAGAAGGTTGCATTTTCCATGTTGCCTGATCTCGAGAAATTGAATCTGTTGTCGGCGAGAGCGTTTAGATTGGTGGTGCCTCTAAACCACAAGACTGTTGTCATCGGTTGCCCTTCAACTGTACAGCGCAGCGTTACCACTTGTTGCTCATTCTTCTCGACGGCATCTGGATTAGCTAGAATCTTTGGTGGATCTAAGGAAGAAGAAGGAATGTCGAAACAAGGTATGTGCTAAACACATGTACAATGTAGAGAGGTATCCTTTATGAGTAATATACCTTGGCTTCCCTGCAAGAAAAACTAAATTTGCATTACTGATCTTCCGTGAAGTTCTTCTTTATGAAACCAAAGATTATGTCATCACTTATACTAACATTTAAAATGTACTACTACGACCACATAGTCATTTTTCTCTGGGCACTGGCTTATCCAAATGGTAGGACGCAACAACAAAACAGAGGAATTGAGTCGCTTACATTACAAGAAGGATCCATCATTTATCTATCTCATTGGACAGCTTCCTATGTAGCGTACCTGTATATTCTTAATTGTCAAAATACACATGACGAACAACGATATATAGAACCATACTATGCTCCAAAAGCTTCTAAAGTGACTAATAAAAGATGTTTTATCCAACCTTTGCTTTATATTCATTGCTTGATGTAATATTTCAATAGTGTATCATGAAGAGATCCAAACACCGAAAAAACAATGAATCACAAAGGAATCACCGAGCTATATTAATTAACTTCGAGGTTTTGAGCCCCTCATGAAACACACAAACCAGTCTCCACGAAGCTTGAGTAATGCAAGCTGGAATAACGATATTTCGTCAGTTCAATCTATGCCACACAATCCCTTATCAGTGGTTAACATTTTTAAGTGGATGTACTGATTGAAAGCCGTAATTCGTTTCTTTTAGTTACTTACAGTTCACCGTCAGTTTCGCTACACTTGAGATGGCAGTAGCTCCAACACCATTGCTAGCTTGACACTTGTAGTCTCCCTCGTCACTTCTGCTTAAATTTCTAATGGTCAGAGAGAAGGTTGCATTTTCCATGTTGCCTGATCTCGAGAAATTGAATCTGTTGTCTGAGAGTGCGTTTAGATTGGTGGTGCCCCTATACCACGAGACTGTTGTCATCGGTTGCCCTTCAACTCTACAGCGCAGCGTTACCTCTTGTTGCTCATTCTTCTCGACGGCATCGGGATTAGCTAGAATCTTTGGTTGATCTGAAGAACAAGAAAAATCTTGAAACAAAGTGTGTGCTAAGCACAAGTCGAAGAGGTATCCATTATGAGAAATATACCTTGGCTGCCCTGCAATAAACCCTAAATTTGCATTACTGATCTGGCATGAAAAACTTCTTTATGAAACGAAATATAATTTCATCACTTATAGTAACATTTTAAATGTTCTAAAACGACCAGAGAGTCATTTTTCTCTGGGCATTGGCTTATTCAAAATGTGGAACGCAACAACAGAACAGTTCACTTGAGTCGCTCACATTACAAGAAGCATCCATCTTTGAACTATCTCATTGGACAGCTCTTCCTATGTAGTACAGCTAGATATCCTTAATAGTCAAAATACACACCATGAACAACAATATATAACCATACTACACACTAAAGTGACTAATAAAAGATGTGTTATGCAACTGTTCCTTTATATTAATTGCTTGAGGTAATATTTCAATAGTTTTTTTCCTGAGTAGATCCAAACACCGAAACAACAATGAATAACAAAGGAATCACTGCACTATATTACTTAACTTCGAGGTTTTGAGTACCTCATGAAACACACAAATCAGTTTCCATAACGCTTCCATAATGTTAGCCTGCGAATACAGCCCTCTCGCATCGGGAATCACAATCAAAACATAGCCCCGAGTCAGACGTCGTCTGCGTCTTCAAACCGAAAATTCCATACTGATGACGTTATGCGGCCAGGTTCTGGTCGCATTATTTGATTGGCTAGCATATGATAATTAGGCATACTAGCCAATCAAATAACGCGACCAGATCCTGTCGGCATAACGTCATCAGTATGGAATTTTACGTCTCAGGACGCTGACGTCTCTCTCGGGGGCAATGTTTTGATTGTGGTTCCCGATGCTAGACGGCTGTATTCGCCTACTAGACTAATGTAACCTGAAATAATGAATATTTCATCAATTCAATCTATGCCACACAATTCCTTATCAGTGGTCGATATTTTCAAGTGGATGTACTGAATGAAGGCTATAATTCTTTTCTTCAAGTTACTTACAGTTCACCGTCAGTTTCGCTGCACTTGAGATGGCAGTAGCTCCAACACCATTGCTAGCTTGGCACTTGTAGTCTCCCTCGTCACTTCTGCTTAGATTTCTAATGGTCAGAGAGAAGGTTGCATTTTCCATGTTGCCTGATCTCGAGAAATGTTATCTGTTGTCGGCGAGAGCGTTTAGATTGGTGGTGCCTCTAAACCACAAGACTGTTGTCATCGGTTGCCCTTCAACTGTACAGCGCAGCGTTACCACTTGTTGCTCATTCTTCTCGACGGCATCTGGATTAGCTAGAATCTTTGGTGGATCTAAGGAAGAAGAACGAATGTCGAAACAAGGTATGTGCTAAACACATGTACAATGTAGAGAGGTATCCTTTATGAGTAATATACCTTGGCTTCCCTGCAAGAAAAACTAAATTTGCATTACTGATCTTCCGTGAAGTTCTTCTTTATGAAACCAAAGATTATGTCATCACTTATACTAACATTTAAAATGTACTACTACGACCACATAGTCATTTTTCTCTGGGCACTGGCTTATCCAAATGGTAGGACGCAACAACAAAACAGAGGAATTGAGTTGCTTACATTACAAGAAGGATCCATCATTGATCTATCTCATTGGACAGCTTCCTATGTAGCGTACCTGTATATTCTTAATTGTCAAAATACACATGACGAACAACGATATATAGAACCATACTATGCTCCAAAAGCTTCTAAAGTGACTAATAAAAGATGTTTTATCCAACCTTTGCTTTATATTCATTGCTTGATGTAATATTTCAATAGTGTATCATGAAGAGATCCAAACACCGAAAAAACAATGAATCACAAAGGAATCACCGAGCTATATTAATTAACTTCGAGGTTTTGAGCCCCTCATGAAACACACAAACCAGTCTCCACGAAGCTTGAGTAATGCAAGCTGGAATAACGATATTTCGTCAGTTCAATCTATGCCACACAATCCCTTATCAGTGGTTAACATTTTTAAGTGGATGTACTGATTGAAAGCCGTAATTCGTTTCTTTTAGTTACTTACAGTTCACCGTCAGTTTCGCTACACTTGAGATGGCAGTAGCTCCAACACCATTGCTAGCTTGACACTTGTAGTCTCCCTCGTCACTTCTGCTTAAATTTCTAATGGTCAGAGAGAAGGTTGCATTTTCCATGTTGCCTGATCTCGAGAAATTGAATCTGTTGTCGGCGAGAGCGTTTAGATTGGTGGTGCCTCTAAACCACAAGACTGTTGTCATCGGTTGCCCTTCAACTGTACAGCGCAGCGTTACCACTTGTTGTTCATTCTTCTCGACGGCATCTGGATTAGCTAGAATCTTTGGTGGATCTAAGGAAGAAGAAGGAATGTCGAAACAAGGTATGTGCTAAACACATGTACAATGTAGAGAGGTATCCTTTATGAGTAATATACCTTGGCTTCCCTGCAAGAAAAACTAAATTTGCATTACTGATCTTCCGTGAAGTTCTTCTTTATGAAACCAAAGATTATGTCATCACTTATACTAACATTTAAAATGTACTACTACGACCACATAGTCATTTTTCTCTGGGCACTGGCTTATCCAAATGGTAGGACGCAACAACAAAACAGAGGAATTGAGTCGCTTACATTACAAGAAGGATCCATCATTGATCTATCTCATTGGACAGCTTCCTATGTAGCGTACCTGTATATTCTTAATTGTCAAAATACACATGACGAACAACGATATATAGAACCATACTATGCTCCAAAAGCTTCTAAAGTGACTAATAAAAGATATTGTATCCAACCTTTGCTTTATATTCATTGCTTGATGTAATATTTCAATAGTGTATCATGAAGAGATCCAAACACCGAGAAAACAATGAATCACAAAGGAATCACCGAGCTATATTAATTAACTTCGAGGTTTTGAGCCCCTCATGAAACACACAAACCAGTCTCCACGAAGCTTGAGTAATGCAAGCTGGAATAACGATATTTCGTCAGTTCAATCTATGCCACACAATCCCTTATCAGTGGTCAACATTTTTAAGTGGATGTACTGAATGAAAGCCGTAATTCGTTCCTTTTAGTTACTTACAGTTCACCGTCAGTTTCGCTACACTTGAGATGGCAGTAGCTCCAACACCATTGCTAGCTTGACACTTGTAGTCTCCCTCGTCACTTCTGCTTAAATTTCTAATGGTCAGAGAGAAGGTTGCATTTTCCATGTTGCCTGATCTCGAGAAATTGAATCTGTTGTCTGAGAGTGCGTTTAGATTGGTGGTGCCTCTATACCACGAGACTGTTGTCATCGGTTGCCCTTCAACTCTACAGCGCAGCGTTACCTCTTGTTGCTCATTCTTTTCGACGGCATCGGGATTAGCTAGAATCTTTGGTTGATCTGAAGAACAAGAACAATCTTGAAACAAAGTGTGTGCTAAGCACAAGTCGAAGAGGTATCCATTATGAGAAATATACCTTGGGTGCCCTTCAATAAACCCTAAATTTGCATTACTGATCTGGCATGAAAAACTTCTTTATGAAACGAATATAATTTCATCACTTATAGTAACATTTTAAATGTTCTAAAACGACCAGAGAGTCATTTTTCTCTGGGCATTGGCTTATTCAAAATGTGGAACGCAACAACAGAACAGTTCACTTGAGTCGCTCACATTACAAGAAGCATCCATCTTTGAACTATCTCATTGGACAGCTCTTCCTATGTAGTACAGCTAGATATCATTAATAGTCAAAATACACACCATGAACAACAATATATAACCATACTACACACTAAAGTGCCTATTAAAAGGTGTGTTATGCAACTGTTCCTTTATATTAATTGCTTGAGGTAATATTTCAATAGTTTTTTTCCTGAGTAGAACCAAACACCGAAACAACAATGAATAACAAAGGAATCACTGCGCTATATTACTTAACTTCGAGGTTTTGAGTACCTCATGAAACACACAAATCAGTTTCCATAACGCTTCCATAATGTTAGCTTGCGAATACAGCCCTCTCGCATCGGGAATCACAATCAAAACATAGCCCCGAGTCAGACGTCGTCTGCGTCTTCAAACCGAAAATTCCATACTGATGACGTTATGCGGGCAGGTTCTGGTCGCATTATTTGATTGGCTAGCATATGATAATTAGGCATACCAGCCAATCAAATAACGCGACCAGATCCTGTCGGCATAACGTCATCAGTATGGAATTTTACGTCTCAGGACGCTGACGTCTCTCTCGGGGGCAATGTTTTGATTGTGGTTCCCGATGCTAGACGGCTGTATTCGCCTACTAGACTAATGTAACCTGAAATAATGAATATTTCATCAATTCAATCTATGCCACACAATTCCTTATCAGTGGTCGATATTTTCAAGTGGATGTACTGAATGAAGGCTATAATTCTTTTCTTCAAGTTACTTACAGTTCACCGTCAGTTTCGCTGCACTTGAGATGGCAGTAGCTCCAACACCATTGCTAGCTTGGCACTTGTAGTCTCCCTCGTCACTTCTGCTTAGATTTCTAATGGTCAGAGAGAAGGTTGCATTTTCCATGTTGCCTGATCTCGAGAAATTGAATCTGTTGTCGGCGAGAGCGTTTAGATTGGTGGTGCCTCTAAACCACAAGACTGTTGTCATCGGTTGCCCTTCAACTGTACAGCGCAGCGTTACCACTTGTTGCTCATTCTTCTCGACGGCATCTGGATTAGCTAGAATCTTTGGTGGATCTAAGGAAGAAGAAGGAATGTCGAAACAAGGTATGTGCTAAACACATGTACAATGTAGAGAGGTATCCTTTATGAGTAATATACCTTGGCTTCCCTGCAAGAAAAACTAAATTTGCATTACTGATCTTCCGTGAAGTTCTTCTTTATGAAACCAAAGATTATGTCATCACTTATACTAACATTTAAAATGTACTACTACGACCACATAGTCATTTTTCTCTGGGCACTGGCTTATCCAAATGGTAGGACGCAACAACAAAACAGAGGAATTGAGTCGCTTACATTACAAGAAGGATCCATCATTTATCTATCTCATTGGACAGCTTCCTATGTAGCGTACCTGTATATTCTTAATTGTCAAAATACACATGACGAACAACGATATATAGAACCATACTATGCTCCAAAAGCTTCTAAAGTGACTAATAAAAGATGTTTATCCAACCTTTGCTTTATATTCATTGCTTGATGTAATATTTCAATAGTGTATCATGAAGAGATCCAAACACCGAAAAAACAATGAATCACAAAGGAATCACCGAGCTATATTAATTAACTTCGAGGTTTTGAGCCCCTCATGAAACACACAAACCAGTCTCCACGAAGCTTGAGTAATGCAAGCTGGAATAACGATATTTCGTCAGTTCAATCTATGCCACACAATCCCTTATCAGTGGTTAACATTTTTAAGTGGATGTACTGATTGAAAGCCGTAATTCGTTTCTTTTAGTTACTTACAGTTCACCGTCAGTTTCGCTACACTTGAGATGGCAGTAGCTCCAACACCATTGCTAGCTTGACACTTGTAGTCTCCCTCGTCACTTCTGCTTAAATTTCTAATGGTCAGAGAGAAGGTTGCATTTTCCATGTTGCCTGATCTCGAGAAATTGAATCTGTTGTCTGAGAGTGCGTTTAGATTGGTGGTGCCCCTATACCACGAGACTGTTGTCATCGGTTGCCCTTCAACTCTACAGCGCAGCGTTACCTCTTGTTGCTCATTCTTCTCGACGGCATCGGGATTAGCTAGAATCTTTGGTTGATCTGAAGAACAAGAAAAATCTTGAAACAAAGTGTGTGCTAAGCACAAGTCGAAGAGGTATCCATTATGAGAAATATACCTTGGCTGCCCTGCAATAAACCCTAAATTTGCATTACTGATCTGGCATGAAAAACTTCTTTATGAAACGAAATATAATTTCATCACTTATAGTAACATTTTAAATGTTCTAAAACGACCAGAGAGTCATTTTTCTCTGGGCATTGGCTTATTCAAAATGTGGAACGCAACAACAGAACAGTTCACTTGAGTCGCTCACATTACAAGAAGCATCCATCTTTGAACTATCTCATTGGACAGCTCTTCCTATGTAGTACAGCTAGATATCCTTAATAGTCAAAATACACACCATGAACAACAATATATAACCATACTACACACTAAAGTGACTAATAAAAGATGTGTTATGCAACTGTTCCTTTATATTAATTGCTTGAGGTAATATTTCAATAGTTTTTTTCCTGAGTAGATCCAAACACCGAAACAACAATGAATAACAAAGGAATCACTGCACTATATTACTTAACTTCGAGGTTTTGAGTACCTCATGAAACACACAAATCAGTTTCCATAACGCTTCCATAATGTTAGCCTGCGAATACAGCCCTCTCGCATCGGGAATCACAATCAAAACATAGCCCCGAGTCAGACGTCGTCTGCGTCTTCAAACCGAAAATTCCATACTGATGACGTTTTGCGGCCAGGTTCTGGTCGCATTATTTGATTGGCTAGCATATGATAATTAGGCATACTAGCCAATCAAATAACGCGACCAGATCCTGTCGGCATAACGTCATCAGTATGGAATTTTACGTCTCAGGACGCTGACGTCTCTCTCGGGGGCAATGTTTTGATTGTGGTTCCCGATGCTAGACGGCTGTATTCGCCTACTAGACTAATGTAACCTGAAATAATGAATATTTCATCAATTCAATCTATGCCACACAATTCCTTATCAGTGGTCGATATTTTCAAGTGGATGTACTGAATGAAGGCTATAATTCTTTTCTTCAAGTTACTTACAGTTCACCGTCAGTTTCGCTGCACTTGAGATGGCAGTAGCTCCAACACCATTGCTAGCTTGGCACTTGTAGTCTCCCTCGTCACTTCTGCTTAGATTTCTAATGGTCAGAGAGAAGGTTGCATTTTCCATGTTGCCTGATCTCGAGAAATTTTATCTGTTGTCGGCGAGAGCGTTTAGATTGGTGGTGCCTCTAAACCACAAGACTGTTGTCATCGGTTGCCCTTCAACTGTACAGCGCAGCGTTACCACTTGTTGCTCATTCTTCTCGACGGCATCTGGATTAGCTAGAATCTTTGGTGGATCTAAGGAAGAAGAACGAATGTCGAAACAAGGTATGTGCTAAACACATGTACAATGTAGAGAGGTATCCTTTATGAGTAATATACCTTGGCTTCCCTGCAAGAAAAACTAAATTTGCATTACTGATCTTCCGTGAAGTTCTTCTTTATGAAACCAAAGATTATGTCATCACTTATACTAACATTTAAAATGTACTACTACGACCACATAGTCATTTTTCTCTGGGCACTGGCTTATCCAAATGGTAGGACGCAACAACAAAACAGAGGAATTGAGTTGCTTACATTACAAGAAGGATCCATCATTGATCTATCTCATTGGACAGCTTCCTATGTAGCGTACCTGTATATTCTTAATTGTCAAAATACACATGACGAACAACGATATATAGAACCATACTATGCTCCAAAAGCTTCTAAAGTGACTAATAAAAGATGTTTTATCCAACCTTTGCTTTATATTCATTGCTTGATGTAATATTTCAATTTTGTATCATGAAGAGATCCAAACACCGAAAAAACAATGAATCACAAAGGAATCACCGAGCTATATTAATTAACTTCGAGGTTTTGAGCCCCTCATGAAACACACAAACCAGTCTCCACGAAGCTTGAGTAATGCAAGCTGGAATAACGATATTTCGTCAGTTCAATCTATGCCACACAATCCCTTATCAGTGGTTAACATTTTTAAGTGGATGTACTGATTGAAAGCCGTAATTCGTTTCTTTTAGTTACTTACAGTTCACCGTCAGTTTCGCTACACTTGAGATGGCAGTAGCTCCAACACCATTGCTAGCTTGACACTTGTAGTCTCCCTCGTCACTTCTGCTTAAATTTCTAATGGTCAGAGAGAAGGTTGCATTTTCCATGTTGCCTGATCTCGAGAAATTGAATCTGTTGTCTGAGAGTGCGTTTAGATTGGTGGTGCCCCTATACCACGAGACTGTTGTCATCGGTTGCCCTTCAACTCTACAGCGCAGCGTTACCTCTTGTTGCTCATTCTTCTCGACGGCATCGGGATTAGCTAGAATCTTTGGTTGATCTGAAGAACAAGAAAAATCTTGAAACAAAGTGTGTGCTAAGCACAAGTCGAAGAGGTATCCATTATGAGAAATATACCTTGGCTGCCCTGCAATAAACCCTAAATTTGCATTACTGATCTGGCATGAAAAACTTCTTTATGAAACGAAATATAATTTCATCACTTATAGTAACATTTTAAATGTTCTAAAACGACCAGAGAGTCATTTTTCTCTGGGCATTGGCTTATTCAAAATGTGGAACGCAACAACAGAACAGTTCACTTGAGTCGCTCACATTACAAGAAGCATCCATCTTTGAACTATCTCATTGGACAGCTCTTCCTATGTAGTACAGCTAGATATCCTTAATAGTCAAAATACACACCATGAACAACAATATATAACCATACTACACACTAAAGTGCCTAATAAAAGATGTGTTATGCAACTGTTCCTTTATATTAATTGCTTGAGGTAATATTTCAATAGTTTTTTTCCTGAGTAGATCCAAACACCGAAACAACAATGAATAACAAAGGAATCACTGCACTATATTACTTAACTTCGAGGTTTTGAGTACCTCATGAAACACACAAATCAGTTTCCATAACGCTTCCATAATGTTAGCCTGCGAATACAGCCCTCTCGCATCGGGAATCACAATCAAAACATAGCCCCGAGTCAGACGTCGTCTGCGTCTTCAAACCGAAAATTCCATACTGATGACGTTATGCGGCCAGGTTCTGGTCGCATTATTTGATTGGCTAGCATATGATAATTAGGCATACTAGCCAATCAAATAACGCGACCAGATCCTGTCGGCATAACGTCATCAGTATGGAATTTTACGTCTCAGGACGCTGACGTCTCTCTCGGGGGCAATGTTTTGATTGTGGTTCCCGATGCTAGACGGCTGTATTCGCCTACTAGACTAATGTAACCTGAAATAATGAATATTTCATCAATTCAATCTATGCCACACAATTCCTTATCAGTGGTCGATATTTTCAAGTGGATGTACTGAATGAAGGCTATAATTCTTTTCTTCAAGTTACTTACAGTTCACCGTCAGTTTCGCTGCACTTGAGATGGCAGTAGCTCCAACACCATTGCTAGCTTGGCACTTGTAGTCTCCCTCGTCACTTCTGCTTAGATTTCTAATGGTCAGAGAGAAGGTTGCATTTTCCATGTTGCCTGATCTCGAGAAATTGAATCTGTTGTCGGCGAGAGCGTTTAGATTGGTGGTGCCTCTAAACCACAAGACTGTTGTCATCGGTTGCCCTTCAACTGTACAGCGCAGCGTTACCACTTGTTGCTCATTCTTCTCGACGGCATCTGGATTAGCTAGAATCTTTGGTGGATCTAAGGAAGAAGAAGGAATGTCGAAACAAGGTATGTGCTAAACACATGTACAATGTAGAGAGGTATCCTTTATGAGTAATATACCTTGGCTTCCCTGCAAGAAAAACTAAATTTGCATTACTGATCTTCCGTGAAGTTCTTCTTTATGAAACCAAAGATTATGTCATCACTTATACTAACATTTAAAATGTACTACTACGACCACATAGTCATTTTTCTCTGGGCACTGGCTTATCCAAATGGTAGGACGCAACAACAAAACAGAGGAATTGAGTCGCTTACATTACAAGAAGGATCCATCATTTATCTATCTCATTGGACAGCTTCCTATGTAGCGTACCTGTATATTCTTAATTGTCAAAATACACATGACGAACAACGATATATAGAACCATACTATGCTCCAAAAGCTTCTAAAGTGACTAATAAAAGATGTTTATCCAACCTTTGCTTTATATTCATTGCTTGATGTAATATTTCAATAGTGTATCATGAAGAGATCCAAACACCGAAAAAACAATGAATCACAAAGGAATCACCGAGCTATATTAATTAACTTCGAGGTTTTGAGCCCCTCATGAAACACACAAACCAGTCTCCACGAAGCTTGAGTAATGCAAGCTGGAATAACGATATTTCGTCAGTTCAATCTATGCCACACAATCCCTTATCAGTGGTTAACATTTTTAAGTGGATGTACTGATTGAAAGCCGTAATTCGTTTCTTTTAGTTACTTACAGTTCACCGTCAGTTTCGCTACACTTGAGATGGCAGTAGCTCCAACACCATTGCTAGCTTGACACTTGTAGTCTCCCTCGTCACTTCTGCTTAAATTTCTAATGGTCAGAGAGAAGGTTGCATTTTCCATGTTGCCTGATCTCGAGAAATTGAATCTGTTGTCTGAGAGTGCGTTTAGATTGGTGGTGCCCCTATACCACGAGACTGTTGTCATCGGTTGCCCTTCAACTCTACAGCGCAGCGTTACCTCTTGTTGCTCATTCTTCTCGACGGCATCGGGATTAGCTAGAATCTTTGGTTGATCTGAAGAACAAGAAAAATCTTGAAACAAAGTGTGTGCTAAGCACAAGTCGAAGAGGTATCCATTATGAGAAATATACCTTGGCTGCCCTGCAATAAACCCTAAATTTGCATTACTGATCTGGCATGAAAAACTTCTTTATGAAACGAAATATAATTTCATCACTTATAGTAACATTTTAAATGTTCTAAAACGACCAGAGAGTCATTTTTCTCTGGGCATTGGCTTATTCAAAATGTGGAACGCAACAACAGAACAGTTCACTTGAGTCGCTCACATTACAAGAAGCATCCATCTTTGAACTATCTCATTGGACAGCTCTTCCTATGTAGTACAGCTAGATATCCTTAATAGTCAAAATACACACCATGAACAACAATATATAACCATACTACACACTAAAGTGACTAATAAAAGATGTGTTATGCAACTGTTCCTTTATGTTAATTGCTTGAGGTAATATTTCAATAGTTTTTTTCCTGAGTAGATCCAAACACCGAAACAACAATGAATAACAAAGGAATCACTGCACTATATTACTTAACTTCGAGGTTTTGAGTACCTCATGAAACACACAAATCAGTTTCCATAACGCTTCCATAATGTTAGCCTGCGAATACAGCCCTCTCGCATCGGGAATCACAATCAAAACATAGCCCCGAGTCAGACGTCGTCTGCGTCTTCAAACCGAAAATTCCATACTGATGACGTTATGCGGCCAGGTTCTGGTCGCATTATTTGATTGGCTAGCATATGATAATTAGGCATACTAGCCAATCAAATAACGCGACCAGATCCTGTCGGCATAACGTCATCAGTATGGAATTTTACGTCTCAGGACGCTGACGTCTCTCTCGGGGGCAATGTTTTGATTGTGGTTCCCGATGCTAGACGGCTGTATTCGCCTACTAGACTAATGTAACCTGAAATAATGAATATTTCATCAATTCAATCTATGCCACACAATTCCTTATCAGTGGTCGATATTTTCAAGTGGATGTACTGAATGAAGGCTATAATTCTTTTCTTCAAGTTACTTACAGTTCACCGTCAGTTTCGCTGCACTTGAGATGGCAGTAGCTCCAACACCATTGCTAGCTTGGCACTTGTAGTCTCCCTCGTCACTTCTGCTTAGATTTCTAATGGTCAGAGAGAAGGTTGCATTTTCCATGTTGCCTGATCTCGAGAAATTTTATCTGTTGTCGGCGAGAGCGTTTAGATTGGTGGTGCCTCTAAACCACAAGACTGTTGTCATCGGTTGCCCTTCAACTGTACAGCGCAGCGTTACCACTTGTTGCTCATTCTTCTCGACGGCATCTGGATTAGCTAGAATCTTTGGTGGATCTAAGGAAGAAGAACGAATGTCGAAACAAGGTATGTGCTAAACACATGTACAATGTAGAGAGGTATCCTTTATGAGTAATATACCTTGGCTTCCCTGCAAGAAAAACTAAATTTGCATTACTGATCTTCCGTGAAGTTCTTCTTTATGAAACCAAAGATTATGTCATCACTTATACTAACATTTAAAATGTACTACTACGACCACATAGTCATTTTTCTCTGGGCACTGGCTTATCCAAATGGTAGGACGCAACAACAAAACAGAGGAATTGAGTTGCTTACATTACAAGAAGGATCCATCATTGATCTATCTCATTGGACAGCTTCCTATGTAGCGTACCTGTATATTCTTAATTGTCAAAATACACATGACGAACAACGATATATAGAACCATACTATGCTCCAAAAGCTTCTAAAGTGACTAATAAAAGATGTTTTATCCAACCTTTGCTTTATATTCATTGCTTGATGTAATATTTCAATTTTGTATCATGAAGAGATCCAAACACCGAAAAAACAATGAATCACAAAGGAATCACCGAGCTATATTAATTAACTTCGAGGTTTTGAGCCCCTCATGAAACACACAAACCAGTCTCCACGAAGCTTGAGTAATGCAAGCTGGAATAACGATATTTCGTCAGTTCAATCTATGCCACACAATCCCTTATCAGTGGTTAACATTTTTAAGTGGATGTACTGATTGAAAGCCGTAATTCGTTTCTTTTAGTTACTTACAGTTCACCGTCAGTTTCGCTACACTTGAGATGGCAGTAGCTCCAACACCATTGCTAGCTTGACACTTGTAGTCTCCCTCGTCACTTCTGCTTAAATTTCTAATGGTCAGAGAGAAGGTTGCATTTTCCATGTTGCCTGATCTCGAGAAATTGAATCTGTTGTCTGAGAGTGCGTTTAGATTGGTGGTGCCCCTATACCACGAGACTGTTGTCATCGGTTGCCCTTCAACTCTACAGCGCAGCGTTACCTCTTGTTGCTCATTCTTCTCGACGGCATCGGGATTAGCTAGAATCTTTGGTTGATCTGAAGAACAAGAAAAATCTTGAAACAAAGTGTGTGCTAAGCACAAGTCGAAGAGGTATCCATTATGAGAAATATACCTTGGCTGCCCTGCAATAAACCCTAAATTTGCATTACTGATCTGGCATGAAAAACTTCTTTATGAAACGAAATATAATTTCATCACTTATAGTAACATTTTAAATGTTCTAAAACGACCAGAGAGTCATTTTTCTCTGGGCATTGGCTTATTCAAAATGTGGAACGCAACAACAGAACAGTTCACTTGAGTCGCTCACATTACAAGAAGCATCCATCTTTGAACTATCTCATTGGACAGCTCTTCCTATGTAGTACAGCTAGATATCCTTAATAGTCAAAATACACACCATGAACAACAATATATAACCATACTACACACTAAAGTGCCTAATAAAAGATGTGTTATGCAACTGTTCCTTTATATTAATTGCTTGAGGTAATATTTCAATAGTTTTTTTCCTGAGTAGATCCAAACACCGAAACAACAATGAATAACAAAGGAATCACTGCACTATATTACTTAACTTCGAGGTTTTGAGTACCTCATGAAACACACAAATCAGTTTCCATAACGCTTCCATAATGTTAGCCTGCGAATACAGCCCTCTCGCATCGGGAATCACAATCAAAACATAGCCCCGAGTCAGACGTCGTCTGCGTCTTCAAACCGAAAATTCCATACTGATGACGTTATGCGGCCAGGTTCTGGTCGCATTATTTGATTGGCTAGCATATGATAATTAGGAATACTAGCCAATCAAATAACGCGACCAGATCCTGTCGGCATAACGTCATCAGTATGGAATTTTACGTCTCAGGACGCTGACGTCTCTCTCGGGGGCAATGTTTTGATTGTGGTTCCCGATGCTAGACGGCTGTATTCGCCTACTAGACTAATGTAACCTGAAATAATGAATATTTCATCAATTCAATCTATGCCACACAATTCCTTATCAGTGGTCGATATTTTCAAGTGGATGTACTGAATGAAGGCTATAATTCTTTTCTTCAAGTTACTTACAGTTCACCGTCAGTTTCGCTGCACTTGAGATGGCAGTAGCTCCAACACCATTGCTAGCTTGGCACTTGTAGTCTCCCTCGTCACTTCTGCTTAGATTTCTAATGGTCAGAGAGAAGGTTGCATTTTCCATGTTGCCTGATCTCGAGAAATTGAATCTGTTGTCGGCGAGAGCGTTTAGATTGGTGGTGCCTCTAAACCACAAGACTGTTGTCATCGGTTGCCCTTCAACTGTACAGCGCAGCGTTACCACTTGTTGCTCATTCTTCTCGACGGCATCTGGATTAGCTAGAATCTTTGGTGGATCTAAGGAAGAAGAACGAATGTCGAAACAAGGTATGTGCTAAACACATGTACAATGTAGAGAGGTATCCTTTATGAGTAATATACCTTGGCTTCCCTGCAAGAAAAACTAAATTTGCATTACTGATCTTCCGTGAAGTTCTTCTTTATGAAACCAAAGATTATGTCATCACTTATACTAACATTTAAAATGTACTACTACGACCACATAGTCATTTTTCTCTGGGCACTGGCTTATCCAAATGGTAGGACGCAACAACAAAACAGAGGAATTGAGTTGCTTACATTACAAGAAGGATCCATCATTGATCTATCTCATTGGACAGCTTCCTATGTAGCGTACCTGTATATTCTTAATTGTCAAAATACACATGACGAACAACGATATATAGAACCATACTATGCTCCAAAAGCTTCTAAAGTGACTAATAAAAGATGTTTTATCCAACCTTTGCTTTATATTCATTGCTTGATGTAATATTTCAATAGTGTATCATGAAGAGATCCAAACACCGAAAAAACAATGAATCACAAAGGAATCACCGAGCTATATTAATTAACTTCGAGGTTTTGAGCCCCTCATGAAACACACAAACCAGTCTCCACGAAGCTTGAGTAATGCAAGCTGGAATAACGATATTTCGTCAGTTCAATCTATGCCACACAATCCCTTATCAGTGGTTAACATTTTTAAGTGGATGTACTGATTGAAAGCCGTAATTC
This sequence comes from Actinernus sp. WN-2022, assembly GCA_030867875.1. Classification (NCBI taxonomy): domain Eukaryota; kingdom Metazoa; phylum Cnidaria; class Anthozoa; order Actiniaria; family Actinernidae; genus Actinernus; species Actinernus sp. WN-2022. The sequence continues at coordinate 9,432,793 of JAOWCC010000936.1, read as the reverse complement.
GTTTCTTTTAGTTACTTACAGTTCACCGTCAGTTTCGCTACACTTGAGATGGCAGTAGCTCCAACACCATTGCTAGCTTGACACTTGTAGTCTCCCTCGTCACTTCTGCTTAAATTTCTAATGGTCAGAGAGAAGGTTGCATTTTCCATGTTGCCTGATCTCGAGAAATTGAATCTGTTGTCTGAGAGTGCGTTTAGATTGGTGGTGCCCCTATACCACGAGACTGTTGTCATCGGTTGCCCTTCAACTCTACAGCGCAGCGTTACCTCTTGTTGCTCATTCTTCTCGACGGCATCGGGATTAGCTAGAATCTTTGGTTGATCTGAAGAACAAGAAAAATCTTGAAACAAAGTGTGTGCTAAGCACAAGTCGAAGAGGTATCCATTATGAGAAATATACCTTGGCTGCCCTGCAATAAACCCTAAATTTGCATTACTGATCTGGCATGAAAAACTTCTTTATGAAACGAAATATAATTTCATCACTTATAGTAACATTTTAAATGTTCTAAAACGACCAGAGAGTCATTTTTCTCTGGGCATTGGCTTATTCAAAATGTGGAACGCAACAACAGAACAGTTCACTTGAGTCGCTCACATTACAAGAAGCATCCATCTTTGAACTATCTCATTGGACAGCTCTTCCTATGTAGTACAGCTAGATATCCTTAATAGTCAAAATACACACCATGAACAACAATATATAACCATACTACACACTAAAGTGCCTAATAAAAGATGTGTTATGCAACTGTTCCTTTATATTAATTGCTTGAGGTAATATTTCAATAGTTTTTTTCCTGAGTAGAACCAAACACCGAAACAACAATGAATAACAAAGGAATCACTGCACTATATTACTTAACTTCGAGGTTTTGAGTACCTCATGAAACACACAAATCAGTTTCCATAACGCTTCCATAATGTTAGCTTGCGAATACAGCCCTCTCGCATCGGGAATCACAATCAAAACATAGCCCCGAGTCAGACGTCGTCTGCGTCTTCAAACCGAAAATTCCATACTGATGACGTTATGCGGCCAGGTTCTGCTCGCATTATTTGATTGGCTAGCATATGATAATTAGGCATACTAGCCAATCAAATAACGCGACCAGATCCTGTCGGCATAACCTCATCAGTATGGAATTTTACGTCTCAGGACGCTGACGTCTCTATCGGGGGCAATGTTTTGATTGTGGTTCCCGATGCCAGACGGCTGTATTCGCCTACTAGACTAATGTAACCTGAAATAATGAATATTTCATCAATTCAATCTATGCCACACAATTCCTTATCAGTGGTCGATATTTTCAAGTGGATGTACTGAATGAAGGCTATAATTCTTTTCTTCAAGTTACTTACAGTTCACCGTCAGTTTCGCTGCACTTGAGATGGCAGTAGCTCCAACACCATTGCTAGCTTGGCACTTGTAGTCTCCCTCGTCACTTCTGCTTAGATTTCTAATGGTCAGAGAGAAGGTTGCATTTTCCATGTTGCCTGATCTCGAGAAATTGAATCTGTTGTCGGCGAGAGCGTTTAGATTGGTGGTGCCTCTAAACCACAAGACTGTTGTCATCGGTTGCCCTTCAACTGTACAGCGCAGCGTTACCACTTGTTGCTCATTCTTCTCGACGGCATCTGGATTAGCTAGAATCTTTGGTGGATCTAAGGAAGAAGAAGGAATGTCGAAACAAGGTATGTGCTAAACACATGTACAATGTAGAGAGGTATCCTTTATGAGTAATATACCTTGGCTTCCCTGCAAGAAAAACTAAATTTGCATTACTGATCTTCCGTGAAGTTCTTCTTTATGAAACCAAAGATTATGTCATCACTTATACTAACATTTAAAATGTACTACTACGACCACATAGTCATTTTTCTCTGGGCACTGGCTTATCCAAATGGTAGGACGCAACAACAAAACAGAGGAATTGAGTCGCTTACATTACAAGAAGGATCCATCATTGATCTATCTCATTGGACAGCTTCCTATGTAGCGTACCTGTATATTCTTAATTGTCAAAATACACATGACGAACAATGATATATAGAACCATACTATGCTCCAAAAGCTTCTAAAGTGACTAATAAAAGATGTTTTATCCAACCTTTGCTTTATATTCATTGCTTGATGTAATATTTCAATAGTGTATCATGAAGAGATCCAAACACCGAGAAAACAATGAATCACAAAGGAATCACCGAGCTATATTAATTAACTTCGAGGTTTTGAGCCCCTCATGAAACACACAAACCAGTCTCCACGAAGCTTGGGTAATGCAAGCTGGAATAACGATATTTCGTCAGTTCAATCTATGCCACACAATCCCTTATCAGTGGTTAACATTTTTAAGTGGATGTACTGATTGAAAGCCGTAATTCGTTTCTTTTAGTTACTTACAGTTCACCGTCAGTTTCGCTACACTTGAGATGGCAGTAGCTCCAACACCATTGCTAGCTTGACACTTGTAGTCTCCCTCGTCACTTCTGCTTAAATTTCTAATGGTCAGAGAGAAGGTTGCATTTTCCATGTTGCCTGATCTCGAGAAATTGAATCTGTTGTCTGAGAGTGCGTTTAGATTGGTGGTGCCCCTATACCACGAGACTGTTGTCATCGGTTGCCCTCCAACTCTACAGCGCAGCGTTACCTCTTGTTGCTCATTCTTCTCGACGGCATCGGGATTAGCTAGAATCTTTGGTTGATCTGAAGAACAAGAAAAATCTTGAAACAAAGTGTGTGCTAAGCACAAGTCGAAGAGGTATCCATTATGAGAAATATACCTTGGCTGCCCTGCAATAAACCCTAAATTTGCATTACTGATCTGGCATGAAAAACTTCTTTATGAAACGAATATAATTTCATCACTTATAGTAACATTTTAAATGTTCTAAAACGACCAGAGAGTCATTTTTCTCTGGGCATTGGCTTATTCAAAATGTGGAACGCAACAACAGAACAGTTCACTTGAGTCGCTCACATTACAAGAAGCATCCATCTTTGAACTATCTCATTGGACAGCTCTTCCTATGTAGTACAGCTAGATATCATTAATAGTCAAAATACACACCATGAACAACAATATATAACCATACTACACACTAAAGTGCCTATTAAAAGGTGTGTTATGCAACTGTTCCTTTATATTAATTGCTTGAGGTAATATTTGAATAGTTTTTTCCTGAGCAGATCCAAACACCGAAACAACAATGAATAACAAAGGAATCACTGCGCTATATTAATTAACTTCGAGGTTTTGAGTACCTCATGAAACACACAAATCAGTTTCCATAACGCTTCCATAATGTTAGCCTGCGAATACAGCCCTCTCGCATCGGGAATCACAATCAAAACATAGCCCCGAGTCAGACGTCGTCTGCGTCTTCAAACCGAAAATTCCATACTGATGACGTTATGCGGGCAGGTTCTGGTCGCATTATTTGATTGGCTAGCATATGATAATTAGGCATACTAGCCAATCAAATAACGCGACCAGATCCTGCCGGCATAACCTCATCAGTATGGAATTTTACGTCTCAGGACGCTGACGTCTCTATCGGGGGCAATGTTTTGATTGTGGTTCCCGATGCCAGACGGCTGTATTCGCCTACTAGACTAATGTAACCTGAAATAATGAATATTTCATCAATTCAATCTATGCCACACAATTCCTTATCAGTGGTCGATATTTTCAAGTGGATGTACTGAATGAAGGCTATAATTCTTTTCTTCAAGTTACTTACAGTTCACCGTCAGTTTCGCTGCACTTGAGATGGCAGTAGCTCCAACACCATTGCTAGCTTGGCACTTGTAGTCTCCCTCGTCACTTCTGCTTAGATTTCTAATGGTCAGAGAGAAGGTTGCATTTTCCATGTTGCCTGATCTCGAGAAATTGAATCTGTTGTCGGCGAGAGCGTTTAGATTGGTGGTGCCTCTAAACCACAAGACTGTTGTCATCGGTTGCCTTTCAACTGTACAGCGCAGCGTTACCACTTGTTGCTCATTCTACTCGACGGCATCTGGATTAGCTAGAATCTTTGGTGGATCTAAGGAAGAAGAAGGAATGTCGAAACAAGGTATGTGCTAAACACATGTACAATGTAGAGAGGTATCCTTTATGAGTAATATACCTTGGCTTCCCTGCAAGAAAAACTAAATTTGCATTACTGATCTTCCGTGAAGTTCTTCTTTATGAAACCAAAGATTATGTCATCACTTATACTAACATTTAAAATGTACTACTACGACCACATAGTCATTTTTCTCTGGGCACTGGCTTATCCAAATGGTAGGACGCAACAACAAAACAGAGGAATTGAGTCGCTTACATTACAAGAAGGATCCATCATTGATCTATCTCATTGGACAGCTTCCTATGTAGCGTACCTGTATATTCTTAATTGTCAAAATACACATGACGAACAATGATATATAGAACCATACTATGCTCCAAAAGCTTCTAAAGTGACTAATAAAAGATGTTTTATCCAACCTTTGCTTTATATTCATTGCTTGATGTAATATTTCAATAGTGTATCATGAAGAGATCCAAACACCGAGAAAACAATGAATCACAAAGGAATCACCGAGCTATATTAATTAACTTCGAGGTTTTGAGCCCCTCATGAAACACACAAACCAGTCTCCACGAAGCTTGGGTAATGCAAGCTGGAATAACGATATTTCGTCAGTTCAATCTATGCCACACAATCACTTATCAGTGGTTAACATTTTTAAGTGGATGTACTGATTGAAAGCCGTAATTCGTTTCTTTTAGTTACTTACAGTTCACCGTCAGTTTCGCTACACTTGAGATGGCAGTAGCTCCAACACCATTGCTAGCTTGACACTTGTAGTCTCCCTCGTCACTTCTGCTTAAATTTCTAATGGTCAGAGAGAAGGTTGCATTTTCCATGTTGCCTGATCTCGAGAAATTGAATCTGTTGTCTGAGAGTGCGTTTAGATTGGTGGTGCCCCTATACCACGAGACTGTTGTCATCGGTTGCCCTCCAACTCTACAGCGCAGCGTTACCTCTTGTTGCTCATTCTTCTCGACGGCATCGGGATTAGCTAGAATCTTTGGTTGATCTGAAGAACAAGAAAAATCTTGAAACAAAGTGTGTGCTAAGCACAAGTCGAAGAGTTATGCATTATGAGAAATATACATTGGCTGCCCTGCAATAAACCCTAAATTTGCATTACTGATCTGGCATGAAAAACTTCTTTATGAAACGAAATATAATTTCATCACTTATAGTAACATTTTAAATGTTCTAAAACGACCAGATAGTCATTTTTCTCTGAGCATTGGCTTATTCAAAATGTGGAACGCAACAACAGAACAGTTCACTTGAGTCGCTCACATTACAAGAAGCATCCATCTTTGAACTATCTCATTGGACAGCTCTTCCTATGTAGTACAGCTAGATATCCTTAATAGTCAAAATACACACCATGAACAACAATATATAAGAATACTACACACTAAAGTGCCTAATAAAAGATGTGTTATGCAACTGTTCCTTTATATTAATTGCTTGAGGTAATATTTCAATAGTTTTTTCCTGAGTAGATCCAAACACCGAAACAACAATGAATAACAAAGGAATCACTGCACTATATTACTTAACTTCGAGGTTTTGAGTACCTCATGAAACACACAAATCAGTTTCCATAACGCTTCCATAATGTTAGCCTGCGAATACAGCCCTCTCGCATCGGGAATCACAATCAAAACATAGCCCCGAGTCAGACGTCGTCTGCGTCTTCAAACCGAAAATTCCATACTGATGACGTTATGCGGCCAGGTTCTGCTCGCATTATTTGATTGGCTAGCATATGATAATTAGGCATACTAGCCAATCAAATAACGCGACCAGATCCTGTCGGCATAACCTCATCAGTATGGAATTTTACGTCTCAGGACGCTGACGTCTCTCTCGGGGGCAATGTTTTGATTGTGGTTCCCGATGCCAGACGGCTGTATTCGCCTACTAGACTAATGTAACCTGAAATAATGAATATTTCATCAATTCAATCTATGCCACACAATTCCTTATCAGTGGTCGATATTTTCAAGTGGATGTACTGAATGAAGGCTATAATTCTTTTCTTCAAGTTACTTACAGTTCACCGTCAGTTTCGCTGCACTTGAGATGGCAGTAGCTCCAACACCATTGCTAGCTTGGCACTTGTAGTCTCCCTCGTCACTTCTGCTTAGATTTCTAATGGTCAGAGAGAAGGTTGCATTTTCCATGTTGCCTGATCTCGAGAAATTGAATCTGTTGTCGGCGAGAGCGTTTAGATTGGTGGTGCCTCTAAACCACAAGACTGTTGTCATCGGTTGCCCTTCAACTGTACAGCGCAGCGTTACCACTTGTTGCTCATTCTTCTCGACGGCATCTGGATTAGCTAGAATCTTTGGTGGATCTAAGGAAGAAGAAGGAATGTCGAAACAAGGTATGTGCTAAACACATGTACAATGTAGAGAGGTATCCTTTATGAGTAATATACCTTGGCTTCCCTGCAAGAAAAACTAAATTTGCATTACTGATCTTCCGTGAAGTTCTTCTTTATGAAACCAAAGATTATGTCATCACTTATACTAACATTTAAAATGTACTACTACGACCACATAGTCATTTTTCTCTGGGCACTGGCTTATCCAAATGGTAGGACGCAACAACAAAACAGAGGAATTGAGTCGCTTACATTACAAGAAGGATCCATCATTGATCTATCTCATTGGACAGCTTCCTATGTAGCGTACCTGTATATTCTTAATTGTCAAAATACACATGACGAACAACGATATATAGAACCATACTATGCTCCAAAAGCTTCTAAAGTGACTAATAAAAGATGTTTTATCCAACCTTTGCTTTATATTCATTACTTGATGTAATATTTCAATAGTGTATCATGAAGTAGTAAGGGAAATGCGGATTCTGGCCCACCTTGCATGTTTTTGTTGTATTTTATGACATCTCCCCCTTCGGGCTCGTTGTCATAAAATACAACAAAAAACATGCAAGGCGGTCCAGAACACCGCATTTCCATTACTACTATAGTTTATTTATTGTATTTATACGTTCGGGTTCGTTACCATAAAATACAACAAAAACATGCAAGGTGGGCCAGTAATCGGTTTCTACCGCTTTTTTCCGGATTAAAGCAGTTTTGTTGTACTATTTTTTTCGTTGTATTTTTTACATTTCAACACCCTATTAGACTAATGTAGTCGTAAGGTATATTATACCATATATTACCACAATCATTATTTACTACTATAGTTCATTTATTGTATTTATAAGCCCTATTTAAGGATTGTAATCATAAGGTATTATATCAAGGCTAAGCATATATTAACATTCGTTCGAACATTCGGTTTATAGTGAATTTATTGTATTCTAACGCCCTATTAGAGTAGTGTTGCTATAAGGTATTATAACGTACATAGTCCACCCATCGCGTTTATACATCAAGACTCGAACATTTGGTTTATAGCGAATTTATTGTATTCTAACACCCTATTAGAGGATTGTAGCTATAAGGTATTATTATGGATAAGCGCATCATCCTTGATGAACCAATCCCTAAGGTGGAAAGAAGACGCTTACGGCGGCCAATACGTCCAGAAAAATATGTACCACAACCAATACCCATACCACGTATAAAACGTAAAGCTATACTTGCAGAATTTGATCCCACATACACATCTTCCAAGAAAGTAAAGACAACCAACAACGCCGAGGCAATCAAGGATCTCAAATTCAAAACAATCAACGATCCCGATCGTATACTAACGTTCATTCGAGTACGCGCTTTAAGGAATTACTTGCATGGATGGAAGATGGATGTTCCTGATGGTGATCCTCTAGGATCAGATCCAGCTGCTTTCCTTGTAGGTGTGATGAGGCAGACCACCGAAAAGATCAAGGAAGAACTACAAGACCTAAATAGTATTAAGGTTCAGCTAGTTTTGAATATAACACTACGACTCGACAAACCCGAGGGTTCGATATATGAGACGCACGCATTTCGTAGTTCCCAATACGTTGTTACCAACAATACTGAGATCCTTGGGGTATTAATAGAAGCACATTCTATGATCATTAACATCATTGAGAAGTGGATCAGCCGCGGATCAAATTGGGTTATAGATACCGTCAATATTCTATGGTTAAACATCGCTAGATACCAACCACTACGTGGAGGTTCATATTTACCACTACCCCCCGAAATAGCTAATAAGAAAGCAGTGATCAATGTGAATAACGAAGACGACCACTGCGCGCTTTGGTCGATATGTGCAGCGCTGTTTCCAGTTAAGAAACATCCTCAAAGGACATCAAAGTATCAAATAGATAAGGTAAGATCCAGGGGGGTGGACTCACCAACACCAATCTCACAAATACCACTTCTAGAGAAGCAAAACAACATTTCTATTAACGTATATGGATGGGACCCAAAAGAAAAGCACTTTATCATATATCACATCTCAAAAAAGACCTTTTCGAGGTACGTCCACCTCCTACTTATAGAAGACCCAGAGAGTGGTAAACAACACTATTGTTGTATAAAGGACTTGAACAAACTACTATTCGATCAAACAAAGCATAAGGGTAGACAGCACTTCTGCGAACGGTGTCTACATGGATATACCACAGAAGCTCTTCTTACAAAGCACATTCCAGAGTGTAATGGTATCAATGACAGAGCCATACGCATTGAAATGCCTACCAACGATAACAACAAAGTCTCATTTCAGAATATCCATAAACAGCTTAAAGTACCCTATATTATCTATGCAGACCTTGAGGCATTAACCACTAAGATCGAAGGACCTGCTCAAGATCTAAAGAAGAGCAATACTATTAAAACAGAAGAACACATTCCCTGTGGATTTTGCTATATAGTTATACGTTCTGATGGTCATAGCGAACCACCAGTACTATATAGAGGCATGGACACTATCGAACGTTTTCTACAATACATACAAGAGGAAGAGGTGAAGATCAAAAACCAAAAGGCTAAACCACTACGTATGTCATGGAAAAACTATAAGGTTTATAATAGCGCAACGATTTGTCATATCTGTCAGAAGCCCTTAATTGGTTATAAAGTACGTGATCATTGCCACATCACGGGTGAGTTTCGAGGTGCCGCACACAATACCTGTAATCTAAAATTACGTAGTTCTCCTATCATCCCAGTCGTATTCCATAATCTTCGTGGTTATGATTCTCACCTACTAATGCAATCCATATCCAGAACATCAGGTAAGATCTCTTGTATTCCAAACAATATGGAGAAATACATTTCATTCTCGCTTGGTAACTTACGGTTCATCGATAGCTTTCAATTCTTACCATCCTCTCTTAGTAAGTTGGTATCAAGCGCAGCTGAAGACACATTCCAACAAATTGCAAAACACACGCACGATCAAGAGAAAGCCAATCTATTAACTCGTAAAGGAGTATATCCATATGAGTACATGGATTCATGGGATAGATTTGCAGAGACTTCTCTACCGCCGAAAGATGCATTCTATAGTAAACTAACTCTAGAGGACGTATCCGATGAAGATTACGAACACGCAATAAAAGTTTGGAATGTATTTGATTGTAAGACATTGGGTGATTACCATGACCTTTACCTACAAACTGACGTACTTCTTATAGCAGATGTGTTCGAGACCTTTCGCACAACGTGTATGCAAAACTACGGTTTGGATCCTGCTCACTACTATACTAGTCCTGGTCTATCATGGGATGCATTGTTAAAGACTACTGGAGTGGATCTATTAACTGACTACGACATGCATTTATTCGTCGAGAAAGGTCTACGCGGTGGAATATCTATGGTTTCTCAACGTTATGCCAAAGCAAACAACCAAAGTATACCCGATTTTGATCCAGAAAAACCAAACAGCCACATACTCTATCTTGACGCTAATAATCTATATGGTTGGGCCATGAGCCAATATCTACCAACCGGAGGATTTGAGTGGTGTACACCAACAGAAGAACAAATCATCGAACATGCAATTGATTCAGATAAAGGTTATATCCTTGAAGTCGATCTAGATTATCCTCGAGAACTTCACGATGCACATAACAGCTATCCACTAGCTCCAGAGAGAATGCAAGTCGATAAAACTTGGTTCTCAGAGTATCAAACCGATTTATTCGAGGAACTATATAAGGGTAGTGGATCTTTGAAAGTGGAAAAACTCGTACCTAACCTATATAACAAAGAACGATATGTGCTACACTACCGCAACCTACAACTGTATCTATCTCTTGGTATGCGTTTGAAAAAGATCCACAGGGCATTACGATTTGATCAATCCCCATGGATGGAACCATACATACGAATGAATACAGAGTTACGAAAACTAGCAAAAAGCGAATTTGAGCAAGAACTCTACAAGCTGATGAACAATAGCGTATTTGGTAAGACAATGGAGAATCTACGTAAGCGTGTAGATATCCAATTAGTGCGCGCCTCAGAAGGAATCAGACTACAACGCCTATTGAATAAACCTACTTATGCTCATTCGACGATCTTTGACGATGATCTTGCCGCGGTACACAATTACAAAAGCAAACTACTTCTTAACCGTCCAGTATATGTTGGAATGTCGATTCTAGATCTGTCAAAACATTTGATGTATGACTTCTACTACAACGAGCTCAAGAAGCAATATGGACAACGATGTAATCTACTTTATACCGATACCGACAGCCTACTACTACACATTAAAACTGAAGACATCTATTCAGACATGGTAACTCATAAACATCTATATGATACTAGTAACTATAGCAAAGACCACCCGCTGTATAGTATCGACAACAAGAAAGTACTTGGTAAAATGAAAGACGAATGTGGAGGTATTCCAATTGTAGAATATGTCGGACTACGATCTAAGCTCTATTCTATATTAAAAGTAGGTGGCGATGAGATTCGTAAAGCCAAAGGCATCAAGAAGGCAGTAGTGAAACATCGTATTCGTCATGATCAATATAAAGAGTGCTTAATGGATAAGAAAGTATTCAAGCATGGAATGAATATGCTTCGAAGAGAAGGTCATAAGATGTATGGTATGCATATGAATAAAGTGTCTCTATCACCATTCGATAGTAAGAGATGGATTTCAGCAAACGGAATAGATACAATAGCCTACGGTCATGGAGACTTTTTTCCAGATAATGAAGAAGTAGCCGATTTTATTAGCAATATAATATCGAACGCAATCGATACACTATCCTACAATCGTAAAAACATCATTACAGAGGATGAAGATATGGACGACTTTATTCGTGACTTGCTTCTATCTTAGAATACCCTTTGGTGGTAGTTCCGTATTTGGTGGTACCACTTGTATCTCTTCTCGCACAAATCCTCGCTTTGGTGCATCTTTTCCTAAATAGTATAGAACCGGTTGATTTGATGATACCACATTTCGAGAAATATAGTATGTCTGTAAACTCCATACAGGATCAGTCGCTCGTTTAGTTCCACCTTCCAATTCTCCAGATGCATAGAGATATCGAACTAAAACGTCAAATGGTAGTCGCTTTTCATCCAATCCAATAGATATATGTCAAACAACTGTACATGTAGAGTGATGATAAAAAACAGTACAGCCATTAGTTAAAATGCATACTATAACTACATGTACATTGTACACCCATCACTGCCATCACTCACAGAAATAACCAGAATATGCACATAATTATGCAACATATTTTTGTTTAATCTATATATTGTTATATCTTTGAATAACTCTAGTTGTCTTTTGTATTTATTCTTATTAAAGATTAAAGAGAGAACAACTATTAGACATAGAAAACTTTGGATCTCTTTTGGACCTACATTTATCTGGCACTTGAATCATATTAATTAGGCTTGATCTAGCCATGGATCTACAAATGTACTACACATACAATGTGTTCTCCAATCGGTAAAGTGCAGTTGCCTGACGAAAATTAAAAAGAATACAGTTGAAATGCAAACTTGAAAAACTCATGAACTCAAATACAAATGCAATACATAATATATATAGTGGAACCCTATTATTACAAACCCATGCAGTTATAACTATTATTCTAAAACTCGTTAATATTCAATTAGTGCAATATGTATAATATAATTGTTCCAGTTCAACAAATACATGTAAGAGTTTTGTGCTACATGTAGTGCTCCAGTTTGATAAGCAAGAGTTATGTACGTATTCCAGTTCAGTAGATACTCATCAGCTCTGTACTCCCCTGAAATATTCAAACCAAGCCCCAACTTTTAACCTTCAAATGTAAAAAAACAAAAACAAATAATTAATAATTTGATTTATACTATAAGGACTTTTATCTGGCTAAATTATCTTTTTACCTTTCAGTATAAGTAACCAGTAGTTACGACTCCCATATTTTAGTGGCTGTGTATTCTAAAGTTTCATTTTTGTGTTAGTGAGGGTAATCGCACCCAGACATCAAACAGGAGTCTAATGTGCTGCTAAAGGAGTGCCAGGCAGTGGATTTTTTTGTGTGTGTGTATTAAGTGTGGGTATTCGCACCCAAACAAGAGTCTAATGTGCAGCCTTAGGGGTGGTGGACAAGGGAATGGGCTGATGGGATTTTTCAGGGATTAGATTGAAAGAAGCTGGAACAGGAGTTGGCAAAAGCTGAAATAGGGGAATCTGGCCATGGAGTGGTAGAAACGAATCGAAAATGGAAATATATCAGGAATAATGGTGAAAGAAAACCCCAGTGAAAATTTGCAAGGATCAACAGACAAAGCAGGACTTGATATTCCAAGATGGGATCTAATAAGCAAAATTGTAAAAGTATTGAAAGAATGATACCAGGCTGATTGGTATGGTATTGGGAATAATGATGTAGAACCAATATCTTGGCTGGCATGGCCAATCCTTAAGGTTACCGGACACCTTCGTGGGTCTCTCTCGTTAATAATTTTGTACGAGCGTTGTTTTAAAGAAAACTATAGAAACCTTTATACCTCTGTAAAGCTTATGAAGTGTAGAATACGCTGAATGGATTTGTTTAAAAATATATTTTATTGTAAAGCAATGCTAAGCCAACAAACGCAAAACTGACAAGGTTTATAAAAGTGAATTAGCAGCCTTCGGGTTAACGCATAAGAACAATTCAACTGCATAATGTTAATCAGCATATGACAGCCTAAAAAAGGGTGTGAGCATTTGTAAATATTTTACTTCATTCAAATGCAATTCATTCCTAAAGATTTAAGTCTTCAATAATGTCCGAGTCACATCACGCGCGATACTCTACGAGGAAAAATACTTTGAATATTGCTAAACGCTCACACCCTTTTCTTTGTCAGTAACTTATTTGTCTTTTGGCCGAGTTTTATCAAAATCTGGCAAGTCTGCATACCCTATTAATTCGTTCAAAGAGAGGGGATACGAAGAAAAACCTAGTCGGAGATTTGGCGTGTAAAGTTTTGTGAACATTTCACACCTCATCAAGGCAAATGTCAACACTTCGAACCAACTAGCCAATGACTACGCAAGGACCAACCACTTACCGACCACTTACCGACACAGTTTTACCGACCACTTACCAACCACTTACCGACCACTTACCGACCACTTACCGACCACTTACCAACCACTTACCGACCACTTACCGACCACTTACCGACCACTTACCGACCACTTACCGACCACTTACCGACCACTTACCGACCACTTTTTTTCGGTGCAGATTGTTCACTTTAGCCCCCCTGGAGCTTCAAAGCAGTAGTGAAATTCGCGGGAAATTATAGACTCCGATGTGAATTCATCGCTGCTCGCGTCCTCAGTCTCTTCAAATGACTTGCTGGTTCCTGGTAAGCCAAACGACAGTTTAAGCCTGCTGGCGCTGCTTATATTTGGAGTTGACCCTGAAGTTGAAGGTTGTTATTCGCTGCCTTTCGCACGTTCTTCGAACCACGAGCCTTTGTCGCTGTCCGCGAGCTCAATCCGGCTCGTTTTACCGAATTCCTCCTTATCGCCGATTTCCTTTCTTTTTCGGTCCAGGGTTCGCTTTATGTTTTACTCAAGGACCCTGCTTTTCTCTTTTGGATTTCCCCATACAAACGATTGATAAAAGACTCTAAATGCACGTTTGTTATTTCGAAGAAGGGAAGCTACAACAACAGTATGCAAATTACGGTACTCCGATAACAGCTCCCGCTAAAAGTCCACGGGGTGCCCGTGGCACGTAAAGGGATTACAACGCCTCGGTGATTTATTTAGTTTCCTTCTAAATACGTTTTTTCTAAATATCTCGCAAGCTTTTATATCTTTTGAAATAATTTTTTTTCTAAATTGTAGAACAATCCATAATCTTTCCAAATAATCAATAATATTTTTTTTTAAAAAAAACATGCCTTGAAGGTATCCGGTAACCTTAAGCCTGCTCCACCAGACGTTTTTTTCACTCTCGTAAAATTCAAAGAAAAAGAAACGTCTGTTTATCTGAGCTTACATGTAATTAGTTTGCAATATGCAAGCACAACATCAGCATATTTCTTTTATTTTTCTGGCCAATGAGAGCTATTGTTAGAATTTTTTAATTGGCGTACCATGCAACAGTTGTAAACTTTCACCTGGTTGGTGTCATAATGCGAATATATAAAAACAATAATGTTACCAAATCAGTTAAGTCTCCTTTTAGATTCTCCAAAGCTAAAATTTGAATCAATTCATTTCTGCTGTTTGTAAATATATACATGTAGCTTTCAATTGAAATTCATTGAGCTTTGGGAGGCTAAACATATGAAATGTACAAATTGGTCTTGTCTCGAGCATGGGAACAGTCCCCAGTGATTGGTCAGTGGCAAATACATGTATGTCATTGTCAGAACCTTTTAAATGTAACATTACCTCTACAGGACGTGACTTTCCAGGATATAGAAGGTAAAATCTGATTGGTTCATAACACAATGAGGCTTAAATAATAAGCGCTCTGGTGAGCAGACGTTTCTTTTTCTTCGAATTTATGATAATGGTAAAAAATGTCTGGTGTAATGGGCTAGGCCATTCCCCATTAGGGTTAACAAATATTGTGAAACTGTCAAAACTCCCTATACATGTATAAAGTGGAGAGGCTTGAAAAATGATTTAAGTGTTTAGTGTGACTATTAAATCCTAATGCATGAAATACATCGTGTAGCTCTAATGTAAGTGAATTAAGGCCGGATGGACTAGCAAATATAACGTACAAAAATGCTTCAACCAAAAACAAGAGCAATGAACTACATGTATGGGTTAATAGTGTTTTTGTTGAAGTGTGATCCTGGAAGTTACAAGTCACATTTGGATAGTATTATTTATATTTAGCTGACTATCAGTCAAACAGTCTGACAGTCTCATAAATTCTGATTGGTCGGCTAAAGGCAATTTTCCAAAGAGTCAACTTCAAACTTCCAGAGTCGCACTTCAACAAAAACTAATAATAATATTATTGTTGGATTCTGTAGTATGCCTTGGCTAATTAAGAAGTACAAGTGTATAATATTTATGCACTTATCAATGTTAAGCCTGAGGGGGGGGGGGGGAATTTGACATTTTCTCCCCCCAAAAAATCAAATTCCCCACCCTCGGGACAACACGTTTTGTCAAAAATATCAAATATCTGCCCTGTCTTCCTTAGGCTTAGTTGCAGAAAACCCCCTCCACTCAAAAGATCGCTTGAAAACTGCGCTAAATTCTCCACTTTAGTTCAGGTGTATTGATTCATTCTATGACTGATTTTGGGTCGAACATGTTTTTTATTTTTTTATTTAGTAGGTTTGTATTAAAAAGTTGAGAAATGAATTATTAATGAACCACTGGAGGGGGTATTCTGCAATTCAGTCCTGTCCTTGTTTCCTATAAATAACTCCACCCTGGGCAGGTAACGTATGTCAAAGGGTAGCCCTGCCTGTCAAATCCCCACCCCTCCTCCTTCGGGCTTAACATTGATTGGTGCATTAGCAAATGAAATATAACATGATTTCAAATGATATGTATATTTATGTGCACAACTTAATAATAACTATATTCATTATTAGAACCATGCATTGGCTAGCTTACGTACAACGAAACCTAAGTTTTTATTTCAGTGTCTGTAGTTAGGGTGGATCTGTGGCTCTACAGTCTCGCATTCATGTAAAAACGTTTTTGTGGCTAGTCGATCTGAATATGGCCTAGCTTGCCTTCTTCAATTAAATATAAACCTGTTTAAAAGAACGTTTACAATGTTGGATGTGTGTTCATATAACCTCTTACTCGAGATCCATGAAAGAACCATTCACAAGTGAAAATAAAGAGCCCAAATATAACCGTACCTGCACTCTACAGAGCTGCACCATAAATGTTGATGTCACATTTTTCTGCGGCAATACTCCAATAGTATTAGTCGTGAAGTTGGAGATGAGAGAGCTTGAAGTATACAATTTGAATGTCTCATATATTTTCTTTAAAAGTGCCATTTGAAGTTTAGATGTTGAATGTCAAGGAAAACTCGTGTCCACATGTACAACGGATTGGGCTATTCTGTACAACACATAATGGGCTATTCCATAAAAAAAAATTACCCCCCCTATCGAGGAACTTGAATTTCTTTGGATTTCTTCAGGGGTCCACCCAAATAAATTGTGGAATTCTTTAGGGGTTCACCCCCAAAAAATTAAATTATTCAGGGGTTAAACCCGATCAGAGCATGGAATTCTTCAGGGGGTCGACATAATTGGGCCATTTTTGGTGGATTTCTTCAGGGGTATAGCACATTTTCCAATTTCTTCAGGGGGTTTGCGTTTTTGGTAAAAATATGATTCCTCGATAAGGGGGGTGCGGATTTTTAATGGAATAGCCCAATTTCAGCCAGCCACTCTCCGACTCATTGGTACTGGAATCGGTCCAATACTCCGCCATATTATCTTAAATACATCACAAAAATGTTAAATTCTTGAGTGATCGGTTTCCAAGCCTTGATTACCTTCATTTTCAATTCCATTTGGAATCCATATCCAACATTGTTTCACTCCAACCGAATTCGTTTTCAAAATGGCTGCCAAAAAGGCTTCATTGCATTATGGGATGTATTGGTGCACTATGGGATTGATTTGCAAAGTTCGCATTGCATTGTGTGCATTTTGCTCCATTTTACTTTACCAACGGTTTACGTGTGATCTTTTCACAATATCTGTATAATATGGCTTCAAGAAAAGGCAAGCCTGTGAAGCAAGCCTTAGAAGACAAAGGAGGTAAGATGGGATCATTCAATTTATGTGATTTGGTTGTGATTTGTATAAACGGTAGAGTGTATTTAAAGGCTTCAACACCGGGTCGGCGGGTGGGTTCAACCCTTGCACAATCTGTAGAGTCAGTAGACTGTTTGAACTTGAATAGTGATTATTTTAAAGAAGTGATTGGTAGAGGTCAGGTTTTATATCATTTTACACGAATCGCAAAAGTACGAAGCGATTTTCTTTAATCCCCTAGCAAGCATTTTACCCTGGGCCTGGTTCCAGAGGACTTGCTGGGAGAATTGCTTGAGAGAGATGAAGAGACGGCCGAAGGGTTTAATAGAACCTCTGCTTAGGTACCTAGCTGGGTACTAACATATTTTACATGTACGAGAATTGAATATATATAACCTCTCATGAATAACTTAACCATTGGCGTTTGAAAACATTTGTGTAGCAAATTTTGCACTAATCTAGACTGTATATGAAACCCTGTATATATATTCCTCGTTCCACGTCCTGTCTATCTGCAGCCAGGTTTCCAGCACATTTTAATCAAAAATGTTTTTTTACTGTTATTAAATGCATGAAAATAAATGCATAGATCTGTATTATATTTAGATACACTTAATTTCACTCACATCTTTCAATTTAACAGGAAACAGAAACTGGAGACAAAATTGTGAAAACAATCACACTCACAGCCATGGTGATAAGTCAAAAAGTAAAACATTCATGACAAAGTGCTGTACAAGAATGCAAATAAATTTTGTAAGTATTAAAGTAATAAAACTTTCTTACTTATTTAATTAACCAAACAAAATACATTTCTTTCCAGTAATTAGGCCAGATAAAAAAATAACTTGTTTAGTGTCCACCTATTTTATTTTTTCAAGGTAGGGAGGGAGGTTTTTCTATTTTTTTTCTATGTGAAGTTTATTTTGTCTTGACTAGACATTATTCACTCACCTCATGTTCATGACCTCGTGTTGTAGAAACAAAATGGCATTGATGTTAAAATATTTTTAATGTGCTGGCGCATATTTTAAGTGGTACACGTAGGGGTTTGGGTACAGGAATTTGTGTTTGCGGGCACATTTGCACTTTCTAAAGTTGTTATGAAGAAAAAAAATTGAGGTCTGGGACATTTCTCAGGTCGGGCAGGGACGCTAAACAAGTATTTTTTTTTAATCTGGCCTTAACCTGATTAACCTGGATTTTTTCATGCCAACCTCAAACTTTTTATTGAAATTAGGGATTAATTTGTCCTCTATGGTATTATTATGTTAATCTCCTGGTATATTATATACATGTATGTTTAGAATTTTCCTTCCACAATTTTAGTAGCCTTTTATAGCTGATAGTGTGCCTTTCTTCAGGGGTTTTCTGCTTGTACCAATAATGTTCTCTTTGGAGGTGGCTATTCATGGTGGTCAGTAAATGACAGCTACAATGTACATGACTGTGCATTTTCCCTTCCCTGCAAACAGAGCCTTCTTCAACTTTGCTTGTATTTTTTTGTCCAAGCTTCTGGACCTGTTAAGCCTGTTAATGCAGCCTGTGTACAGCTGTCCATCTCTCAAAACTCAGGAAGGGACGTATGTGCTACACTGTCGTTAATCGTGTTCCAGGTAACATGGATGTTTATGAGTGGAAAGAATGCTGATTGGCTAAATACTCTAAATATGTGATAAGGCCTGTTCTTTGAAACTTCGGCACCTTTGATTAGCTAAGAGCCATTAACAATAGGAAATGAACAATCTGAAATGTACAATGTTTACCGGCCATCTCATTTTTCTTGGCCAATTGAGATAAAGGGCGACCGTTGGGATGCATGAAGAATTTTCACTTTTATGTAAAATTATGGCGGAACACAATTAACGACAGTGTAGCACATACAGTGTACATTTGTACATTCCCTCCTGAGTTTCAGGCTAGCTGTAACCAAACCTGAGTCCATTGCAACAATGTCAGACAAATGTGACACGACTGAGTGAGCCTGGGCACAAAAAAATATTGGTGCATGCTTGATCAATATGAAAACAACACAAATTAGTGCTGCAGCATTCTTTTCTGTTTGTTTTTTGTGTGTGGAGAGTTGAAGAAAGCTGCTTGAAGGGTAGATTTTCTGGAGAATACATGTACATGTAGGTACTTATTGACTGAGTGGAAGGGCCGGGGCAGAAAAATATTTGGCATATCGATTGAGCACAGCAATTAAGGTCTGTACAAAATGACAGTGAGCCAAATATTTTTCTGTTCAATCAGCACAACGTAACTTAGTCAATAAGTTTTTTATTGTATGATCTGACTTGAGTTTGTTTTAATAACAGCAAAACAACAAGCATAAAATAGAGCATTGGCAGAACAGCTTTTTTCTGGCCTGCTCATGCACATCAGACATGTAAGGCCCCTGTCACATGATTTTTTTGTTAAATGGTTTTGAAAGACAAGCATGTGTGGGGCCATGTATGCATACAGGTCATAATAATAGGGTAGAATGCCAAAAATGAAAGGAAAATAGGCAGCTACAGTACATTGTATGTCCTGAGAGCTGGCAGAAATTAAGCCACTGGCTTCTACTGGCAATCAGGCCAATGATTTAAACTTTTGTGTGTGTTATGCCATACTACAGGATTTTGCAAACCCAGTTGGGATGCTGAGATCCCAGCTGGGATTGTTACAAAATAATGTAATAAAATGTAATCCTGGGTAGGATGACGGGATCCCGGGTGGGATGGTGGAATCCTGGGTGGGATGCCAGGAAAACCTGGGTGGAAATTTGTGAGGTGGGACATTCAATAATCCCAGGTGGGATTGGCGGAATCCTGCCTTTCATTTTTACATTGGTAGTACATGTAACTTAAACTCAGAAAATCATCAATTAATTTCACCAAGAATCAATACAATAGCAGTAATTGGCTGTTCAGAACTATGAACTAGAAGTTTTATTGTACTTGTACTGTATGTCCATAATATATGAGAGTCAGGTCTGTAATTATCCATTTAACCATAAATAAATCAAACACCGAGAAGAGCGTCGAATTAAAACGTTTGATTACCAAAACCCTCTCGAGCATTTGATGGAGCTTATTCCTCACACAAAATCATATCGAGGGAAAAATATTAATTCATGTATAAAACAAATGATAATTAATGATGATGCATTTTACATTGAAAACATACATGTAAAAGGTTATAAGTAAGTGAAGTAAAGAGTAATATTGCTTATTTTCTCAATCTACAGCATTTGTCTGATCCAATTTTGAAGATGTGAAAGTGGCACAAGTCAGAAAGATAATGCAATACATTACTGCTGTGGAGCAAGGAGGGGTATTTAAAAAAAAACAGGGTTCTCACGGTCAGGGAAAAGTCCCTCAAATCATCTGTGAGGGTAGGCTACAGGTTTGGACAATGACTTTTGTTTTGGACGAGGGAATATTGAACAGTCCTATTGCCAATGAAAACTCAGGGATTTTTTTCCTGACGGGTGGCAACCCTGAAAAAGCAAAGAAAATATTCAAACCTAACCCTAACCAATACCCACTATTTTGTACCAACAATTTAGGATAAAATTTGGCCATTTAAGGCTGTAGGTACAATGTATAGCCAGCTAAAATAATATACTTTTTATAGGATTCATATTGAGAGTCAAGGCCTTGATAATTATATTTATATTGGTACCTAAAATTGTTTTACTACCGTTTGCAAGCAATCCATAATCATGAAGTGAGTGAAACCTTTTCTGTGTTTGTTTGTTTCAAAACTAGACAGCTCAGGAGGCCCAAACCGCAATGTTGACCACCTTTGACATATGTACATGTCTTGCATTTACTTTCAGCAGCATGGGATTCAGGTTTGGAAACTTTTCAGCCAGGTTTAAATTGCCTTCACGCTTCATGCTAAATCATAGAAATGTTGGTTCAAGTTTTGGATGCTCAGAATTTGGAGAGATGCAAGCCAACAATTGTCTCTATAGGCATAGTCTGAGTTTCATGATGGTAGAAGACATCAAAGGTTGCTGCCAACATCAAGATTGAAACTAATTTAAGTTTGAAATTAAGTTAATTGAAATGGTTTGCACTGTTAGATGTCTAATTTTCAAACATAAACAAACACAGAAAAATGTTCACGCTTAATGGTAGCTCGCAAATGGTAGTGTCAGCATGTTTATTGGCTTCAGATTGATAATTATATTTTATTATGCAAAATTGTTTTATTATCAGCATTTTGACTTGCTAAACCTTGACTTAACATATCAAATAAATAGGTTATTAGTCGGCTAAACATCTAATACGGCTGTGTATTTTTATTCCTGCATAAATACGGATGACAAGTAAAAATATTGTATTAGATGCTTAACTGACCAATAAGTTGTTTATTATATAAATTCTGCAATGAAACAAAAGTTTTTTTAAATAATAACCAAAACCTTTGTATGCGTGCTCGAGAAATGGGAATTACCATGGTGACGGGAAGCCATTTCTACCTAACTAACCAAATACAGTCTCATATTTGGTGTTCTTGTGCATATTTTGTGCATTCTTGGTAGAATTATACACTGTGTAATAAAACCATATTTTATGTTTCTCACATAGCTGTATACATGTACATACTGTATATATTATATGTCCAAATAGTACATGCAGATTTGATTTATTTTAGCCCATAAAATAATAGTGTTTGTACATGCATTCATGCATGCATGCATGCTTGTACTGTGTGTCAAAGTTATGTTAAAACTATGTGCATGCAGGCAACTTCAAATTATGTATTGGAATGAGGAAAATAAAATTAAAATTATATATACCTGAATGAATTACATGTAACTGTATGTGACATACTTTAAATACTTTTAACAATTCCCAACAGCTATGTATACATGTATGTGACATATATGTACATGTATGTGACATATATGAAGACATATATGTCTGCATATATGTCACATATATGTCTGCATATATGTCTGCATATATGTCACATATATGTCATATAACTGCATAAAATTATCAAATTCCGATATCTGTCACAGTTATGTAGCATATATGTTGCAGATATGTGACATATATGCGACATATATTTGACATATATGCGACATATATGTGACAGTTATCTGTGACATATATCTGTTAAACATCTGCAGTTTTGGTAAGGGAATGCAGCACCCATACAAATAACTGCGATAGTAGTATTGATAGACACATTTTTCATCCAACTTTCATCTACGTTGATTTCTTTAGGTAATTCACTTTCACGTGTAATCTCTCTCTTTTGAGCCTCTCTAGCAAGTTTATTACTTAGTGCTAATGCTTTCCCAGCAGCAGCCCTCTTTGGATCTTTTACTTTAGTTGGTGTTGTTTTCGGTGGATTCGCAGTTATCTGATCCGTCTGTTCCTCCATCTTGATTCGATATAGTAGTTACTTGCGAAGGTTCAATAGGTGTACTAGGAACGACTATGTGATCAGCTACATTGAACAAGACACTATCTAGAGGTGTACTAGGAACGACTATGTGATCAGCTACATTGAACAAGACACTATCTAGAGCTACAAATAGAACTGCTTTAAGTCCTAATCGACCAGCCGCAGTATATATCTCATTGCGGACTAGTTGTTCATCTAGTGGAACTACGTATGCAACTGCGTGAGTAGCTAGACGTAGTGCACCATCTACTAAGTATCATGCTATCAAATAGCAGGCGCCAAGCGATACAGCGCCTATACCAATAGTTGCTATAGTAGATACGTTCGTAGTCCAACTTTCATCTACATTGATTTCTTTAGGTAATTCACTTTCACATGTGATCTCTCTCTTTTGAGTCTCCGCAGTTATCTGATCCGTCTGTTCCTCCATCTTGATTTGATATAGTAGTTACTTGCGAAGGTTCAATAGGTGTACCAGGAATGACTATGTGATCAGCTACATTGAACAAGACACTAGCTAGAGCTACAAATCGACCGTGTTTAAGTGCTAATCGACCAGCTGCCATAGATATCTGATGGCGGGCTAATTGGTTTTCTTGTAGATCCTTAAACAGTGCTTGTTGGCTGTCTAGTGTAGCTACGTATGAGACTGCGCGAGTAACTTGACGTAGTACACCATCTACTAAGTGTACTGTTATTTGATTTGCTACTACGTCCTGGTATCTACTATGTAAACGTTTTACGTCCTTCTCAGATAGTTTAGTTATATCTGTTAGGGAGAAATTCTGTCCTAGACATTCTTTCGTTTTACCTAATACAGCTAAGGTCTTAAGTTCTTCCC
Organism: Actinernus sp. WN-2022; assembly: GCA_030867875.1. Lineage (NCBI taxonomy): Eukaryota > Metazoa > Cnidaria > Anthozoa > Actiniaria > Actinernidae > Actinernus > Actinernus sp. WN-2022. The sequence continues at coordinate 9,409,266 of JAOWCC010000936.1, read as the reverse complement.
GCCATTCTTCGATATCCTCCAATTCGGTTGAAAATTCCAATTTGGGTGGTGGACCTGTTAAATCCTCACCTTCCAGTTCTTTGACGTATTCATCCATGATAATATGTTATAGGTGCGGGTATCTCTAACACTACTGCAAAAGGATGTCGCAAACAGAAACATATGCGAGCAAACTTGTGAGATCGAAGTATCGTTCGTAATTCACTACATTCTTGTGAACCCCCGTAATCATCGAATATCCTCTTTCCATCTATAACCGATGCAGTATGAAACGCTACTACGATAGCTACGTTCTCACGGAAGGGTTTACATATACTCGTTAATTGTTGGGATAGTACCCAAATAGATAGTCCTATATGTCGAGCAGAGAATGCTAAATCTACTAGTTTGTCAGTTCTTCGTTTTACATCTTTTGATGCGGCACAATCATCAAGAATCAATAATGTATTGGTACCTGACCAAAAGGTTGCACAAATATTTAATGTGGTATCGATAGCATCCTGAGATGGTGATATGACATAAAAATGCGGATCTCGATTAGCAAATCCATGATATGTTTTGTTGTGGGCATACGTAGGACAAATTAATACTATGTAATCGAACTTACCACGAAATGGTCCACGAAGTTGTTCTATGAGAAATGCAGTCTTTCCACAATTCGTTGGACCTACTATAAGTGAGTTGAATGGAATGTGTTCTACGAGGGAATCCATCAGTATGTTATACTATCTAAAGATCTGTTCAATATCTTGAGCTGAGCATCAGCAAGGACATAGATATGCATGTTTACGTTTCCACTTCCTTTTAAAGTTCTATGTATACGAATATCGATATCTTTTCCACCACCAGTTTGTGCCATTCCATCACCATGAGCAGAGGAATCTTTTGCTGTACGACAATCGACTAGGATGGCAAATCTGTTATTGTAAAATTTGGTAGGAGTCATAGAGGTATTGGATGTACCAAACCATCCTTTTGTGGACTCCCAAAAATCTGGTGTTAACATACCTCCTGGAAAGAATCTATTTGGAACTCCATTTACGTCTATCTCTATCTTTGAAATATCAGGATTTACGAATGCTTCGCTATCTCGTGAACCGGCGGTGTGAGGATCTACGAATAGAAAGAGTAATCCAGCGAATGATCGTCGTGGAACATTGATGTTTTGAGATATCAAAGTATCTGATGCTTTAGCGATAGGTACTGTCTTAAAGTGAACTGCGTGATCGTATAGGAATGCAGTACCTTTTTCATATGCGTGAAATGCCTTCCTAGCTAGCGTTTCATTCTTGATTGCTTCGTATTCTAACTGGATGTTGGTAAGCTTGTACGTACCTATCTTTGTCGAATCTGATCCAACGATTATATCGATAGAGTGGGCTAGAGTTAATTCGAATGAAATAGTGTCTTCTAACGCATGTGGATATAGAACCCCATGTTGTGTAAGAATATCGACGTCTAACGGAATTCTATATTTTGAACCATATGCAGCTAACAATGCATTCTCACCAACATCTGAAGTACCTGCATCACCAGCCTTAGATCGTAGCTTATTTGTGTTATCCGATTGGATACCTTGTTGTACTCTCGATTCTCTCTCTTGTGTAGATAGATAGATATCGGAATATGTTTGTAATAGATCCGATCGAGAAATGTCTTCTACTATTTCAGCTCCTATCTTACAAACTCGATGTATGACTAAGCAACGTCCAACATTTGCAACGACTCTATTATTAGCATGTCCACCAGACAATACGATATCACCCAATAATGCCAAACTACTAGGTACTAATACGATATCTTCTCCCATCGTTGGAACTTCCACATAGAGCGTCTCACCTGGATTAGCAGATGATGGAGTGAAAGTTTTTCTATATAAGGTTCGTTGAGCTTTGAGTGCGAGTTGCACTCTTAGTGCTTCCTTAGGAATTAACTTCGACGATATCATGTTGAATATACCATGATATATAGTTATGTTCAATATGGCAGATGGGGTCGACGTTGATGTGAGACCTGAGGATAATACCGATAGATACGAAGAACGGGATGAAGAAAACCGACGAGAACCAGATGAAGAAGACCGACAACGAGAACGAGAAACAAATGAGAGATACTTGGCTTACTTATTGAGTGACAATCAAGATGAAGCTGGGGGTAGTGAGACAATTACCATGGATAATTTGCATGACTACGCTATAGAAGGTGACCCACTTCGAGGATTCACATTCGAACAAACAATTCGAGATTCGGCAAAAGAAATGCTGGTTGACATAGTAAAAAGGCAATATCCGGATGCTGGTGTTCGGCATAATATAGAAATATCCTTAGTAGATGGAAACATTGCCGTTCGCGAACTTGGAAGCAAAGAACCCTTTAAACGTCTATTCGTCGGTAATGATGATGATAGGAAATTACGCGTGAAGATGAGGAAAGCTCTCAAAGATGCTTTAGGTCCAAATAATGAAGAAGCTACCAATGAGGTATTATTTGCAGAACGACAACTCGCTGAGCGGGAAGCAAATAACGAATCTATTCTTGGAGACTCCGAATCTACCGACGCTCAGAAAGAAATAGCTAATAAAGAGTTAATGTCTATCCGTAGGGCAAGAGAATTACTCGAACGTCAAGAAGAAGCCATACTAGAACGTATATCGCTACGTGAAAGGGTCAAATACATTTTCAGGAAGTATGGAATGACTGTTCTTGCGGTGGTAACTGCTATTGGTGCTATCGTTAGTGTAATAGTTTCCCAGCTATCGAAATCTGTACCGAAACCAGTAAAAGATGGTATCGACAAAGTGGCAGATACAGTAAAGAAGGGATTAAAAACGATGGGTGATTTGTTAAAGGAAATGGGAAAGAAACTTGGACAGATACTACCTGGAATGATTGGATCAATTGCGAATTTCATATTTACTATGGCTGGTAAAGCTCTAGGAGTATTAGCGGAGAACGTTTGGTTATTCATTGTAGCAATAGTGGTGATCACAATAGAGCAATATAAACAACGTTAACGAAATAACGCCCATGCAATTCCAGCTCCTGCAATAGATACCATCACTAGATTGGTATCATGTTGTGGGGTAGTATTCTGTAAGGTACTATGTGAAACTCCTTGTGGAACTTGTTGTGGAACTTGTTGTGTAACTTGATGTGGTAATCGTTTCTTTTGTTTCTTCCCTTTCATATCTGGTGGGGACTTGGTTTCGAGAATATCTGCATTAATATCGTTTACGCCTAACACCATACCTTCTGTAGCGTTCGGGATTGGATTTTTATAACCGTCCTTCTTACCGAGGTAGTACTCGAGGTTGCCTGGTAGTAATCGTACCTCCTTAGCTATTGCTAGGTTCAATCTCTTATGTGTGTGTAGTATAGCTGTAAGATAGTTTTTATAGCTTACCACTAAATCGTTTTCGAGAATAGCGTCTTCGACTAATCTCTTAAATTTTTCTTTGACATTGAAACTATCTATGATGGATTGGTTAAGATCATTCTGAGCAGCTAGAACGCAATATCCAAAAGCTTCGACGGATCGATTCAATCTACCTAATCCAGCATTAGTTAAACCCTTTCCGATTGGTAGTGTAAACCAATTGTATTGTTTTCCTTCATGTTCATCGTTCCGAATGAATGCCACAAGATCACCCTGATCCTCCTTACCTCCTTGGTCTGCAAATAAATTATATTTCTGAGGCCATGTGGTTGCACCTTTGTCATAGCTTCGGACTCCATGGACGTTTACGAATCCTGTCGGACCCGGGTATAAAAGGAATATATCTCCTAATCCGTTATTCCTACCTCCGTGCCATCGGAAATCTGGTGTTCGAGATATACCAAATTCGATGCATAATTTCTCAAGAGCTGATTTGCTATAGAGGTTATCCATTTGCTTGAAAGCAGAGTCACCAGGTAGAGGAACTCCATGAGCACCACCAAGTTCATGTAGAATTCTTCGTATCGTGAAATAAACATGAAATCGTAAGAACCCTTGAACAATAGGAGGATACGTTTTGAAAATAGGATCAAACAATGACACTCCACATCCAGAAGTCGCACACCACGTTGCGAAATTCAATTGTTGAGGCCAATATTTGAAATCCGGACCATGTAACCAATGGTAGGACTCATTTGCTGTCATATGCTTTACGACAGTCTCTTTGAATATGTTCGGAACACCTGCTTCGAACTTTTTCGTAGGTGTGACATATATCCATAGATTAGTGAGATCAATATCTTGTGCTTTTTCAGTAGGTGGGACCGCCGTAATAGGATATTTCACACTTTTATCTAGTGTTAATGTATGTGGAAAACCATCATGCACATCCCACAATGCGTTATCGATGCGTTTTTGAATAGTAGCAGGTAGTTTGGAGAAATCATCGCCATAAACCACATAACCATGATTCCCATCTCGAAACCAAATACTAGTTGAATATTTGCCGGGACCATCTATATCCGTGGATGCATAGAACTGGTGAAAATCTGCATGTGGGTATCTTTTCTTAAACTTCGCTAATAGATCGGCGTTCAGTTTTGCGACCTTTTCATTTTCTTCTATCCAATCATGTTTGGAAAGACCTTCGTGATTCCGTGAGAATAGTACTCTCTCATAAACTGTTTTGTCACCAAGTGCTATACTAAGCGCCTTACCTGTCGTACCAATCCACCCCATCAACTTACCTCCACCTGTCTTCGTAGTAGGGCCTTCATCTGTGAACACTCGGTGAGACATCCCACGATCATTGAAATTGACATTATCAGAAGTGGATTCAAACCAACCAAGTACTGCCTCAGGAAATAGATGCTTGAACTGTTTCCACGCCTCTGTCATATTGAAGCTATACACTCATACAGATTATACCTTTAATATATAATGGTTATCTTAAATGTCACATGTCCTACGGCTGACCATACTGTCTACTTCGATAACCCCATTCTTATCAGTAATATTTCGCTAGTTGAGGTCACTATTAGTCATAATTGGTGGAACCTAGCTGAGAAGGGGGGCTTTAAGTGGAGTACCCCCAATAGTTTAACGTTTCCATTTGAAATTAAGGCGGGGCATTATAAGATAGAAAATTTGATAACCTACTTAGATCCCGCAGTTGAGGCTGGTTACTTGGAATTCATAGACTATCCATTTAGGAAATATTGGCTTATGAAGGTCAAGAAACCAATCCAATTCACTAAGAATGTCTGCGATTTGTTTGGTATCGAAGTAAATGAAGATGTGACAGATTATGTGACTATCAATAAAGGAAAATACGTCCTGGTGCCAAAAGATATTAATCACATATCTATCTATTGTGATGTGGTGGATTCAGATTTCTCACTTCTTGATGGGAAGCCATCTAAAATCCTACATACTTTAAAAACGGTATCACACGTTTTTGGTGAAACAACTTACTTTCCACCAACCCTCATACCCATTCGAGCCCTAGGAACGATGCGGAACTACATTCGCCTCACAGTTTGCAATGAGAAAGGTAATCTCATAGACTTCAACAAGCAGCCTATACGTTTCGTATTGAAGCTTGAGTAAATCATACGTATATCACATATACGATGGACGGTGATTCAATTCAACCACTTTTTCCATCAGCACCAAAACTCTATCCATCGCTCACTGGAAAGAATTTTCGACTACAAACAATCCGAGATACGCTTTCGGATATCGAAATTCAAGAAAAACACTATGAAGGCGTACGTAAGAAATATGCGCGTTCTCAAGGAATAGTTCATGGTATCGCGGTGGTAACAGGAGGTCTATCTGTGATTTTATCTGGATCTGGATTGGGAGTAGCTTTAACTGGTTTTGGAATAGTGATTGGTTTACCACTTGGTGTTATTGGTGGTTTGTGTGGATTAATTTCAGCATCTACGACCGTTGGAGCTAAAAAATTAGGAATGAAAGTATCTAAGCATGAGAAAACCACTATGTTAGCAAAAGCGAAAATTAATACGATTCGTGATCTAGTATCGAAAGCCTTGCGTGATGAAAATATATCCGACTCTGAATACAGTCTAATCCTCGCTGAAGCAGATAAATACGAGATTATGAGGTCTGAAATTCGTCATAAGACTTTGGGTGGTGAAAAAAACGTGGAACAGATTCGAATGGAACTCAAACAAGAAGTGCAAAAGGAAATGCGAGAAAAACTTGGCAGTCTAGTGGGATAAGAATCGAATGTGGCTCTTATTTTCACTTTACGAAATCAAACCCTATCACTAGTTAGACCGTGTTTTTTATATATGGGCTCAAAGTAGGAATGGTAAGCAATCAACTCCTTGACAAAACGCACGACCGAACCCTTATGTATATATACCACACCGTTTAACAACGTCAATAAGAGACATACGAGATCCCGAACGACGTATTACCTCGTAACTTGCTCCAACGACTTTAGTTCCAAGTATGGAGCTGGTACCTATATTGTTTTCTATTGCCTTATGAACAATCTCATAGACTATTTGTTGGACATTCTTAGGTACTCCTTTGGGGTCGAGTTTAACAAAGGTCGTTGTAATGTGAGGAGCTATTCGATCGGTATTCAAATCTATATCGATCTTATCGTCATCATGTAGAGAACGTATAAAGACATTTCCACGACATATGCTTTTATCGTTTAGTTGCATAAAACGAGCGACCTCTCCTTTAGATCTAACGAACCCACATTGTATACATGCTTGATAAAGTATAGCAGCTAAAATAGTTCGTTTCGCATAGCTACGTTTGATAAGAACTTTCCGTACTTGAAGGAATACGTCGGATACGATTACTAATACATTTGTGGGAAACGAGAGGTCGTAATTTCGTTTATAAAAAGTGTTGTATGCCAGTAGTTCTAGCATTATCGTTCGTGGTTGCAATTCTTTGTTATCGCTTTGCTTTGGGGTTGTGCGGTCTAGATCATGTTGATACCGAAAGCTATCCGGCCCTACTATGTGTAACCTAGTAGTAAGATTGGTAGTTGTTTCTTCACATGATTCAGTCTCGGAAACAAGACCACAGGAGGGACATATGAATTCCGTTCCTTGCATTTCCATTGGGCATAGACATTCGGAACATGTTTCACCAGTGTTAATATGTAACAATGGTTTGATATGCGACAATGGTTTGATATGTAGGCTTGCACAAATTTCTGGACTAAGTAATCTGATAATATCATCCATACTAGTTGTATACCACGTGTCTGTCAATTGTCTAATTGTTTGTTTTTAAAAAAAAAGAAAAAAAAGAAGAGAGGTCGCATAACAACTTCTCTTCATTTTTTTTTTCGTATTGCGATTTCTACTTATCCTCCGATCCTACCACATTTAAATCTTTCTCACCGATGGAGAGGTCATCCAATGCAGCCAATCGAAACAGCCGCCAAGATAGAGAAGTCCAGAAATACCGCTTCAGGAAGGTCTAGAACTCGGAGGCCAACGCGACGCCGCGACGTAGGACGAAAGAAAGTGCCACCTAAGCCTAACACGAAGACAACGTGGGAAAAGACGTTGCCATTCCTAGTCAATAACGTACATTATGTTGCGATGATCTCCATATCACTGGCTACGGCGATCACGGTACTCATGAAGTATCGAGATATGATAGAAGAATACGAATCGGGTAAATAGTACGAATCGAGTAGCCATAAATCCTTCAAAGGAAAAAAGTGTTTGCGCGTGTGGTGTTTTTTAGACGGGACTGTGGCTTATATAAGGAACTAATTTCGACGAAACTTCTCTTCATTTTTTTTCGTATTGCGATTTCTACTTATCCTCCGATCCTACCACATTTAAATCTTTCTCACCGATGGAGAGGTCATCCAATGCATTATCGAGATCGTGAATGTTCGCCACATTTTGATCTTTTTCCGATTCCACTACATTTAGATCTTTCTCCGATTCTACTACATTTGAACACGTGATATTCGCCGACTCGTTAGCTCGCTTCTTATCAAGGTTCTTCTTATTGCGAATGGTACGGCGTTGAGGTGCACCACATTTTGCACAAAGTTCGTGATTAGTACGACAGCCTAGACCGCACGTCAAACATGGAACGAATATAACACATCCTCTTCCTATCTGGAAGTTATGTTGAGAGCAATACTCTGACACCTTTGAACACTTCCTTATACATTTCGTGGTCTTTCCTCGCATCAACCAATCACAAGTTCTTGTCTCAATCATCGTGCAATATACCTATATACGTTCTATGTCTAATTGGTATCTTAGTTGTGACGTCTACGTTGAGGTTCTTCAATTATACGCACTTGTCTAATCTGTGTGGTATTAATACGTACTAAGATAACAGCATACGTTAATATCGTGAAGTAGAGAATGTATGTTAGTACCATGGGTGGATATACTGTAAACTAATCATTCCTTTAATAGGTGTTGAAATGTAAAAATACAACGAAAACAATAGTACAACAAAACTGCTCCAATCCGGAAAAAAGCGGTAGAAACCGATTACTGGCCCACCTTGCATGTTTTTGTTGTATTTTATGGTAACGAACCCGAACGTATAAATACAATAAATAAACTATAGTAGTAATGGAAATGCGGTGTTCTGGACCGCCTTGCATGTTTTTTGTTGTATTTTATGACAACGAGCCCGAAGGGGGAGATGTCATAAAATACAACAAAAACATGCAAGGTGGGCCAGAACCCGCATTTCCCTTACTACTCATGAAGAGATCCAAACACCGAGAAAACAATGAATCACAAAGGAATCACCGAGCTATATTAATTAACTTCGAGGTTTTGAGCCCCTCATGAAACACACAAACCAGTCTCCACGAAGCTTGAGTAATGCAAGCTGGAATAACGATATTTCGTCAGTTCAATCTATGCCACACAATCCCTTATCAGTGGTTAACATTTTTAAGTGGATGTACTGATTGAAATCCGTAATTCGTTTCTTTTAGTTACTTACAGTTCACCGTCAGTTTCGCTACACTTGAGATGGCAGTAGCTCCAACACCATTGCTAGCTTGACACTTGTAGTCTCCCTCGTCACTTCTGCTTAAATTTCTAATGGTCAGAGAGAAGGTTGCATTTTCCATGTTGCCTGATCTCGAGAAATTGAATCTGTTGTCTGAGAGTGCGTTTAGATTGGTGGTGCCCCTATACCACGAGACTGTTGTCATCGGTTGCCCTTCAACTCTACAGCGCAGCGTTACCTCTTGTTGCTCATTCTTCTCGACGGCATCGGGATTAGCTAGAATCTTTGGTTGATCTGAAGAACAAGAAAAATCTTGAAACAAAGTGTGTGCTAAGCACAAGTCGAAGAGGTATCCATTATGAGAAATATACCTTGGCTGCCCTGCAATAAACCCTAAATTTGCATTACTGATCTGGCATGAAAAACTTCTTTATGAAACGAAATGTAATTTCATCACTTATAGTAACATTTTAAATGTTCTAAAACGACCAGATAGTCATTTTTCTCTGGGCATTGGCTTATTCAAAATGTGGAACGCAACAACAGAACAGTTCACTTGAGTCGCTCACATTACAAGAAGCATCCATCTTTGAACTATCTCATTGGACAGCTCTTCCTATGTAGTACAGCTAGATATCCTTAATAGTCAAAATACACACCATGAACAACAATATATAACCATACTACACACTAAAGTGCCTAATAAAAGATGTGCTATGCAACTGTTCCTTTATATTAATTGCTTGAGGTAATATTTCAATAGTTTTTTCCTGAGTAGATCCAAACACCGAAACAACAATGAATAACAAAGGAATCACTGCACTATATTACTTAACTTCGAGGTTTTGAGTACCTCATGAAACACACAAATCAGTTTCCATAACGCTTCCATAATGTTAGCCTGCGAATTCAGCCCTCTCGCATCGGAAATCACAATCAAAACATAGCCCCAAGTCAGACGTCGTCTGCGTCTTCAAACCGAAAATTCCATACTGATGACGTTATGCGGCCAGGTTCTGCTCGCATTATTTGATTGGCTAGCATATGATAATTAGGCATACTAGCCAATCAAATAACGCGACCAGATCCTGTCGGCATAACCTCATCAGTATGGAATTTTACGTCTCAGGACGCTGACGTCTCTCTCGGGGGCAATGTTTTGATTGTGGTTCCCGATGCCAGACGGCTGTATTCGCCTACTAGACTAATGTAACCTGAAATAATGAATATTTCATCAAATCAATCTATGCCACACAATTCCTTATCAGTGGTCGATATTTTCAAGTGGATGTACTGAATGAAGGCTATAATTCTTTTCTTCAAGTTACTTACAGTTCACCGTCAGTTTCGCTGCACTTGAGATGGCAGTAGCTCCAACACCATTGCTAGCTTGGCACTTGTAGTCTCCCTCGTCACTTCTGCTTAGATTTCTAATGGTCAGAGAGAAGGTTGCATTTTCCATGTTGCCTGATCTCGAGAAATTGAATCTGTTGTCGGCGAGAGCGTTTAGATTGGTGGTGCCTCTAAGCCACAAGACTGTTGTCATCGGTTGCCCTTCAACTGTACAGCGCAGCGTTACCACTTGTTGCTCATTCTTCTCGACGACATCTGGATTAGCTAGAATCTTTGGTGGATCTAAGGAAGAAGAAGGAATGTCGAAACAAGGTATGTGCTAAACACATGTACAATGTAGAGAGGTATCCTTTATGAGTAATATACCTTGGCTTCCCTGCAAGAAAAACTAAATTTGCATTACTGATCTTCCGTGAAGTTCTTCTTTATGAAACCAAAGATTATGTCATCACTTATACTAACATTTAAAATGTACTACTACGACCACATAGTCATTTTGCTCTGGGCACTGGCTTATCCAAATGGTAGGACGCAACAACAAAACAGAGGAATTGAGTCGCTTACATTACAAGAAGGATCCATCATTGATCTATCTCATTGGACAGCTTCCTATGTAGCGTACCTGTATATTCTTAATTGTCAAAATACACATGACGAACAACGATATATAGAACCATACTATGCTCCAAAAGCTTCTAAAGTGACTAATAAAATATGTTTTATCCAACCTTTGCTTTATATTCATTGCTTGATGTAATATTTCAATAATGTATCATGAAGAGATCGAAACACCGAGAAAACAATGAATCACAAAGGAATCACCGAGCTATATTAATTAACTTCGAAGTTTTGAGTCCCTCATGAAACACACAAACCAGTCTCCACGAAGCTTGAGTAATGCAAGCTGGAATAACGATATTTCGTCAGTTCAATCTATGCCACACAATCCCTTATCAGTGGTTAACATTTTTAAGTGGATGTACTGATTGAAAGCCGTAATTCGTTTCTTTTAGTTACTTACAGTTCACCGTCAGTTTCGCTACACTTGAGATGGCAGTAGCTCCAACACCATTGCTAGCTTGACACTTGTAGTCTCCCTCGTCACTTCTGCTTAAATTTCTAATGGTCAGAGAGAAGGTTGCATTTTCCATGTTGCCTGATCTCGAGAAATTGAATCTGTTGTCTGAGAGTGCGTTTAGATTGGTGGTGCCCCTATACCACGAGACTGTTGTCATCGGTTGCCCTTCAACTCTACAGCGCAGCGTTACCTCTTGTTGCTCATTCTTCTCGACGGCATCGGGATTAGCTAGAATCTTTGGTTGATCTGAAGATCAAGAAAAATGTTGAAACAAAGTGTGTGCTAAGCACAAGTCGAAGAGGTATCCTTTATGAGAAAGATACCTTGGCTGCCCTGCAATAAACCCTAAATTTGCATTACTGATCTGGCATGAAGAACTTCTTTATGAAACGAAATATAATTTCATCACTTATAGTAACATTTTAAATGTTCTAAAACGACCAGATAATCATTTTTCTCTGGGCATTGGCTTATTCAAAATGTGGAACGCAACAACAGAACAGTTCACTTGAGTCGCTCACATTACAAGAATCATCCATCTTTGAACTATCTCATTGGACAGCTCTTCCTATGTAGTACAGCTAGATATCCTTAATAGTCAAAATACACACCATGAACAACAATATATAAGAATACTACACACTAAAGTGCCTAATAAAAGATGTGTTATGCAACTGTTCCTTTATATTAATTGCTTGAGGTAATATTTCAATAGTTTTTTCCTAAGTAGATCCAAACACCGAAACAACAATGAATAACAAAGGAATCACTGCACTATATTACTTAACTTCGAGGTTTTGAGTACCTCATGAAACACACAAATCAGTTTCCATAACGCTTCCATAATGTTAGCCTGCGAATACAGCCCTCTCGCATCGGGAATCACAATCAAAACATAGCCCCGAGTCAGACGTCGTCTGCGTCTTCAAACCGAAAATTCCATACTGATGACGTTATGCGGCCAGGTTCTGCTCGCATTATTTGATTGGCTAGCATATGATAATTAGGCATACTAGCCAATCAAATAACGCGAACAGATCCTGTCGGCATAACCTCATCAGTATGGAATTTTACGTCTCAGGACGCTGACGTCTCTCTCGGGGGCAATGTTTTGATTGTGGTTCCCGATGCCAGACGGCTGTATTCGCCTACTAGACTAATGTAACCTTAAATAATGAATATTTCATCAATTCAATCTATGCCACACAATTCCTTATCAGTGGTCGATATTTTCAAGTGGATGTACTGAATGAAGGCTATAATTCTTTTCTTCAAGTTACTTACAGTTCACCGTCAGTTTCGCTGCACTTGAGATGGCAGTAGCTCCAACACCATTGCTAGCTTGGCACTTGTAGTCTCCCTCGTCACTTCTGCTTAGATTTCTAATGGTCAGAGAGAAGGTTGCATTTTCCATGTTGCCTGATCTCGAGAAATTGAATCTGTTGTCGGCGAGAGCGTTTAGATTGGTGGTGCCTCTAAGCCACAAGACTGTTGTCATCGGTTGCCCTTCAACTGTACAGCGCAGCGTTACCACTTGTTGCTCATTCTTCTCGACGACATCTGGATTAGCTAGAATCTTTGGTGGATCTAAGGAAGAAGAAGGAATGTCGAAACAAGGTATGTGCTAAACACATGTACAATGTAGAGAGGTATCCTTTATGAGTAATATACCTTGGCTTCCCTGCAAGAAAAACTAAATTTGCATTACTGATCTTCCGTGAAGTTCTTCTTTATGAAACCAAAGATTATGTCATCACTTATACTAACATTTAAAATGTACTACTACGACCACATAGTCATTTTGCTCTGGGCACTGGCTTATCCAAATGGTAGGACGCAACAACAAAACAGAGGAATTGAGTCGCTTACATTACAAGAAGGATCCATCATTGATCTATCTCATTGGACAGCTTCCTATGTAGCGTACCTGTATATTCTTAATTGTCAAAATACACATGACGAACAACGATATATAGAACCATACTATGCTCCAAAAGCTTCTAAAGTGACTAATAAAATATGTTTTATCCAACCTTTGCTTTATATTCATTGCTTGATGTAATATTTCAATAATGTATCATGAAGAGATCGAAACACCGAGAAAACAATGAATCACAAAGGAATCACCGAGCTATATTAATTAACTTCGAAGTTTTGAGTCCCTCATGAAACACACAAACCAGTCTCCACGAAGCTTGAGTAATGCAAGCTGGAATAACGATATTTCGTCAGTTCAATCTATGCCACACAATCCCTTATCAGTGGTTAACATTTTTAAGTGGATGTACTGATTGAAAGCCGTAATTCGTTTCTTTTAGTTACTTACAGTTCACCGTCAGTTTCGCTACACTTGAGATGGCAGTAGCTCCAACACCATTGCTAGCTTGACACTTGTAGTCTCCCTCGTCACTTCTGCTTAAATTTCTAATGGTCAGAGAGAAGGTTGCATTTTCCATGTTGCCTGATCTCGAGAAATTGAATCTGTTGTCTGAGAGTGCGTTTAGATTGGTGGTGCCCCTATACCACGAGACTGTTGTCATCGGTTGCCCTTCAACTCTACAGCGCAGCGTTACCTCTTGTTGCTCATTCTTCTCGACGGCATCGGGATTAGCTAGAATCTTTGGTTGATCTGAAGATCAAGAAAAATGTTGAAACAAAGTGTGTGCTAAGCACAAGTCGAAGAGGTATCCTTTATGAGAAAGATACCTTGGCTGCCCTGCAATAAACCCTAAATTTGCATTACTGATCTGGCATGAAGAACTTCTTTATGAAACGAAATATAATTTCATCACTTATAGTAACATTTTAAATGTTCTAAAACGACCAGATAATCATTTTTCTCTGGGCATTGGCTTATTCAAAATGTGGAACGCAACAACAGAACAGTTCACTTGAGTCGCTCACATTACAAGAATCATCCATCTTTGAACTATCTCATTGGACAGCTCTTCCTATGTAGTACAGCTAGATATCCTTAATAGTCAAAATACACACCATGAACAACAATATATAAGAATACTACACACTAAAGTGCCTAATAAAAGATGTGTTATGCAACTGTTCCTTTATATTAATTGCTTGAGGTAATATTTCAATAGTTTTTTCCTAAGTAGATCCAAACACCGAAACAACAATGAATAACAAAGGAATCACTGCACTATATTACTTAACTTCGAGGTTTTGAGTACCTCATGAAACACACAAATCAGTTTCCATAACGCTTCCATAATGTTAGCCTGCGAATACAGCCCTCTCGCATCGGGAATCACAATCAAAACATAGCCCCGAGTCAGACGTCGTCTGCGTCTTCAAACCGAAAATTCCATACTGATGACGTTATGCGGCCAGGTTCTGCTCGCATTATTTGATTGGCTAGCATATGATAATTAGGCATACTAGCCAATCAAATAACGCGAACAGATCCTGTCGGCATAACCTCATCAGTATGGAATTTTACGTCTCAGGACGCTGACGTCTCTCTCGGGGGCAATGTTTTGATTGTGGTTCCCGATGCCAGACGGCTGTATTCGCCTACTAGACTAATGTAACCTTAAATAATGAATATTTCATCAATTCAATCTATGCCACACAATTCCTTATCAGTGGTCGATATTTTCAAGTGGATGTACTGAATGAAGGCTATAATTCTTTTCTTCAAGTTACTTACAGTTCACCGTCAGTTTCGCTGCACTTGAGATGGCAGTAGCTCCAACACCATTGCTAGCTTGGCACTTGTAGTCTCCCTCGTCACTTCTGCTTAGATTTCTAATGGTCAGAGAGAAGGTTGCATTTTCCATGTTGCCTGATCTCGAGAAATTGAATCTGTTGTCGGCGAGAGCGTTTAGATTGGTGGTGCCTCTAAACCACAAGACTGTTGTCATCGGTTGCCCTTCAACTGTACAGCGCAGCGTTACCACTTGTTGCTCATTCTTCTCGACGGCATCTGGATTAGCTAGAATCTTTGGTGGATCTAAGGAAGAAGAAGGAATGTCGAAACAAGGTATGTGCTAAACACATGTACAATGTAGAGAGGTATCCTTTATGAGTAATATACCTTGGCTTCCCTGCAAGAAAAACTAAATTTGCATTACTGATCTTCCGTGAACTTCTTCTTTATGAAACCAAAGATTATGTCATCACGTATACTAACATTTAAAATGTACTACTACGACCACATAGTCATTTTTCTCTGGGCACTGGCTTATCCAAATGGTAGGACGCAACAACAAAACAGAGGAATTGAGTCGCTTACATTACAAGAAGGATCCATCATTGATCTATCTCATTGGACAGCTTCCTATGTAGCGTACCTGTATATTCTTAATTGTCAAAATACACATGACGAACAACGATATATAGAACCATACTATGCTCCAAAAGCTTCTAAAGTGACTAATAAAAGATGTTTTATCCAACCTTTGCTTTATATTCATTACTTGATGTAATATTTCAATAGTGTATCATGAAGAGATCCAAACACCGAGAAAACAATGAATCACAAAGGAATCACCGAGCTATATTAATTAACTTCGAGGTTTTGAGCCCCTCATGAAACACACAAACCAGTCTCCACGAAGCTTGAGTAATGCAAGCTGGAATAACGATATTTCGTCAGTTCAATCTATGCCACACAATCCCTTATCAGTGGTTAACATTTTTAAGTGGATGTACTGATTGAAAGCCGTAATTCGTTTCTTTTAGTTACTTACAATTCACCGTCAGTTTCGCTACACTTGAGATGGCAGTAGCTCCAACACCATTGCTAGCTTGACACTTGTAGTCTCCCTCGTCACTTCTGCTTAAATTTCTAATGGTCAGAGAGAAGGTTGCATTTTCCATGTTGCCTGATCTCGAGAAATTGAATCTGTTGTCTGAGAGTGCGTTTAGATTGGTGGTGCCCCTATACCACGAGACTGTTGTCATCGGTTGCCCTCCAACTCTACAGCGCAGCGTTACCTCTTGTTGCTCATTCTTCTCGACGGCATCGGGATTAGCTAGAATCTTTGGTTGATCTGAAGAACAAGAAAAATCTTGAAACAAAGTGTGTGCTAAGCACAAGTCGAAGAGGTATCCATTATGAGAAATATACATTGGCTGCCCTGCAATAAACCCTAAATTTGCATTACTGATCTGGCATGAAAAACTTCTTTATGAAACGAAATATAATTTCATCACTTATAGTAACATTTTAAATGTTTTAAAACAACCAGATAGTCATTTTTCTCTGGGCATTGGCTTATTCAAAATGTGGAACGCAACAACAGAACAGTTCACTTGAGTCGCTCACATTACAAGAAGCATCCATCTTTGAACTATCTCATTGGACAGCTCTTCCTATGTAGTACAGCTAGATATCCTTAATAGTCAAAATACACACCATGAACAACAATATATAAGCATACTACACACTAAAGTGCCTAATAAAAGATGTGTTGTGCAACTGTTCCTTTATATTAATTGCTTGAGGTAATATTTCAATAGTTTTTTCCTGAGTAGATCCAAACACCGAAACAACAATGAATAACAAAGGAATCACTGCACTATATTACTTAACTTCGAGGTTTTGAGTACCTCATGAAACACACAAATCAGTTTCCATAACGCTTCCATAATGTTAGCCTGCGAATTCAGCCCTCTCGCATCGGAAATCACAATCAAAACATAGCCCCAAGTCAGACGTCGTCTGCGTCTTCAAACCGAAAATTCCATACTGATGACGTTATGCGGCCAGGTTCTGCTCGCATTATTTGATTGGCTAGCATATGATAATTAGGCATACTAGCCAATCAAATAACGCGACCAGATCCTGTCGGCATAACGTCATCAGTATGGAATTTTACGTCTCAGGACGCTGACGTCTCTCTCGGGGGCAATGTTTTGATTGTGGTTCCCGATGCCAGACGGCTGTATTCGCCTACTAGACTAATGTAACCTGAAATAATGAATATTTCATCAATTCAATCTATGCCACACAATTCCTTATCAGTGGTCGATATTTTCAAGTGGATGTACTGAATGAAGGCTATAATTCTTTTCTTCAAGTTACTTACAGTTCACCGTCAGTTTCGCTGCACTTGAGATGGCAGTAGCTCCAACACCATTACTAGCTTGGCACTTGTAGTCTCCCTCGTCACTTCTGCTTAGATTTCTAATGGTCAGAGAGAAGGTTGCATTTTCCATGTTGCCTGATCTCGAGAAATTTAATCTGTTGTCGGCGAGAGCGTTTAGATTGGTGGTGCCTCTAAACCACAAGACTGTTGTCATCGGTTGCCCTTCAACTGTACAGCGCAGCGTTACCACTTGTTGCTCATTCTTCTCGACGGCATCTGGATTAGCTAGAATCTTTGGTGGATCTAAGGAAGAAGAAGGAATGTCGAAACAAGGTATGTGCTAAACACATGTACAATGTAGAGCGGTATCCTTTATGAGTAATATACCTTGGCTTCCCTGCAAGAAAAACTAAATTTGCATTACTGATCTTCCGTGAAGTTCTTCTTTATGAAACCAAAGATTATGTCATCACTTA
This sequence comes from Actinernus sp. WN-2022, assembly GCA_030867875.1. NCBI lineage: Eukaryota > Metazoa > Cnidaria > Anthozoa > Actiniaria > Actinernidae > Actinernus > Actinernus sp. WN-2022. The sequence goes on along the minus strand of JAOWCC010000936.1, from coordinate 9,391,374 downwards.
TACTAACATTTAAAATGTACTACTACGACCACATAGTCATTTTTCTCTGGGCACTGGCTTATCCAAATGGTAGGACGCAACAACAAAACAGAGGAATTGAGTCGCTTACATTACAAGAAGGATCCATCATTTATCTATCTCATTGGACAGCTTCCTATGTAGCGTACCTGTATATTCTTAATTGTCAAAATACACATGACGAACAACGATATATAGAACCATACTATGCTCCAAAAGCTTCTAAAGTGACTAATAAAAGATGTTTTATCCAACCTTTGCTTTATATTCATTGCTTGATGTAATATTTCAATAGTGTATCATGAAGAGATCCAAACACCGAGAAAACAATGAATCACAAAGGAATCACCGAGCTATATTAATTAACTTCGAGGTTTTGAGCCCCTCATGAAACACACAAACCAGTCTCCACGAAGCTTGAGTAATGCAAGCTGGAATAACGATATTTCGTCAGTTCAATCTATGCCACACAATCCCTTATCAGTGGTTAACATTTTTAAGTGGATGTACTGATTGAAAGCCGTAATTCGTTTCTTTTAGTTACTTACAGTTCACCGTCAGTTTCGCTACACTTGAGATGGCAGTAGCTCCAACACCATTGCTAGCTTGACACTTGTAGTCTCCCTCGTCACTTCTGCTTAAATTTCTAATGGTCAGAGAGAAGGTTGCATTTTCCATGTTGCCTGATCTCGAGAAATTGAATCTGTTGTCTGAGAGTGCGTTTAGATTGGTGGTGCCCCTATACCACGAGACTGTTGTCATCGGTTGCCCTTCAACTCTACAGCGCAGCGTTACCTCTTGTTGCTCATTCTTCTCGACGGCATCGGGATTAGCTAGAATCTTTGGTTGATCTGAAGAACAAGAACAATCTTGAAACAAAGTGTGTGCTAAGCACAAGTCGAAGAGGTATCCATTATGAGAAATATACCTTGGCTGCCCTGCAATAAACCCTAAATTTGCATTACTGATCTGGCATGAAAAACTTCTTGATGAAACGAAATATAATTTCATCACTTATAGTAACATTTTAAATGTTCTAAAACGACCAGATAGTCATTTTTCTCTGGGCATTGGCTTATTCAAAATGTGGAACGCAACAACAGAACAGTTCACTTGAGTCGCTCACATTACAAGAAGCATCCATCTTTGAACTATCTCATTGGACAGCTCTTCCTATGTAGTACAGCTAGATATCCTTAATAGTCAAAATACACACCATGAACAACAATATATAACCATACTACACACTAAAGTGCCTAATAAAAGATGTGCTATGCAACTGTTCCTTTATATTAATTGCTTGAGGTAATATTTCAATAGTTTTTTCCTGAGTAGATCCAAACACCGAAACAACAATGAATAACAAAGGAATCACTGCACTATATTACTTAACTTCGAGGTTTTGAGTACCTCATGAAACACACAAATCAGTTTCCATAACGCTTCCATAATGTTAGCCTGCGAATTCAGCCCTCTCGCATCGGAAATCACAATCAAAACATAGCCCCAAGTCAGACGTCGTCTGCGTCTTCAAACCGAAAATTCCATACTGATGACGTTATGCGGCCAGGTTCTGCTCGCATTATTTGATTGGCTAGCATATGATAAGTAGGCATACTAGCCAATCAAATAACGCGACCAGATCCTGTCGGCATAACCTCATCAGTATGGAATTTTACGTCTCAGAACGCTGACGTCTCTCTCGGGGGCAATGTTTTGATTGTGGTTCCCGATGCCAGACGGCTGTATTCGCCTACTAGACTAATGTAACCTGAAATAATGAATATTTCATCAATTCAATCTATGCCACACAATTCCTTATCAGTGGTCGATATTTTCAAGTGGATGTACTGAATGAAGGCTATAATTCTTTTCTTCAAGTTACTTACAGTTCACCGTCAGTTTCGCTGCACTTGAGATGGCAGTAGCTCCAACACCATTGCTAGCTTGGCACTTGTAGTCTCCCTCGTCACTTCTGCTTAGATTTCTAATGGTCAGAGAGAAGGTTGCATTTTCCATGTTGCCTGATCTCGAGAAATTGAATCTGTTGTCGGCGAGAGCGTTTAGATTGGTGGTGCCTCTAAACCACAAGACTGTTGTCATCGGTTGCCCTTCAACTGTACAGCGCAGCGTTACCACTTGTTGCTCATTCTTCTCGACGGAATCTGGATTAGCTAGAATCTTTGGTGGATCTAAGGAAGAAGAAGGAATGTCGAAACAAGGTATGTGCTAAGCACATGTACAATGTAGAGAGGTATCCTTTATGAGTAATATACCTTGGCTTCCCTGCAAGAAAAACTAAATTTGCATTACTGATCTTCCGTGAAGTTCTTCTTTATGAAACCAAAGATTATGTCATCACTTATACTAACATTTAAAATGTACTACTACGACCACATAGTCATTTTTCTCTGGGCACTGGCTTATCCAAATGGTAGGACGCAACAACAAAACAGAGGAATTGAGTCGCTTACATTACAAGAAGGATCCATCATTGATCTATCTCATTGGACAGCTTCCTATGTAGCGTACCTGTATATTCTTAATTGTCAAAATACACATGACGAACAACGATATATAGAACCATACTATGCTCCAAAAGCTTCTAAAGTGACTAATAAAAGATGTTTTATCCAACCTTTGCTTTATATTCATTGCTTGATGTAATATTTCAATAATGTATCATGAAGAGATCGAAACACCGAGAAAACAATGAATCACAAAGGAATCACCGAGCTATATTAATTAACTTCGAAGTTTTGAGTCCCTCATGAAACACACAAACCAGTCTCCACGAAGCTTGAGTAATGCAAGCTGGAATAACGATATTTCGTCAGTTCAATCTATGCCACACAATCCCTTATCAGTGGTTAACATTTTTAAGTGGATGTACTGATTGAAAGCCGTAATTCGTTTCTTTTAGTTACTTACAGTTCACCGTCAGTTTCGCTACACTTGAGATGGCAGTAGCTCCAACACCATTGCTAGCTTGACACTTGTAGTCTCCCTCGTCACTTCTGCTTAAATTTCTAATGGTCAGAGAGAAGGTTGCATTTTCCATGTTGCCTGATCTCGAGAAATTGAATCTGTTGTCTGAGAGTGCGTTTAGATTGGTGGTGCCCCTATACCACGAGACTGTTGTCATCGGTTGCCCTTCAACTCTACAGCGCAGCGTTACCTCTTGTTGCTCATTCTTCTCGACGGCATCGGGATTAGCTAGAATCTTTGGTTGATCTGAAGATCAAGAAAAATGTTGAAACAAAGTGTGTGCTAAGCACAAGTCGAAGAGGTATACTTTATGAGAAAGATACCTTGGCTGCCCTGCAATAAACCCTAAATTTGCATTACTGATCTGGCATGAAGAACTTCTTTATGAAACGAAATATAATTTCATCACTTATAGTAACATTTTAAATGTTCTAAAACGACCAGAGAGTCATTTTTCTCTGGGCATTGGCTTATTCGAAATGTGGAACGCAACAACAGAACAGTTCACTTGAGTCGCTCACATTACAAGAAGCATCCATCTTTGAACTATATCATTGGACAGCTCTTCCTATGTAGTACAGCTAGATATCCTTAATAGTCAAAATACACACCATGAACAACAATATATAACCATACTACACACTAAAGTGCCTAATAAAAGATGTGTTATGCAACTGTTCCTTTATTTTAATTGCTTGAGGTAATATTTCAATAGTTTTTTCCTGAGCAGATCCAAACACCGAAACAACAATGAATAACAAAGGAATCACTGCACTATATTAATTAACTTTGAGGTTTTGAGTACCTCATGAAACACAAAAATCAGTTTCCATAACGCTTCCATAATGTTAGCCTGCGAATACAGCCCTCTCGCATCGGGAATCACAATCAAAACATAGCCCCGAGTCAGACGTCGTCTGCGTCTTCAAACCGAAAATTCCATACTGATGACGTTATGCGGCCAGGTTCTGGTCGCATTATTTGATTGGCTACCATATGAAAATTAGGCATACTAGCCAATCAAATAACGCGACCAGATCCTGTCGGCATAACCTCATCAGTATGGAATTTTACGTCTCAGGACGCTGACGTCTCTCTCGGGGGCAATGTTTTGATTGTGGTTCCCGATGCCAGACGGCTGTATTCCCCTACTAGACTAATGTAACCTGAAATAATGAATATTTCATCAATTCAATCTATGCCACACAATTCCTTATCAGTGGTCGATATTTTCAAGTGGATGTACTGAATGAAGGCTATAATTCTTTTCTTCAAGTTACTTACAGTTCACCGTCAGTTTCGCTGCACTTGAGATGGCAGTAGCTCCAACACCATTGCTAGCTTGGCACTTGTAGTCTCCCTCGTCACTTCTGCTTAGATTTCTAATGGTCAGAGAGAAGGTTGCATTTTCCATGTTGCCTGATCTCGAGAAATTGAATCTGTTGTCGGCGAAAGCGTTTAGATTGGTGGTGCCTCTAAACCACAAGACTGTTGTCATCGGTTGCCCTTCAACTGTACAGCGCAGCGTTACCACTTGTTGCTCATTCTTCTCGACGGCATCTGGATTAGCTAGAATCTTTGGTGGATCTAAGGAAGAAGAAGGAATGTCGAAACATGGTATGTGCTAAACACATGTACAATGTAGAGAGGTATCCTTTATGAGTAATATACCTTGGCTTCCCTGCAAGAAAAACTAAATTTGCATTACTGATCTTCCGTGAAGTTCTTCTTTATGAAACCAAAGATTATGTCATCACTTATACTAACATTTAAAATGTACTACTACGACCACATAGTCATTTTTCTCTGGGCACTGGCTTATCCAAATGGTAGGACGCAACAACAAAACAGAGGAATTAAGTCGCTTACATTACAAGAAGGATCCATCATTTATCTATCTCATTGGACAGCTTCCTATGTAGCGTACCTGTATATTCTTAATTGTCAAAATACACATGACGAACAACGATATATAGAACCATACTATGCTCCAAAAGCTTCTAAAGTGACTAATAAAAGATGTTTTATCCAACGTTTGCTTTATATTCATTGCTTGATGTAATATTTCAATAGTGTATCATGAAGAGATCCAAACACCGAGAAAACAATGAATCACAAAGGAATCACCGAGCTATATTAATTAACTTCGAGGATTTGAGCCCCTCATGAAACACACAAACCAGTCTCCACGAAGCTTGAGTAATGCAAGCTGGAATAACGATATTTCGTCAGTTCAATCTATGCCACACAATCCCTTATCAGTGGTTAACATTTTTAAGTGGATGTACTGATTGAAAGCCGTAATTCGTTTCTTTTAGTTACTTACAGTTCACCGTCAGTTTCGCTACACTTGAGATGGCAGTAGCTCCAACACCATTGCTAGCTTGACACTTGTAGTCTCCCTCGTCACTTCTGCTTAAATTTCTAATGGTCAGAGAGAAGGTTGCATTTTCCATGTTGCCTGATCTCGAGAAATTGAATCTGTTGTCTGAGAGTGCGTTTAGATTGGTGGTGCCCCTATACCACGAGACTGTTGTCATCGGTTGCCCTTCAACTCTACAGCGCAGCGTTACCTCTTGTTGCTCATTCTTCTCGACAGCATCGGGATTAGCTAGAATCTTTGGTTGATCTGAAGAACAAGAAAAATGTTGAAACAAAGTGTGTGCTAAGCACAAGTCGAAGAGGTATCCATTATGAGAAATATACCTTGGCTGCCCTGCAATAAACCCTAAATTTGCATTACTGATCTGGCATGAAAAACTTCTTGATGAAACGAAATATAATTTCATCACTTATAGTAACATTTTAAATGTTCTAAAACGACCAGATAGTCATTTTTCTCTGGGCATTGGCTTATTCAAAATGTGGAACGCAACAACAGAACAGTTCACTTGAGTCGCTCACATTACAAGAAGCATCCATCTTTGAACTATCTCATTGGACAGCTCTTCCTATGTAGTACAGATAGATATCCTTAATAGTCAAAATACACACCATGAACAACAATATATAACCATACTACACACTAAAGTGCCTAATAAAAGATGTGTTATGCAACTGTTCCTTTATATTAATTGCTTGAGGTAATATTTCAATAGTTTTTTTTGAGTAGATCCAAACACCGAAACAACAATGAATAACAAAGGAATCGCTGCACTATATTACTTAACTTCGAGGTTTTGAGTACCTCATGAAACACAAAAATCAGTTTCCATAACGCTTCCATAATGTTAGCCTGCGAATTCAGCCCTCTCGCATCGGAAATCACAATCAAAACATAGCCCCGAGTCAGACGTCGTCTGCGTCTTCAAACCGAAAATTCCATACTGATGACGTTATGCGGCCAGGTTCTGCTCGCATTATTTGATTGGCTAGCATATGATAATTAGGCATACTAGCCAATCAAATAACGCGACCAGATCCTGTCGGCATAACGTCATCAGTATGGAATTTTACGTCTCAGGACGCTGACGTCTCTCTCGCGGGCAATGTTTTGATTGTGGTTCCCGATGCCAGACGGCTGTATTCGCCTACTAGACTAATGTAACCTGAAATAATGAATATTTCATCAATTCAATCTATGCCACACAATTCCTTATCAGTTGTCGATATTTTCAAGTGGATGTACTGAATGAAGGCTATAATTCTTTTCTTCAAGTTACTTACAGTTCACCGTCAGTTTCGCTGCACTTGAGATGGCAGTAGCTCCAACACCATTGCTAGCTTGGCACTTGTAGTCTCCCTCGTCACTTCTGCTTAGATTTCTAATGGTCAGAGAGAAGGTTGCATTTTCCATGTTGCCTGATCTGGAGAAATTGAATCTGTTGTCGGCGAGAGCGTTTAGATTGGTGGTGCCTCTAAACCACAAGACTGTTGTCATCGGTTGCCCTTCAACTGTACAGCGCAGCGTTACCACTTGTTGCTCATTCTTCTCGACGGCATCTGGATTAGCTAGAGTCTTTGGTGGATCTAAGGAAGAAGAAGGAATGTCGAAACAAGGTATGTGCTAAACACATGTACAATGTAGAGCGGTATCCTTTATGAGTAATATACCTTGGCTTCCCTGCAAGAAAAACTAAATTTGCATTACTGATCTTCCGTGAAGTTCTTCTTTATGAAACCAAAGATTACGTCATCACTTATACTAACATTTAAAATGTACTACTACGACCACATAGTCATTTTTCTCTGGGCTCTGGCTTATCCAAATGGTAGGACGCAACAACAAAACAGAGGAATTGAGTTGCTTACATTACAAGAAGGATCCATCATTGATCTATCTCATTGGACAGCTTCCTATGTAGCGTACCTGTATATTCTTAATTGTCAAAATACACATGACGAACAACGATATATAGAACCATACTATGCTCCGAAAGCTTCTAAAGTGACTAATAAAATATGTTTTATCCAACCTTTGCTTTATATTCATTGCTTGATGTAATATTTCAATAATGTATCATGAAGAGATCGAAACACCGAGAAAACAATGAATCACAAAGGAATCACCTAGCTATATTAATTAACTTCGAAGTTTTGAGCCCCTCATGAAACACACAAACCAGTCTCCACGAAGCTTGAGTAATGCAAGCTGGAATAACGATATTTCGTCAGTTCAATCTATGCCACACAATCCCTTATCAGTGGTTAACATTTTTAAGTGGATGTACTGATTGAAAGCCGTAATTCGTTTCTTTTAGTTACTTACAGTTCACCGTCAGTTTCGCTACACTTGAGATGGAAGTAGCTCCAACACCATTGCTAGCTTGACACTTGTAGTCTCCCTCGTCACTTCTGCTTAAATTTATAATGGTCAGAGAGAAGGTTGCATTTTCCATGTTGCCTGATCTCGAGAAATTGAATCGGTTGTCTGAGAGTGCGTTTAGATTGGTGGTGCCCCTATACCACGAGACTGTTGTCATCGGTTGCCCTTCAACTCTACAGCGCAGCGTTACCTCTTGTTGCTCATTCTTCTCGACGGCATCTGGATTAGCTAGAATCTTTGGTGGATCTAAGGAAGAAGAAGGAATGTCGAAACAAGGTATGTGCTAAACACATGTACAATGTAGAGCGGTATCCTTTATGAGTAATATACCTTGGCTTCCCTGCAAGAAAAACTAAATTTGCATTACTGATCTTCCGTGAAGTTCTTCTTTATGAAACCAAAGATTATGTCATCACTTATACTAACATTTAAAATGTACTACTACGACCACATAGTCATTTTTCTCTGGGCTCTGGCTTATCCAAATGGTAGGACGCAACAACAAAACAGAGGAATTGAGTTGCTTACATTACAAGAAGGATCCATCATTGATCTATCTCATTGGACAGCTTCCTATGTAGCGTACCTGTATATTCTTAATTGTCAAAATACACATGACGAACAACGATATATAGAACCATACTATGCTCCAAAAGCTTCTAAAGTGACTAATAAAAGATGTTTTATCCAACCTTTGCTTTAAATTCATTGCTTGATGTAATATTTCAATAATGTATCATGAAGAGATCGAAACACCGAGAAAACAATGAATCACAAAGGAATCACCTAGCTATATTAATTAACTTCGAAGTTTTGAGCCCCTCATGAAACACACAAACCAGTCTCCACGAAGCTTGAGTAATGCAAACTGGAATAACGATATTTCGTCAGTTCAATCTATGCCACACAATCCCTTATCAGTGGTTAACATTTTTAAGTGGATGTACTGATTGAAAGCCGTAATTCGTTTCTTTTAGTTACTTACAGTTCACCGTCAGTTTCGCTACACTTGAGATAGCAGTAGCTCCAACACCATTGCTAGCTTGACACTTGTAGTCTCCCTCGTCACTTCTGCTTAAATTTATAATGGTCAGAGAGAAGGTTGCATTTTCCATGTTGCCTGATCTCGAGAAATTGAATCGGTTGTCTGAGAGTGCGTTTAGATTGGTGGTGCCCCTATACCACGAGACTGTTGTCATCGGTTGCCCTTCAACTCTACAGCGCAGCGTTACCTCTTGTTGCTCATTCTTCTCGACGGCATCTGGATTAGCTAGAATCTTTGGTGGATCTAAGGAAGAAGACGGAATGTCGAAACAAGGTATGTGCTAAACACATGTACAATGTAGAGCGGTATCCTTTATGAGTAATATACCTTGGCTTCCCTGCAAGAAAAACTAAATTTGCATTACTGATCTTCCGTGAAGTTCTTCTTTATGAAACCAAAGATTATGTCATCACTTATACTAACATTTAAAATGTACTACTACGACCACATAGTCATTTTTCTCTGGGCACTGGCTTATCCAAATGGTAGGACGCAACAACAAAACAGAGGAATTGAGTTGCTTACATTACAAGAAGGATCCATCATTGATCTATCTCATTGGACAGCTTCCTATGTGGCGTACCTGTATATTCTTAATTGTCAAAATACACATGACGAACAACGATATATAGAACCATACTATGCTCCAAAAGCTTCTAAAGTGACTAATAAAAGATGTTTTATCCAACCTTTGCTTTATATTCATTGCTTGATGTAATATTTCAATAATGTCTCATGAAGAGATCGAAACACCGAGAAAACAATGAATCACAAAGGAATCACCGAGCTATATTAATTAACTTCGAAGTTTTGAGCCCCTCATGAAACACACAAACCAGTCTCCACGAAGCTTGAGTAATGCAAGCTGGAATAACGATATTTCGTCAGTTCAATCTATGCCACACAATCCCTTATCAGTGGTTAACATTTTTAAGTGGATGTACTGATTGAAAGCCGTAATTCGTTTCTTTTAGTTACTTACAGTTCACCGTCAGTTTCGCTACACTTGAGATGGCAGTAGCTCCAACACCATTGCTAGCTTGACACTTGTATTCTCCCTCGTCACTTCTGCTTAAATTTCTAATGGTCAGAGAGAAGGTTGCATTTTCCATGTTGCCTGATCTCGAGAAATTGAATCTGTTGTCTGAGAGTGCGTTTAGATTGGTGGTGCCCCTATACCACGAGACTGTTGTCATCGGTTGCCCTTCAACTCTACAGCGCAGCGTTACCTCTTGTTGCTCATTCTTCTCGACGGCATCGGGATTAGCTAGAATCTTTGGTTGATCTGAAGATCAAGAAAAATGTTGAAACAAAGTGTGTGCTAAGCACAAGTCGAAGAGGTATCCTTTATGAGAAATATACCTTGGCTGCCCTGCAATAAACCCTAAATTTGCATTACTGCTCTGGCATGAAAAACTTCTTTATGAAACGAAATATAATTTCATCACTTATAGTAACATTTTAAATGTTCTAAAACGACCAGATAATCATTTTTCTCTGGGCATTGGCTTATTCAAAATGTGGAACGCAACAACAGAACAGTTCACTTGAGTCGCTTACATTACAAGAAGCATCCAACATTGAACTATCTCATTGGACTGCTCTTCCTATGTAGTTCAGCTAGATATCGTTAATAGTCAAAATACACACCATGAACAACAATATATAACCATACTACACACTAAAGTGCCTAATAAAAGATGTGTTATGCAACTGTTCCTTTATATTAATTGCTTCAGGTAATATTTCAATAGTTTTTTCCTTAGCAGATCCAAACACCGAAACAACAATGAATAACAAAGGAATCACTGCACTATATTACTTAACTTCGAGGTTTTGAGTACCTCATGAAACACACAAATCAGTTTCCATAACGCTTCCATAATGTTAGCCTGCGAATTCAGCCCTCTCGCATCGGAAATCACAATCAAAACATAGCCCCGAGTCAGACGTCGTCTGCGTCTTCAAACCGAAAATTCAATACTGATGACGTTATGCGGCCAGGTTCTGGTCGCATTATTTGATTGGCTAGCATATGATAATTAGGCATACTAGCCAATCAAATAACGCGACCAGATCCTGTCGGCATAACGTCATCAGTATGGAATTTTACGTCTCAGGACGCTGACGTCTCTCTCGGGGGCAATGTTTTGATTGTGGTTCCCGATGCCAGACGGCTGTATTCGCCTACTAGACTAATGTAACCTGAAATAATGAATATTTCATCAATTCAATCTATGCCACACAATTCCTTATCAGTGGTCTATATTTTCAAGTGGATGTACTGAATGAAGGCTATAATTCTTTTCTTCAAGTTACTTACAGTTCACCGTCAGTTTCGCTGCACTTGAGATGGCAGTAGCTCCAACACCATTGCTAGCTTGGCACTTGTAGTCTCCCTCGTCACTTCTGCTTAGATTTCTAATGGTCAGAGAGAAGGTTGCATTTTCCATGTTGCCTGATCTCGAGAAATTGAATCTGTTGTCGGCGAGAGCGTTTAGATTGGTGGTGCCCCTATACCACGAGACTGTTGTCATCGGTTGCCCTTCAACTCTACAGCGCAGCGTTACCTCTTGTTGCTCATTCTTCTCGACGGCATCGGGATTAGCTAGAATCTTTGGTGGATCTGAGGAAGAAGAAAGAATGTTGAAACAAAGTGTGTGCTAAGCACAAGTCGAAGAGGTATCCTTTATGAGAAATATACCTTGGCCACCCTGCAAGAAAAACTAAATTTGCATTAGTGATCTTCCGTGAAGTTCTTCTTTATGAAACCAAAGATTATGTCATCACTTATACTAACATTTAAAATGTACTACTACAACCACATAGTCATTTTTGTCTGGGCACTGGCTTATCCAAATGGTAGGACGCAACAACAAAACAGAGGAATTGAGTCGCTCACATTACAATAAGGATCCATCATTGATCTATCTCATTGGACAGCTTCCTATGTACCAACTGGGGGATTTAAGTGTAGATTATCCGGCAGTTTCACCTACGGGCTATATTTTGTAAGTGGATTTGGAATATCCTAACGAGTTGCATGAGCTGCAAAATGCCTATGTGGCTGTCAGATTATCAAGTTGGTCTCTTGAAATCTAAATATACAGGCATCGACAAGCTGATGCCAAATCTTTTTGATAAGCATAAGGATATCGTTCATTATCGGAATTTTAGAAAAAAGGCTACGAATTATTTTGAAAATAATTTTTACAAACTGATGAATAATTATGTGTTTGGTAAGACTATGGAAAATTTGCCAAAGAGAGTTGATGTTCGGTTGGTCAGGTGTAATGAAACAGAAACGTTAAGGAAGCTGATTGCAACGCCGAATGGCAAAATATTTTTGACAGCAATTTGGCGGCGAATCATATGAAAAAGACTAAGCTCGTCTTGAATTGACCAGTTTATGTGTGAATGAGCATTTTAGATTTGTCGAAGCACTTGATGTATGTTTTTTTATTACTTAATACTTTGACAGATAAATATGGGAATAAGTGTGAATTGCTCTAAACAGATATTGATAGTTTGTTGTTGCAAGTTCAGATGTAAGATTTTTATGAAGATATGAGTAAGAACATGGAACTTTATGACACGAGTGATTATCCAAAGGATCAAGTGCTGCATAGTACCAATAATAAGGTCTTGTGGGAAATGAAAGATGAATTTCCTGCGACACCAATTGCAGAATATGTAGGGCTGCGTCCAGAGATGTACTCGATTTTACGAGCTGATAAAGGTGGAATTAAAAAGGCTAAGGGCGTCCAAAAGTATATTGTGAAGAAACACATGAGGCACGAGCAGTTTAAGGAGTCTTACGGGGCAAAAAAATCACGAGGCATGATATGAATATGTTGAGAAGTGAAATGCACCAAATTTATGGATTGTGCGTCAATAAAATTTCGTTATCACCTTTTGACTCTAAGCGTTGGGTTGCTGGAAATGGTATTGATACTTTGGCTCATGGGCAGTGTTGGATATCTTAATGAGTTACTGTGTTTCTTGGGGTAATTAATAATTATTCTCTCATGAACCACGCTTTGGACCATCCAATAAATAATATATAACAGACTCATATCCTTTTTAACTCGTGTATGCGCGCAAGCGCAGAACACGGGTTATTAGGGTTAGTAGGTCCGAGCTAATTTATTCATCGTTTTATGGTGTGTACTTCGTTTTTTCTGTCTACATCGGGGACTCTCCGTTGGCTGTCCTCAGCGGTAACCATGCACTCGACACTATATAAACCGTTTCCCCACCCACAATTCCCTCTTTTGCTCTGACGAAGGGCTAACGCTCGAAACGTCAGCTGCTACTCGCTTTCCACGGCGGTTAGCATACCTCAATCGACTTTAGTTGATTACATACCAGTGTTTATCTTCCCCGCCGACCAACACTAGTTTTATACAGGAACTAGTTGCCTATCGGCTGTCCGAATAGTCTTGGATTTTCCGAAGATATATTGACGGAGTTTATGGCATGAGTCCAAGTTTGCGATTCATCGGAAAGACTTTTCGAAAGGATTTGGCCGTGTTGTTAAAGGTAATTATTATTCCGAAATGCCATATAATTAATTTATCGCTAGGACTTTATTGTTAAAAACAGACATTTGGTCGCGTGTCGTATTTACGAGAGAAGCGCGTTTGGCTTAGCTAAGCAGAAATTAATATATTGAATGTACTGTGTTGGCAGTTTTGGGAACGTTTTGGATGTAACAGAGATAGAGATGGTAATGTACAACTGTTTTCGCGATAAAGCTCCCCGAGTCTCATGGTACGTAGGCTCAGAGATAGAACGTGCTGCACTCTTTACTCGTCAGGGTGAATATAAGCTTAAAGTTCAGTTGAACGATGAGGAGATGTTAACTAACATCGATATCGCTCCTGCTCACTGGGAAATGAAAGCCAAGATTTTGGAAAGTAAGGAAAACAAAGCTAAACAAAGCCATACAATAGTTAAACGAAAGCCAAATATGAATGGAAAAGCTTAGTAATATACACAATAACAATAATGTGATCAGTTCGAGAAATGGTACGGTAAATATCACTGACATTTGATGGTTGAACGCGAACAGCTGAGCACTGTATTGTTATCTAGTAAATGCTTGAATACTGATCAATGTAGGAGGCACAAATCAAGATTGTGTGCAGTTAGAAATCGTGATAGAGAACCTTCAAGAATACCAGTGAGAAAAATAATAAGCCTGTTTTTTTTTTTAAACATGTGTTTTCTTTGATCTTCCAGCCAGTTGACCTCCGGCTCATGCACTGTTTATATTTGATAAAACGTTGCAAGTTACATTGGGCTAGCGTTAGTTTCCCAAAAACTCAATTCTGCGCCGATGTGGAACGGATAAAATCTTCGATATGTGATTTCAAAGTTCAGCGGGGCATTTTGATTTAAAGATCAATTTGATTTAGCTACACTAAATAATAACTTTGTCACACAATCCTTGTTCAGACTGGAAGGTTCCAGAACTACTTAGACTGCATGCGTCAACGCAATTAGCCATTATCAAGCGAAGGTTCTAGACATAATCAAGCTATGAATAGGTCGTTTATTCCACACACAATAGTAATTTAACTCGTGGATGCACGCATGTGTAGAACAAGTTATTGGGTTTAGGTGGATACCAGGTAATTTATTCGTCGTTTTTTTCTGTAACTCAACGACTCGCCGTTGACTTTCTGAATGACCGTATAAGGTTTCGAAAAGATTTGGCCATGCTGGCGAAGATGTATTGACGGCGCCCATCTAATGCCAGACACTTCAAACCTGGACAGACATGGAAGTGTGTCCCTATCGATCACCTAGTGGTGATGACGTAATGATGACGTCATCGGTCACGTGATTTTAAGTACATGCCCATATCTCTCTCATTTCTAATGCCAGACACTTCAAACCTGGAAAAACATGGTATTGGGTCCCACAAAGCACTTAGTGGTGATTACGTAATGATGACGTCATCGTTCGCGTGATTTTAAGTACATGTTCATATCTCCCTCATTTCTAATGCCAGCTGGCTCAAACCTAGGCAGACATGGTAGTGAGTTGCAATCAATCAGTTAGTGGCGATGACGTAACGATGACGTAATCGTTTACGTGATTTAAGTACATGCCCATATCTCCTTCATTTCTAATGCCAGACAGTTCAAACTTGGACAGGTATGGCATTATTTTCCCACGATTCACTATGTAGTGATGACGTCATTGGTCACGTGATTTTTAATATATACCAAAATAGCTCACTGACCATCCACGAGTTGCCCTTAGGGGCCCTATGTTTAGTTACGGATCTGAAAATCTGGTATGTTTCCAAAGACCAGTTGGGATCTGTAGCTCTACGGCTGCCGCCTTCCAACTCACCAGGTTGGTATAGATATCGAACTACATTGTAGGTCGTTGGGAAAGAGCTTTTTTCATTCATTCCGACTCCTCTGCCGCTTCTTACGTAGGTTTTGTATTCAAGTATTTTTCTCTTCGCGGCTTCTGCGGGTTACATTTCCAAAACACGAGTGACTTCGTTGTTCAAAGCTGCGACGACCGCGGGTAACCTTTCTACCCATTTTTGTTACTCTCTTTACTTTGCAGTTCCTTCCAATATTGGTATCCAAACAGCCTAACTGCTAGGGTTTTGTTAAACCTTTCTACGATACTTTGACCCCTATGGTATTCAGCCTCAGCTCTCTTAGTGTTGGTTCCGTGATCTTTCAAAGTTTTGGAAACGACACCCATGAATTCTGTTCCAGCATCTACATGTAGCAGTTTGGAGAATTTTAAAACACGTTTGTAAATTCGGGTGAGTTCAGCTGCGACTTCCCCGGAATCTTTTGAAGTCAAAGGCTCGGCTTCCTTGTAGCGACTGGCAATATCAACTACAGTCAAAGCATATTTGTAAATTCGCCTCTTAAGTTTATCATGAGGTAAGAAGAGGAGATCAGCTTGATGGACTTCATTCGGGGTTGATACTGTGAAGCTTGGTCTAGGAATGTATTTGGTAACAGGTAAATAGATTTGCCATATAGCTTGTTTTTCTCAGCCAGTTCTTAGCTGTTTCTTCGGAGACTTTTGCAGCTACAGCTAGTTTCATAATCGCAGAGGCACCTTGCCAATAACCTTTTGGTCCGTAATAATAAGCCAAACCTCCTAACAATAAAGCGGCGCCGACTCCAACGTACTGTAATTGTGCCTGTTTTGCGGTTTTGCTTGGTTTGTAGTAGTTTTCGAATATTGGCGGGTCAGGTTGAGTTTGGGAATATAGCCGGAAAGATGAGTCGGTTTCTTTCATGTTTTCATGGGCTATTAGTTCGTTTTGGTTCTTATCGGATAGCCAATCTTGATATTGCTGCCGCTTTTTTTGCCAAGCAGCATAGTCTCTTTGATATTTTTCTAATGCTTTGTCCTTCCGGACTCTTTCAGCGTCGTCCCCGGAGAGGGCACGGGCAATGTAACTTCCGCCAATGAATGCTGTTGCATTTAGCACTGCGCCGCCTAGCATTATCGCAATCGAGGCCATATATATTACACATTAGGTATTTTTTTTCCTTTTCCAAATAATCTTTCAAGGCAATGCTTCCTGCTATTACTGCGGTCATCTTTACCTAGTGCATGATGTTCGTTGCGGGGTTGCCAGTGAAACCTTCTTTCAATACTTTACGCCCAACCCAGCCAATTCCAGCAACAAGTCCTGTGATTACAGTGGCATCCGTGACGGTCTTGACAACTTTGTTTTATATATCATTATATATCAACAAATTTAAAAGTATTAATCCATGCTAGAAAGTGTTGGACGTTTAAGCTCAGGTACTATTGTTACGGGCTCAAGAGAACTTTGTGGGGCATTAAACCTTGATGATCTATTCCATTGCAAGTACAAACTTCCAGCTGCTATCAGGACCCCTACGATTCCAATAGCATATCCAAAGTTGATGCTGGGTGGCTCTTCCTCTTCTGGTGTTGCTGCTTTCCTTGCCTTATTTTTGTTCATCTCTGCTAGTTTCTTTCCAGCTGCGACCCTACCCGGACTTTTAGGTTTTGTTATTTTTTCTTGATCGACTTCACTCATTATATATAAGGACTTACAAAATGACTTGAATGAGTTGGGCAGGTTATTTGAGATTATTTTTGTGTCTATATTTGAGTCAATTCAAAAAGGGTATGACTTATTTTCTGAGATTTTTGTGTCTATGTTTTGAGTCGATTTCAACTAGACATTTGACTTCAATATGTATATGTGATGGAGTGAAAAGAGGAACATCCTTGCATTTCAATGGAAATATCAATTAAAGAATCACCTTGAAAAGCGCACGATTCCTTGTACCAAGAAACATGTATGCAAGTGTGGCATCCAATTAAGTTGTTACACTGCTTTATGGAGGCACAAAAAGAAGTACTGTATTGGTGTATGATTGATGAAATATGTAGGGTGAATCTCTATGAAGAAGAGGCAGATGCACTTGAACTCAAACTTGTGTATGGAAGGATTGGAATCAAAGATTAGATTCGACGCAAGTATGGACACTAAGATCTTAGGAAATAAGTTTAAACCTTTTTTAAATCGACACGAATATGGACACTAAATTAATCTCAAATAAGTTTAAGTATTTTTTAATCGACACGAATATAGACACACAAATCTCGGAAAATAACTTTAGGTCTTTTTTGTTTAAATGTAAATCAATTTTTGATAAGTAACTTGATGTGACTTGAATAAGTACAGTATTTGACTAGGTTCTTGACTAAGTACTTGACTAAGTACTTGACGTGATTTGGCTAGGTACTTGACTAGGTACTTGATGTGACTTGACTAGGTTCTTGACTAAGTACTTGACTAGGTACTTGACTAAGTACTTGGCGTGACTTGATTAAGTACTTGACTAGGTACTTGGCTATGTACTTGATGATCTTTCTTAAAGTCGCTCCAAGAACTTATAGCTTTATCAAGTTCTATGTGTTGGGCTACGTGTAAGACACCAACAGCAACCGCCATCAACTTGCCGCACCTCAAAGACAGCCACCCACAAGTTATTCGAACTTCTTGTTCAATGATGTAGTCGTTTTTTAAGTCTCTTTGTAATGCTTCGACGTCGTCAATAGGTAACGCAACTCCAAGGAGTTTAGTCGCCAGTTTTATAGCACTATCTGCAAATGCTGTTGTAGTCTTAGATGCGATAGAAGCTTCATATCGTTTGTAATACTTCTGGACTTCTTTTCCATCCATCTTTTTTACTTCATCGTGGGTAAGTTCTTTACCAGCCATCTCTTTGGACTTACCACTCGCAACAAGAATGGAGAGTTGTTCCCGTGTGGAGCTTTCATCAGGATGGACTCTTTCTTCATTGAGCAGTTCGTCAGTGTTCATTATATGTTTAGAGTAATTTAATTTCGTATGGATGTCGCAACGGAGAATGTCAGCTTTGAGTGTTGATGTTCCTTCAAATATTTCATGTGGGTGCGTAATTCTTCTTTTGATATTTCCCCACCATAATCGGAAAGAATGGTCTCCAAATCAGACTTAATCCACGTGTAAAATACAACAGGGAAACCTATGTTTCCCTGAATGATTTTGCGACAGTTGTTAATTGTTGAGTAAGTAGCCATACCGAAACGTTGTTGTGCCTTCCAGAAAATGTTAATCGAATCAGCTCAGAAGTTCTCTTTTTTACGTCGTCTTCACACGCAATGTCATCAAGGATTGATACTACCTGCACTTGCCCTAGGAATGTTTTGTGCCAGAATCTCAAATGTTCGGAGAGCTTATTCAGATCCAATATATCAACATAAAAGTCTTCATCATCTACTCCGATGCCATCCCATGTTTTGTTTTTTTACGTAAGGGGGGCAAAGTAATACGATGTAATCAAATTTGTATCTGAAATTTCCCTGGAGTTTATCCACGACAAACTTTGTTTTCCCACATCCAGTTGGACCTACGATCAAAGCGTTGAATGGAATGGAATCAGCATCCATATAATTAGTAAAAAAAGTATTTTAGTTGTTGGTTCATCAGTCTCACTTGCGCATCGGATACAACGAAGATATGGCAATTCACGTTTCCTTTTGCACCCGCAGCAGCCCTCGACATCTCCAGTTGGACTTCATCTTGCGTATTTACTAACCTCAATCCACCCCCATGAATATTTTTATCGTCTGTAGTTCGTAGATCAACCCACAAAGCGAATTTATCTTTGTAGAGATCTCCAGGCTTGACAGCATTACCAAACTTCCTCAATACTTGTTAAATGTCACTAGGCTTGATACCTAGGCTTGTTTGGCATTCCAATCACATTAACTTTAACATCTGTCTTGGATTGGAATAACTTTCTGAGTCTCTTGTTCCCGCGCCGTATGGTTTTACGAATAATAACAGCCATCCTGAGAGAGATCTTCGCGGTATATTTATACTTTGATTGATGCTTGTGTCATCTTTGTCATCGAATGCGAAACTCTTGTGCAACGTTACATGCTCATACAAGAATGCCTTTCCATTTTCATAAGCAGCTGTTGCTTCAGATGCGAGATACCAATCTACCACAGACTCATACTGCAACTCACTATTTTTCAATGAATAATTCAAAGGATTAGCCGCAGCTTTCACTTTATCAGTTCCACATACGATACTGTTCCCATCCGCTAATGTTACCTCAAATGTTAATGAGGAAAAAAGTAGAATACGCCATGATCAGACACTACAGTGTTGAGTGCTACTTCTTTTGCATCACTTCCCTTATTACCTGCTTCTAATCGAATCTTACGCAACCCCTCAGAGCAAATTCCTTGTTCAATGAGACTCTCTCGGTCACTAGGTTTAAGGTATATTAAATCTTGATAAGTTTTGTACAAATGATATATATTTAAGTCTTGTAGAATCTCCCAGGCAAATGTAACTTTAAACCTAGACACGAGGTTCCTCTCAATATTATTTACCTAGAACCTTTTCACATCGCCGGAGACAATAGGGGATAATGGGAGTCCTTCCAAATCGAACCTTAATGCTAAAGTTCCAGGGACGAGCAGTGTGTGTTCCGAAAGATATAACGCCAATATATAAGGTTTCTCCTGGTTGAGCACTTGATGGGTTAAAGATAATCCTGTGAAACGTTATTTCTGCTTTTAAACCCTTTGGTTGTTTTGGCATCCTATTCGGATCTAGCTTTGTTGAAATCATTATATATATAAAAGATTAAATGGATGGCGATACTTTAGATCCAACTGATAGGGGTCCATTACCGCCACGAGGCCGGCAGTGACGATGAAAGCCCAAACCCATTTACCTATACTCATGAACCAGAGCAAGGTGAAAGTATCCCTATGCACCATATGGGTGACAGACAAACCTCAATTAGCCATCATGAAGGAGGGACTCCTGAGGTTGATGAACTTGTTAGGGATAAAGCTTTGGAAAGACTCTAAAATGGATGATAGTAAAATTAAAATAACCAGAGTAGGAGGCAAGCCCCACATTTCATTGCAAGTAGTAAAGGTCCTTGGACAAAACCAAAGCCTATATTTAAGGTAGATGGCACCATTCGACAAGACGTATTAACAAGACGTATAAAGAATGGTGACTGAAAGAAACGTCGTAGAAGATTAAAACAAGCTATCGAAGATTTAGAAGCCGAGACCCAAAGACTTTAAAAAATCATAGAAGATGAGGCAAAAACTCCTGAAGAAATAGCCGCAGCTGAAAGAGAATTAGAATCCAAAAGGGAAGAACTTGCCGAACTGGAACAACAGAAAACGCAACTAGAAGAACGATCAGGACTAACCCGCACAGAAAAAAATCAAAAGAGCCTAAATATGGGCTGTCTACCATCCTTGCTGCTGGAATTGCCACAGCAATTGGTCTCATTTTCAAATCCCTTGCAAAACTTCGTGATGGAGCCAAAACCATGGGAGATAATCTAAAAGCATTAGGGAAACAATTAGCCTCAGCACTTCCTTCTATAGTTGAAAGCACTGTGGGTTATTTGTTTAAGGCAGCCAGAGAAACTCTAAAGTTCCTAGGCAACAACATTTGGATTGTCGTCGCCGCCGTAGGAATGGTCTTATTCAAAGAGTTTCAACGCAAAAGGAAGTAACTCGCTGCAGCCCCTATGACTGATAGAGTAGTTCGTTCGGGTTCGTTATCATAAAATGCAACAAATGCAACACTTCGTTAGTTGGAAAAATTGCAATCGGGCCAGACACCAGCAATTGGTTTACTACTATAGTTCATTTATCGTATTTATAAGTCATATTAAAGGAGTGTAATCATAAGGTATTATATCAGGGCTAAGCATATATTAACATTTGTTCGAACATTTGGTTTATAGTGAATTTATTACATTTCAACACCCTATTAGAGGAGTGTGGTTATTAGGTATTATACCATATAATCATTATTTACTACTATAGTCCATTCATCATATTTCTACATCATATTAAAGGATCGTAGTCATAAGGTATTAGATCAAGGCTCAAACACTTTGTTTATAGTGAATTTATTACATTTCAACACCCTATTAGAGGAGTGTGGTTATAAGTTATTATATCATGGCTGAGCATATACTAACATTTGTCCGAGTACGTGCTTTAAGGAATTATTTACGCGGGTGGAAGATGGATATTCCAGATGATAATCCTCTAGTAGCAGATCCAGTTGCTTTTCTTGCTGGTGTGCGTAAGCAAACTACCGAAAAGCTTAAGGAAGTGCTTCAAGAACACTACCTTTCATACTTGATAAACCTGATGGTTACGTATATGAGACAGCCACCTTCTATAGCCTTCAATCTGTTTTGACCAGCGATGATGGGATCCGTAGGGTAATAGTAGAAGCACATGCTCAGATATACAACCAAATCGAGAAGTGGATCAGTCGAGGATCAAACTGGGTTATATATGCAGTCAATATTCTATGGTTAAACATTGCTAGATATCAACCACTACGTGGAGGTTCATATTTACCACTACCTCCAGAAATAGCTAATAAGAAAGCAGTGATCAATGTGAACAACAAAGACAACAATTGCTTACGTTGATCACTACGCGCAGAAGCTCTTTCAACCGCAAGACAGCAAAACTTCCAACCATAAAAAACCCTCAGGAGACATCGAAATATAAAGGAGACGATGGGTTTAATTTTGATGGTGTGGATGCGCCAACACCAATCTCACAAATAAAACGCGTAGAGAAGCAAAACAAAATCTCGATTAATGTGTTTGGATGGAATTCGAAGGAAAAGCACTTGATCATACACCACATTTCGAATGAGACTTTCTTAAAGCGTGTTAACCTATTGCTAATAGAAGACCAAAATAGTGGTAAGCAACACTATTGTTGGATCAAGAACTTTAATCGCCTCCTATTCGATCAAACAAAGCATAATAATAGACAGCACTTTTGCGAGCGATGTCTACATGGATATTCCGACGAAGCTCTTCTTACAAAGCACATTCCAGAGTGTAATGGTATCAATGACAGAGCCATACGCATTGAAATGCCTACCAATAATAACAACAAAGTCTCATTTCAGAATATCCATAAACAGCTCAAAGTACCCTATATTATCTATGCAGACCTTGAGGCTTTGACCACTAAGATCGAAGGACCTGCCCAAGACCCAAAGAAGAGCAACACACTTAAAACGGAAGAACATATTCCCTGTGGAATTTGCTATATAGTTATACGTTCCGATGGTCATAGCGAACCACCAGTACTATATAGAGGCATGGATACTATCGAATGTTTTCTACAATGCATACAAGAGGAAGAGGTGAAGATCAAAGCCCAAAAGTCTAAACCACTATGTATGTCACAGGAAAACTATAGGGTTTATAATAGAGCAACGATTTGTCATATCTGTCAGAAGCCCTTGGTTGGTAAAGATAGAGTACGTGATCATTGCCATATCACAGGTGAGTTTCGGGGTGCCGCACATAAGGTATGTAATCTCAAATTACGTACTTTTCCTACCATCCCAGTTGTATTCCATAATCTTCGTGGATATGATTCTCACCTACTAATGCAATCCATATCAAGGACATCAGGTAAGATCTCTTGTATTCCAAACAATATGGAGAAATACATTTCATTCTCACTTGGTAACTTACGGTTTATAGATAGCATTCAATTTCTACCATCATCTCTTAGTAAGTTGGTAGAAAGCGCATCTCAAGATACCTTTCAACAAACTATGAAGTATACACACGACCAAGATAAAAACAAGTTACTGCTTCGCAAAGGCGTTTATCCGTATGAGTACATGGATTCTTGGGATAGATTTACAGAGACTTCTCTTCCACCTAAAGAAGCATTCTATAGTAAACTAAATCTAGAGGATATAACCGACGAGGACTATGAACACGCACTAGAAGTTTGGAATGTATTCAGTTGTAAAACATTGGGAGACTACCACGACCTTTACCTACAAACTGATGTACTTCTTCTATCAGATGTGTTCGAGACCTTTCGCACAACATGTATGCAAAACTATGGCTTGGATCCTGCTCACTACTATACTAGTCCTGGTCTATCGTGGGATGCATTGTTAAAGAAGACAGGTGTGGAGCTTGAACTATTAACTGACTATGACATGCATTTATTCCTCGAGAAAGGTCTACGTGATGGTATGTCTATGGTGTCTCAGCATTATGCTAAAGCAAATAACCAAAGTATACCCGATTTCGATCCTAATAAGCCAAAGAGTCACATACTCTATCTTGACGCCAATAATCTATATGGTTGGGCCATGAGTCAATATCTACCAACAGGAGGATTTGAGTGGTGCACACCAACGGAAGAACAAATAACCCAACACGCAATCGATTCAGATAAAGGTTACATCCTTGAAGTCGACCTTGAATATCCTCAAGAACTTCATGATACACATAACAGCTATCCACTAGCTCCAGAGAGAATGCAGGTTGATAAGACTTGGTTCTCAGAGTATCAAACCGATCTATTCGAGGAACTATATAAAGGTAATGGATCTTTGAAAGTGGAAAAACTCATACCTAACCTATATGACAAAGAACGATATGTGCTACACTACCGCAACCTACAACTGTATCTATCTCTTGGTATGCGTTTGAAAAAGATCCACAGGGCACTACGATTCGATCAATCCCAATGGATGGAACCATACATACGAATGAATACAGATCTACGAAAACAAGCAAATAGCACCTTCGAACAGGAACTCTACAAGTTGATGAACAATAGCGTATTTGGTAAGACAATGGAGAATCTACGTAAGCGTGTAGATATCCAATTAGTGCGTGCCTCAGAAGGAATCAAACTACAACGTCTATTGAATAAACCTACTTATGCTCGTTCGACGATCTTTGACGACAATCTAGCAGCGGTACATAACTACAAAAGCAAACTACTTCTTGACCGTCCAGTATATGTTGGAATGTCAATTCTAGATCTCTCAAAACATTTGATGTATGACTTCTACTACAACGAGCTCAAGAAGCAATATGGACAACGCTGTAATCTACTTTATACCGATACCGACAGCCTACTACTACACATTAAAACTGAAGACATCTATTCAGACATGACAACTCATAAACATCTATATGATACTAGTAACTATAGCGAAGACCATCCGCTGTATAGTATCGACAACAAGAAAGTACTTGGTAAAATGAAAGACGAATGTGGAGGTATTCCAATTGTAGAATATGTCGGACTACGATCGAAGCTCTATTCTATATTAAAAGTAGGTGGTGGTGAGATTCGTAAAGCCAAAGGTACCAAGACGGCAGTCATAAAACATAATATTCGTCATGATCAATACAAAGAGTGCTTACAAGATAAGAAAGTATTCCACCATGGAATGCATATGCTTCGAAGCGAAGGTCACAGGATGTATGGCATGCATATGAATAAAGTATCTCTATCACCATTCGATAGTAAACGATGGATTCCAGCAAATGGAATAGATACACTAGCCTACGGTCATGTGGACGTCTTTCCAGAGGATGAAGACTTAAACGATTTTATTAGCAATGTACTATCAAACGTAGTAGATACACTATCATACAATCGTAAAAACACCATTCCATATGATGAATACTTAGACGACTTCATTTACGATTTGCTTCTATCTTAGATCTATTAGGTACGAACAGAATGCCTTTTGGTGGTAGTTCTGTATCTAGTGATACCACTTGTGTCTCTTCTCGCACAAACCCTCGCTTTGGCGCATCTTTTCCTAAAAAGTATATAACTGGCTGGTTCGAAGATACCACACTTCGAGAAATATAATATGTCTGTAAACTCCATACAGGATCAGTTGCTCGTTTTACTCCACCTTCCAATTCTCCCGGTGAGTATAGATATCGAACTAAAACATCGAATGGTAGTCGCTTTTCTTTCAATCCAATAGTTCGAGAATACGTAGGAGTCTTTATGTTTACTTGTTGTGCCTCTATAGAATTTGAAGGCTCCTTACCTGTTATTCGAGTAACTTCATTGTTCATAGCCTTGATAACATCAGGAAGCCTCAATACCCATTCTCTACTACGCGCATCCGATCCTTCAGATGTAAGTACCATCTCTTTTGCATATTGATATCCAAATAATCTTTCAGCTATCGTTCTATTTGCTCGTTCGACAAAACTTTGTGCCCTATGATTACCAGCTTCACCTCGTTGAACTTTCGTACCACGTAGTTCTAATGTTTCAGACATACGTCCCATGATTTCTCTACCAGGATCAACTTGCAATGTTTTTGGCCATTCTAGTGGACTACGTTTGTAGATTCGTTCGAATGCTGCAGAAACTTCACCACTATCTTTCGACGCTAAAGGCTCAGCCTCTTTATATCTAGAAGCTACATCGATTACCACTAAAGCATACTTATATAGTTTCCTTCCACGTCCAGGTCGATGGTGAGGTAGAAAGATCAAATTTGCTTGATGAACTTCATTAGGTTTCGATACAGTCCAATGTGGTCGTGGAATATAGTGTGGTGGTGATATATATATTTTCCACATGGCTTGTTTCTCTAACCAACCCTTAGCTACGTTTTCTGATACATTTGCAGCCACCGATAGCTTACCAATTGCAGCATGACCTTTCCAATAGCCCATAGGACCATAGAAGATATTCGCAAGTTTAGCATCCATTATATATCTATGTATTCTAACCTTCAACAAGAAGAAAAAAAAAAAAAGGAAAAAAGAATAAGAACTCATCTAACCAACTAGTTCTTATTCTTTTTTGTAGTATCTCGTTGAACGTAAAAATTCTCGTTTTTTTAAAAAGCATATCGACTAAGAGCATATCCACCAACTAGCATTCCACTACCAACAAAAATCAACTCACCAGTCTTCTGTGCGTTGGATTGTTGATAGTAGTCAGATAAACGAGGTTCTTTTATTGCATCAAGTCGTATTTGGAGTGATAGGAACTTTTGGGATTGTATGACAGATCGATTGCTATCGCTTTGAAGCTTAGCAGCATCGTGCTCATTGTCTTTTCGTTTGCGGTACCAATCTAATACCGCTTGATATTTCTTATTGTATGCGATGCGAGCAGCATCCAGTTTCTCATTGGCCATATCGTATCTCTTTCGTTCTGCATCGGCATCACCGTTGTTTTTCTCAAACAGTCTAGAGAGTATGCCACCACCCGTGAATGCCGCTGCGTTTACAATAGCCGCGAAGAGCATCATTACGATAGCTGAAGCCATACTATACTACGAATCCTATGGTTTGGTCTTTTTGTTTCTCGAGATATTGTTTTGCATATATGCTACCAGCTATTACTGCAGTCCACTTCACGTAATTTATGATAGAAATAATAATAATAATAATAATGACATTTGTATAGCGCATATACATAAATGTTCTATGCGCTTGACAACTACATGTACTAAATAAGTGTAAATATAAATATCTGCGCATAAATTACATTCAGCTGAAAACAAGACTGATTACTCTGTACAGATTATAGGTATGTCAAAAAGGTAGTGTTTTAGTTTAGCTTTGGATTCATTAACGGATGGACTTTGGCGTATATTTAACGGGAGAGAGTTCCATAATGTAGGTGCAGATACTTGGAAGGCCCGCTGACCATAGGACTTGAGTCTGGCAGTAGGACGGACAAGGCGTAATGCATCAGCTGAGGATCGAAGTGTTCGGGTAGGCTTGTATATAGTTAATAATTCTTGTAGATAGACAGGAGCTAGGTTATTAAGTGTCTTATACGTTAACAATAATAACTTAAATGTAATCCGCTTATCTACTGGTAGCCAGTGGAGTTCTCTTAGGACAGGTGTGATATGATCATTTTTCTTAGAATAAGTTAAGATACGGGCAGCAGCATTCTGAACAGATTGTAACTTCTGTATAAGATAGTTCGGGAGGCCGTGTAGTAGGGAATTACAATTATCGAGTTTAGACGTAACAAATGCATCAATAAGTGTTTCAGTGGTGGTCAGCGACAGTAATTTCCGTATTTTGGAGATGTTCCTTAGCTGAAAAAACGCAGATTTGCAGATTGAGTTAATATGTCTAGTCATATTCATAGTATCGTCAAAGATTGCTCCAATGTTCCTAGCATGGTTTGATGGGTGAATGATGTCTTTTCCCACAGCAAGAGATAAGTTGTGAGAGCATTGCCGGTGACTGGAATGGATTATTAGGAGTTCGGTTTTATCATTATTTAGTTTAAGCTTGTTAGAGGACATCCATTGATCGATTTCAAGTAGACAAGATTCGATGTTAGCTTTTGTCGAGGCAAGATCCGTATCATAATTTGTTGTGAATGTGGAGTAGATCTGTATGTCATCTGCGTAGAGATGGTAGGACATATTATGCTTTCGTAGGATATTTCCAAGGGGAGCAGTATATAGTAGGTATAAGATAGGACCAAGGACGGAGCCTGGGGTACACCATATTGTAGTTCATGTGTTGGAGAGGAAGAGTTATCAATATGTACAAACTGACTGCGTAGAAGGATCGTTAAGCATAGATTCCTTGGTCGCCTTTTTTACAATCCATCCAATACCAGTAGCGATTCCAGTTATCATAGCAGCATCGGTTGCTGTTTTCGTCAATTCTTTATCCATTCGAACATATATCATATAGTCTCTAGTCTTTAACTGTTACTCCATATCTGGCACCGTAGTCTTTATCGGACTTGCGGGTCGTATCGGACTAACGTTCTTAGGAGTGTCATCTCTATATCTTCTGTATTGATAGTACGCTCCAACCAATGCAGCACCCGTACCAAGAATTGTGAGAGTAGTAGTAGTGGATATCCAATTTTCCTTTCCATCGGTTTCTTTAGATAATTCACTTTCACGCGAAATCTCTCTCTTTTGAGCCTCTCTAGCAAGTTTATTACTTAGTGCTAATGCTTTCCCAGCAGCAACCCTCTTCGGATCTTTTACTTTAGTTGGTGCAGTCGTTGGTGGATTCGCAGTTATCTGATCCGTTTCTTCCATCTTGATTCGATATAGTAAATACTTGCGAAGGTTCAATAGGAGTACAAGGAGTGACTATGTGATCAGCTACATGGAACAAAGCACTAGCTACAGCTACAAATCGACCTGCTTTAAGTGATAATAGACCAGCCACAGCAGATATCTCATTGCGGACTAAGTGGTCTTCTTGTAGATCCTTAAACAGCGCTTGTTGGTCATCTAGTGGAACTACGTATGCGATTGCGCGAGTAGCTAGACGTAGTGCACCATTTACTAAGCATCCTGTTATTTGCTTTGCTACTACGACCTGGTATCTACTATGTAAACGTTTTACGTCCTTCTCAGATAGTTTAGTTATATCTACTATTGAGAAATTCTGTCCTAGATATTCTTTCGTCGTACCCATTGCAGCTAAAATCGTAAGTGCTTCCCGACATTCTTCGATACCCTCCAATTTTGTTGGAAATTCCAATTTCGTTGGAGGACAAGTAATAGAGCACTCATCTTCCAGTTCTTTGATGTATTCATCCATGATAATATGTTATAGGTGCGGGTAGCTCTAACACGACTACGAAAGGATGTCGCAAACAAAAACATATGCGAGCAAACTTGTGAGATCGAAGTATCGTTCGTAATTCATTGCATTCTTGTGAGCCTCCGTAATCTTCAAATATCTTTTTACCATCTATAACTGATGCTGTATGAAATGCTACTACGATAGCTACGTTCTCACGAAAAGGTTTACATATACTCGTTAATTGTTGGGATAGCACCCAAATAGATAGTCCTATATGTCGAGCAGAGAATGCTAAATCTACTAGTTTGTCAGTTCTTCGTTTTACATCTTTTGATGCGGCACAATCATCAAGAATCAATAATGTATTAGTACCTGACCAAAAGGTTGCACAAATATTCAATGTGGTATCGATAGCATCCTGAGGTGGAGATACGACATAGAAGCGTGGATCTGGATTGGCAAATCCATGATATGTTTTGTTGTGGGCATACGTAGGACAAATTAATACTATATAATCGAACTTACCACGAAATGGTCCGCGAAGTTGTTCTATGAGAAATGCAGTCTTTCCACAATTCGTTGGACCTACTATGAGTGTGTTGAATGGAATATGTTCTACGAGAGAATCCATCAGTATGTTATACTCTGTAAAGATCTGTTCAATATCTTAAGCTGAGCATCTGCAAGGATGTAGATATGCATGTTTACAGTGCTAACGATTTTGCTCACAGTTCTTTCTATCTTAATGTCGATATCTTTTCCACCACCAGTTTGTGCCATTCCATCACCATGAGCAGAGGAATCTTTTGCTGTGCGACAATCGACTAGAATAGAGAATCTATTGTTATAAAACTTTGTGGGAGTCATAGAAGTGTTGGATGTACCAAACCATCCTTTTGCGGACTCCCAAAAATCTGGTGTTAACATACCTCCTGGAAATAATCTATGTGGAACTCCATTTATGGCTATCTCTATCTTCGAAATATCAGGATTTACGAATGCTTCACTATCTCGTGAACCGGCGGTGGGAGGATCTACGAATAGAAAAAGTAATCCAGCAAATGATCGGCGTGGAACGTTTATATTCAGAGATATCAAAGTATCTGATGCCTTGGCGATAGGTACTAACTTGAAGTGAACTGCGTGATCGTATAGGAATGCAGTACCTTTTTCATATGCGTGAAATACATTCCTAGCTATTGTTTCATTCATGATTACTTCGTATTCTAACTGGATGTTGGTAAGCTTGTACGTACCTATCTTTGTCGCATCTGATCCAACGATTATATCGATGGCGCGGGCTAGAGTTAATTCGAATGAAATAGTGTCTTCTAATGCATGTGGATATAGAACTCCATGTTGTGTCAGAATATCAACGTCTAATGGAATCCTATATTTGGAACCATATGCAGCTAGTAGTGCATTCTCACCAACATCTGAAACACCTGCATCACCGGCTTTAGATCGTAACTTATTTGTGTTATCTGATTGGATACCTTGTTGTACTCTCGATTCTCTCTCCTGCGTAGATAAATAGATATCGGAATATGTTTGTAATAGATCCGATCGAGCAATGTCTTCTAATGTTTCAGATCCTATCTTACAAACTCGATGTATGACTAAGCAACGTCCAACATTTGCAACGACTCGATTATTAGAATGTCCCCCAGACAATACGATATCGCCCAATAATGCTAAACTACCAGGTACTAATACGATATCTTCTCCCATCGTTGGAACGTCCACATAGAGAGTCTCACCTGGATTGGCAGATGATGGATTGAAAGTTTTTCTATATAGGGTTCGTTGAGCTTTGAGTGCGAGTGGCACTCTTAGTGCTTCTATAGGAATTAACTTCGTCGATATCATGTTGAATATACCAAGATATATAGTTATGTTCAATATGGAAGATAGGGTCGACGTTGATGTGAGACCTGAGGATAATACCGATAGATACGAAGAACGAGATGAAGAACGACAACGACAACGATATGAAGATGAAGAAGACCAACGAGAAGCAAATGAAAGATACATGGCTCTATTATTGGGTGATAATCAAGATGAAGCTGGAGGTAGTGAGACAATTACCTTAGATGATTTGCATGGTGATGACCAACTTCGAGGATTCACATTCGAACAAACATTTCAAGATTCGGTAAAGGAAATGCTGGTTGGCGTAGTAAAGGAGCATTATATGGATGCTGGCATTCGGCATAACATCGAAATCTCCTTAATAAACGAACAAATCAAAGTTCGCGAACTTGGAAGCAAAGAACCCTTTCCACGTCTATTCGTAGGTGATGAGAAAGATCTGAAATTACGTATGAAGATGAGGAAAGCTCTCAAAGATGCTTTAGGTCCAAATAATGAAGAGGCCGCTAATGAAGTAATACTTGCAGAACGACAACTCACCAATCGGGAAACAAATAATGAATCTATTCTCGAAGACCCCGAATCGACCGACGCTCAGAAAGAAATAGCTAAGAAAGCGTTAATATCTATCCGTAAGGAAAGAGAATTACTTGACTATAAAGAAGACGTCATACTAGAACGCACGTCACTACGTGAGAGGATCAAATTCATTTTCAGAAAATATGGAATGACTGTTCTTGCGGTGGCAACTGCTATTGGTGCTATCGTTAGTGTAATAGTTTCCCAATTATCGAGAGCCGTACCGAAACCAGTAAAAGCTGGTATCAACAAAGTGGCAGATGCAGTAAAGAAGGGATTGAAAACGACGGGTGAGTTGTTAAAAGAAATGGGAAAGAAACTTGGACAAATCCTACCTGGAATGATTGGATCAATTGCGAATTTCATATTTACTATGGCCGGTAAAGCTCTAGGAGTATTAGCAGAGAACGTTTGGTTATTTATCGTAGCTATAGTGGTGATCACAATAGAGCAATACAAACGCCGTTAACGAAATAACCACCATGCAATTCCAGCTCCTGCAATAGATACTATCACTAGATTAATCTCATGTTGTAGATTGGGCTTCGATGTGCGATACCTTGCAGTGATCTGGATAGTTTCTCTGATTGTTGGAAATGAACCTTGATGATTTGCGCTATGTGGTAATAGTTTCCTCGTTGTATTTCCTTCCATATCTGGTGGTTTTGGTTTAATATGCTCCTTGTTGATGGAGGTCGACGAGCCTAACCCCATACCCTTCGTAGCCTTCTTAAATGCATTATTATAACCAGTTACCGTGCCGATGTCGTACACCAGATTGGTTGGTAATAACCACACTTTTTCAGCTACTACTAGATCGAGCCTCTTCTTCGTGGTATTGATAACGAGTTGATAGTTATATACGCTTTTCTTTAAATCGTCTTCAATAATTGCGGCTTCGACTAAAGAGGTAAACATTAATTTAGCGTTTTGATTATCTACGATGGACGCACGTTCGGAGGATTGAGCAGTTATGATGCAATGCCCAAAAGCCTCAACCGATCGATCTAACCTTCCAATTCTAGCATCAGTTAAACCCTTACCACTTTGTGGAACGAACCAATTGTGTTGCTTCTTAGCCATATCATTATGATAAAACCTCACTGGAATATCAAGGGGGGTATTGGTATCGAATCCCCACGACTTATCAGTAAATCTCGCTCTACGTAAAGCGAAGTTTAAGTTAGTTACTCCGAACTCTCTCCTTATCCTATCATAAGCAACGGAATTCCATGGCTCGTTATTGTTCTTATTAAATATAGAATCTTTGAGAAGTGGGATTCCTAATTCGTACAGTAGTCTCCTGGTCGTGAAGTACACATGGAAGCGATAAAAGCTACGAACATTATTGTCGATTGGTGCGCCATCTGAAAGATGATCGTCAAATGACACTCCACAACCCGCCGTCGCGCACCAAAGTGCGAAGCATAATTGTTGTTGCCAATGTCTCATTGGTTTAGCATCTAACCATTATTGTGCTTCTTTGGATTTAACGTCTTCGTCTTCGTCATCGTCGTTGTCGTTAATGGTATCGGTAGGAAAATCAAATCCCAGGGCTTGGAAGATATTTTTCGGTTTAAATATGAAGAACTGATCGATTGTTACGTAAATCTTTAGATCTCGCATAAAAGGACCTATGTCTTTGGCGTCGATCTTCCAGGGAGTGGCTGAAACTGGATACTTAAAATCTGTTCTCGTGAATGGGAGTGGGAAACCACCAACCATCCCCTGCAATGCATTGTCGATGCGTTCTTGAATGGTAGCACGTGGCTTGGAGATATCATCGCCATAGACCGCATAGCCATGATTCCCATCTCGAAACCAAATACTCGTCGAATATTTGCCTGAATTATGTATGCCCGTGGATGCATAAAACTGGTGAAAATCTGCGTGTGGGTATTTTTTCTTGAACTGAGGAAATAGATCAGCATTCAGTGTTGCGATCCTTTTATTTTCATCGGCAATTAGAGCAGTCTGCTCAGATTTCGATAGTCTTGGTCCACCTCTGGCAATCTCTGCTATGTCCTCTGCAGATAGACCATCATCTTCGTCTGGCACAACGAGAGGCATCGTAACTATTGAAGCTATACATACGTACAGTTTATACCTTCAATATAATGGTAATCTTAAATGTCACCACCACATCGGCTGACCATACTGTCTACTTCGATAACCCTATTCTTATCAATAATATTTCTCTACTCAAAGTCACACTTGAGAACAGTTGGTTTAACCTAGCAGAGAAGGGCTCATTCAGGTGGGACATTGACGATGGGGTAATGTTCCCACATGATGTTGCTATAGGGTCTACACTTTAAGTCAAATCATAGACGCCTTTAGACCCGCAATCTCTGCTGGTCGCGTGAACTTTGAGAACAATTCCCGCTTTAATTATAACACCATAAGCGTTAGGAAACCAATCAAGGTTAATAAAAGTTTATACGCACTATTGGGTATCTTTGGTGGAAAAAAAGAGGATAATGAGTTTCTACTAGACCCTGGTAATTACATAATTCTGATCGACAATAACTACACAATATATGTCTATTGCGATGTGGTGAATTCTGACTTCTCACTTATAAATGGAAATCGATCAAACGTCTTAGCTAGCATAGAGACCCGAGGCGCTTGGCTTACAAAAAACACATACTCTATAAAGAATCCCCAATCCATGCGAGCTATAGGTACAGCACGAAACTATCTCCGCCTGACAATTCGCGATGAGGAAGGAAATATTATAGACTTCCGTGGTCGAACTATACGATACGTATTGAAGCTTGAGTAAATCATACGTATACATACGATGGACGGCGATTCAATTCAACCACTTCTTCCAACAGCACCAAATATCTATCCATCGCTTTCTAGTGGCACTGGAAAGAATTTTCGACTGAAAACAATCCGAGATACGCTTTCGTATATCGAAATTCAAGAAAAACACTATGAAGGCGTGCGTAAGAAATATACGCGTTCTCAAGGAATAGTTCATGGTATCGCAGTGGTAACAGGAGGTCTATCTGTGATTTTATCTGGATCTGGATTGGGAGTAGCTTTAACCGGTTTTGGAATAGTGATTGGTTTACCACTTGGTGTTATTGGTGGCTTATGTGGATTAATTTCAGCATCTACGACCGTTGGAGCTAACAAATTAGGAATAAAAGTATCTAAGCATGAGAAAACCACTATGCTGGCAAAAGCGAAAATTAATACGATTCGTGATCTAGTATCGAAAGCCCTACGCGATGAAAATATATCTGATTCTGAATACAGTATCATCCTCGCTGAAGCAGATAAATACGAGATTATGAGGTCTGAAATTCGCCGAGAGACTCAAATGAGTAAAAAAAGCATGGAACATATTCGCTCCGAAGTGCTAGAAGAAATGAGAGCAAAATTGGTATAAAAATCAATATCTCATATGAGAAAACCTCGCATGGACGATATTTCCACTTTGCTAAGAGCAGATGCACTTAATTAGTATGTCTGGTTCGTATGCAAATTTCTGTAGAGCAAAACTTGGTAGTCTAGTGGGATAAGAATCAATATAACCATCGTGGATTTTATAATCTTCGTATAAATTAATTCTGACATCTGGTTCATATGTAAATTTCTGTCGGTACGCAGGTGGTATTGATGGCGCCATACTTATGGTATCGATGGCGTCATATAGACCACGAGGCCGGCACGCAGGTGGTATTGATGGCGCAATAGAGATCATGACTCATCCCTATCGGCATTATCGTTTACCCATGGAGCACGGAAGGTTTCTCGCGCTCGTTAGAGACTTAAATGGCGTTCTTGATCAGGTTGGGGGAGTTCATAGACATGGGAAAGGCTAAATGTACCGGAGAAGAATTCATTTCAAGTCCTAATTGGACAAGAACTCGCGATCGACCGACCGACAAAGAGGAAAATGCCACTTATTTGTGTACATAGCACGTTGAAGTTGTTTTTTCCCCAGTTTTACTTTGGGGTTCTTTATCGGGATTTTTTCTTCTCGTGTATTTCACTATCGCTAGTTAGACCGTGTCTCATATAGATGGGCTCAAAGTGGGAATTGTAAGCAATCAACTCATCGATAAAACGCACGACCGAACCCTTATGTGTACCACATCGTTTAATGACGTCGATAAGAGCTATATGTGATCCTGAACGGTGTAATACCTCGTAACTTGCTCCAACGACTTTAGTTCTAAGTATGGAGCTGGTACCTATATTGTTTTCTATTGCCTTACGAACGATCTCATAGACTATTTGTTGGACATTCTTAGGTACTCCTTGGGGGTCGAGTTTAGCAAAAGTCGTTGCAATGTGAGGAGCTATTCGATCGGTATTTAAATCTATATCGATCTTATCGTCATCACGTAGAGAACGTATAAAAACATTTCCACGACATATGCTTTTATTGTTTAGTTGCATAAAACGAGCGACCTCACCTTTAGATCGAACGAACCCACATTGTATACATGCCTGATAAAGTATAGCAGCTAAAATAGTTCGTTTCGTATAGCTACGTTTGATACAAACCTTCTTTACTTGGATGAATGCGTCGGCTACGATTACTAATACATTTGTGGGAAACGAGAGGTCGTAATTTTGTTTATAAATATTGTTGTATGCCTGTAGTTCTCGCATGATCGTTAGTAGTTGCAATTCTTGGTTATCACCTTGCTTTGGGATTGTGCGGTCTAGATCACGTTGATACCGAAAGCTATCCGCCCCTACTATACGTAACCGAGTAGTAACGTTGATAGTCGTTTCTTCGCATGATTCGGCCTCGGAAACGAGACCACATGTGGGACATATGGATTCCGTTCCTTGTATTTCCATTGGACAGAAACATTCGGGACACGTTTCCCCAGTGTTAAGATGCAACCGTGGTTTGATACGTAGGCTTGCACAAATTTCTGAACCAAGTAATCTAATAAGATCATCCATACTAGTTGTATACCATATGCCTGTCAATTGTCTAATTGTTTGTTTGTTGAAAAAAAAAAAAAAAATGAAGAGAGGTCGCATAACAATTTCTCTTCATTCTTTTTTTCTTTCTTTTTTTCGTATCGTGATTTCTACTTATCCTCCGATTCTACCACATTTAGATCTTTCTCACTAATGGAGAGGTCATCCAATGCCTTATCGAGATTGTGAATGTCCACCACATTTGGATCCTTCTCCGATTCCACTACGTTTAGATCTTTCTCCGATTCCACTACATTTGGATACGTGAGATTCACCAACTCATTAGATCGTTTCTTATCGAGGTTCTTCTTATTGCGAATGTTACGGCGTTGAGGTGCACCACATTTTGCACAAAGTTCGTAAATAGTACGACAGCCTCGACCACACTTCAAACATGGAACGAATATAGCACATCCTCTTCCTATCTGGAAGTTATGTTGAGAGCAATACTCTGACATCTTTGAACACTTCCTAATACATTTCGTGGTCTTTCCTCGCATCAACCAATCGCAAGTCATTAGGGACCTTAAGATTTGGGAACGTCGTCTATGTGGGACGCCACCGGAAGTTCGTGTTCCTCCATTTGATGCATTGCGCATGACCGTGTGTGGATAGAACGGCGTGACACATGTGGAGACAACGCGAAAATACGAATTTGTCGTCCTCTCTGGAACGTGAGTACTTTTGCTTTTTTCAAACGTAATTTCTTAGTATCTAGTTCATATTTTTGTCGTTATCTCAAGCAAAATATATCATCTTATATTTAATGTTGTTTTTCATATGACAGATTCCTGTAACTTGGGAAAAAAACAAGATTTTGAGTTATGGCCTCGAGCTCCCCGTCGACATGTGCGAATGCCGAGTAAGTAGATTCGTTTTCGTAATCTTGTGCTGTCAATAACTGAATTTATCTTAGCCTTAGGATTTGTCGAGTGTTATCATTGGAAGCAGCATTTCCCAATTTCACGGGGTCAGTAACGGATCATGTTTAGGATGTTTTCAAAGTGAAGTGGACAAATCTCGCTGATTGTGAATTACCTAAAAGTACGGCAAAGTGAATTACATGCATTTTTGAATACTATAAACCCCAGGCTAAAATAATTGAACTCTTTAAATCTTAAATCAAAAGTTTTTCAGTTGAGTAGTACACGTTCGATTAAGATATATTTGTTATGAAATTATGAAGTTGACCATCAAGGTACATTGTTTGAATTAATTTTTTGAAGTGATTGTTTGAGATACAGATATATGCAGGTTTATACAGACTTTTGAAAGTTATACAAATATCACTAAGTAAACCTAATAGCAGATGTATGAGCTTTCAAACTGAGAACAACTCCCTAAATTTAATTCATGAATCATCATTGATGTTTGTTTTCACAGAATGCAATTTCCAGGAGTTCAGGTCTGGACTAAAGAGCATGACATCCTGTTGTGTAGAGAGGTGCTGTCAATAAATCCTTACTCTGCAAAAAGGAATTCGAATGAACGTGGAAGGCATTGGGAACAAATTAGTGCAAACCTCAATAGTACATCAGGCTTACGCTTTTTTGTCACAAAGAGATCAGTTCGTGATCACATCACAATCTTGATAAAGAAATACAAAAAGAAAATGAAGGATGAAGAAAAGGCTACTGGAATAACCCCTGAACCCACAGAACTTGATCAGGCCCTGGAGAATATTATTGAAATGGAAGAAGTTGCTGAAACTGAGCAGCAAGTAGATGATGGGATAAGGAAAGAAAAAGAGGAGACCGATAAACACAGAGCAGAAAGTATGAGAAAAATGGCAATGGAGAAGTTGGCTGAAACTCAGAAGAGAGCAGTTCAAGAGGGAGAGCAGGAAAGCCAGAAGAAGAGAAGGAGGACTGGAAATGAAACAATTGAATTTTTGAGAGAAAAAAGTGAAAGTGAGAAAGCATTCAGAGAAGAAGAGCTGGCCCTCAAGCAAAAACAGCAAGAACTAGAGGAGAAGAAGTTTGGGAGCTTTCTAGATCAACAGCAAGCAATGATGCAATTAATGCAGGAGCAACAGCAGCAGCAACAAATGCAGGCTAATAGCATTCAGCTGATGATGCTTCAACAGCAACAGCAACAATCTGAGGCTTTCATGACTTTAGTAGAGAAACTTGCAAACAAAATTAATTAGATGGCTGATAAGTAGTCTTGGGGCCAATTCAATAAAACTTTTACCTATGTAAGTCTGGCCATTGTTGAAATACAGGAAAACAATGGCCAGATTTGTAAAATACACGTGCAAAGGTTTTGTGTTGGCCCTTGGAGCACTCGAAGTGAATGCATGTTAACTGATATTTACCATGTTTACTTTTTTAAAGTAGTTTGTTGTACCCAGGCATATCATTTAAATGCTGTTCAGTAACTGTTACATATGCTGCTTTCAAATTCATGTGGCCCTGCCAAAAACATGGATGATCCATTGTTTATTTGTTGTTTTACAGTTTGACAAATATATGCACTGTACTCAGTGATTGATAAAGATTTCCTTAACATCTTGGGGTTGCCATCCATGATATGTACATCACAATGTTCTAGCTACAGTACAGTGAAGTACAACAATCTCTACATTGCCTGTATTTTAGACTAGCATGTTTTAATTGTTGCAGCTATTTTAATCTCTTTTTAATAAATAGCTGTGCGAGAAAAGTTGTAGTAGTATTGCGAAGTTAAATTGAATTCAGCTTTACAACAATAGGGATATGATTTACGCAAAGTATTCTTGTAATGTAGGTGGAGCCAAAACAAAATACAGGGAAGTAGAATTACCATAAAGGCATGTAAGGGCATTCCTTAAAAGCACACAAACTATGTACATCTTACCAATTTGGCTTAGCCCTATTTTTAAGTTTTTCTTGAAGTCAAGAAAACAGAAATAGTTGGTAATGTCCCCAAACAACCATTCCACTGACGTTCGAACTGGGCTCATCGACTGATTAAAATTTTGCATTTGGGGAGTCAAAATTCCATTTCGAAATGGTGCTTGTAGGTGTATCCTTAAAGGATATGCAGGGTCCCCATATATGCATAAAGGTTGACCTGCTGGTGAGAATGCAAACTGCTGAAGATCATCATATAGACCTGAATCACGTAGCATCCCGGCATCATGTCTTTTTCCCTCTGAAAAAAAGAATGGTTGCAAATATAACAGATTTAACAGATAAAAGGACATTACTTTTTACCAGGAGAGGGGCTGTTTGGTTTTGCAAAAGTGACTGTAAAACATTGGACTCCATATTTTCATTATGTTAATCTTTACTGGTCTTTTTTATGGCCCACCCTCTAATCCGGATTTTTAGCCCCCCTCCCCCTCTAAGGTGAAAACCCCATCTCCAATTGAAAAGTAAATACTTGCCGGAAACACTTACCTACAGGACCGTATAGATTGGCAACTAATCCATTTGGTATGACGACCGATTGAAATTTTAGGGCGTGCACCCTTTTATGACCATTGTATACAAGTCGTTGATTGATGCCTGGACGACAGATTGGACGCACTGTCCCATCGACAAAACCAAAGCAGTTGTTTAGTGCTGCTCCCTTGTTTGATACAGCGTTAACATATGTCTGTAATGCATGTGGATTCAAAATTGTGTTATTCCACTCGGTTATACGTCGACTGTGGCGTTCATAGATGAAATCGAGAACTGCATTACTTATCATAGAGATTTCAGGAACCGGTCTCCCAAAAGTACTCATCAAGTCGCTATATCGACATGGGTAAGCGAACCGCTTCAATAAAATACATAACCCTTCTGTATCTTTGCAGATTGTCCCTTGCTTACATTTAATTACGTCTGGTAGTCCAAGAACGTCAACCAAAAGAGGAATATCATTTTTTTCGAAGCGAAACTCAGTCTTACATTCAGTTTCATCTTTCTCTTGCAGGCTAAATCTTTCATAACTCCAGTATGGATAATCTGGATTTTTTTGACGTGTTAACATCATACAGTGCTAGGAATTCGTCTTCATTAATCAAACCCTCGCAGAAGCTTAATAGTAGAGCGTCGCGAGCTTTTCTGAAAGTCGACATGACTGAATATAAACAATCGGCTGTTTACGAGGGCTCGCGTCGTGTTTATTTTTCTTAAGTCAAAATTCCCGCGCATAGAACGGCGTTCTCTCCCCAGGCCCTTTTATGCCACGACGTCCTATCTGAAGACGCCGTCCTGACATCTTAAGGTCCCTATTATCTCAATCATCGTGTAATATACCTATATATGCTATGTGTCTAATTGGTATCTTAGTTGTAACGTTTACGTTGAGGTTCTTCAATCATACGCACTTGTCTAATCTGCGTGGTATTAATACGTACTAAGATAACAGCATACGTTAATATCGTGAAGTAAAGAATATATGTTAGTACCATAGATGGATATACCGTATACTAATCATTCCTTTAATAGGTGTTGAAATGTAATAAAAGGTTTCGTTGGAATATGTCTCACTATTCGTGGTCCTCCTCTATAGTGAGCTGGAAGTGTTTAACGACATCGCGATGACCATTTTCGTATGTAGAACAAAAATGTTTGCGTCCTCTATGTCGAACGGGAACCGCTTAACAAACCACTTAACGACATCAATACGACCATTGTTAGCGGCATTGGCTAGCGCGTCCTTGTATACGTCATTTACGGAAATATTGAATTTCCTAATCAAATTGTCTCTCTCATCATCGTTACGAGCAGACATAAGACCAAAAATGAGTACTTGTTTACGGAATTCTTTATCTATGTTTTTGTAACGTGCTATAGATGCGACATCATTTAGATGTTTTGAAGTCGAAGCAATAGCGGCAAATGATGTGGGACCGGTATACTCTACGATCTTTGTCAAGATTTCTATAGGAAGGTACAATATATTAGCCATAGTATAGGACAGATATACTGTATAATATCGTTCCTCTAATAGGGTGTTAAAATATAATAAAAGGTAATAAAATACTATATGTAGTATACCAAATGATATGCTCCCATGATATAATAACTTATGACCACACTCCTCTAATAGGGTGTTAAAATATAATAAATTCACTATAAACCAAATGTTCGAACAAATGTTAATATATGCTTAGCCCTGATATAATACCTTATGATTACACTCCTTTAATATGACTTATAAATACGATAAATGAACTATAGTAGTAAACCAATTGCTGGTGTCTGGCCCGATTTAAATTTTTCCAACTAACAAAGTGTTGCATTTGTTGCATTTTATGATAACGAACCCGAAGGGTGAGATGTCATAAAATGCAACAAATGCAACACTTTGTTAGTTGGAAAAAATTAAATCGGGCCAGAACCAGCAATTGATATACTACTGATAGACCTGTTTTTAATTCTGTGTGATTATCCTTTGGTATGATTTCTTTATGAGTTGGTGCCATTGTATGGGTTGTATGAGTTGATACCTCAGCCATGTTTTGGGATATATCCCCCAGCCATGGGTGGAATTCCGACCTTCTTCATATCATTGTTAATATATATTTTTTTGATTGATTTGAGTTTATTTTACACCATGATTTACAGATTTATACAATATAACAAT
This sequence comes from Actinernus sp. WN-2022, assembly GCA_030867875.1. NCBI lineage: Eukaryota > Metazoa > Cnidaria > Anthozoa > Actiniaria > Actinernidae > Actinernus > Actinernus sp. WN-2022. The sequence goes on along the minus strand of JAOWCC010000936.1, from coordinate 9,349,649 downwards.
AAATAACAGACAATAAAATACACACATACTACAATAGGAAAACGATACCTCACACTCAACATTAATCATTGGTGTAAGGGCATCAAATAGTTACCTAAATACGATGCCCTTAAATCTGTGATAATTATTACTAGAAAATTTAAAAGGCACATTTCTGCCAAAATAAATGCATAATAAATATCAATATTGGGAAAGGTAGTGAGTAAAAATACCTTTTTTTAGTTGTTTTCTGGAATGAATGCTTTAAAGTCGAAGAGGTAAGTTATTCCAATAATAAAGACCTATTACTGTGGGGGGAAATTTTCTCAAATTTCATCGATATCGTTCAATGTAAAAAAAATGATTTGTAGAGCTTCTTGATTTAATATTATTCACCCCAAGTTTCATGTCCTTAGTAGCCTTCTGTAATTTGTTATTATAATCAACCACCGACTGAGTATTAATTACAAGTTGAGATGGAATCAACCAACAGCCAGGAGAAATAGCCATATCCAATCGAACGTTTGCCTCTTGTGTCGCCAATTGGTATGCTGGATGCTCTTTGAAATGCTATTTTCAATAATAGCGCTTTCGAATAAATTTTAAAATTCTTGCTGAGTTTCAGTCGCCGAACCACTAGAAACAACTATCAGAGACCGAGTATTTACTTGTGCCCCTAGGACACAATAAACGTAGGCTTCGATACTTCTATTCAGTATTGAAAGTCCTGGCTTCGTAAGTCCCAGCCCTTGGGGTGTAATGAACCAGTCGTATTGCTTTTCAGAACAAGGATCCATGGCATAAGAAATACATTCGCCTTTAGTGGCACTACAACCTTCATCTGGAAACTTAAAAAAAATATAATAGGATATTGAGGCGGAAATGCATAAGTATTATCATCCTTGGCTTTCGTCAGCCCTTTTCTCCGGGTATAAATATAGGCCTCACCTAATCCACTATATGCTCCTTCTTTAAACCGAAAATCTGCATTAGTTGATATCCCAAATTCATTACACAGCTGTTCATGTTTTACTTTATTGTAGATTTTTTTTAAAGCCCGGTCGCCAGGCAACGGAGCCCCTAGTTCAAACAATATTCTTCGCAAAGTAAATATCACATGTAATTTCAAGAAAGAAGCGACTGTGAATCTTCTCTCAACATATCAGTGCCAATCCCGCAACCAGCCGTACTATACCACATGGTGAAATTCAGCTGTTGAGGATAATAGCTCATGTTGGAAGAGCGAAGCCATCTATGGCTTTCTTTGGCTGAAGTGTGTTTCGTATAAGTCTCTTTGAAAACGTCACGAACTTTAATTTCAAACTTATCATGTTGTGTTGCCCATATTCTTGAATTCGTAAAGTCTAGTGGCTTAATTTCGTCAGTTGCCACAAAATACTTAGTATACGGAGCCAAAACATAAGCTGCGGGGAAATTTCCAACTGCTGGTTTCGTATGACGTTCTTTTTCATAAATATCCTTAGCTTCACGGGAGGCTATCTCCTTTAAATAAACTGCCTTAGATCCAAGTTCAATATCTAGGGTAGCCTTAGTGGGACCAAGCCACCCCTCCAACTTTCCTTCACTATTAAAAACCTCATGCGCCATTCCATTACTTTCAAAATATATTCCTCCGCGACCATCGGATCTAAACCACTCGATAACTGCGTGTGGAAAAAGCCGTTTAAACGTTGCCCAATCCGTTTTATAAACCATATATTATAAATGGTTATTCTATATATTAGGAATAAGCAAAGCGACTTTACCATCCACCTAGATCACGCAATTCAAAATCCGAAATGGATTTCGCTTCTAGGTTTTACTTTAAACAACAGTTATTACTATCTAAGTGAGGATGGAAAAGTTATGAGCAGGACTATTACCGTTTTAAACATTCCCACTGGATGCTATACCGCAAAGGAATTTAAAAACATCGTAGATATGGAAATGTATCTAGGACAAAAAACAATTTCTATAGATATCGTATCAGAAAAACTCAAAATCACAGCGGGGGTTGATGTAACACTAAACACCCCACTGGAAACATTATTGGGTATGAAGGAGCTCAGGGCTAATACATCAGTCATGGTTAAACACATTTGTCCTAGCTTTTTACGTATATACTGCGACCTCGTCGATCTCTCTGACAACATAAGTGTCGAGCCCCCCATAATCTTCGAAAAATGAATTATTAATGTACCAAATGTCCAGGTATTCTATAGTTGCTCCTGGATAAGTTATATGCATGAAAGTACGTAGGCGAATATACTCACCGGTTACCCTAAAATCCTGACTCGAAATCCTGACTCGAATCCTGACTCGGAATTCTGGCTCGAAATCCTAATTCGAAGGATCGGTAACCCTAGGATAATCCTACTTACTTAATCAATCATCTTCTTAATTAACTGATCTATATGTCTGGTCTTATTTGCTTCCACTATATTTAAATGTAATTTATTATTCCTTTTGTATTTTTTATGTGTGTATATGGTGGTTTGTGTGAAATAAAGATGAGATGAGAAGACTATCTCCTTGTAAACGGGCCCTTAAAGGCGAACAAAGGAAGGAGTAAACATAGAATTTCGGCAAAAAACATTTATCTACGTCCCATCGTCACTACTGGCTTAACCGACGAAGACACCCAGTCCTCTATATTAAGACTTTTCAATCCTCGTGGGGACCGCGAATTTATCACTTGCGTATTCAAGAATACGAAAAAAATGCGTTTCTAGAGCTACGGATACCGATGCTCGGAATTGAAAGTGAAAGCATATATTCAAACCGATGTTACATACATTTACGTATTTTCGCTAATTTATTGGAAGGTGTAAGGAGTCAATAGACCGAGTTAGCTTGTGCATTTGTTGTCCCAATTGAGATCATGTGACGGTCCTCCAGAGGATTCAGTGCTTTGTTTTCCAATTAGAGAAATGTGTACGTTTCCTTTTGGGATAGAGAAAAACAAGAAAACATTACTCAAGGGAAAAGTCAGGTGACCTGAATTGGGACAACAAATGTTCAAGCTAACTCGGTCTATTATGAGGCAAACATTAAAAGCAACTGGGAACCGCGAGTACGATTGAAGTCGAGTTATATCATCATCTGAGGTGTTGGTTATGTCCAGAAAGTTGATTACAGATGCTCGGAACCTCATAATACAGGATACGAGGAACAAAAATAAACATTTTATTACTTTCCCAGTTAAATTCAAGCCCCAACTCCATTTTGAAATGCTGAATTAAATATGTAGTGCGCATGCTTGGACGCCATAACGTCGATTATTTCTGATAATGTGAGAGCATACATTGCAGGTATGCCGGCGACATATGAGAACCAGGCTTTACAATTGCAATGAATATCAGAAAATACTCACATTCAACCGTCAGTGTTCCTGTATAGGAAGTTGCAGTTCGACCATTGTCAGCAACACAAACATAATCTCCTGCATCTGACGCTATTACTCCAGTAATATTCAGTCGAGACCCGCCATTTGTTGCTGTAACGCGTGCATCAGTAGAATAATTGTACGCAACTCCATTTTTACGCCATGTCGTACTTATTGGCGAACTTCCAACAGCAGTACAACTGATAGTTGTATTTTCTCCTTCTTGCACTGTTTTGTTTTCAGGGTGACTAGTTATCGAAGAAGGAGCTGCAGAAAGAAACGATTTTGTTTAAGGATTTGAAAAGTCGTACATGGAAGATGCAAGAGTAACATCAAAACAACACAATAAGTACTCGTTCAATGTACCATATCGCAGAGTCGGTAAATTCTGAGCTGAGCTAAGCTATTGTTGCCCCAGCCACGATTACAATTTTCATTCATTTGAAAACGTTTGTTTTAAATACGTAAACGATGAAAAGGTGTGAAACGTAGATTCGTCATTTTCGTGTGGATTGTGGAAACGGAGTTTTCGAAAACGCTTAATCTAAATCAATAAGAGACTGGTGCAGCTCCCAAGATATTTCAGAGGATCGACGTAAAGGGCGCGTTCGTTCGGGATATTCTGTAATAAGAGTATTCTGATTATTCTAGGGGAGCCGGGGTGGCGCAGTAGTTAAGCGCTTCGTCTCACACCTCTGTAGCCTAGATTTGGTTCCAGGACGCGGCGCCACGTATGTGGGTTAAGTTTGTTGGCATCTCGTCCTTGCTCCGAGGTTCTCCGATTTTCCTCTCTCCGCAAACATCAACACGCTAAATTCCAATTCGATCTGAGGATTAGCCGGTTCCTGACTTTGGTCAGCCCCCATGGTTATTTCAGATCTCGTTCTTCTGCCATATACATCATACACACATGTATGCATTCCAAGTATTTCAGAATAATAATAGCTCCATAACGAACCCTTACACGTGTTATTCCAGCTATTCTTATTCCAGGATAGATCCCAAATGAACGCACCCTTACTTCAATTTGCTAGGAATATTTATTTGTTTTGCATTGTTCAAAATTTGCAGATCTCTAATACGTATGCATCTCTGTTTTTCTGGGAGATCTCTACGAATTGTTAGCGACTACTGAAGTTAATTTAACCAGATTATAAAACAAAATTAGGAACACGAAGTGGAGAAAAACCAGAAAGCAAAATATTAGCTTCCCTTGTCGAAGAGTGCATACCAGAGAGAGTTTGAATCAACCAGCCGCAAATGTGATTCGTAATCTGTTCCAACAAAAGCAGAAAGCAGAAAAGCAGAAAGATATTGGCAAAATACACTCCCATATGAGGAAATACAACTGAGATAATTTGATGCATCTATCAAATCGAATATATTTGTCACTTCTGTGTATATAATACATTTATATACCTTGAGTTCCTAAAAGCTCTTCGCGACCGTGGAAAACGGTCATGTCAAAATCGCTGAAACTTAAAGTGGCCGGGTCTTCCGCTATTGCCGTATTGTGTGCGATATAAACATTTCCAGTCAAAGAATAATTGAGAAGCAATACTTCTACTAACAACTTTCTCTGTAAGTCGTCCGCGGTAAAAAAGGGACCTAAACAACGGGACCCTATGATTGTTGCACCCGGATAAACCACAGATCGAATTGGAATTTAGCGTAGTAGTGATGGTATATAGATTTGTCTAACGCGCGTCGGATTATGCATATTCATGAAGATATAGGTATAAGCAATGGGAAGCCGTCCCGAGGGCTGGACCCTGCCTTGAGACCGGAAACCGGAAGCGCAGAACTGGATATGCCATCCAGAGCCCTTTGCCACTATCCAAAGAAGAAGAAAAGACGTGCAGTAGATTTTATTTGCTCAAGACAACCATGACCCAGTTACGCGTGGATGACCCTCTGGTAATATTCAAGGCCTTGTCCACACCGTTCAATACCATGTACCGGTTTAATAAACGCCCTGTGGTCGTTAGTGATAAGGAAATGGACCAGCAACGTCTAGAATAGTGGTTCGTACAAGTGCCCCTGTGCATCGACCGTGAAGCGCCCCCAAAGATAACGATGATAAAGGACGAGACCAAAGAAAAGCTTTCGAAAAAGCCATTCAGCACATACCGTTCACTGAAAACGTTCCTCGAGCATGTGGCCATGTGGGTAGGGGATGTGGTTGAAGAAGAGCGGGAAATAGTGGAAGGTGCAGTATTCATTCAAGAGATGGCTCCAGAAGTTGAAGGGGCCGTTCACGAAGACATCGTGTGGACGTTAAAGTGTTGGCGCGGTCGGTTTGCCAGGGTATTGCCGAGGGGGATGACGAGGATGGCCCTGACCAGCACATTGTTATCGTTGTGCACACATCCCCTTTGTCGCAGCTCTCCGCTGCAAAACGACCTAGAGGGACGCAATATGCACCAGGAACATGTATAACTCTAGCGAGCTAAGTACACATCGCTTATTTCAATAAACGATGGAGCCAAATATAAGTGGTTGGGTTTGGAATGAAGGGAAGCGAGTATAAAAGGCTGCGCGGGGCAAGAGAGTGGGATGGTGTGTGGGCCCATATAGTATATACACCTGAACGAATAAGGCGTACGGAAACGGTTTTACACGCGCCGGTACATAAGCGATTGGGCGTGGGTCAGTGCCGAGTAGTGCCACCGCGAGCTCCAGGAAAAGTGCGGCGTTTTAGTGTCGATAGCGTATTTGTATTATTGGGCGTGCTGTGTTGCGTTTGAAAATACCCTAATGTTGACGTTATCGCGATGCGATCGCATAGGGGATGCAAGTTGTTCCGAGAGCGGTGCATCGACCCAAGCCGACAACGTCCCTTACGCCGGGGGCCTCCGTACGCTTCGATTCGAGGTACTCCGCACCTTGGCTGACCGAACGGGAGTGGATGGCGGTTGACAAAGCGATGATCGACGCTTAACGAATGCCCCAAGAAGGCGCGGTGGGTCGAGACCACGTGGACCGTTTTCTGGAATGCCTCGACCTCACGCTTACGTTTTTTAAACGCCGCTGGATCCATTCGTTGGCAGGGTGGCCCACGAAGAAAGCCGAAAGGTGGTTTCAAAAGAAAATGTGGCTGGCGCGGAAAATCTACGGCCTTTATTGGTGGAAGGATGCTTTGTTGTGGAACATGGGTTACGCCAGCCGAAGCGCGGTACGAGTTTCAGCGACCAACAGCCAGCGTTCCACGAGATCGCTGAAAGGAAGTTCGTAATAGGACTTGAACACGCCTGAACAAAATTGTATACTTTAAATTGTTTCTTTATAAAATGCACTCAGTTCCACCCCAACCAAGAAGCAAAGACCTCCACCTCCAAATTGGCGCAATGGCACCCTCTCCGGTCATGGCGGTCACAGTTAGGCCTGAGCGGATTGTGCTAGCATAATTTTTGGCATAATTGGAGCAAACGAGCATAATTTTTCAAAGAAGCACTGCTCGAGCATAATTACTAGATTGTAGCATAATTTGAAGCATTAAAACCAAAAGCAATGCTATTATTGCTTTTATAGTGCCTTTCCAAATTTTTAGCTGGTATATTTTGCTTAGATTCTAAATTTTTCCAAAGCAAATATCTGAATTTCACTTAACGAGTGTGCGTTAAACGTAAAAAAAAGCCAAAAAGCCGTCTTTTGTTCAGAGCGTGGGAAAGGTCACGCCTGATCGGTTTCTGTGTTCGTTTGTACTAAAAAGTCTAGGACATGTCTGGGGCGTGTTTCTTTCACGTTTATCTCTGTAGGAAATTGAAGCAGTTAGTACCCGTAACTGAAATGGCGTCAAGCGTTGATCTAGAATCACATTCAGTACAATAAGCGCTGATTAGAAAGATTAACGACGATTGACAGTGCTAATAATATATACGTATATATATTTAATATTCTGATCTAGTTATCTATTCTAGTTTTGTCTTTATAAGTGTGACTTAACCTTTGAAAAATAGGTCACCTAATAAAATGTTGTGTAAACAACTAAAAATGCCGCGCATCAACTAATCTTGGCCGGCTTCGAAAAACGTTTTTTTGTGAGCATAATTGTGTAATCTACGAGCATAATTTTTGAACTTTGGCATAATTTGGGCATAATTCGACAAAATTTGGAGCAGTGCTAGCGGCGTAATATGCCACTTTTAGGAGCACAATCCGCTCAGGCCTAGTCACAGTTCCTTGGCGGGTTGGGGTGTGTTTCCTACTTGGGGCAACCGAGATTCCTTAGATTCACAGAAGGGATCCCCAAGTTCTCCAATATTCTAGCCTTGTAACAACCATCCTTGTAGCCTACCAAACCCTTCGATAGTAGTGATTTTTGATCGGAACGTAATTTTTTCACCGAAACATAAAGGCGTCAGCCATCGTTCAAGGGATGGGCTTCAACGTTAATGATGCATCAATTGTGTAAACCGTGTGATGGTTTTAATAAAAAAATTGGATGGATTATAAATACCGTGTCTGAAGTGACATACTTACGTATTTTGTATGTAACAACACGGCAAAGCCTACTACAAAGTGGATGGGTATCACGAAAGAAACGGTATGCCCATGATCGCCAAAATGACTTCCGCAACCCTTGACGCCAGTTTTCCTAGTACCGGCGTTTGTAAATAAATCCATTTAGTTTAGAACAGCGTATATACAAGAGGACCACGATCACCAGTGAGACAAACTGGCATTATGCAGCGCCAAAAAGCGCCTTCACCGCCACCTCAAACATCCGACGAGTGTGCTTCTCGAAGCGGTGTGCATTTATGGATTTTCATGTCCACGTTCGTTACGGGAGACTAACAAACGTTGGCTCGATGCCTTGTTAATTTTGAAAAAGGCCAAAAAATGGGGTGCAACTTGAGCATGCCATTCGACGACGTGCCTATTGCCATGGCCGCGTTCAATAAAAAGTATGGCGTGGATTTCGTGTTCCGGATTCCCAAGCCCAACATGAAGTACAAGGCGTTCTTATTTTTGGTAAAGCCAGCCACAAACCCCCAAAAGCAAGGCGACGAGAGCAGCGAGGAGGACAACGAAGAGGAGGAGAGCGTGGAGTGAGAAGAGAGTGAAGGCGAGGAAGATACCGAGCCCCCACCCCCCAAGACTAAGAAGCGCTGCAAGTAGTAAAAACGCTTGTGAACGTTGGATTGAACCCCAAATAACACTAGAAACGCTTAAACGCATGTAATAACAATAAGTTACCAAAGAGTAGGAGCTTTTAAGTTTTTCAGTGAACAGTGTTGTGATAATAAAAAGTTTAATAGACTGTTCTTTTTAATCTTTGTCATCGCTGCTATCGATGACTATGGGCCTTGTTTCGGCCGATGTATAGGAGCCTGTGGCCCAACAGGGGGGTTGTGAAGCAACCAGAAATGACTTTGATAAAACCGGAAGCAGACCGGAAGTGACTTTAGGGAAGCCGGAAGTATACCGGAAGTGACTTTGAGGAAGCCGGAAGCAGACCGCTCGTGTCTTCAAAGGCACCCAGGGGTAGGTCAGCCTATAAAGTGTCTAGCGTTTGCTCGATGCGGGCACAGTCGCGGGGGTCCAAGGGCTGCGGCTGGTCAACGGTCGCCACGTAGTAATACGTGGGAGACCGTGTCGTGTCACGGATGTGGTATGCATACACGTCGTAAGAGCCCAGAACCGTGACCCCCAACGGGTCACGGTAGTAGAGGCAGCGGCGGTCCAGAACTCCCCGACCCTCTTGCACGATGCAAACCAACGTGTGGCAGCACTGCGTCACACAGCGAAGATGCAATAACGGTTAATAAATACCCACATTGTTGTTAAAGGCATGGGAACTGGACATAACACATTTTGAACAAGACAAGATGGTGGCCTTCAACCAAGACCCTAAACTATACGAAAACTACCTGAAGTATTGTTCCATGGTGTGGCTCATGACAGTTGGTTAATTATTCGAAGTTTAATGCCGGACGCGTACCGTACAGGTCGAGAGATTAGGATAGGATGCGGGTAGCAAGCCGACGCTCGTGATATGTGTTCAAAACGACGCGTGACGTCATGGGTTAATTTCCAAGGCAACCGCTCAGGTGGGCTACGATTGGCGGTGGGCCGCAGCACGTGTGATGTCGTGGCGCTGAGGCTTTTGGAGAACCGAATAAAAGCACAGGAGGCCAAGCTGTAAAGTTTACTTTAGGCGCCTCATCCAGCCTTCCACGAGGCGGCTCAAAGGAACTTGATCGGAAAACACGATCGGAAATCACGGACCGCCATAGCGAGCGTTCCACGAGGCCACTGAAGGGGTTTATTTAAATTTAAATTTAAATCAACGCGGAGCCATTTCAACTTTAACCGAGAAAGAGATCAACCGATGTCTGTTAGAAATGGCGGACAGAAGACCGCTAGAGTGCGACACAAGCCCGTTGTGGTTTTGTAGCGTTATTCACGGAGGTCGGAAAAATATCACCTAACCGTTTACCACGGCTTCGAGAATGTTGCTATGGCTTCGAGAGACGATAGTCCAAGTTGACGGAACTTATTGCTGTGGTGTGCTTGAGGGTTATGAGCGCCCTACCGTGGATCTGGTGTGTCAACGGTGCCTACAATTACAATTTGCTTACAAGGGCATAATTGCGAGCTGGCGTCTCGCGCGGCTCCGGCGTTACGAAGAGGTCTGCGGGATTTCTCCGTGTGTAATCTATATGGGGGCATGTGGTCATCGACGCCTAGGGTTGTGGGAAGCGTTCCATCACGACACCTTGGACCCAGTCGTGGACCCCCCAGAAGAGCTGCAGGCGTTCGACTCTACCACAGCCAGGTTCGAAGAAGATAGTGTCTCCATTTCCGACGACGGTAACTAAGAGGGGGAGGCGGCCCTGCCTACGGTGCCGAGGCGGAGGTAAAGCAAGGGGCTGGCGGGGGGGGGGGGGGGGGGGGGGCCCGCAGCCGACGAGAGTGGGGATGTGAACCCCAAATAGGTCCCCGACACGGGGTCACCACGGCCCACACGACCCGGACCAACAAAGTGTTTGGCGTGCGTGAGAAAACCCTGGTGGTACGGGCGCAACTCCGAGCGGCCGACCTCGAAGACGATGTGGACTGATTGACGTTTCATACTAAGGTTTCATACTAAGGGAGGCTCCGGCCCTCGGAACTTCCACTTGCTTATTCCGATATATTCATGAATATGCATAACCGGACGCGAGTCAGCGAAATCTATACACCATCACTACTAGCGTGTTGGCTTTTGTCGAGGGAGGAAAACCGGAGTTCCAAGAGACAAGGTCGAGTTACAAAAAAAAATCAAATCACATGTTACCGGGGCTCAAACCCTGGCCATAATGCTGAGAGGTATAGCGCTTAAGACGGATCCCCTTTGAGTGGGACTGTACTGTAACGTACTGTAACTCTGTAATTTGATTTGATCAAAAAGACAAAAAAATGGGAAACTATTTCAACGTCACGATATGTGGTACAGTAACCGTGCCGTAAGTCATTACCGTAACTTTCCCACTCATACGAAATCCGCTCTATTTACCTGTGCTAGCGTAATTATTATATCACCATGCAGTGCGTCTTGCTACAGTTAATACAGTAGAGGAAACTACCATAAGCATTGAATGCTGAGAAATGTCGTCGATTTGCAGAATTTATGATTAATTAGAAATGAATCTGGAGTGCCAATCAAGAGCTGTCAATTATTAACCATCTCACACCACGTTTTTACAATATGCATGGTCCGAAAATGGAGTTTTGAGAATCCAATATCTCTGCTTGACAGAAAGTTACCTAATGGTACAGGTCTGCATTAGTACTATGTATACAGAGATTCCACTTGACTGGAATATAACAGTTTTTACGGATAAAATTTGAACTCTACGGAAAAACCTGGGGTTGTTGGTTCTTTTATGTGGGTCTTTCCCTGTGACTTTGTGCTTTGTACTACTGCTACGGAGTACTTGCTTATAGATGAGATTAGCAGAATCTCTTGTATACGATATATCAGTAATATTCTGAAGCTATGTTCACCTCACTTGTGAGTAAATATACATTGTGCATGTATGTAACAGTATGGTTGAAAGTATTATTTGGTATATAAATGCGGCGAGCGATATTTCGAAATTGTTCGTTATATCTAGGAAATATTGTAAGAATCTCATCCACGTTAATGATCATTAATGAATATGGAGCAGGCGTGTCGCGTTAGCTGAGTTTGTGACATACTGATTTAAAAGCAAATTCGTTCACTTTATATATAGGCAGAATGATATTTATAAGAATGTTTGATTGAAAACGCCTGGCAATGCGACAGTCAATATGTCGCGAATTGAAATGAGTTTGGCAAGCTATGAACTGGAGAGTTTACCTTAATGTTAAAAAAATGCCTCACGTCCGCGAAAATTTTAGAATTCCAAAAATCTGAGGGAACCTACTGGATCCACGCCTGACAGCCTTTCGCATAAAATTGCCAGTTCAAATCCCTGACTTGAAATTCTGACAGGAGAAGGCCGCCGCAAAAAAATGAGTTGGCATGTGTTACCCCTGCCTGGACCACTCATGGACAGACTCTTAAGACTGAGGGGGGAGGGGGTGGGTGATTGACCCGGTCTTTTTCTCTTCAAAATTTCGTACTCATGTTTTATTTTGTTTTCAAGAATTTTCTATGCATATGTATGAATGAATAAAATTTAGATCTGGATGGTATTTCGTGATCACTTACTTTTTACTGTTAGCAAGGCGGCATTTTCTGAAATTCCGTTACTGCTTGCAACACAAGTGTAATTCCCTCCATCACTTTGCGTTACTCCTGTTAAGCGAAGCTCACTTCCACTAGCATTGGTTAATGGCGTTACTCCTATCGTGACATTACTTCCATTTTTCTGCCACCAAAATGTAGGTGGTGGGCTCGCTGTGGCATTGCAGGTAAACGTCGCGTCATCACCGATGAATTTTGTTAGCGACTGGGGACGAGTTACAAATACAGGAGAGCCTATATAGGAAATAAGAAAAACACCAACACTATGAATAATGACAATAATAATAATAAAAATATAGATTTAATGAAGCGTAAAAGCGGAGCACCCACTTATCTGAACTGAGGTACATAACGACCCGAAAAAAAACGAAAATTATGTTTAAAAAAAGTGTAAGAAATCTTGGAGAAAAAACGTCCAATGAACAAACGGGCAAAGTTTGGGTGGAGACGTTCTGGCGCTGTTACCGGCAGTCAGGTTTTTGAAAAACTCATTTGGACGTTTGACGTTTTTCAGTCCACGGGCAGCTGCGAACTACCATTACCGCTCGAAACGAGCCACAATATTGGCTAACCTAACAATATAAACCGCGAAAAACAAAGGACAAGCAGCACAAAAACAACAGAGCTAAAGCATAATATAACCAATCAGAATTAAGGTCTGGAAGTGCTATTGTATTACTCGATTCATGCTAGGTGATCGAAGGACTATATTTTGTTGTTAGCTTGAATCTAACACTTCACATGTTCCCGGATAGCCAGAATTAAGAAATTAATTATGCCTGTAGTGATGTTGCAAGATTCACAAGATTAAATTTGCATTTTGTCATTTGATTGTTGCCTATGAACTTGATTGACGTCTAATGAATCAGTCAGCTTGGAGATCTGATCCCGTTCACCCACAATCTCGGATGTTTTAATACACCAAGGTTTTTCGATCTCTGCTACATGTCCCTGCGACACACTTCCCTGTTACATGTCCAATCGTGTGTACATGTGATTTTTTCATGTGATTTTGTCGCTGCTATATGTCCCTGCGACATGTTCCCACTTGATTTCCCTATGTATGTACAAGTTCACGTCCTGCTACATGTCCCATATCATCGTGTGTACATGTAGTGATGTAGTCTCTGCTACAGGGCGTATGTACTTGTTGTGATTCTGTCCCCGCTACATGTCCCAAATGAAACACATCTCGGCATCCCTAATTTTTTTTGTTTTTCAACGTGGCAGCGTTATCGGAAAAGCACTGGAAAAATCGAAGGATTTATATACAGACTTTGAAGAACTATGTACCAAGTCTGTATAATGTTTGTAAAAAGTGTGTGCATTGACAGACATGTTACAGACTTTTTACATAGTTCTTCAAAGTATGTAAATAGTTCGATGTTTTCCAGTGAAGACGTTTATTGGTGGTTTTCATTTTCATGACTCTCGATCGCAAAAATGGTTTGCATTGATAAAATTAATTGTGATCTTGTAGAACAAGAAAAAATACATGTATCACTCAAAATTGCAACACATCTCCAGACATTCGAGACATTGCGCAACACCTATTTCACCCTTGCTCACTATCGTTTTGAAGATGTTCGCGTTTTACGTAAAACCAATTTGTCGAAAGAAGCACTCCACAAATATTACATATCTTGAACATCTATTTTATGTTTACTATTCTTCAAAATCAGAAAATACGTGGTCCAAAAAATCTCAATGATTTGCCAAAAACATCCCGCTCCAAAGTGCGAATCTTGATGATGCCAGTTGACACATTTGTTGTCCCAATTCAGGTCATGTGACAGCTCTCTAGAGGATTCAGTGTTTTGTAATTGATACATTTCCTCTCGTGAAACCAAAAAACAAAGATTTCTACTCAAGGGAAAGGTCAGGTGACCTGAATTGGGACAACAAATGTACAAGCTGTATGGGTCAATTCGGTTGTCACAATACCCGCGAGTCACCTTAAGCAGTTACCAGTAAAAACATACAGATGAGAGTTTGTAAAATTTATTTCCCACAAAATGGTCCACTGAAAAATTCAAAACAAAAACCTTTTTTAGGTCTTCTCAGTTTTCTTCTTGAAAGCTTTAGATTTTTGACACGAACTGGCTCCGAGTCCATGTTTGCACGCTAAAACCCATAATTTCGCTCGTCTTGGGGCTGTCATATTTTTGGCACGAGTGACCAAATCCAGACGAAATCATACCGTTGTAAATGTCGTTCTTTTATTTAGAAACTGCAGGTGTATTTGCAGTTATTCAAGTGAATTTATCCTTTTTGAAAGAAGGTCCTAAACGGACCAACAAGGATGAGTCTGCGAGAACATTGATATATCACTTCCGAATAACCAATATCTATTGCGCTCGTGATTCCAGCCAAACAAACATCAAACCACTGTTTTAGAAAAATCGACAATCGATTGGAGGTGCAACAGCATTTACAAACAGGTTTTGCAAATAACACTACTGATGTCGTACAAGTTCCTCTAAGTAACTTTTGTTATGGTTAAAATCGATTCTACATCAAGTAAATAGTTGAATACAGTCAAAAGGTGGTTGCTTACGAGAGTCACCACAGGAAGCCAAAAACTTAATAAACATCAACTCTAAATAATATATGTCAGCTACATTTATATGAGTGGAAATAAACTACGGGGTAACGTAAATGATTTTATTCTGGCTTATTATCACATGTATAAACAGTAAATACATGGGAAATATTCTAAGATTTCCCTCTTGACAATGACTATTGTATTTATTTCCTAATTTTGCAAATACATACAGTACTGTAGCCTGAAATACAGCCGCCGCCTTAGCTCGTTCCAGCGTCTACTCCCGAGAGAGACGTCTGAATTCACTAGCCGCTAATGCCGTCCGGTGACGTCACTACCGCAAATCGCGGTAGTGCTTTTGATTGGTCAATTATATAATTATGTTCATCATTTCACTCTAAATATTTTGGAACAAAGACTTGCAAAATGCTGTTTAAAATTGTCGTACATCGTTTCGTGTGGGAAAGCTTTATCCACAACAAGAGAGTGGTAAACTTGCCTACGGGTTATCCCGGGGTACACAGTCGATGATAATCGATGATCGGAAAACTAATCGATGAATCAAAACCAATTGATGAAATTAGTAAATTGATATCGATTGGTATCGGCCAATTGATGAACAATCGATACTCACAAAGAAAGAGTTTATCGATTGTTATCGATTGCCGATGCCAATCGTACCCAGTCCTCACGGTGAAGAGGATTTCACAAACTCAGATCTGCCCTCGATCGTTGACAACTTTGAACGTGTTTTCACGTTCCCCCCTCTTCTTCTGTACCATAAAAATTCACCCGACTTCAACTTCGAACGAACAATGGTGGTAGTCTTTAACGGTGTACCGTGAAGTTTCGATAATGAGCTCCGACATGATGGACATGACCACAAGCGGCAACGCAAAGTTTCGGCAATGCTTAAAGGGGAACTCAACCCTAAAATCAACCCAATGTCTATACAAACATGTATTCGAAATAAATAGGTTCTGCTATTTAATTTTTCTGTGTTGCGCGTCTAGCAAGAGAAAATCCGAAAACCTTCCTCACAGCCTCCGGTATGTACAGACGGCTCAAGTCTTGTAATTTGTGACGTAGTATACGGGGAATAAATTAGTTTTGCCATGCCGTCCCCTACATTGAATAGCAGGCCTAATGGCTTCTAATTGCGGACCATTGTGCTTTCTTTGTGCTAGAGGTGTGATCGTTCTTCCTTGGTATGTGTGACGTACGTTATGGGGAAATTTGCATGAATTGAGCCGACACACAATTTAGATTTTTCAGCGGAAAATCGAACTTGGAGACTAATTTTCTCCTCATAGACGCGCAACACAGAAAAATAAAATATCAGAACTTATTTCTTTAGAATACATCTTTGTAAAGACGTTGGGTTGATTTTAGGGTTTAGTTTTCCTTTAAATACTATTGTGTATAGATATAAATAAAGATGATTGATCGATTGATTGCCTGGTTGCGAAATCAGAACGTATACAGGAAATTACGACAGAGGAAGTGCGAGTGGCTCCACTCGGGCCACTCCGCTCAAATATATCAGTGTACATGTAAGTTGAACACAAATGGCGTGAATATGTGTATCTGACTCTTCTATTCTCATTTTATTTCCAGAAAACGTTGGAGGGTTCCAATAAAATGTATTTATACCTTACTGCCGAAACGATGATGTATGTAGTGGCTATACCGTCCCTCGTATAGTACTCAGACATGAAGGTAATCGATTGAAATAGGAAAGCGATACCAATCGATAAAAGGTCACTTTCCACATCATTATAAACAAAGGAAACAATATGTTTCTGGAACCATCTTCTATTTGTTAAAGTGTATATGAGTACGAAAATCGATTCTACAACAACTGAATACTTGAATGGTATAACATATTTTTTGTTTTCCTGGTTGCGTCTACAGACCGAGCAAGCGAGGTTAATAAGGTGTTTATTATATGGCATTTTTTTGTATTTTTAGATGATTTTTTTTCACGGTTGATATTACTTCCGGAAAGCGCGCGCGTGAACTCAATTTCCCGCTCTTTTCAATTTCTCGGAAAAAGAACCAAAAATCAAATTCAACCAAAACTCAATTTTAATGCATCATGCAGTTTACTTGATTTTTCTTTTACAAATTCAAGGATAACTAAGAACAAAGCTTTACAGCATACTTAGTAACAGACTGGGCAAAGTTCTAGGACATTGAACATCATTATTTGGGCAAATCATTTGCAATCAAACCTTAAATATTTCGGGGAAATACGGCAAAAACTCAACGAGTTTTACGTCAATTTTACACGACTTGGAAAAGTTCTAAAGTCCGGGATCTGTCAGTGACATGGAAAAGTCACTGTGCATGGAGATATTCCACTAGGATTTCTGGTCTTCCTCATCGCTCTCGATTAGATAACGACGACGTTTTCTCTGATCGTCTTGGATAAAATTTACTGGCCCGTGGAATATCTGAAAATTACAGCCAACCACGCTTTGCACGCCATTGAAGAACGAAGACTGATCCGAGGTGACCGAATTGTTGGCTCCCACTCTGGTTTCGGATCTAGCAAATGATGACTGATTCAAAGCGGACATTTGCTGCACATCTGGGCTTCTGTTGATGTCTTGAACTCTACTCAGGGCGAGCGACATTTGCCTTTGATGTTTTTCGCTGGCCGATTTATAAGACTGTAAGCTTTCGGTGCTTTTGTGGCCACTCAGCTGTACAACGAAATTCTCCGGGATCTCGGCATCTAGTAATCTCGAGATTGAGGTTTTACGGACAGAGTGATTGCTGACTTTTGCTCCAGCTCCCTGTTGAAGACCAGCATTCTTCGCCGCTGTGGATAGGAACTTTCCGATCTGATTTTTGCCTACACTGTTATTTTCAAGGAGTTATTTTAACTCCAAAAGAGTTATTCTGTACTAAAAAAAATGGTACAGAATAACTCTATTGGAGTTAAAATAACTCCTTGAAAATAACAGTTTAGGGGAGTTTTCATGTACCAGATTTCATCTGTTTCCGCTCAGTTGTGCTTGATGGCCAGAAAAAAAGGCGCCTGTGGTGCATTCACTTCTACAGGACGGTGACTTTTGAAGGTTTTGTAGAAGCTAACAGGGCACCGCTGGTTGTTGGTCGCATAAACCTTTGGCTGGAAGGCTCTCTGGTGGCCTTGTTCCTGTCCAGTTCTTGTCTTTGTCCCTCTTTCTGCTAACCAAACAAGCACTTCTCCGCCATCGGGTGCTTTCTGTAATTCTACATCGCCCCAGCAAAGTTTACGACTTTCGTCTCTTGCTCGGAAGCCAAAATGCATAGAAAGAAACCACCAAATGGTTCTTTGCAGGACTTCTGGACCTTTGTCACCAAATTCTCCGGATTTAAACAACTTATCTTCTTCCTCGTCAGTGAGTGCGCGGGTGGCTTGTGGCTTGTTTCCTTTGTCGTTCTTTACGAGGGATTTGCGTTTGGCCGCGAGGACCTTCCTTGACTGTGCGAACTCATTGTCTTTAAGCACGTTTCCTGGATATTTGTTCTCTTCCAAGTGCCTCTGGATGCTCCGCTGGAAGCTGCTGAGAGTGTTCGGCTCGTACTCGGTGTCGTCTCTTTTACGAACATTAATAAAGTGCCGGTGAAGGTAGGCTCTCAATTTCTGTTTCACCTTTATCAATACTCTGTAGGTACTTCTGTAGTATGTTAAGGTCGGACCTTGTTTTTTTGACAGTGTTATTGGCTTTCTGGTTATTTAAAAAGGCCTCTATTTCTTCTTGGCTGCTTTGAAGCCGTTCTCTCTCTACTTGTTGTTGTTGTTCACAAAAAGTTGCAATTTCCTCGCTTACTTCGCCAGGATAATAAAATTCACTTTCAGAATGTTCGTCTTCACTCATTTTAGAGCCCCTCTGTCGGCCTTGTGTTTCTTGTATTCGGTGTTGAATTAAAAATGCGTAATATTTGTTTTTCTTTATATTGCGAACCGGCGTTTTCTCGATGTATCAACACAAATTTGAAACTGGCGCCGGCAGGACATTATTTGCAGTCTTACATCAAGTACTATGCCGGTCCGAATACGCAGAAAGACGGTCCGTGGTCCGAATACGGAAAAAGACGGACCGCGCGTCGACCAATCAGAATGCAGGAAATCGCAAAGCCATATAATAATGGTTTATATTTTACTACAGTGAACCTCTTTTAGCGACCACCTCTCGAAGGCAACCACCTCTCCTAAGCGACCACTTGGTCAATCTTGTTTGATTTCAAACACTGTAATTATACATTTATAGTCAGTTTTCAACAAATGTAACAGATTAGTGACAATAGATTTATTACAGGTGATGACAGATTATATTTTACTACAGTGAACCCGCTCTCTCAGCGACCACCTCTCGAAGGCAACCACCTCTCCTAAGCGACCACTTGGGCGATAAATGGTCAAACAAATCTACTTCATCGATTGTCCATCGTTTATCAATATCAATCGATTAATTGGTATTGATTGGTATCGATTTCATCAATTGTATACCCCGGGGGTTAAACGGGATTGACCAAGTAGTCGCTTAGGAGAGGTGGTTGCCTTCGAGAGGTGGTCGCTAAGGGAGGTTCACTGTAGTAAAATATAAACCATTATAACTCATAGACGCAACCCAGAAATCAAAAAATATTTTATACCATTCAAGTATTCAGTTGTTGTAGAATCGATTTTCCTACTCATATACACTTTAACAAATAGAAGATGGTTCCAGAAACATATTGTTTCCTCTGTTTATAATGATGTGGAAAGTAAGCAGTAGAAATAAAACTGGTATACCATGGTTCATGTAAAATGGTATATTGACATGACGCTTACCGGTAGTAAAGGATGGGTTTCCAATACACATTGTGGTCTCGTATAAATGCTGGGCACTTTAAGTCATTGGTATGTCTATACGATGTACATTCTTTAATTGATTGCATGATCAGATATAATAATACTTGAAACATTTCTTGATTAGTGTGGTGCCCTAGAAAGTGTAAAGCTTGGTCAGTATAAGGTGTATGTAATATGGCATTTTTCAAAAAGTTAATATTTTTCGGAGCACTGATTTAAAATCATAAGATTCATTGATGTTGGCATTGTCCTAGCCTGCGAAACCAGCTGCATATTTTTGCTCGGGCCAAAACAGATTCCCCCAAAGAAACGTCTGCAGGGGCAAGCGACCATTACTGATGACGTATATTTGCCCTAAATCTGGTCAAAAAATGTGATTGGTCAATCATCGATCGTTTTGTCTTCTGTGCATAAAATATTTTTTCAACAAGCTTCGAGTGCAATAGAGGTAATCGGCTAACTCTGTTGCCACCCAATTCAGATCATGTGATGTGAACAGCTGCTACTCTGGGGAATTATTCCTTTTTCATTCTAATCATAATGCAGTCATGCCTATCTGAATAAAAATAATGTTCAAAGAGTCAATTCTCCAGAGTACTGTGTGTTTACATCACATGTTCTGAATTGGGTGGCAACAGAAAAAGATTGTCTTTGGATGTCTTTAAACATTGTGTCGAAGAGTTGTACAGGCCCTGCTTTTAGCTTTGAATCCCTCACCAACAATCAGATCAATTCCTAATGCAACTGTTGTGATGTATTTGTGATGAGACTTGAATGCAAGAATGTTCAGTATGTTGTCTGGGTACCACAGAAAATTTGAAGTAACTCTTGACTCTTGTGTATGTACCAACTCTGATTAGTCAAACACACTAATCTCAAACTTCAAATGGATACCATTATGACCATGTTACAAACTAGGGTGAAGCAAGAATAATCATTGATTCGTATGGCAGTCAATGAAATCAGTCTACTGTAATGAACTGATACAGCTCTTGCTAAATAGCAAAGAGAAGTTAGCCTTGAATTACATGGTGGTACAGCAAACTGGATGAGTACAAGTTGTATTAAGCACAAATACATCTTTACCATCACAACAACAGTCGTTTAACAAATTGAAGTTAGTTTTTTATGTGTCTGTCCTAATATTGACAATGATTTTCGTCATAACATGGTCAAAATAGCTGTGGATCCAGGAGGCGTCTTGTTTTTTACAAGAACAACAAACTAAATATTCATATTTTACAACAACGAAACACTTTTAGCTTCAAACGAAAGCCGCACGCGCGCTCCTTGACAAATGACGTCAGCTTTTGTTGTCTGTCCAAATATTGCATATGAAAACACAGGAAAGCCAAGCTCTGTTTGTGTTTTAAATTATAAGGGTTTGTATGAGATTTTTAACGAGTATTTGGTTGTATCCGTTAGGCCAGAAATACTGAAATAAAATCAATAAAAACTCCCCTGAAGTCTTTATCTGCTCGTCATTGGACTCTGTATGCAATTTCAGCGAATTCTGTTGACATTTTACCCCTCGACCTCTCCAACTAAGAAAGAAGGCAAGGACGGACTCAACCGCCATTTCTCGATGCCAATCACTCGAACATCGCGCTCGAATTTTCATTCAAAATCAATGCCAACCGCAACTAGACCTCAAATAAAAGCACAACAGTATCTATTCGAAGAGCCTCGTACCATTTAATTGAAATAATCCCCATTTCTCGAGCCTAAATCGAACCTAATTTCGAACAAATCCGCCCGTTGGGATTCGTGACTGGGAGAAGTTGGCCACGCTTAGCAACGGCTAGCTGCCAAAAGTTCACGTGCTCAGAATATATATCGTATTTTGAACATCTCTCCACGTAAGTTGGCTGTGTGGTACAATGGTTTAGAGCGCGCGCTTTCGATCCAACGACCGGGATTCGAGTCTACACCAGGCGCTAAAACAAATTTTGTTTACTTCTTTTTCTCCTTTCTCAGTTTTATTTAATCTTTTCCTCTATTTTAAACAATTAGAGCCGCCTTCTACATGAAAAACATTGTTGTCTATTGGCTCTCAAGCCCCAACCGTGCACGCTCATGACCTCGATTTTCAGTAGTGTGATGATGAGAAAGATATAACAAATTCCCTCGTTACCTCGTAATTACATAAAATCTTGTGAAAATATTGAACACAACAGTTTTAATAAATTAAGGTACGGTACTTTACATGCGATCATTCGAACCCGGATTTGAATCAACAGAAAGCCCGTTAAAATTAACTGGTACATTAATTTGCTTATAAACTTAATTAACCAGGCTCGAATCGAAGAATAAAAGGAAACAAATATCCCAGCTTTTCTCTTCTACGCAGCGACCTTTCCTTCTAGCTCTTATGATCTCTTGAACGTCGACAACATGTTTATAAAGTAACCAGAAAAGTAACTTCACAGTATCATGGGTTTTTAATAGTTGAGGCAATGGGATCCTGGACCCTGGTTGGGGCTTGAGAGCCAATAGACAACAATGTTTTTCAAGTAGAAGGCGGCTCTAATTGTTTAAATTAGAGGAAAAGATTTAATAAAACTGAGAAAGGAGAAAAAGAAGTAAACATTTTTTTTTTGGCGCCTGGTGTAGACTCGAACCCCGGTCGTTGTATCGAAAGCGCGCGCTCTAAACCACTGTACCACACAGCCAACTTACGTGGAGGGATGTTCAAAATACGATATATATTCTGAGCACGTGAACTTTTGGCAGCTAGCCGTTGCTAAGCGTGGCCAACTTCTCCCAGTCACGAATCCCAACGGGCGGATTTGTTCGAAATTAGGTTCGATTTAGGCTCGAGAAATGGGGATTATTTCAATTAAATGGTACGAGGCTCTTCGAATAGATACTGTTGTGCTTTTATTTGAGGTCTAGTTGCGGTTGGCATTGATTTTGAATGAAAATTCGAGCGCGATGTTCGAGTGATTGGCATCGAGAAATGGCGGTTGCGTCCGTCCTTGCCTTCTTTCTTAGTTGGAGAGGTCGAGGGGTAAAATGTCAACAGAATTCGCTGAAATTGCATACAGAGTCCAATGACGAACAGATAAAGACTTCAGGGGAGTTTTCATTGATTTTATTTCAGTATTTCTGGCCTAACGGATACAACCAAATACTCGTTAAAATCTCATACAAACCCTTATAATTTAAAACACAAACAGAGCTTGGGTTTCCTGTGATGAAAATAAGCCAATCAGATTGCGAGAAATTTGGCTGTTGTTGTAAAATAGGAATTGATCTGACTGTTGGTGAGCGATTTAAGGCCAAAAGCAGGGCACGGCTCTTCGACACAACATTTAAAAACATCAAAAGACAATCTTTCCCTACGTACGCTCGCTTTGCACTCGAAGTTTGTTAAAAAATATTTCTACACAGAAGACAAAAGGATCGGTGATCAATCGATCAAACTTTTTTACCAGATTCAGGTCAAACATATGTCATCAGTATGGAATTTGTCGCTCGTCCTGCAGACGTTTCTTTGGGGGAATCAGTTTCGGAGTGAGCACAAAGATGCAGCTGCTTTCGCAGGCTAGCGTTGTCCTTATCATTAGAATTTTTATCTGAACCAAAAGCGTCGCGTTCCATAGTTGTTGTTTTTTTCCTTACACTGTATACATGTACTACAAATATTCAGTTTGAATGCATTTTTGAAAAACAAAACCTGCATGTTCTGGTAGCAAGGGAAAATATTTTTCGAGGTCAGGGAAAATCAGAAAAAAATGATCATGGCCAAAGAAAACGCATTTTTATTAGAAGTCAGGGGAAAATGCCATCAGTTAGGAAGAGTTCAAATTTTGAACATAGTAGGAAAGGAAGAAAACCATACTCAGTTAGGGTTCAAAGTACAATGGCAAAGTGCATTCATAAAACCTTTGGAGTGTTTTTCATCATTGTTCAATCTGCTCAGTGTAGTTGCATGGACACCGGGCATACTACATCTGATTTCTTTGAGCATTTGGTCTAAAAAAATTAGTTGAATCTGGGACCAGTCAAGGAATTGTGATGTCTGACCTCTGTGGCAACCCTGATATTAAATGCTTTCCATGCAACACTCGTGAACATCAATTTGTCAAGTGGTTTATAGAAGATGTTCTGTTATATGAAAGAGATCCAAATTTAGCCTACATGTATGTGTATAGTGCTAGAGAACAATTTGCTTTATTTAGCAGTAGAGTTCTGAATAACGCAGTGAGAAGGTTACAATGTATTATTAAGGTTTCCAGATATATATGACTGGAATCAAGTAAGAAAAGCCTAAAAAACAGTGTATATTGTAACGTTTATATATACATGCATGCTCAGTCCTACACAAACAGTGATTATTGGATAATAAACATTTTGTGTTCTACAAATGTACTTTGTGTATTGTGCTATATATATGCTTAGTTGGCCTCTCTTCAACTGATTTGAACACATTTATCATTGCTTTTGTGAAAATATTAAATTTTGGTTGTTTCTATCAATTACTTTGAAACCATTTTTTAAATGGTCGAAACAACACTGTTCGGCTATTTAAAATGGGTACCTCAAATTCATTTTGATTTCAATTATTAATTGGTTAATACAACCATTCAGTATGGGCAATACAACCATGGGGCAATTGGTTACAAGGGCTTTAACGGTGGAGACTTGAAAGGCTATGAGCTCTCAATATATTTACCGCATTCCGTAAATTCTCACCGCTCCGCTTGAAATTATTCTGTTTATCCATCTGAATAAACAGACGTTAATAGTTCATTTGTGTAAGACAAACGTTGCTTGATATCATTTAAGAAGGTCTGTATCGT
The DNA here is from genome assembly GCA_030867875.1 of Actinernus sp. WN-2022. Lineage (NCBI taxonomy): Eukaryota > Metazoa > Cnidaria > Anthozoa > Actiniaria > Actinernidae > Actinernus > Actinernus sp. WN-2022. Next base: position 9,325,367 of record JAOWCC010000936.1, on the reverse strand, counting down.
TCAATATATAATACAAGTCGGTCAACACAAATATCAGAAACAAAAACAACAAAAAATCGTATTTTGTCTCATCGAAGCAGCCACTTTATATAAGAGAAAGGAGGTTTGAGTTTACCTGTATACTAAAGAGAATTCAGGGCATGTTTTAGCTTATGTATTCACGTTTAAGCAATTTACCTCAAAGTTTTTTAGCTTATATCGTGACAGTTTAACCATATGAGAATCAGTGAAAATCCTAAGAACCACCACCTTCCTGGAACAACTATTGACATACGGTTGTTAATAACTGGATGCAGTTCCTATCTTAAATACTGCAAAATGTGGTTTTTTAATCATGCATTAGTGTGTAAAACATTTCAATCAACTATTATAGCACAGGTTGCTCAAGCTTACTATTTATATTAGCCATTTCAAAAAAAGTATGGAATTTCACTATTATCGATGTTATGGTTATAAACGGCCCAAGAATCGCCATGGACACGAAAGGTAATGACTACAAGGGAAAGCGAAGGTTTTGAAACATTTTATTAGAGGTAGGCGCATATCGGAAGATGTTGCTCAAAGTATAATAATAAAAATATTATAATAATAACGGATTAATCAGTGGCATTTCCACGAGGTAGCTCTTCGTCCACTGATTGGCCTCCGCTACGATTTAAAGTCCTTATCCGAGAAGACGTGAAGGTCTAACCATTTGCAGCTCGTGTACGAAATTGTTTCAAAAAGGCAGCACCTTCTTCTCAGTTATTTTAAGACCCTGAATGTTGGTCCGGAACCTGCGACCTCCCACACAACAGACCGGCGCTTAACCACTGAGCTAACCTGAAGACTGTAAGAAGTCCAGTATACTATATAGTATACTTCTTCTATAAGAAGCCCAGGTACCCTGACTTGTCAACTTGCATTTTAACAAAAGACACAATAAACAAAAGTCTACTTAGAATTGGAGACAGGGGGAACAAAGATGGTGGCTTTATTGTCAAAACAACATGTCGGCTAGTTTATAATTAAAGTTCATATCATTTCAAACCGCTCGTAACAACGTAGTTTGACCATATAAGAACAAAAAGCATAAGAACAACTAATGGCATACTCGTCGCTAATATCTGGATACAGTTCCTATTTAAAGAAGTTGATGCAACTGCAAAATGTTAGTTGTTTTCTTAGTCATGCATCAGTCTGTAAGGCATTTCAGTCAGAGATTATAGACATTCAAATTATGTGAAACGACATCGACGGTCCAATTGAAAGCATCTAAGTCTATTTCAGATAAGATGTTGCTCAAAGTATACTATAAGAATTCGTACCCTAACTTGTCAACTTGCATTTTAACAAAAAATAAATAAATAAACAAAACTATTGGCTTGTTGTCAAAAGTACATCACTGCTACTATATAATTAGTTGCTTTATACTAGTAGCACTGCATGCCTTTATTCTTAAACAGCTCTTAATCCAGACATTAATCATTGATTGCTTTGAAATTGCCTTTATTATAGTTTCTTAGTTTCTAAGTTTGAAATCAGTTAATTAAGGTGTTACTGTATAGCAAATTTGTAGTAAACATACTCGAATACCGCAGGAACCCAAATCGTTGGAAGTCGAGCATAATTGTTCAGAATTATTTTATAAACAATTCTCATCATGTTTATACATTTTACTGTTAAACATTATATCGTACTTACTGAGTGTTCCTGTCACAAATGTAGTAACCAAAAGAACGAAGCTTATCCTACGAAACATAAGGCCCATTGAGTAGCTCACTTTGAGACAGGCTGATTAAAGATTCAAAAAACATCGCACCATCAAATATCACAGCAACAAACAGATCATCCATGCATGGCAAAAGGTCAAAGATGCCAAACGAAAGCTCGCGTGATTGGATTATGTGAAGTAAATGTTTACATTAGTGCAAATGACTTTATAAGGAGAGGTATCAAGGACTATTCTTAAAGTTATAAAGGACACGAGAAAGCAAACGAACATAATTATAATCCCATGCGATATATGTTTTATACTATAAAATTCTGTTTACGTGTAATGGTTATAAACGGCCCAAGAATCGCCATGGACACGAAAGGTAATGACTACAAGGGAAAGCGAAGGTTTTGAAACATTTTATTAGAGGTAGGCGCATATCGGAAGATGTTGCTCAAAGTATAATAATAAAAATATTATAATAATAACGGATTAATCAGTGGCATTTCCACGAGGTAGCTCTTCGTCCACTGATTGGCCTCCGCTACGATTTAAAGTCCTTATCCGAGAAGACGTGAAGGTCTAACCATTTGCAGCTCGTGTACGAAATTGTTTCAAAAAGGCAGCACCTTCTTCTCAGTTATTTTAAGACCCTGAATGTTGGTCCGGAACCTGCGACCTCCCACACAACAGACCGGCGCTTAACCACTGAGCTAACCTGAAGACTGTAAGAAGTCCAGTATACTATATAGTATACTTCTTCTATAAGAAGCCCAGGTACCCTGACTTGTCAACTTGCATTTTAACAAAAGACACAATAAACAAAAGTCTACTTAGAATTGGAGACAGGGGGAACAAAGATGGTGGCTTTATTGTCAAAACAACATGTCGGCTAGTTTATAATTAAAGTTCATATCATTTCAAACCGCTCGTAACAACGTAGTTTGACCATATAAGAACAAAAAGCATAAGAACAACTAATGGCATACTCGTCGCTAATATCTGGATACAGTTCCTATTTAAAGAAGTTGATGCAACTGCAAAATGTTAGTTGTTTTCTTAGTCATGCATCAGTCTGTAAGGCATTTCAGTCAGAGATTATAGACATTCAAATTATGTGAAACGACATCGACGGTCCAATTGAAAGCATCTAAGTCTATTTCAGATAAGATGTTGCTCAAAGTATACTATAAGAATTCGTACCCTAACTTGTCAACTTGCATTTTAACAAAAAATAAATAAATAAACAAAACTATTGGCTTGTTGTCAAAAGTACATCACTGCTACTATATAATTAGTTGCTTTATACTAGTAGCACTGCATGCCTTTATTCTTAAACAGCTCTTAATCCAGACATTAATCATTGATTGCTTTGAAATTGCCTTTATTATAGTTTCTTAGTTTCTAAGTTTGAAATCAGTTAATTAAGGTGTTACTGTATAGCAAATTTGTAGTAAACATACTCGAATACCGCAGGAACCCAAATCGTTGGAAGTCGAGCATAATTGTTCAGAATTATTTTATAAACAATTCTCATCATGTTTATACATTTTACTGTTAAACATTATATCGTACTTACTGAGTGTTCCTGTCACAAATGTAGTAACCAAAAGAACGAAGCTTATCCTACGAAACATAAGGCCCATTGAGTAGCTCACTTTGAGACAGGCTGATTAAAGATTCAAAAAACATCGCACCATCAAATATCACAGCAACAAACAGATCATCCATGCATGGCAAAAGGTCAAAGATGCCAAACGAAAGCTCGCGTGATTGGATTATGTGAAGTAAATGTTTACATTAGTGCAAATGACTTTATAAGGAGAGGTATCAAGGACTATTCTTAAAGTTATAAAGGACACGAGAAAGCAAACAATAGCACATGTCATATACATGTAAGCTAAGAAGTTAGTCATCCCTGAATGGGTTTAGGGGGAGTTATTAAGCGCATAAGAAAGAGGGGGTGGAAGAGGAAGAGGGAGCACTGCCCTGCTTCACTTCTTTTTCCTTCCCCTCCCTTTCCCTTGAGCTGCTACGAAGGCTAGCTTTTATACTTTACTAGACTAAATAGTACAAAAATATACATGAAAGCTTACATAATTAACTTGTTTCCTCTAGTAAACGTATTGGCCCTTTATATAGTTTCTAAACTAAACAAAATCAGACCTCTTCCCCGATGGTCTTTAATTTTATAGTCAAAAGAATTAAACCCCATCGGCCATTGACTTGTAGCACAAGTCTTATATGTTGAATATGAAACTACAGTTTATTTATTTATTTATTGGTATTTTACAGAATTCGCAAGAAAAAAATAACGTAGAGATCGTAAATGTGCCCCTCTTCGTATATTGGGATATCTTTTCCCCACATTTCTCAAAGTTATACTCCAATCATTTCTAGTTATTACCCAATTATAATCCAAATTTGGTAAACTACAGTGTTTTCCAGTGATTAGACAAAAGTTTCATTCATATTTATTAATTCTTGTAGAGACACCAATCTTAAAACAGTGCAAAAAGAAATAAACCTGAATCAATAACTGATATGTGAATACATGTACGTAATAAGTTGGACAAGCTATTTATCGGTTCTCCCTTCATGTAGGCAGACATGAATTACTACCAAATTCTATTGTGTTCTATTGTTTTGTATTGTGTTAATTCTATTATATTTTCAATTGATAGCAATTCATGTGGTGCCTACATGAAGGGACCACCTTTTTTCTCTATTTTGGTGAGACAGTTCTCAAAGAAGCAAGTGTGTGCATTGTTGTGTGCCTTAATTTCTTTAATAACAGTGCTGCTACCAATTTTAGTAGAAATATGGTATAGATGTATTGATCGAGATTCCATATAAATTTGTGAGTAAATACAGTGCGAGTTTAGGTAAGATCAGGCGGGATTTGGCGGGATTGCATACAATGGTGGTGCGGGATTTGGCGGGATTCGGCAGTTTCAAAGTACAATGCCAAAGTGCATTCATAAAACCTTTGGAGTGTTTTTCATCATTGTTCATTCTGCTCAGTGTAGTTGCATGGACAATTTGGGCTGAAAATTTTAGTTGAATCTGGGACCAGTCAAGGAATTATGATGTCTGTCCTCTGTGGCAACCCTGATATTAAATGCTTTCCATGCAACAGTCGTGAACATCAATTGGTCAGGTGGTTTTTTAGAAGATTCTAATGTTCTGTTATATAAAAGAGATCCAAGTTTAGCCTACATGTATATGTGTAGTGCTAGAGAACAATTTGCTTTATTTAGCAGTAGAGTTCTTAATAACGCAGTGAGAAGGTTACAATGTATTATTAAGGTTTCCAGATATATATGACTGGAATCAAGTAAGAAAAGACTAAAAATACAGTGTAAATTGTATAGTTTATACATGCATGCTCAGTCCTACACAAACAGTGATTATTGAATAATAAACATTTTGTGTTCTACAAATGTACTTTGTGTATTGTGCTATATATATGCTTAGTTGGCCTCTCTTCAACTGATTTGAACACATTTATCATTGTTTTTGTCAACATATTGAATTTTGGTTGTTTCTAACAATTACTTTGAAACCAACAACACTGTTCGGCCATTTGAAATGGTTACCTCAAATTCATTATGATTTCAATTATTAATTGGTTAATACAACCATTCAGTATGGGCAATACAACCATGGGGCAATTGGTTACAACTACCATCAATGGGTTGATATAACCATTATAGTTTTGGTTGTTTAATAATTATTTCGGCCATAAATAATTGGTTACTTCAGATTCATTGTTAGTTTTTACTTAGCTTTCTGGATTATTTACAGCGAAACTAAACAGCATAATTATCTTCTAGCGAACATAATAATCCCATGCGATATATGTTTTATACTATAAAATTCTGTTCACGTCTAATGGTTGTAAACGGACCAAGAATCGCCATGGACACGAAAGGTAATGACTACAAGGGAAAGCGAAGGTTTTGAAACATTTTATTAGAGGTAGGCGCATATCGGAAGATGTTGCTCAAAGTATAATAATAAAAATATAATAATAATAACGGATTAATGAGTGGCATTTCCACGAGGTGGCTCTTCATCCACTGATGGGCCTCGGCTACGATTTAAAGTCCTTATCCGAGAAGACGTGAAGGTCTAACCATTTGCAGCTCGTGAACGAAATTGTTTCAAAAAGGCAGCACCTTCTTCTCAGTTATTTTAAGACCCTGAATGTTGGTCCGGAACCTGCGACCTCCCACACACCAGACCGGCGCTGAACCACTGAGCTAACCTGAAGACGGTAAGAAGTCCATATAGTATACTTCTTCTATAAGAAGCCCAGGTACCCTGACTTGTCAACTTGCATTTTAACAAAAGACACAATAAACAAAACTCTACTTAGAATTGGAGACAGTGTGGAACAAAGAAGGTGGCTTTATTGTCAAAACAACATGTCGGCTAGTTTATAATTAAAGTTCATATCATTGCAAACCGCTCGTAACAACGTAGTTTGACCATATAAGAACAAAAAGCATAAGAACAACTAATGACATACTCGTCGTTAATATCTGGATACAGTTCCTATTTAAAGAAGTTGTTGCAACTGCAAAATGTTAGTTGTTTTCTTAGTCATGCATGAGTCCGTAAGGCATTTCAGTCAGAGATTATAGACATTCAAATTATGTGAAACGACATCGACGGTCCAATTGAAAGCATCTAAGTCTATTTCGGATAAGATGTTGCTCAAAGTATACTATAAGAATTCGTACCCTAACTTGTCAACTTGCATTTTAACAAAAAATAAATAAATAAACAAAACTATTGGCTTGTTTTCAAAAGTACATCACGGCTACTATATAATTAGTTGCTTTATACTGTCTAGTAGCACTGCATGCCTTTATTCTTAAACAGCTCTTAATCCAGACATTAATCATTGATTGCTTTGAAATTGCCTTTATTATAGTTTCTTAGTTTCTAAGTTTGAAATCAGTTAATTAATGTGTTACTGTATAGCAAATTTGTAGTAAACATACTCTATTAGTATCTAGTAAACATACTCTATTATCTGGCGAATATAATAACCCCAGGCTATGCTATGTAATTAAAATGTAGGTGATTCCAATTATGCTCAACATTTTCGAAAACCTCAACAATTCTAACATTAATATTAGTTCTCTCCGATCAAGCTTCTAACTGCCCGAAAGTGTGATAACATATTCTCTTTCACTTTTTGAGATTCTATTTAATTTCGATTAAATCTTTAACCCTTTCCATTGGCCGTGTACCCTCGACAAGGGCTTTAACGGTGGAGACTTGAAAGGCTATGAGCTCTCAATATATTTACCGCATTCCGTAAATTCTAACCACTCCGCTTGAAATTATTTTGTTTATCCATCTGAATAAACAGACGTTAATAGTTAATTTGTGTAAGACAAACGTTGCTTGACATCATTTCAGAAGGTCTGTATCCTTCAATATATAACACAAGTCGGTCAACACAAATATCAGAAACAAAAACAACAAAATATCGTATTTTGTCTCATCGAAGCAGCCACTTTATATAAGAGAAGGAGGTTTGAGTTTACCTGTATACTAAAGAGAATTCAGGGCATGTTTTAGCTTATGTATTAACGTTTAAGCAATTTACCTCAAAGTTTTTTAGCTTACATCGTGACAGTAAGAAGTCCAGTATACTATATAGTATACTTCTTCTATAAGAAGCCCAGGTACCCTGACTTGTCAACTTGCATTTTAACAAAAGACACAATAAACAAAACTCTACTTATAATTGGAGACAGTGTGGAACAAAGAAGGTGGCTTTATTGTCAAAACAACATGTCGGCTAGTATATAATTAAAGTTCATATCATTGCAAATCGCTCGTAACAACGTAGTTTGACCATATAAGAACAAAATGCATAAGAACAACTAATGACATACTCGTCGTTAATATCTGGATACAGTTCCTATTTAAAGAAGTTGTTGCAACTGCAAAATGTTAGTTGTTTTCTTAGTCATGCATCAGTCTGTAAGGCATTTCAGTCAGAGATTATAGACATTCAAATTATGTGAAACGACATCGACGGTCCAATTGAAAGCATCTAAGTCTATTTCGGATAAGATGTTGCCCAAAGTATACTATAAGAATTCGTACCCTAACTTGTCAACTTGCATTTTAACAAAAAATAAATAAATAAACAAAACTATTGGCTTGTTGTCAAAAGTACATCACTGCTACTATATAATTAGTTGCTTTATACTAGTAGCACTGCATTCCTTTATTCTTAAACAGCTCTTAATCCAGACATTAATCACTGATTGCTTTGAAATTGCCTTTATTATAGTTTCTTAGTTTCTAAGTTTGAAATCAGTTAATTAAGGTGTTACTGTATAGCAAATTTGTAGTAAACATACTCGAATACCGCAGGAACCCAAATCTTTGGAAGTCGAGCATAATTGTTCAGAATTATTTTATAAACAATTCTCATCATGTTTATACATTTTACTGTTAAACATTATATCGTACTTACTGAGTGTTCCTGTCACAAATGTAGTAACCAAAAGAACGAACCTTATCCTACGAAACATAAGGCCCATCGACTAGATCACTTTGAGCCAGGCTGATTAAAGATTCAAAAAACATCGCACCATCAAATATCACAGCAACAAACAGATCATCCATGCATGGCAATTCGCTTAACTGCATCATAGAATACTCTCTCTAAAGAAAAATATGAGTAATTATTTACCTCCCATGTATTCGGCATACTTTGTATTTTAATCAACTCCGTTTTAAAATATTCTGAGTTTGATAGAGTTACCTACAAAATGTTTACCGACTAAAACAAGGTAACACATTTGGGCATCACATAAGTGAATGATATACATGTAAGGTCAAAGATGCCAAACCAAAGCTCGCGTGATTGGATTATGTGAAGTAAATGTTTACATTAGTACAAATGACTGTCTAAGGGGAGGTATCAAGGCCTAGTTATAAAGGACACGAGAAAGCAAACATTAGCACATGTCATATACATGTAAGCTAAGAGGTTAGTCATCCCTGAATGGGTTTAGGGGGAGTTATTAAGCGCATAAGAAAGAGAGGGTGGAAGAGGAAGAGGGAGCACTGCCCTGCTTCACTTCTTTTTCCTTCCCCTCCCTAGCTGCTACGCAGGCTAGCTTTTATACTTTACTAGACTAAATAGTACAAAAATATACATGAAAGCTTACAGAATTAACTTGTTTCCTCTAGTAAACGTATTGGTTCTTTATATAGTTTCTAAACTAAACAAAATCAGACCTCTTCCCCGATGGTCTTTAATTTTGTAGTCAAAAGAATTAAACCCCATGGGCCATTGACTTGTAGCACAAGTCTTATATGTTGAATATGAAACTACAGTTTATTTATTTATTGGTATTTTACAGAATTCGCAAGAAAATAATAATGTAGAGATCGTAAATGTGCCCCTCTTCGTATATTGGGATATCTTTTTCCCACATTTCTCAAAGTTATACTCCAATCATTTCTAGTTATTACCCAATTATAATCCAAATTTGGTAAACTACAGTGTTTTCCAGTGATTAGACAAAAGTTTCATTCATATTTATTAATTCTTGTAGAGACACCAATCTTAAAACAGTGCAAAAAGAAATAAACCTGAATCAATAACTGATATGTGAATACATGTACGTAATAACTTGGACAAGCTATTTATCGGTTCTTCCTTCATGTAGGCAGACATGAATTACTACCAAATTCTATTGTGTTCTATTGTTTTGTATTGTGTTAATTCTATTATATTTTCAATTGATAGCAATTCATGTGGTGCCTACATGAAGGGACCACCTTTTTTCTCTATTTTGGTGAGACAGTTCTCAAAGAAGCAAGTGTGTGCATTGTTGTGTGCCTTAATTTCTTTAATAACAGTGCTGCTACCAATTTTAGTAGAAATATGGTATAGATGTATTGATCGAGATTCCATATAAATTTGTGAGTAAATACAGTGCGAGTTTAGGTAAGATCAGGCGGGATTTGGCGGGATTGCATAAAATGGTGGTGCGGGATTTGGCGGGAATCGGCAGTTTCAAAGTACAATGCCAAAGTGCATTCATAAAACCTTTGGAATGTTTTTCATCATTGTTCATTCTGCTCAGTGTAGTTGCATGGACAATTTGGGCTGATAAATTTAGTTGAATCTGGGACCAGTCAAGAAATTGTGATGTCTGACCTCTGTGGCAACCCTGGTATTAAATGCTTTCCATGCAACAGTCGTGAACATCAATTTGTCAGGTGGTTTTTAGAAGATTTTAATGTTCTGTTATATAAAAGAGATCCAAGTTTAGCCTACATGTATATGTGTAGTGCTAGAGAACAATTTGCTTTATTTAGCAGTAGAGTTCTTAATAACGCAGTGAGAAGGTTACAATGTATTATTAAGGTTTCCAGATATATATGACTGGAATCAAGTAAGAAAAGCCTAAAAATACAGTGTAAATTGTATAGTTTATACATGCATGCTCAGTCCTACACAAACAGTGATTATTGAATAATAAACATTTTGTGTTCTACAAATGTACTTTGTGTATTGTGCTATCTATATGCTTAGTTGGCCTCTCTTCAACTGATTTGAACACATTTATCATTGTTTTGTCAAAATATTGAATTTTGGTTGTTTCTAACAATTACTTTGAAACCAACAACACTGTTCGGCCATTTGAAATGTTACCTCAAATTCATTATGATTTCAATTATTAATTGGTTAATACAATCATTCAGTATGGGCAATACAACTATGGTGCAATTGGTTACAACTACCATCAATGGGTTGATATAACCATTATAGTTTTGGTTGTTTAATAATTATTTCGAAAATAAATAACTGGTTACTTCAGATTCATTGTTAGTTTTTACTTAGCTTTCTGGATTATTTACAGCGAAACTAAACAGCATAATTATCTTCTAACGAACATAATTATAATCCCATGCGATATATGTTTTATACTATAAAATTCTGTTTACGTGTAATGGTTATAAACGGCCCAAGAATCGCCATGGACACGAAAGGTAATGACTACAAGGGAAAGCGAAGGTTTTGAAACATTTTATTAGAGGTAGGCGCATATGGGAAGATGTTGCTCAAAGTATAATAATAAAAATATTATAATAATAACGGATTAATCAGTGGCATTTCCACGAGGTAGCTCTTCGTCCACTGATTGGCCTCCGCTACGATTTAAAGTCCTTATCCGAGAAGACGTGAAGGTCTAACCATTTGCAGCTCGTGAACGAAATTGTTTCAAAAAGGCAGCACCTTCTTCTCAGTTATTTTAAGACCCTGAATGTTGGTCCGGAACCTGCGACCTCCCACACAACAGACCGGCGCTGAACCACTGAGCTAACCTGATGACGGTAAGAAGTCCAGTATACCATATAGTATACTTCTTCTATAAGAAGCCCAGGTACCCTGACTTGTCAGCTTGCATTTTAACAAAAGACACAATAAACAAAACTCTACTTAGAATTGGAGACAGTGTGGAACAAAGAAGGTGGCTTTATTGTCAAAACAACATGTCGGCTAGTTTATAATTAAAGTTCATATCATTGCAAACCGCTCGTAACAACGTAGTTTGACCATATAAGAACAAAAAGCATAAGAACAACTAATGACATACTCGTCGTTAATATCTGGATACAGTTCCTATTTAAAGAAGTTGTTGCAACTGCAAAATGTTAGTTGTTTTCTTAGTCATGCATCAGTCTGTAAGGCATTTCAGTCAGAGATTATAGACATTCAAATTATGTGAAACGACATCGACGGTCCAATTGAAAGCATCTAAGTCTATTTCGGATAAGATGTTGCTCAAAGTATATTATAAGAATTCGTACCCTAACTTGTCAACGTGCATTTTAACAAAAAATAAATAAATAAACAAAACTATTGGCTTGTTGTCAAAAGTACATCACGGCTACTATATAATTAGCTGCTTTATACTAGTAGCACTGCATGCCTTTATTCTTAAACAGCTCTTAATCCGGGCATTAATCATTGATTGCTTTGAAATTGCCTTTATTATAGTTTCTTAGTTTCTAAGTTTGAAATCAGTTAATTAATGTGTTTACTGTATAGCAAATTTGTAGTAAACATACTCTATTAGTATGTAGTAAACATACTCTATTATCTGGCGAATATAATAACCCCAGGCTATGCTATGTAATTAAAATGTAGGTGATTCCAATTATGCTCAACATTTTCGAAAACCTCAACAATTCTAACATTAATATTAGTTCTTTCCGATCAAGCTTCTAACTGCCCGAAAGTGTGATAACATATTCTCTTTCACTTTTTGAGATTCTATTTAATTTCGATTAAATCTTTAACCCTTTCGATTGGCCGTGTACCATCGACAAGGGCTTTAACGGTGGAGACTTGAAAGGCTATGAGCTCTCAATATATTTACCGCATTCCGTAAATTCTAACCACTCCGCTTGAAATTATTCTGTTTATCCATCTGAATAAACAGACGTTAATAGTTAATTTGTGTAAGACAAACGTTGCTTGACATCATTTAAGAAGGTCTGTATCCTTCAATATATAACACAAGTCGGTCAACACAAATATCAGAAACAAAAACAGCAAAATATCGTATTTTGTCTCATCGAAGCAGCCACTTTATATAAGAGAAAGGAGGTTTGAGTTTACCTGTATACTAAAGAGAATTCAGGGCATGTTTTAGCTTATGTATTCACGTTTAAGCAGTTTACCTCAAAGTTTTTTAGCTTATATCGTGACATTAAAAAGTCCAGTATACTATATAGTATACTTCTTCTATAAGAAGCCCAGGTACCCTGACTTGTCAACTTGCATTTTAACAAAAGACACAATAAACAAAACTCTACTTAGAATTGGAGACAGTGTGGAACAAAGAAGGTGGCTTTATTGTCAAAACAACATGTCGGCTAGTTTATAATTAAAGTTCATATCATTGCAAACCGCTCGTAACAACGTAGTTTGACCATATAAGAACAAAAAGCATAAGAACAACTAATGACATACTCGTCGTTAATATCTGGATACAGTTCCTATTTAAAGAAGTTGTTGCAACTGCAAAATGTTAGTTGTTTTCTTAGCCATGCATCAGTCTGTAAGGTATTTCAGTCAGAGATTATAGACATTCAAATTATGTGAAATGACATCGATGGTCCAATTGAAAGCATTTAAGTCTATTTCTGATAAGATGTTGCTCAAAGTATACTATAAGAATTCGTACCCTAACTTGTCAACTTGCATTTTAACAAAAAATAAAACTATTGGCTTGTTGTCAAAAGTACATCACTGCTACTATATAATTAGTTGCTTTATACTTGTAGCACTGCATGCCTTTTTTCTTAAACAGCTCTTAATCCAGACATTAATCATTGATTGCTTTGAAATTGCCTTTATTATAGTTTCTTAGTTTCTTAGTTTGAAATCAGTTAATTAATGTGTTACTGTATAGCAAATTTGTAGTAAACATATTCGAATACCGGAGGAGCCCAAATCTTTCGAAGTCGAGCATAATTGTTCAGAATTATTTTATAAACAATTCTCATCATGCTGATACATTTTACTGTTAAACATTATATCGTACTTACTGAGTGTTCCTGTCACAAATGTAGTAACCAAAAGAACGAAGCTTATCCTACGAAACATAAGGACCATCGACTAGCTCACTTTGAGCCAGGCTGATTAAAGATTCAAAAAACATCGCACCATCAAATATCACAGCAACAAACAGATCATCCATGCATGGCAATTCGCTTAACTGCATCATAGAATGGCCTCTCTAAAGACAAATATGAGTAATTATTTACCTCCCATGTATTCCGTATACTTTGTATTTTAATCAACTCCGTTTTAAAATATGCTGAGCATGATAGAGTTACCTACAAAATGTTTACCGACTAAAACAAGGTAACACATTTGGGCATCACATAAGTGAATGATATACATGTAAGGTCAAAGGTGCCAAACCAAAGCTCACGTGATTGGATTATGTGAAGTAAATGTTTACATTAGTACAAATGACTGTCTAAGGAGAGGTATCAAGGATTATTCTTAAAGTTATAAAGGACACGAGAAAGCAAACATTAGCACATGTCATATACATGTAAGCTAAGACGTTAGTCATCCCTGAATGGGTTTAGGGGGAGTTATTAATCGCATAAGAAAGAGGCGGTGGAAGAGGAAGAGGGAGGACTGCCCTGCTTCACCTCTTTTTCCTTCCCCTCCCTTTCCCTTGAGCTTCTACTCAGGCTAGCTTTTATACTTTACTAGACTAAATAGTACAAAAATATACATGAAAGCTTACAGAATTAACTTGTTTCCTCTAGTAAACGTATTGGCCCTTTATATAGTTTCTAAACTAAACAAAATCAGACCTCTTCCCCGATGGTCTTTAATTTTATAGTCAAAAGAATTAAACCCCATGGGCCATTGACTTGTAGCACAAGTTGAATATGAAACTACAGTTTATTTATTTATTGGTATTTTACAGAATTCGCAAGAAAAAAAATAATTTATGCCTTCCCCCTTCCTTCAAGGCGTAATACCCAAAGTGCTGCATTCACTGAGCTTGTTTGCTGGGCAAAATACTATAACTCACATACAGGCATGATTTGGAGAAATATGGCTATGAGCCAAAGCCCATAGCCGCTTTTAATAGAAAATATTCATTTCAATAGTAATTAGTTACTTGTTTACAAATGTTGATCTAATCAATTTTTTGCCCAGTAAAGGTGAAGGCAAGGAAAACGGAACATGATCATAAATCTATATGTGTAAACCAAAGGACGGAAGGCGGCATGGGGAGGAGGTGGGAAATTAGTTTCACACGTCCTCTCTCAATGAGAAATCAAAGAGAATGACTGACAAACAACCACCAAAGGTCATATGATCATTCTGTAAGCCATATAGGGTGGTCAATTATAATGACACTTGTAATCCCAAGAAGCCTACAACATGGCATTGTGTATGAAATACCAAGCATTTAATAATTACAATCAGAAGGAGGAAGGCATAAAATTCCTATTCGCAAGCAAATATTTTATTTATGCCTTCCCCCTTCCTTCAAGGCGTAATACCCAAAGTGCTGCATTCACTGAGCTTGTTTGCTGGGCAAAATACTATAACTCACATACAGGCATGATTTGGAGAAATATGGCTATGAGCCAAAGCCCATAGCGGCTTTTAATAGAAAATATTCATTTCAATAGTAATTAGTTACTTATTTACAAATGTTGATCTAATAATTTTTTTGCCCAGTAAAGGTGAGGGCAAGGAAAACGCCAAAAGCATCGCGATGAAAGAAGTGATGCTGCCCCACCCCAGGCGAATGCAGCACTGACAAATGTCTCATCATGTTGATAATATAATAATAATGGCCTAATGGTTGCCCCTGCCAACCATTTAGTATAAAATAAACAATATAATACTGATTGTTACTGGCCTAATAGAATGGTTGCCCTTGCTAACTATTCAGTATAAAATAGATGGCAATCTAATTGCTACTGGCCTAATAGAATGGTTGCCCTTGCTAACCATTCAGTATAAAATAGATGATAATCTAATTGCTACTGGCCTAAATAGAATGGTTGTCCTTGCTAACCATTCACTATAAAATGGATGATAATCTAATTGCTACTGGCCTAATAGAATGGTTGCCCCAGTATAAAATAGATGATAATCTAATTGCTACTAGCCTAAATAGAATGGTTGCCCTTGCTAACCATTCAGTATAAAATGGATGATAATATAATTGCTACTGGCATAATAAAATGGTTGCCCTTGCTAACCATTTAGTAAATTAAGGGATACTGCAATACGAATAAAATTGTTAATAGCCGATAACTAATAGAATGGTTGTCCTTGCTAACCATTCACTCTAAAATGGATGATAATATAATTGCTACTGGCCTAATAGAATGGTTGCCCTTGCTAACCATTCACTATAAAATGGATGATAATATAATCGCTACTGGCCTAATATAATCGCTACTGGCCTAATAAAATGGTTGCCCTTGCTAACCATTTAGTAAATTAAGGGATACTGCAATACGAATAAAATTGTTAATAACCGATAGCTAATATAATGGTTGCCCCTGCTAACCATTCACTATAAATTATATAATATTGTCATAGCTTACTAGCTCAATATAATGCCCGAGGGTGCAGCAGGGCGACCTAATCTGTTGGGGTTAGCATTGCCTGACTGCATGGGCCACAGATTGCGGTTAAACTGGGGGCTACGAATCTGTGGATATATACTGAGACCGAAGCCACAGTTCACCATGTATATCCCCCCAGGGTAAGGCACTGGCATGAGTCTGCTTTAAAAAACGAAAGTTATCATCATAAAAACGCCAATTTTGTCCCCTGGTGGCCAAGTCCCTAATAATATCACCATATTTCATGAGGGCTGGTGCCTCGTTAGGATATTTGGAGGTGTAAACTCCGACAAAGATATGGAAGGCGGCCATCCAAACATCAATTGTACAAATCTTTTTAGGCCTGCTGGATGGTTCCAGTGAGAGACATGGTGAATTGCCCCCTTCGGCGTTGCTAATGCAAATCTGGAATTTTTCATCCAGCATAGGATTTTCCAAAAGAGAGCCAAAATCAATGTAATCACCGTTCCACATCTTTGCCCGGAGTTTAGAGGGTATCCTGGCATCTATGGGCAAGCTAACTGAATGGAATAGCTGTGTGGGTTTAGCAATGTGCTCACCTGACAGGGCAAAATGTGCAGCATCTACAGACCCTTGTACAGTAGATGCTGCACATGTCCCTGGGAGGGTAGTTGACAAAGCCCCGAGGGGGACAGCCGGGATAGCTATAGCTTCTGCATCAGTCTCTGGACTGATAGAGGGAAGAGGCAGAAAAGCAGCTCCTGTTGAGGTACATGTACCAGAAGAATTGGTGACTGGTGGTGCAAGTCTCTTTGCCACTTCCTCCGTAACTGTGGTAACCAGGCGGTCGAAGAAGCCTGGAGGAAAGGAGAATGCTGGGGCTGAGGTGGGTGGCGGAGGCTCGAAAACAGATTCCACTGATGGAATAGTGGACTGTGCGGGTATTGATGCTGGTACAGGAGCTGGTATGGCACACCGTACCCTTCGAATTGACCTTGCCACCAGTGCCTCTGTGGCCCCAACAGATATGCGCTTCTGCCGTTGGGATCGCTTAGGAGGCATGCTGCAACACAAAAATATCTCGAAAAAAGGCAGAAACATAGCCCACGAATAACAATTGATGAACAATGGAGTGATTGTTGTTGGCAGAATAGAAGGGGGGAAAATGGCAGGTCCAAACCATGGCAGACATAAAGTCTGCCGCACCAGCAAGTCCCTTTGTGCCACAATAAATAATAATTCGAGGATCGTACCCTCTGGCGAACGAATTCCAAAAACATAATAATTCGAGGATCGTACCATCTGGAGAACGAATTCCCAAAAACATAATAATTCGAGGATCGTACCCGCTGGAGAACGAATTCCCCAATACAAAATAATTCGAGGATCGTACCCTCTGGCGAACGAATTCCAAAAACATAATAATTCGAGGATCGTACCCTCTGGCGAACGAATTCCAAAAACATAATAATTCGAGGATCGTACCATCTGGAGAACGAATTCCTCAAAACATAATAATTCGAGGATCGTACCCGCTGGAGAACGAATTCCCCAATACAAAATAATTCGAGGATCGTACCCTCTGGAGAACGAATTCCCAAAAACATCCTGATAATAATTCGAGGATCGTACCCTCTGGAGAACGAATTCCCCTATACATAATATAACACACATTAACGATCAATGAATGAATACAAATGAGATAAGGGACAACACACTGAACTGCCTTGTACTAAAGGAATTTTAAGCACGACTCCGTGTTATTTAAAGCATGCCCAATGCTTTTAATATGGCTCCCCTATAGCTACGATATAAATGATATTGACCCGATTGATCCGGTGAACACCATCTTTTAACAGGAAACCTTGGGAAAGATTATTGATCTTTTTATGAGACCACCAGAAAACATTAGGCAGCGGCTCTAGCACAACATTAAGATAATGATTTAGCGTGTCGGCGCGGGCATTGAAATTTGAGAAGAACGCATGGTCTTGGGGAGTGCCACGCGGGAGCACTTCGCAAACGGCAATCACGCTAACTGAAAATCGCTCACGCATCAAGCAAACGAAATCCTCGATCGCGGAACCGACAGTCTCGGGCCTCATAGCACCCGATAAATCGTTCGTGCCAATTTCTAAAATGATAATATCGGGGGAAATCCGCGAAACCACACCAAGGTCATATTCCTGTAGTTTTGGAACAGTACGCCCTCCAACACCGAACATATGAACGTTCGCTGTCCCAAGTAATTTAAAATTACAGTCTGTACGAGCATCGAAGCACGATTGTAAATTGTATTGCAGCCGCTTTACAAAAGAATGGCCGAGAATAAGGACTGTTGGGATGTGAATTGCGATGTAAATGTGTATGAATGTTAGCGTGATAGCGTGCCGTAGGCGTACAAACGCAAGCGTGCATCAAAATATCGCAATTAATGATGGAAAATCGCGACGAAAATAAGATAGACTTAATTATAAAGTTGTATTGTCCCTCATACGAATAATGATACACAACAGGGGAGTGTGAAATAAACGTAAAATGTCTTACCTTGTTAAAATTAGTTTCACACGTCCTCTCTCAATGAGAAATCAAAGAGAATGACTGACAAACAACCACCAAAGGTCATATGATCATTCTGTAAGCCATATAGGGTGGTCAATTATAATGACACTTGTAATCCCAAGAAGCCTACAACATGGCATTGTGTATGAAATACCAAGCATTTAATAATTACAATCAGAAGGAGGAAGGCATAAAATTCCAATTCGCAAGCAAATATTTTATGTAGAGATGGTAAATGTGCCCCTCTTCATATATTGGGATATCTTTATCCCACATTTCTCAAAGTTACTCCAATCATTTCTAGTTATTACCCAATTATAATCCAAATTTGGTAAACTACAGTGTTTTCCAGTGATTAGACAAAAGTTTCATTCATATTTATTAATTCTTGTAGAGACACCAATCTTTAAACAGTGCAAAAATAAATAAACCTGAATCAATAACTGATCTGTGAATACGTAATAACTTGGACAAGCTATTTATCGGTTCTCCCTTCATGTAGGCAGACATGAATTACTACCAAATTCTATTGTGTTCTATTGTTTTGTATTGTGTTAATTCTATTATATTTTCAATTGATAGCAATTCATGTGGTGCCTACATGAAGGGACCACCTTTTTGCTCTATTTTGGTGAGACAGTTCTCAAAGAAGCAAGTGTGTGCATTGTTGTGTGCGTTAATTTCTTTAATAACAGTGCTGCTAGAGTAATACAGTGCGAGTTTAGGTGAGATCAGGCGGGATTTGGTGGGATTGCATAAAATGGTGGTGCGGGATTTTGCGGGATTTTGCGGGATTCGGCGGGTTCTGGGCCTATAACAGGCCTTGTTTCTTCATGTCTGCTTCGTGTAGTTATTTACTGACTGTTTTTTTATAACTGTAATCTAGAACTAACTTGCATATTTTCTGTACGTATTTGTGAACTTTTCAAAGTACAGCAACTATGCAAATTAGCTACTGTTTTATCGAAAATGCATATTTGCTGTATTTTGAAATCGTTTCCAAATACAACAAATCTGCAAATTTGTCGTACTATCCCTAGTTTCCATGTATTACCACGTGACCTGAAACGAGACCTGAAACGAGAATGTAAATGCATGATATAGCATCACAATTATTGTAATATTATGTATACTACCAAATTAAGGTCATTTAGACAGGCGAAAGAAAATGGAACAACAACAACAACAACAACACTTTTATTTAGCACTAGGAGTTACATATACAATGATAATTATGTCCATTACAGAATATGAGATGCAGGCCACCTGCAATAACCATAAGGGGCTAGACGAGGCAGGTGGCTATTAAAAAAGGAAGAAACATTTGTGGTCAGGGAAAGTCTATGGTGCCAAACTAAGCAAGCAGGAAAACAAAAACTAGACAACTAACTAAACTCTATTATAACGAATAATAATACTAGTAAATGTAATATAATATACCAAAAAAAAAAAGGTGATTAGACCGTTATATGTATAGGGAAAAAAAGCAGAAGCTAAAAACCAACACAAAAGGAAATAAATAGAGCCAGAGATCAGTCTTTAATAGGTGTTAATTAGGTGAACCTTTAGTTTTCGCTTGAAAGAAAACATATTTAAAGATTTAAGGGACTCATCGACAACATTCCATATTTTAGGTCCAGCAAATCTAATGTTGAACATACCATAATTAGTGCGGGCTGAAGGCAGAGTAAATGTAGGTTTGGATGCAAGGCGTGTGTTATAATGATGTTGACTCCTCACAAAAGTAAAAAAGTTACAGTAACTATCAGGAAGTTTGTCATGAGTGTACTAATGCATAAATACAGCAGTATATAAATGGGTTAGATTGGTTTTGTAAGTATTATCCCATATTAAAACACCATAAGTTAAATAGGGGAAGATAATTGAATAGTAAACTTGAGTGAGTGTGTATGTGGAGACAAAGTGCCTAAGCTTTGAAAGTGGACCGATACCTCTAGAATGTTTTTTTGAGAGCTCATGAATATGATCCTTCCAGTTTAAATTGGCATCTATAATAACTCCAAGATATTTAATACTTTTATTTTCTTCAATCACTTTGTCATTAATCCTAAGCTTTACTGAATAATTAACTTTTTTCTGAGAAGGATGAAAAATGGCAAAATTAGATTTATCAATATTTAGGGAGAGCTTATTTGCACATAACCATTCATTCACACCACACAGTTTATTATTCAGATTAGCTTCTAGAGTTTGTAGGCTTCTGTGAGAACTGAATAAATTTGAGTCATCTGCAAACAGGTGAAAGTCAATATCAGTTGCAGAGTTATGGAAATCATTAATGTAAATAAGAAATAAGAGAGGGCCTAGGACTGAGCTCTTAGGGGCACCACAAGTCTGGGCTTTTCTTCAGACTTTACATTGCCGATGGAAGCGAATTGTTTTCTATTTGCAAGATATGAACAGAACCAATCTTTTGCTACCCCTCTATTTCCATAATATTCAAGTTTCTTAATTAAAATTGTGTGGTCAACAGTGTCAAAAGCTTTGCTTAAGTCTAAGAAAATGCCACAAGAGAAAAGTTTATTTTCAATAGCCTTTTGAATTTTGTCAGTGATGAGCAAAATTGCATGTACTGTGGAATGGTTAGATCGAAAGCCAAATTGACCATTGAAAAATATTTTATTTAACTCAAGAAATTTTAAAATCCTGTTGTACATTAATGATCACTAGAATCTATCTAGCTAGGGGAATAAAGTACTTATCTTGGAATTTTCGATAGATCTTCTTTATAGGAGATAAGACGAGCTGGGCTGTCTTTATTCTTTCTGAGGTATACTCTGCCATTATGGGTCCAGATGAACTTAAAGTTCTGGTCTCGCTTGAACTTGCGGCACTCCTCGAAAAGTTCCCTGTTCCTCGGACTTAGGCTTTCAGAGATATACAACTTATTCTCAGACAACCTTGACAGCCCAATATCACTTGTGGTCTTCCCATAGAGATACTTGCGAGCTTGATAGTACTCCTCTTTAGTTTCCCTCCTTACGAATTTCACTATAACTTTCGGGAATCTGAGCGACGGGTCGATTTCTCGAACGGCTCCATCTCTCAGCCTTGAGCTATAGCTTGCATCGAAATTACTTCTCGGTAGCCGGTGGCTTACGGAAATGTCAGTCACGTTTAACTCCAGCCCCATAAGAGTGCCAACTTTTATTACTAGCTCCATTGTATCTTCGCCGGGCTCTTCTGGGAGTCCTGTTATCTCGACGGTTTGACGGCGAGAGTATTATTCGATATCATTCATCTCGCTAGCCAAGTCAATAGCAACTTTTGATAGCCTTCCAACCTCACTTTTCAGGAAATTGTTTTCTTGTTGGGTTGTTTGAAGATTATATTTAAGCTGGCTTACTCTTTTTGTGACAAGATCGAATTGGTCGCTGAGGAAACTTACACACGACTTCAGCTGCTCCATTGGGTCCCGAACAGGCTTGAGTAATTCTCTTCAAGTTTCTCTTCGAGTTTTTCGTTCAAAATCGTTCTAAGAACACCTTCAGTTATAGGAGAATCTTGGCCCATAGTTAATGAAATAAAATACGAAAAACAGGTAAAGCAAAGCATCGGCGGAGCTCAGATAATAGCGTCCATTGCCTTGCCTCCACCCAGTCCCAGTAAAGCTGCAGCATTACTATTACTATTTCGACACCATATCATAGATGCATTCTTCCAGGCCAGAAAAAGTTATGGAATTTAAGATGACAGTTACGTAATGCAAAAAGTCTTGAATTTTATTGCCAAGAATTAAACATGTTTTTGTATCTGATGATTGAGAAGGTCGTAACAACGAAGTGAATACAGCCAATTCGGCACATCTTGGCTTCCTTAATGTTGATCAACAAGCCTTTTTTCAAGCAGCTTTGAAAGTTCGGGAAAAAACTGCCTCAAACCTCAATCACCGGCTGCAAGCTAATATTATCCAATAGCATTAGTCATAGGAAAGTCATAGACCCATTTCATAAAGGCGTCCAATTTAAATTGGCATTGTCCTGGAGACTTTAGCCTCATGTTTACGTTGCTACACAAACGCGTTTTCACATGAATCTGATACTAACGATTCTTAAACTATAGTTATTCAAATTGGAGGTTGTTTATTCAATGGGTCTTGGGAATTGTGTTCCAAGCTTTTTTGAAATCCCTATAAGACGCATTGCTTATTAAACTATTTAAGTCCCAGTAAAACAGCAATACGAATAGTTAAGGTTTTATACTTGTTTACCTGCCCCTTAAATTCTTTTAGTGTGAAATACATGAAAATGTACCGTTCCACTGGAGAGAGATAATATGAACTGACCTTGTCATAGGAACTCAGCTTGATGCCGGACATTTTGGCGTTGTGAAAAAGGGAAACTTAACAGAGGTAGATGGTAAAACGCTATGTGCAGTCAAGATGGTTAAAGATGAGCTAAACACAATGGAACGTTTTGACCGCAGTTGTCTGCTTTTTGTAATGAAAACACTCCATAAGGACTAGGAGTACTAAGAACTACGATTCACGTTTGAATAAATGACAGTGAGTTTGATAGGATATGTCAAGGGGCAACCTTACCTGTCAACTTTCAGACACCTACGGTCACCAAATCATAGCGAAAAGAAGTTGAACTGATGAATGTTACAAGAGATTGTTTTAAAGCCATTGTAACCTCATTGTCCCGAAGTTGTTCGTTATAATGGGAGTTGGCAGTTTTTGATTTTGCTTTTCCTTGTATACAATATGTTGCATCCATTCTCGTCGCGATTAGCAATTAGTTCCTAACATATTCGTTCCTTCATATTGAGTACATACAAGTTAATATATTTTGGTAACATTACCGTTACGAGGTTTGATACGGAAAATCATCAATCATATAATGTAAGTTTCAATTGCATTCTCTTCCAGATGACTCCTCTGCCAAAGATCGCAGGGATCTTCACAGCGAGCTCGTGATCATGAGTGGCATCGGGTATCATCCAAATATCATCAATCTGATAGGTGCTCGTACTACACAAGGTAAGCTATAATGTACTTTGTCACACTTTAACCTTATTTCAATATGGCAAAAATGGAACGTAGGTGTATATAAACCAGTTCGTGTGTTATCTCTAGTCTCTAACAAATCATGGCTAACTCAGTTTAGAGCCAATACTACGTAGACTAACAGAACTACCCTAAATGTTGAGTTCAGTTTTTTTTACTTTATCGATTCGTACCTAAGCTCCAGAGCTATATTCACTGCGAGCCTTTCGAGATAAATAACACTTTTTGCCAATGAAAAGAGAAAGTTGGTGATTCGGGCTATGAAGACATTCTACATTTAAAAGCACTTTGTCTAACTTGAAGCTTATAATAATATTTACTTCAAACATGTTAGACTTCATAACTCTGGAAAACTGAATTGCCAGGAAAACATATTAATTACAATAAATATACTTGTTATAAAATGGTCGGTCCGCTTTGGGAAATTCAACACATCTCCTTTTATTGTTGATTTGCTAACATCATAGTGAACAAGTAGCAAGCAAATGCTCCATCCCAACAACTCGTTCCTGTGCTTCGTATAATTAGGCCGTAGTTACATGCCAGGGAAGGTTATGTTTTACTTAAGTGTACTTATGCATATTTATGTTTACATATTGATATTCCGCTTGACTTATTCTGCTCCTGAGGCAAGCCTTGCCGTTGTAGTGGACCTGTTGTTGAGTTGAAAGTAGTTTTAACTTATTGCAGCTTATTTTATGAATAGCCTAATATCGGGAATTATCGATTACAAAACTAAATTATTTTAGGAGTCATAAACAAAGCTTCTTCGATAAATTGGCCAGGAACTAGAGGTAATCCACACGAATGAAGAATATAGTATTACTCTACAGTTTGGATAGGGACAAATTAAGGAAATCGGAGTTCCTTGATATTCCTAAACGTCGATATTTTTAAACAGACTGTTCGAAATTACAATTGAAAATCGTTTGTAATTGTTCAGTTTCACTTAAATGTTAACAAATATGAATATTTTCTTCACTGTCATGGCAGGACTCGTTTAACCTTTGTTAATTCCAGTATTTTTGTGTTACTGTTTTATGTCTAAACAGGACCGTTGTACGTCATCGTTCAGTTAACAGAAAATGGCAGCCTCCTATAATATCTGCGACGCAACAGAGAGATGGACGATGACCTGAATGCTTGCTCGTTGCCTGATAGCGAAAAGTTCAGGATTGACCTGGATGTAGCTAGGGCAATGGAACATCTGGCAATGTTTAACGTAAGCAGTTGATCCTAACCATACCGTAGAATGAGTTCGTTTATGTGGTTATTCTTCCATTCTTGTAAAATGCATTGTGCAAAATGTTAGTATACAGAAAAGGATTTCTTTTACAATACAACGGATTAAGGTCCCAGCTATGTCTGCTTCGTCAGCGAAGTTCAACACTACATTTCATCAAAAAAAGTTAATAAGGCTAGCTTACTTCCTTGAAAAGGGGGTGCACAACATTTTAATCCTTAGCCCTTCGTTAGAGCTGCAACGAAGTTTTCGTTGTGATAAAGCTGGAGTTATTTTGTTACAATGTTTTAAAATCCTAATTAGACTGTTCGTACATTTGTAATATTTCTTTCAGAGCACTTTACTTGAACAAAAACGTAAAGAACTGTAAAGAACTGTCATTGTAGCCACCGATTTCTTTGTTTAGGTGTTCGTTTATTGTTCGTACAGTGTTCGTGAGTACTTTGTAAATAATTTAGTCAAGCGTTCTTTGCATTTGTAGCATGTTGTATAAATTCGTTTTCGCGCCGTTTTTTGTGAGTCGAGTTAATGCCGTCACACTGTAAAAACCAACTGGTTGAAACAACCAATTTTAATGGTTGCAACCATTTATTAATGGTGCTTTTGACCAATTATAAATGGTCAAAATACAACCCAAAAAATATGGTAATATTAACCTTTAAATAACTGGTTGAAACAACCAATTTTAATGGTTGCAACCATTTATTAATGGTTCTTTTGACCAATCATGAATGGTCCAAATATAACCAAAAAACTATGGTAAAATTAACATTTTTAGAATGGTCAGATTAATCTTTTTAAATTGGTTAGCCATAGTTGTATTAATTACGACAAAACAACCAATTACAAATGGTTACTTTAACCAATCATAATATGGTACAATCTACCCATTTGGAAATGGTTGTAATTATACATAGAAATAACCGTTTCTTAATGGTAGAATTGACATTTTCGAAATGGTACTAAGTAAATGAGGTACATTCAATTAGGAATATTTTTACCAGGATGTTGAAACTAAAACAAAACAATTAACGATTTGACAAGATTACTATTGTGATTTCAGAGATTTGGAGTACAATTTGGAGTAAAATTTAAGCGTTAAAATCACCCAACCGAATGCGTTGAATTAATTCTTCCTTAGAGTTAGCTAAAAACTCTTTGAAACCACATAGGCATGCCGAAGTCTAGTTTCATGAGCCGATTCCTATGCCGTAGATCGCAGCGAGTGCATGGGTAAAATGATAAAGCAGAGTCCGGAAATAGTTGTCTCAGATGCGGAGAACCGGGTATTTAAAAAAATATCTACTTTGCGAGGAAGTTTGCATGTAAATTGCTTATAAATGCATTAATAAACGAAAAATAATACTATAGTACGAAATAATATTATGAAAATAGTCCGGAAGATCAATCGATCTAGTCCGCAGTTGTTCCGCGAGTACAACCGTGTCTAGAGAGACTGGTAACTACAGTACAGTATTCGGTCAGCGGCAACGCTCATGAGTATATCAGGTTTCGGCGAGCGAACGATTTGAACGGTTCCACGACGAAGCATGCAGTTTGTGAGCGGTTTTTTCCTACAACTTCAGCGGATTTACAGAAGGTTACTAAGTTAAGAGTTTTGGAACCAAGCTAAGAATTCATGAAGACGTCGTTTGGGCCGTGAATGGCTCTTTATGGGCTGATATCCTTGGAGGAAACGAAACACTAAAGACGTACAGTTCGAAGACGGTAAGTTTAAAGTAATCCTTAATTTACCTACAAGTAGATATGTCGATCCGTAGGTCCCTTAATAATACTAACAAAAAGTAAATGAGTATTTCATGGATGAACTAATTTATAATAAATGCATGTGGCCCAGGGTCCAACGGCTGGGTTAATAAATTTGCTCTCAGTCTCACCTTGAACAGATTTAGAGTGAAAACACAAAGTCTCATTACAACTTAAATACACATTGGCGACTCGCATTAACATCTAGTTACAAGCTTAGGACATTGTAGTCTCCTTCGCACCCGACGGTTGCGAAGGAGACTAATGACATTGCGTTGTGTTTGAGTATATTTTGAATAATGATAAAAATAGACATAGTCAACCTCGTGTCTCAGCTCTACCCAAAAGTCTTCGCGGGCACCGGTATGTTAATCATATTATAACTTCCGGCCCATACTTCCGGTAAGCTACTAAATATACAGTGTAGCACTGTCATGGACAATGGCCACATGCATATCAACGTAATATACATTTTGACTACAACTGGCCAGTGTCTCAAGGGTCAAGTGAAAATCACTTGCAAATCAACAATTTTAGAACAACAAAATCCAGCACGATCCTTTCTATCTCCTATCATGTATGTTTATGGAATGTTGTCCTTCTAAGATGTTTGATTTTTTTATAATTTTCAAATGAATTCGTAAACACAACTTTTATTTGAATTGGAATAGTATATGGCCCGTTTGAATGGAAATGGTTCGTGAATTTGTAAACCAGCCATTGGCCTTGGTGAAACCATATACATGTATTTTTGGGGTAGCACTTTGCCTTTCACCTCAGTCGCCCCATTTGTGAGTTGAGTTTGTTGGTATTTTGCCCTTGCTCCAAGGGTTTTTCCGGGTTTCTCCAGTTTTCGTTCCTCCATAAAAACCAACATGCTAAATTTCAATTCAGTCATTGATTTACATTGTAGCCAGGTCCTGGCTTAGATCAGCCCTGTGGTTGTGCCGTACGTTCCAGGTCCTGTTACAAATTCAAGCTTATTTGTATCTGTTGACATGCACCTGTGTAGTTTTTCCCATGGTCTATGTTTTTTGGATAAACAGTTAAATGTTGAAGACTGCATTTGTGTAGGCTGGTCTCCTTTGAGGACTTCAGTTGGCCAGAATTGATTAAAAATATTCCTTGCTTCATTTTTTTAAAGAACTGGAAACTGTTCAAACTTATGAGAGACATACGCAGTTCAAATTTTATTTAAATCCCTTGGGCGGAAGTTGGCAAAAATTTAGATTCTTAATTTCTCACCTTATAAAATGAATGTTGAAAGGATTGTACATTTACACATGTACATGTAGCTTTCTGCCAATAGAAGTGATTAGAATCCAAGCTGGTTAAAAAAAATTACCAAAGCTTATGAAATCTTGATGCCAAACTAAATATTATTTACGGTGCTAGAAAAAGAAAAAAGTTGTGAAGATTTATTTAGAGAAAGTAAAATAGTCAGGGTTTTAAAAAATATTTTCAGGGTTTAAAAAAAAAACTACTACAGAAATTTTTTTAAAAAGTTTTTGAGCATTAAATTCAATCTTTCATAAGAATAATACACTTAGCAAATTCTATCACTGAGAAATATCTACATTCGGAGATATGATTTATCATTATCATAATGACCAGGGGAACATACAAGGGATAACTAATTTCTGTAAATGCATGGTTGTGCATTGTACCTCCTGGTCATTATGATAATTTCTCGACTTTTGAATGCACATGCCTATGCCGTTAGTTAACTGTGGCCTGTTTCATGAGAATGTTGTCAACGGTGATGTAATACAATAAGTTATTTATTTAGTTTCTTACTTGTACAAGGATCTGGGGCTTATAACGAATAGTGAATTTCTGTTCTAAAGCAGAAACCAGGGGTTTGTAAACATCGGTTGGATGCCAAATTGCTTCCAGGTCAATAACAAATAGTATGTTTATTTTTTTATAGAACGATGCTAAGACTGATATTGCCCATGAAGTGGAGGAGAGCAAGTTCCCATGACTGGTGTCGTCAGGCACACTTGAGGATGTGTAGTCCCTGACTTTGGCTGCAGAAGGAATGGTTGTGTGTCCATTTCCCCAAGGTGGCATAAACATTATTAATGTGATAATAATGCTATAATCAAGCTGTTATACATTTAATACATGTAGCTTGTACCCGATTGGCCACTCCAAAAATGTTTATGTTTTTAGAGTACTGGCATGCTCCTTGAAAAGCAGGGGGGGGTTTCTCTGCCAATAGGTGTAGACAATTTTATTTCCAAGAGTAGCTGAATGGCTGCACGGAAGGGTTTTCCATTGATTCTACATGAATATTTTTTTTCAACTTTCATTTTTATACATCATACGTAGCAGTAATGGCACTTATTTACTATCCAAATTATTAAAACGTGCAGTCGGGAGCCAGCCTCCATGGAAGCATTTGTATGTACCATGTGATCGAAGTTTTACATACCATGCAATGTCTGATCTCTTGGCTTGTTGGCCTTATTCCAGTGAAAGGCGGGCTATTGAGCTCGAATCCTTGCTAATACATTTCCATCTCTCGTAATATCGACCCAGCTTTTATAAACAACCATGCCGTTCAGCGTAAAAGCTAGCAAAGACAATCAATAATTTTCAGCACGTGGTACATGTATATACAAAATTTCAATCACGTGGTACAGATGAATGCTGCCTCTAGGCTGGCTCTTGATGTGACATTTTACCACTTGTGATTTTCATAGTAATATCTCTTTCGTGACGGGTTTCACATGAATTGCTCGATTAAGTTTGATTTAGTTTTTACTATTAATAACGGAAGTTGTTAATGATCAAGTTACCATCAAGGTGGTCACTAAAAATTAATATACTTTTCAAACATGATTTGGACTATGCAAGATACTTTTTGGACTGTGAGATATCATTTTCAATTTGTACGTACATAATAGAATTAGTAGGATTCATTAATTAATCGATGAATCTTTAAATCTAACAAGAACATAAATGTCAGGTTTTACTTAATCTGTATATAGTTTCAAAAAGTTGTGTGTGATAGAAGAGGGTGGTGAAATAATGAATGGAATTGAAGTAAACTGTTGAATTAACTAATTATGTATAGAGGCAGCATGATATCTAATTGTAGGATATGTACTTCCTATATATTTCATGCATGCATGAAATATAGTTAGTTTTTTCCATATACATGTACTGTATATTTCACATAATTTGCAAAGGAATAAATATTGTTTAGTAAAAGTAATGTCTGATTGTATTGCTACGTATATTTGGGTAGTGTATATTTATGTATTATTCTTTTTGGAAGGTATAAAGTGAAAAAAGGAACTAACATACTACAACCAGAAACTAGTGGTTTATTCGACCAAATAAATTTAGATTTTCAACTATTTATCATTGGTCGAAATAACCATTCAGAACTGGTTGTCTCAGACTCACTCCCTTGACAATATATTATTGGTCATGCTGACCAAATATTATTAGTCAAAAACACCATTCCTTATTGGTCAAAACAACCTTAAATATATTGGTCACCTTGACCATAAATTATTGGTCAAAGTAACCAAAGGTTTTGGTCAAATCAACCATTACTATATCGGTCAAATCAACCATTAAAAAAGGATCAATTCTACCAAAAATAAATGGTTGAAACAACCAAAAAATAGTTGGTTGTCTCAGACTCAAATCAAAACCAATTATTTTTGGTTGTTTCAACCAGTTGGTTTTTACAGTGCATGTCGGGTGGACGTACGTTGATTCGTAATATTTATTCGTTCATCAGTAATCTGTAAGTTAATCTCTAGATGTATGTAAGCTTTGAATTTGTCATTTATCTTTATATTCGATGTATTGACATTTATTTATATTTATTGTAGTAAACCTGCTAGAACAGCTTGAAATGGTATGAGTGGTACGCTAAAAGTAGTACGCTAAAAGTATACGATTTAAATTACCTTCTAAGGAGAAGATTGATTGAAAATGGTCCGCGAAGAGGATAACAATTGAGTGGAAATTGGTCCGATAGAAGAGTTAGAAGATTTGAAATTTTTCCAGAGTAATTTATACTGTGTCAGGCTTAAAACAACACTGAATTTTGGACAGAATTTGCATAGGAATATGTCGCAAGCCGAAGCAGCCGAAGCGACCTGGTATGCAGGAATCGAAAGCATCGTAGAATATGCTGTTGAAGTACTAAGTCGTTCAAGATCAGGACTTATTGGAGCTATGACCAGAAATTACAATGAGGTACAGTCGCTGGTAGAACCCCAGCAGTACACTGAGTGACATTTTGTGCCTAATGACAAGATACAAAGAATCGTGGTTCGAATTCTTGACGTAGACGATAGGTTCGCTGGTCTGTTTGATAACGATATCGACACGAATAGGGCACACGACAGCAGATGGATCGGAAACTGGCACTTGATTCTACGGTGAAAATGTGGCGCCGAAGAACGAAGAGGGAAAGAAAAGATATTGGTGACGAATTTAGCAGCGTATCGCCCCCATGTCCCCTCGAGAAGTCGGCGCAGTGGGGCTTCCAAGGCCAGCTCTTCCAGGTTATCCACCATATCACGCAAAAAGGAAGAATTAGTTCTAGCTAAATTGAAGCTAGAACAGCTCAAGATTAAACAACAATTGGAACAGGAGGAACAGAATGTTTAGAGGAAGCGAGAGACGTTAGAAGCTGAAATGGAAGCCAAGCGAGCAGAGGTGGCGTTCCAAACGTACAAAGACGTTGAGGCGGAAGAAAAGGCAATTAGAAGAACATATATTGCTCCCTTAAATCCTCAAGCAGTTGGATTTGTTCCCCGACAACAAGAGCGAGCAGGGTCACAGTTGACAGAGGGACTACAGCACAGGCAGTATACACAAGATTGTGAGCCTCGACAACTTACTGGTGGAGAGGAAATGGTACAAGCACTGCGACAAGTGGTTAGCACTCCTAAAATTGAATATTTCCACTTTGACGGGGACCCCCTGAAATACATCACGTTCATGCATAATTTCGAAATTTGTCTAGAAAGAGACAACCCAGATGAATCTAGAAGGCTACAACTGTTGATTCAGCATTGCACCGGGAAAGCGAGGGAGGCAATTGAAAGTTGTGTTAATCTACCCATTGAACAAGGACATCGCGAAGCAAAACGAACATTGCGCGAGAATTTCGGTAAACCCCATGTTATTGCGCATGCACACATCAGGAAGCTGGCAGACTTACCTAAACTGAAAGGTGCAGATGGACAGTCTCTATTGGAGTTAGCAAGACATCTGGATGGAGCAGATAGGTCATTGTCAGGCATGGGGCCTGAATATGTGTCGGATTTGAATCACGTGAACAGTTTACGAGAACTTGCTAAGCAGTTACCAATGTTCCTAAGAGGAAAATGGACGGGACGTGCTGGGAGTATAATCGAAACTGGTTGCAGGCCTAAGTTTGCAGATTTCATCGAATTCGTGAAGACGAGGGCGAGATTAGTGGATATAACGTGTTTGGCCAAGACATGAACTGTAACCTGTTAAAGGAGAATGACAGCAAGAAGGTTACAGTCAGATATACTCCGAGGATTACCACATTAATTACAGGAATAGAATCTAGTCAGAGCAATTGGAAAGGGAACTCGGGTACCGCGAATTCTCCGAACCAAGGATGTGCAGCTTGTTCTGGACGGCACCGAGTGTGGAGATGTGAAAGGTTCAATAATTTCTCTTATGATGACAAAAGGAACTTTGTACAGCGGAAGAGACTTTGCAATAAGTGTCTGAACAAAGGCCATATAGCTAGGAATTGTCCAAGAACGAATTTCAAGTGTCAAATACGAGAGTGTGGTAAGGATCATCATACTTTGATACATCCGTCGTCCTGTCATCACAGAGAGTAGTGGAGGAAATCTAGATGCAAATGACCAACAGCATCCGCAACAACAGCAGACAGCCACTACTGGGGCCGGGGACAGTGCACAGTCAAACCCTACAGAAGTTGGTAATGGTGTTGGAGTGGCAACAACTGGGGCTGGAGAGTTGAGAGTGTGTCTTGGTATTGTTCCTGTGAAAGTCCAAGGCATTGAAGTCGGTGCAATAATTGAGATATATGCTTTATTGGACAGTGGCTCGGAAGTAACTCTGTGTCCTGAACAATTAGCAAAGAGGCTCAAATTAGATGGCGAAAATATCAAGTTCACTTTGACTGGAATGACTAGTTCAACCAAGATTGAAAGCAAACTAGTGAACATAGTGGTGAAGTCAATGGACGAGACGACAAGTGTTGAATTGCTCAATGTGAAAACTGTTAAACAGATGCCAATTTCCAAGAGTTGTATTTCTAGAAGAGAAGATCTTGAAAGCTGGTCTCATCTTCGAGACATTGATTTTCCTGAGGCAAAAGAAGGAGGTGTTACACTGTTGATCGGTCTCAATGAAAAACCAACTTTATTTCCTCCGCTGGAATGTAGAGCTGGTAACAAGAGTGAGCCAATAGCTGTGCGTTATAGCCTGGGATGGACAGTGATGGGTCCAGTTGGTGGATATAAAGAAGATAAGAACTGTTCAGTCAATTTTACTCGAATGGAGGATAGCTCATTAGGTCAAGTACAAGCCCTTAACGTTAAAGATGGAAATAGGGATAAGCCCCTTCCCATTAATCCAATCGTGCAAGGTTTAGAACAATGCAACAGAAAAAGGAACTTCATAACTGTTAATAAGCCAAGAGTGGTTGTCAATGAGGGTTTGCAGTCAACCGTCGAGGATGAGAAGCTATCAGCGATTAGTAACCCAGAAGAAAAAAAGGAGCACAAGCTCGAGACGGACAACGAAACACTGAGGTTGCAGTTAGAGAGACTTTGGAAAACAGACTTCGGTGATTCACTTGTAGAAACTAAGGTTGCAGTATATGTGGAGGATGAAGGAGCCTTGAATATCATGGAAGAGACACTGAAGATGAAGATGATCCACCATATTTGCCAAACAATAAGTTGATGGCTGAACGAAGACTTCAATATATGAAAAACAGATTACTCAAAGATGGAGATTTGTTCGAAATGTACAGGACCACAATTCTGGAAAACATTAACAAAGGACACGCAGAGAAGGTACCAGAGAACGAAGTGGAGATGAAAGACCGACCTATTTGGTACCTCCCCCAATATCCAGTTACACATCCTTTAAAGCCAGACAAGGTTCTAGCAGTGTTTAATTGCGCTGCAAAGTACCATGGCACGTCACTGAATCAACAATTGCTACAAGGGCCAGACTTAACAAATCAGCTGCTTGGAGTTATGATCCGGTTTCGCCAAGAACGAATTGCTGTAGTAGGAGACATCGAGGGAATGTTTCATCAAGTGAGAGTGGAACCCAAGCACTGTGATGCCTTAAGATTCCTTTGGTGGAAACATGACAACTTACAAGAAAAGCCAGAAGAATATCGGATGGTCAAGCATCTATTCGGGGCTACCTCTTCGCCAAGTTGTGCAAATTTCTGTTTGAAGAAACCAGCGTCAATCAACCAAACACAATTTGACCCTGAAACAGTAAGGACCGTGGAAAGAAACATGTACGTTGACGATCAGTGGTTGACATCGAGACTGCCATCAGAACGGTGAAACAGCTACGAGAACTACTGATAAAAGGTGGATTCAAGCTAACAAAGTGGGTTAGTAATAACAGAGATCAAGTGTTAGCAGATATTCCAGAGTATGAAAGAGCGAAGTCGGTAGTTAACCTGGACATAGAGAATCTATGAACCGAAAATACACTCGGTCTGAAATGGAATGTGGAGACTGATGAATTTGTTTGGAAGATCCTTGAAAAGATTAAGCTCATGGTGAAGCAGAAACATGTGACGCGACGTGGCATACTGTCAATTGTATACACTATATTTGACCCATTGGGTTTTATTGCACCATATACTATGAGAGCCAAACTACCGCTGCAAATGCTTTGCAGAAAGAAGCTAGGTTGGGACAGTGACATTGAAGAGGATGACAAAGTTCAGTGGTTACGCTGGCTTGAAGATCTTCCAAGGCTGCAAGAAATTCAAGTGAACCGTTGCTTCAAGCCGAAAGATTTTGGAGATCTCAAGAAAATTCAGCTACGCATTTTCTCTGATGGTTCATGCATTGGATACGGACCTGTTGCCTACTTACGTCTAGTCGATGTCAACAATAACATTCATTGTACGTTTGTTCTTGGAAAAACTCGATTGGCTCCCATCCATGAAATTACCATTCCAAAGCTGGAACTCACTGCGGCAGTTATCTCCGTCAAACTTAACAAGATGATCCAAGAGGATATAGACTTGACAGTAAATCAAGTGTTCTACTGGACTGATTCCACCTCAGTGCAGAAATGTCTCAACAATGAGTCCAAGAGGTTCCATACCTTCGAGTCGAACCGTCTCAGTATAATACGAAGTGGATCAAAGACGACTGAGTGGAAGTATGTCAGCAGTGAAGATAATCCAGCTGTGCTATGCTTAAGAATAACCGGTGGTTGAAAGGTCCAGACTTTATTTGGAAGGACGAACGTTACTGGCCAACGACAATAGCAATCCCGGCCTTGATAGAGGAAGATCCTGAAGTGAGGAAGGAAGCTCAGATTTATGCCATTACCACCGAGAGAAATGTGATAGATGCCTGGATTGAACGGTACTATTCATGGTGGAAATTGAAGAAGGTGATCGCTTGGATGTTACGTTACAAGCAGTTTCTTCTAACAAAAGTGCGCACGAGAAAGGAGAAGACATCCATCAGTGAGGCTTCATCTGAGGAAGAACGTAAAGCTGTTGGTGATGTAAACATTGGGTATTTGAGAGTGGATTGTTCGACATGTCCAGATGACATCATTTTCCGAAGTATTCAACATACTTAAATATGAGGAGGATGGTTCAGCTCAAGCTTCCAAACGATCAATACAGAAAGTAGGATCCTCGATCTACAAGCTGAAACCAAAGTTGAAGGATGGACTATTGGTAGTTGGAGGCCGACTAGAAAACGCCCCTATTGAGGAAGGATTGAAGCATCCAACGATTCTCCCATACAAGCACCATTTGACAGTTTTGATCATCGAACAACATCACGTACACGTGGGACACATGTGTCAGAAATTTGTACTTTAGTCCCTGAGGAAGCAGTTTTGGATTGTCAAAGGAAGGTCAGCAGTGCGACGCATAATAAGGAGATGTATGGATTGCCAAAAACGAAAAGCGCTAGTTGGTGAACAACTCATGGCAGAGTTACCTCGTGACAGGATCACTCCCGAGAAGCCACCGTTCACTTACATTGGTATTGCCTACTTTGGTCCGCTAGAAGAGAAACAAGGTCGACGCCATATGTAGCGGTATGGTTGCATATTTACTTGTCTTGCCTCGCGTGGTGTCCATATTGAGATTGCACATTCCCTGAACACTGATTCGATGATAAATGCACTTCGGATATTCATCAGTCTACGAGGGTATCCCGAAGTGATTAGAAGTGATTGTGGCACGAACTTTACAAGAGCAGACCAAGAACCGAAGGACGCAATACAGGAATGGAATCAACAGGAAGTCAGCGACTTCTGTACACAGAGAGGAATTCAATGGATTTTCATACCGCCTGGAGCAAGCCATATGGGAGGTGTATGGAAACGTATGATCAGATCGGTACGCAAGATTCTAAAGGCATTACTGAAGGAGCAGATAGTGTCAGACGAAGTTCTTTCAACAGTGATGGCAGAAACAACCAATGTTTTGAACAACAGGCCTCTTACCCGAAGTAGTGAAGATCTAACGCATGACACGACTCTGACTCCAAACCACTTGTTACAGTTAAGACCAGGCTCATGCTTGACGCCAGGAACCTTTAGCAAAGAAGATTTAAGCAGCAGAAGACAATGGAGGCAGGCACAGTACCTTTCCAATGTATTTTGGAAACGATGGTCGAATGAATACATACCAAACCTCCAAGTTCGTCAGAAATGGAATGAAGTAAAGCGAAATATAGAAGTAGATGACTTAGTCCTTCTGATGGATGGAAACTTCCCAAGAGGACAGTGGCCACTAGCAAGGGTGATAGAGGTAAAGAAGAGCAAGGACGGGTTGGTGCGTACAGCGAAAGTGTTCACCAGCTCAACTGTGGTCACCCGGGCTAAACGCAGGCGTTTAGGAGGGAAGAAGTCAACGACGACTATCCTGACACGCCCGATTACAAAGCTTTGCCGCCTGGAGATGGATCTCTAGAGAAAAAAGGAGAAATGAATGAATGAACACTGAACAATTTCATTATTGAAATATGTAGCCAGTATATTGTGAACCATTGGTGGCTGAGGATTTCTTGTTAAATGAATAACTAATAGTTTTCATTTAGGGTCGGTGTAGCCACCAATTTCTTTGTTTAGGTGTTCGTTTATTGTTCGTACAGTGTTCGTGAGTACTTCGTAAATAATTTAGTCAGGCGTTCTTTGCATTTGTAGCATGTTGTATAAATTCGTTTTCGCGCCGTTTTTTTGTGAGTCGAGTTAATGCCGTCATGTCGGGTGGACGTACGTCAATTCGTTATATTTATTCGTTCGTCAATAATCGGTAAGTTAATATTTGCGCTTTGCCACACATAGAATACATACATTAACAATATATATATATATATATATATATATATATAAAGAATTGGGGTTCAAGAATACATGATACAGTTGATATAGTGGCGAGGAGGCCTCAGGAAACCATCAGGCTTGTAGCGAGGAGGCCTCCTCGAGATAGTATAAAAAATTAAATAAAAGGACAGCGTATGCGCGTCATGACCGATTCAGTATGTAACAATATAATTTTTTTTTTTAAATAAAATAAAAAACTATCTTTGTAGAAAAT
Organism: Actinernus sp. WN-2022; assembly: GCA_030867875.1. Classification (NCBI taxonomy): domain Eukaryota; kingdom Metazoa; phylum Cnidaria; class Anthozoa; order Actiniaria; family Actinernidae; genus Actinernus; species Actinernus sp. WN-2022. Next base: position 9,288,112 of record JAOWCC010000936.1, on the reverse strand, counting down.
TGAACAGTCCTTTTTTGAAGCAAGTTAGAGTAGTGGAATTTGTGACCGAAGAGGGCAGCGAATTCCACACTTTTGGGCCTTGGTATAAAATAGTAAATTGTTTAATATTGGTACGACATGCATGAGGTCGATAATTAGATGCCAATCTGGTGTTATAGTTGTGCACTTGATCATTTGTTGTAAATAAATGGTGAAAAGACTGAGGCAAAAGTTGATGGTGGTATGAGAACATAAATTTACCGGTTTGTAATGAGTTAAGTTTAAAGATGTCAAGTATATTCAAACGGGCGAATATGTAGATGTCTGTAAGCTTTGAATTTGTCCTTTATCTTTATATTCGATGTATTGACATTTATTTATATTTTTTGTAGTAAACCTGCTAGAACAGCTTGAAATGGTACGAGTTTACGAGGCGAGTCATTAGCGCGGACTTAAAGCGAAATTGGTCGCTAACAGTCAATGTAGATTGTATCACTATATTAAGACCACTACAAGCGCTGATATGTACGTTTTATTACTTTTAGTATGTCCATGGCGATCTTGCAGCAAGGAACATTCTTCTCGGAAAATATCTTGTCGCTAAAGTCGCAGACTTTGGTCTTGCTCGAGACGTATATGAGACCGGAATATACGAGAAGACTACTGCTGGGGTAACTATTACAATCAAACGAGTATTCAAATCTGTCCTGCCTGATATTAGTTTCACAATGACCAATGTAATTTAGTGGCATACGTTAGGAGATGATGACGGCAAAGAAACGACGGATTATTATTATTATTATAATATGCGCGTATATTTCCTGAACTATGCAACAATAACTTGTTTCATTGGTTGATTTACTGCGTGTGGCCACCATTTCGAGAAGGACTGAAGAAGTTGTTATCATTCCATACTCGTTTACTTGCGAGTATTCCTAACAAAGATCAACAACTTGTTTGCCATTTGATCCATTCTCTTTAAATATTAAAAATCGTGAAATAAACTATTTGGAAAAATACATCCTTTCTCTTCTTCGAACACATGCCACATGCCCTCGATGAACTTTTCGTGTCTATTTTCTAACTATAGTTTGCTTAACGTATTTCCGTTTTAGGTAACTGGATCAGTTCTCGACAAAAATATCACTTATTCACTCCCTTGTGTTTTCCTCAGAGAGCTCTTCCTGTCAAGTGGATGGCCATTGAAGCATTAGAGACGCTCAACTTCACTACTGAAAACGACATGTAATTAACCTTTTTTAAGAATTGTTCTTACCTATTTTTAATGAAGATTTGTTTTATCACTCTGTAAAAAATAGGGTTTTACCGGCTTCACAGTTGTTTTGTAAATGATTAGCTGGACGACACAATGTAAACTGGTTATTTTTATTTATTTTTACATTACTTTTTGTTCTCTAGTTGGTCCTTTGGCATACTACTGTGGGAGATTGAGACTGGAGGTAATTAGACATATGAAATAACATCAAGAACAATACCTACCTCTTATGTATATTTATATCCTAGGATATGTTTATACAATCGAAAACGGACAACAAATGTTTTTCGTTTTCCCAAAAAGGTTCAAGAATGATGCTTTTGAAAATAACATAACACCTTCGTAGCAGTCATCGATATATTTAGAAATATTAGGCGTGAGCAATATATAAGTCTATATAAGAATAAGTACAAATTGACAGCTAGACGTTTTAACAGTAATGAGCGACTTAGGTAGAAATATAACGCAACGGTGCTCTTACCTTAACACTCGTTTCCATTTAACAAATCGTATACATTTTCTATTGTCTGTACTCTTGTTGAACATATATGTTCAAAATTCCATATAGAACATTGGGTGCAGGAATGTCTTTTAACTCTTTAAAGTGCCTATGAATCGAAACTTAAGTTGATATCATTTGAAATTCTTTCAAAATTAGGAAGGGTCGTCGCTTTTTCCATTTTTCAATATTTCATCTCATTTCAGAGATATATTCAGGTTTTTAAAATATGTTAATGAGATGACCTATGATATCATCACCTTGGCACAGCCTGAAGACAAATCACCAAATGAAGAGTATCTATACAAATAGTGGGTTAAAACAATTGAAATATTGTACACGTATGGTACTATGGAAAATACACATCACGATGCTAATTATGACGTTACCATGGAAACACTCTTGGCCCCAGGCTTCTTCCATCAGGAAATACAATTTCTAATTTCTCCTTTATTAAATACAATTTACTGCTGTTTGCGCATCAAAATATTTAGATCAATATGGGCATTGTATGTAAGTCATTTAAAGCAACTTCGTTCCTATAACAGAAACACAATTGTAATGGTATCTTCAAGGTGAAAGGAGCTTCAGTCCAAGAGTGTTTCTGACAGTGTCATAATTTCCACAGTACCATATATGTACAAAGTTTCAATTGTTTTTACCAACTATTTGCATAGCTATTATGCATTTTTTGATTTGTCTACAGGTTGTATCAAGGTAATGACATCATAGGTATCTCATTTGTATATTTTAAAAACCTGAAAATGTCTGGAACGAGAAGTGATATTGACAAACAGAAAACGCCACCCGTACTCATTTCATAACTAGAAGTCTCGATCAGCAACGAATTGCGGCCCATCAGTTTACGATATAATCTATTTTTTAGAACGGCGCTCAAACTACTTTGGTGGGGGAAACAATGGCAGCCTTTTTTCTTTTATAACACTTTTTTTCCTCTCAGTACAACAAAGACTTTCATGTTTTGGACCAATCAGAGTTGCTGGTGCAATTAATTCAATACTCTTGGCTATCAATTTAGCGAGAATAGTTTTCTAAATATAGATTATACCGTAAACTGATGGGCCAAGACCTAGTGTTACAGATCGAGGGTATGGATTTCTTTTTCAAAGGTAAAATGCCGTAATGCTGGGTTTTCTTCCACGGAGCTGATAAAGTCATTAAAGTCTGGCTACAGGATGGCACAACTAGCCAAGTGCTCAAAAGAGATGTAAGTTATTTGCCAACTTGATATTTAGCTATAGCATTCCATGCAACTGTGTTGGTACCTTTCAATGCTTTCTAACTATTCGTATAATAAACATTTACTTGCATAAGTGTACATTAAGAACTTCACATAACTTCACACGCCATCGTGACGAACTGCTGGGATGCTAATCCTAGAAGACGACCAAGATTCGAAGACCTCACCCTGATGTCAGGAACCTATGCATGGCGAACAAACAGAAGATCAGAAACAACCACTACTCGTTTATAAACGTAAACGTATTCAAGTCTCGATATTCAAGAAATCCTTAGCTTTTTATGCACAAACGTCAAATCAGTCTGTAGAAAACATTTTATAATATATATCTTGTACTACATGGGATAAATTCCAACTAGTTTATAAATGTCTCTATCATGTCTCTATCTTCATGAAAACGAAAAAAAATAGTCCTTATAAAGGAGTTTCTTTTTCAAAATATCGTCATCAATAAACATTAGGATAAATTTAACATTTAGCCATATTACTATGGCCTCGTTAACGTTACGTAGGTCTTTTTGTCGTATAGTTGTACTAGGCCCGTAAAATATGAATGCTATTAACCATAATTTGTTTTTATCTCATTTGCTTGAGTTATACAGTAATACTATTTGTGATTCCGGTTTCAGTACATCCACCGTAATGTCTTTTAATGACCGTAACAATAACGTATTTCCCTTTTGGTATAGCTTTTATAGTTTTATTCAGAAAACCATTCTTTTTTACAACATCAATGAGGTGTCGAAGCGTTTCTACCATAAATGTTACACATGTATTTTTTAGCATGCTGTTGAACATAGAATTGTTAAATATCGTTATGGTTTAAAATACTAGAACTGTTAATTTATTGTTTTTCGAAAAGTTGTATTTAAGATAGAAAAACAGCAAGGAAACGTAATAGTTTATTATTCAAACGTACTCAAGTAACCTCCAAAACGAATACCAATACACCTATTTCAAAATGGTTTCTTCGAACACAATCAACAAGCCTCTGGTTCTTATTAACATAACAAGAGGCCCCAAGTGGCCTTAAGTCGGGCCATCAACATGTAGGAATAGGTGAATACATGTAGTTCATTGAGTTGTTAGTAGCATGTGTTTGTGCCATTCATAGTCTGTGATAGATAATTGATTCACTACTGATGTTCATGGTAATTTATAAATAATGGAATGACCTTTTGCAGGAATTCAATCGTGTGGTTGTACTAGATGGGAAACAAATCTATTTCATATACATGTATTTAAAGGCAATTGTGCGAGATTGGTAGGGTCATTAGCAAAACCTGTTTGCCATCCAGCATCCATGGCAATGTCTTTCCCATGGAGATCACAAACTCAATTCATTTGTTAACAAAGTATTATACCAGCACATGACTGTTTACTGCAAAAGGCCTACTACAACTGCTCCCAGTAATTACCCTATATCATGACGTCGCGGCTTGTTTATGAGGGGGACAGAATCGACTTGAACAATAGAATTTTGAACTAAATCTGCTCTACTGAGGAAAATTTAACTTCAAATTGTCTGGTTTCCAGATATCAGCTGTATCAATGTTTATCCCACAATATTTACCGCATTTACGTTCTACAAAATGCATTTGATAGCGATTTCCTTTGTGTTGTTGTTGTTTTGTCCCCGTCCCACGACCGTGATCCTTAGCGTTTAAACAATAGATTGTTTTGATTTGACGTCATAATGATATAGGTCAATCATAATAAATCAACTTCACATAACACTGACCTAGACTCTCTTTCGACCACTCCGTATACTGTTGCAGTTTCAGTTTATTAAGTATCAACAAATAATATAGGCAAATGTAATCCCGATATTGGCATTTAGTACAGTGGTATGCTAAACAACTAAATAAACAATAAAACAAATAAAAAACATTCAAGCGACAAAATGCTAATGTGAATATTAAATGAGTTCCTTGAACTGGTTAATAGACCGATTAAGCTTGTAATTTGTTGCCAAATTCAGATCATGTGACAGCTCTCCAGAGGATGCAGTGCTGTGTTTTACAATTAGAGGAATTTGTACATTTCCTCTTGGGATAGAGAAAAACAAGAAAAGTCAGGTGACCTGAATTGGAACAACAAATGTACAAGCTAAATCGGTCTATTGAAGATGCCTGTAGAGTGTAGCTGGGTAGAGCATTCCAAATTGGTATTGTTCTAATTAACTAACATAGAAAGAGTATTTATAAGCGTTGACAGAGGCAGAAATATGTCTATAATGAAAGTCGATCCGGAATGAAACTCCTTCCGGTATCATGTAAACATCCCCTAAGTCATATCCAGTTCTGTTTATGGGTTATGAGTTCTGTTATTCTTTTAACGATTTCAACTTTTTCTTCTTGGTCTCTATGAAGTCACATACAGTTCAAATTTCGATCGATTTCATTTCCAGTTCGAATTACAGTCTCCGTTACATATATACAGGCATTAGGCATTACACTTCATAAAATTTTAAAAGTAGGGAACAAGTAAGTTTTGTGTGCCTATATATACATAATTTCAGCCTCACCAGTTCAGCTAATTCCGTTTGCGTTCAAACTCAAGCATGTCAAGGCATGGTTTATTCAGCAATTCTCTAAATTCTAAATTCGCTAACTTTGTCATGATCATTTTTCAATAAAATACCATAGAAATCGGTAAATAGGCAGGAATCATTAGCCTTAACATTTTAAGTTAGGTATTCTGGTGTTTTGGTGGTCCCGTGACCTTAAAGCTGATAAAACAAAGAACTCAAAATGGGCCGGTCACAGTACATTTTTAAAGTAACGATTTCTGGCTTATCTCATTACACTTCTGGTTGTCTCTAAAGTTCTGTCTGGAATGGTTGACATTTTGCCATTGTAAGTGAGAAAATTGGAGAAAACTGGTTCCAAGAACAGGTCATGTGACCTGTTTTCTCTATTTTCGCCTTAACAATCTATCAGGGTCAGCCATTCCAAACAGATCTTTAGAAACATCTAGAAGTGTAATCAGATAAGCAAGAAATCGTTACTTTAAAAATGTAGTGTGACCGGCCCATTTTGAGATGAAATTTCCAGATTTTGTAATCACGTGGCTGGTCACGTGATATATATTTTACAACAAAATCTGTTCCAACGACTCAAAACGCTGAGATGAGTGATATCCATTATTTTTGTAGAATTCAGGCAAACATAAGCCACTCTATTCAACAAAATAGCTTTAGCCTCGATTTCATGCTCAAACCATGCCTTAACATGCTTGAGAAGACAAGGGTCAATCACTGTTCACTTCCAGCTTTTGCGACTCTTGAGTTTAAGTCTTAGTAGACTGGCTGCAAGACTTCCCAGTTGTCTCAAGAGTACTTCAAGACAGTACTTGTCGGTAAACAGCCAACAGTTAAACAATCGAAATCCCTTATTTGACCTCTTCACAGTGTGTGATGGTATCAACGAAGAGCGTTTCACCAATATCAACAACGCAACACTGCAATCCTATGGCACTTAGATGCAGCAGTACAGGCATTTTCGTTCAGTTTCCGTGGATTATTGGACCAAAATCTTCACTTCTCCGGCCATCCCTTTCGTAAATGTGAGAACATTTTCCATCGAAAGCCCCTAAAAGTCCTGTTAGCCCTAGAATAACTGAACATCTTGCTATTTCAGTCGAATAAATAATGGGTAACAATTGCCCAAATCTTCGATCCCGTTGATGGAAAATTATCGAACTTTGCCATGCAAGTGACCCGAGCGGTATCGAATTTCATTGGTTGATCCTGTCATGTGTTGTCCATCGAACAGAACTTGAAAGAGGGCGCAATCTCATTAGGCGGTGGCGGAATAGCTCGACTTGGAAAAAAAACCACTTGGAAACCTTGACTCGCGCCAGCCACTTGCTGGCCCGAGTAATTACTTTCGAATAAATATTTCATTTTGTATATACCGCGTGCTCTGATCGGCTAAAAACATGTTGTGTTGTTTTGAAATGCTTGTTTTCTTTCATCACACGTTTCAATCAATATCATCAAGCAAGTAAAGAAGCTTAATCACATATCATACTGTTATAAAACACTCCAATCATTTGAGATCACTCTGCAATGTACTCGGCTTGTGCTTTCTCTCATGTTCTCAAATGCCTGTTGGGTTTTCTTACATTATAATACATGGCAAGGTTTCTTTATTTGTTAACTGGACGAAGTCATGGCAGCCATAATAATATAGACCCGCACGTCATATTAAATTATTTAGAAGCACCAAGTATCGAAATGAATTTCGGACTTGGCCTGTGATTGTTTGTGATTTTTGATTGGACAAAAAGTATTGATGTAGGTGTATATGGTACTATTTGTACTCCCAAGTGATATATATTCCAAGTCTAGTACCTCCTCGTGATACTAATTAACATACAGTGGAATCCCGATTTTGCGAAACCTCAATCTCTCGAATCCCCGATTTCTCGAACCAATTTTGGAAAAATTGACCCTCAATAACTCGAACCATTGAAAAGTTAATACTCATTTTCAGCACTGTGGTGTCAATTTCAGTTACATTCACGCATTGAAGCAAGGTAACACTGTGAACAATTGGTATTTTCTATATTTTATTACACGACACGCGATTTCTCGAAGTCCCGATTTCTTGAACCAATTTTCGTTTCCCTTGGAGGTTCGAGAAATCGAGATTCCACTGTACATTGGATAAAAATATTTGAGTGACAGTTCATTCTCTAGTTAGATGTATACTTATATTAGCAAAGGTAGCCTATTTAACAGTTGTGAAATATATGTGCATTTTGAAAAAAAAATTATCATGTGAATTCCAAGCGATTATTTTTAATTCTTTGCAAATATCAGTGTATTTTCTGTATTTTTAGTGAAGTATCTTAGTCGATATATTATAGAAAACAAACACGTTTGAAAAGTACATATAATCGGTTTCAAATAGTTCATTTCAAATAAAGATGTTTGATATAAAGTATCGAAACATTATCTGCAGTGATCATTATATCATTGTTTCCCAGAAACATACAAGACTAGGCTAACATTACTTTTGAAGTGCAAATAAAAAGAAGACTGAAAGTGACCAGTAGCGCGTATATTGTTTTAACGAGAGGCACCCGCGAAGTTCTACGGCAACCATAATTGGTGCCTGATAACGTACATTAATACTAAAATATTTGTCTTTTAAGGTCAGCACACGAAAGGAGAAGTCCCAGGGACATGTCTTATTAGATTTAAACTTTGGCTTAAGTAGATCTGACCTCTGAATCCTAAAGTCCCTAAGAAATTGTTCATGAACAAGCTTGGAGCTGTTGCGGGTGACAATAATACTAGTAAAAATCTGATTACATTTTTTTTACGCATGCCAGAGGAACCAATGATGGGGTCAACCTTGCTAAGGTAAACATCAGGCATCTCGAAAATGCATTACCGTCCTTTCGACCTCAGTTTTATATTCAAGGAACACTGTGGGAGAACTTGTACCCTTTCAATGAATACTAAGATTCGAACCGTGGAAAGTTCTACACAAGGTTCAGCTAGTTATGGAAAGAGGCAACTTGTATGTTGTGACGCACTCTCTTGAGAAAAATGTAAGATCTTAGTGTTGAGCACACTGTACATCTGGACCACCAAACAGCGAATGATATAAGAAACTGTACATTGACCTTATTCATCAAAGCGTGGCCAGTTAAAGTGCCTCTAACCCTTCTTGACATCGTAGACGCAACACCCAAATCAAGAAATATTCAACCGTTGGATTATTCACTTCATGTGCAATCGATATCAAAGGTAACTGGCTAGGGCTTATATGCACTTTAAGTTCGCCGTCTGAATCAACCAGTCACTCGAACGTCAAAGTTAATTGGCACTGATTTCGGCACATGAAAAGTTCGCCTCTGAAACGGCTCGTTTAATCACATCTAGTGCGAAAATGTGTTATTTGATTTACCAAAATAACAAAGACACCTATTATTGCTTTTCATCGAAAAACCGTAAACAACAGTTTTTCCGAAAATAAAAGATGGATGATTGTTTCCCGATATTCTGCATAAGGTTTTCAAACACCGAAGCTTCTACTCCGGAGCACCTGAAAATCGGAACCACTGCAATTCCTAATATAAACTGATTAGAGATAAAATTCAATTTCATTCACTGCCGCTGCTTATGCAAAATTCTTGTCGCAGTATTTCATACTCGATGTGTCGACAATGCTGCCCATGCATTGGTCTCAATAAGGTGAGATAATATTTGTCTCTTTAGGCCTGGTTCGTGCCTTTCAGTTGCAATTGATCTGCATTGTTGAAATATGCGGTTGTTGAAATATGTTCCTTTTTCTTCATATGCGTACCGTTTATATTAACTGGTATGAACATGCAAGAGAAATATCTTAATAAGTGCCGACGAAGCTTAATCACCATGCGATATGAATTCATTGCTTAAGTTTGGCCTAATTATAGAGTCATCCGATATTCCAACCTCGTTCCTATGCTCCTTTCCTCCTGCCGCAAGAAAAAGGCCCTGGCTGGGGCTGCATGGTTACGTATTTCCACGACAAAAAATAAACTATGGGAGGCGTTAAAATTCAGCAGTTTTGTCAAAATAAGCTATATAGGCCTACTTAGCTATACTTAGGGCTACTTAGACCTACTTATGCCTACTTAGCTCAGTGTACTTATATTAGACCTACTTAGGCCTAATTAACTATACTTAGGCCTATTTATTAAACCACACATGTTCATTGAATTGCTGGTTAATTTGACAATGATCTTTAAAATAAATCCGGAAAGAAAACAATTAAACAGAACACATTGAAATTACGGCTGAAAACTGATTGGCATACATTATGCGTGTATGCTTTAAAATATCGTCATCCCATTGAACTGCCTTTAAAGTCTGGAATTTTTCTGTGCTTGAGGTAATATACTGTGGCATGCAGTTAAATAAAAAAAACAATATAATATTTGTCTTGAATAGCATACATGTTAACGTTAAAACTGAAATAGGGTACAGATTTTAGGAGTCCGGTCTGAAATAGAGTACAGATTTCGAGGCTCACTTCTGAAAAAGTGTATGGAAAATCGTATATTTTCGTCTGAAATAGGGTCAGGCCTTCAAGACTAGGGCGCCACTCGGGGTCACTTCGTGTCTGAGGGATGTGCAGGTTGAAAGTGCGAGTTGCGAGTTGAAAAAGACGCAGCGGGAAAACGATGCGACTACGCGCCTGTCGATCTGGCGCGAAAAACACATGCGACATGTCGGACTGTAGCTGTCAGACTCGAATTACCGTGCATGTAAGATTGTCATGTTTACCATTTACATCAGGCGATATTTCCCAAGATAGAGCAGAATAATCATTTTATTATGCAACACCTCGATAACGAAATGTTTATTTTTAACAAAAACTAGCAAAAAGTGACAAACGTACATCCGTTTATTACATAAAACTATTCTGGCGGGAATCACTGATAGCGCGCGCCTTGTTCGTGTAAAATTTGGCGCCTTTTTTTTTGTGCGATGTTCAATAAAAAAAAACACCGAAGCGAGCAAATGGTTAAAAACTGTGTATAGCTAAGTAGGACTTGTATCACCCGGATATGTAATAATCAACAGGAAATGTAATATTAACCGGATTTGTAATAAAAATCAACAGGATCTGTGATAACAACAGGATATGTAATAAAAATCAACAGGATTTGTAATAAAAAGTTAACAGGAAATGTAATACATTTTTAACCGGAAATGTAATAAAATAGTTAACAGGAAATGTAATAACAATCAACAGGAAATGTAATAACACTACTTGGTCGAGGTAGCGACTATCATCAATCACTCTAGCAGTGAACAAACAACACCTACCAATGAATGACGTCATCAGTCATGTGAATCATTTAGTCAGTGATCACAATAAGCTTCTCAACCTGCACAACATCACAGATCACGTGATCAGTGCTGCGAACGTCACTTGAGTTATTCTCTGTCTTAAGTCTCCAGTTTTGCAGTCGTACTACTATGGCTAAGACTCTATTCATTTAGGTTTTTCTCTTCCTTCCAACGCTAATTATAGCGGCAAAACATGACATCGGGAAAAAGCAAATCTGCCCCCTGGAAGACGAAACTTATGACACGATCTACAGCTTATGTCAAGGGACGTTTGAAGTCGGCCTACATGTACATTATTTTATATTTTGGTGAAACCAGGAATAATGTTGTGTGAAAAAAAAAAAACGGTAACAAAAGTTATGTGCTATAATTAAGGATAAGCCGGCTATGTGACGTGTGTTCTATGACGTTATAAATTTGCTTGTTTTGTTCCAAGGGTAGATATTAATGCTTACGGAATTACCCACCTGACGTTCGCAGCGCTGATCACGTGATCTGTGATGTTGTGCAGGTTGAGAAGCTTATTGTGATCACTGACTAAATGATTCACATGACTGATGACGTCATTCATTGGTAGGTGTTGTTTGTTCACTGCTAGAGTGATTGATGATAGTCGCTACCTCGACCAAGTAGTGTTATTACATTTCCTGTTGATTGTTATTACATTTCCTGTTAACTATTTTATTACATTTTCGGTTAAAAATGTATTACATTTCCTGTTAACTTTTTATTACAAATCCTGTTGATTTTTATTACATATTCTGTTGTTATTACAGATCCTGTTGATTTTTATTACATATCCGGTTAGTATTACATTTCCTGTTGATTATTACATATCCGGGTAATACAGGACTAAGTATAGCTAAGTAGGTCTAAGTATAACTAAGCAGGCATAAGTATAGCTAAGTAGGTGTAAGTAGGTGTAAGTATGAAAATCGAACCCTTGTCGGGTTTTGCGAGGACTTTATTTACCTATTTGGCTCGTTGTCGTATACATTGCTTGGCCTTGTTTTGCTTTGCTTTTTTCTTTGTTTTCCAAGCTAAGGGCATCCTGCTTGCTTTTTGGAAGACATAAGGCCAACAACCGATGGAATTATGGAATCGTGTGTGGAAAACTTTTTTGTCAATAAACGTAAACATGATTTAATATGCGCTAGCTTTCCCCAAACCGTCGTTACGGGCGAGTGAGCACTTGTCATGTGTTTATTGATCTGCTGTCAATCAAACAGAACCTTTTACTTCCGGTTAAAAAGTTCCTTTTGGTATTTCTCTGTCAATTAATTTTTTTAACGAAATTTTTGGTATATGAGACACTACTACTAAAACTAAATTTCTGTGCGAAAACATGTACTACCCTGTCCCTGTACATTTCAAGAGCATTGAATCATTTTAAGGGCACGGAATAAAAACAAAAACATAGGGAACTTTTACATTCATCCACGCAAGCTTCATTGCTGTATCATTTTGTTGATAGCTTGTGTCTTTCAGAAATTTCTCTTTTGTCTAGATTCTACATACTTGCGTACTTTTGAACTAACAAGTTGACCATGCACGCTTGCTACGCTTCGCTACTGCCGGAACGCTCGTGCAAAATCTGTTCTTAGTACAATGACATGCAATTATCATAGTCACGCTGCCAGTTGTAACGCTGTTATACGATATAACTTATCATATTTATTCACAAAACGTTTTATAACATCACTTATACGAAATCTTGTTTTGAATTAATATTTAGAACGGGTTTAGAATATTTAGAACGTGGTCTAGAAGTCACGGGCACGTTACTAACAATACACTTATTCAACATATTATCATCCCGCACTAGCCCCAATTGCCGATATGCCGTCCAGTGACGTCAAGGCGGATTAACAATTTAATTTATGCAAATAAAACTGTCACGGCGGTAGTAAGAGTTCGTGGGTCACAAAAACAAAGCCATCGCTCGCCTTGAGAAATTATTTGAGATTATGCCGGCCAAAATATAAGCCTTACCTATATATATATATATATATATCCATCCCATTTGCTTCTCAAGTGCCTCTTATGTTGTGAAAACCTTTTCGAAGCAACAAATCGTTATATTATATTTGGAGGCAAAGTACAGTTGATCTTTGTCTTTCCGTTGATCTTTATAGTACATGTCTCGCGATCTGCCGTTCGAATCGACACAGCTACGAGATATTACCTATGTATATGATGCAACAGAAAAGTAGAAAAACATGAAAGGATAATGGAGAATTTTCGAAGAAATACGAAGACATTCTTTACCACTGCGAGTGTGAACAAATAATCGATTATCAACAACCCCGCGGACGCGACGCGATAAAATGTACCGTGTTTATAGGTTAGTCGGCCGGTTATTGTGCAGGACACTTTCAACCATTTCCAGATGTTTTCCTTGCGAATTCAAGGTCTTTGCCAAAGACAATCACTCCACTGAAACTCAACGATCAACAATCGCGAGCCCAAAGTGAATCCTGCCGTCTTCTCTGCTGATAATTATGATAATTATGTGAAGTTATAGAATATGAACCAATCAAAGATCACTACCAGGTTTTCTGGTAGTGACGTCACTGGACGGCATTATCGGCTATTGGATTCAGACGTCTCTCTAGGGAGGAACGAACCAGAGGAGACAGCTGAAATTCAGGCTAATCCCGCACTGCCTAGCTTCCTGGTTTGACTAATTTGAATGTCATTATACTAAGAACATATTTTGCACGAGCGTTCCGGCAGTAGCGAAACGTAGCAAGCGTGCATGGTAAACTTGTTAGTTCAAAAGCATACAAGTATGTAGAATCTAGACAAAAGAGAAATTTCTGAAAAACGCAAGCTTTCAACAAAATGATACAGCAATGAAGCTTGCGTGGATGAATGTAAAAGTTCCTTATGTTTTTGTTTTTATTCCGCAACCTTAAAGTGCAACTAACCCCTTTTGCGATTTTTATACATATGAATCTTTGAACGGTTTTGAGTACTTCTGCGAAGGAATTATTGGCTTACAAAGAATACTTTATGTTCTAGGCTTGTTTGAAATGGTGAAAATTTGACCTTTCCTGACCCATGACCGCGTAAGAAAAAGCCTGGGTCGATTATGGATCTTACGTCATCTAATTCATTCGACTTGCAATAAGTTGAATAAATGTTTAGAATTTTGTCTAAATTAACTGTTTTCTTTGCTAACAACTCACAGACCGTATAAATTCTCTATATATCGATGTTGTTGTGGTAGAAAGGCGCCATGGAGAATTCACTGGGGTGGCGAAATCGATGTGACACCGGTACTCTTGAATGTTATTTTCCTTTGAAATTCTCTTCTTTAGTTCCAATAATTTTGTGCTGAATGTTGATACCCTACCTTAGATACTGCTGCACATCTAGTGCTATGAGATGCAAACTCATCTGTGTTGACTCCAGCATTTAATCCAAAGGCTAACAGTTTCTGGAGATAATGGTTCGTAAGGCTTATTATCTCCACGCAGGTTTACAGTTCTGCAGATGTATTCTTTTAGAGTAACAACAATACAAAGTTTTGCATTAGCAGTAAATGTGTGGGGATTTATGCCTAGGCCTTGATTGCTTGATATATTTTTTTCAGAGTTATCTGCATAATGCAGCACGCTTTAGATTTGTTCTCGTTATATTTTTCGTTTGATCCTTTCTTGGAAGTTTCACATTGCCAAACTATGGACATGGCCAGGTAATTAAGGATGTTTCTGCTGCTGAGGATCAAAAATATTTACTCTCGGTGAAAAACTCAAGAGTATTTCAACGGTTAGTTCATTTCGCCATCAGGTGGCATTCAAGCGTAACAAGATTCAGTCTAAGTTTAACCTGAAATTGCCTGTACATAGAGTTACTAAACATGGGCTGTTGACTCTAGTTCTTCCAGACAGTGTATTTGTGATGGATTTAACTATTCACCTGGACGTTCAAAAACACCCTGGACCTGTTATGGAAGTACCAAAAGCGAATTTAAATTTACCCGCCAAAACTGGGATGGAAATTAAATATTCAAGATCACAGCTTCTGAACCTTGAATCTAAGCACAAGGTTTCTGAACATCTCTACAGATTACTAAAGAACCTAGGTATACTCAAAATGTGTCAAGTACAAGCTGAAGTCTCTGATAATCCCAAGATTCATCGAATTCCTGTGCTAAATAAGACGAGATATTTTCGTTCTCCATCAAGAAACTATTCTAATTTGAATAATCTTGTAAACATTGAACTTACTAATACATGCAACTCTGAGAAATTGGTATGTGGCCCTACATTACACCTGGCTTTACTTAATACTCGTTCATTGAACAACAAAGCTATGTTTGTTACAGATTATGTAGTGGAAAATCAAATAGCTACAATGTATATTGGCTATTACAGAAACCTGCAGGCTGAGCTCAAACAGTCAATCTGCGAACATAATTAACGAACTTTGTCCTCAAGGATATGTATTTATGCATGTTCCTCAGAGTGATATGCAAGGTGGTGGCGTCAGTTTGTTGTATAACAGACGTCTCAGGATGGAGAAACTGAACTTTGTTAACTACAAATCATTTGAATACATGGAAATTCTGCTACATTCGTCTACTGCTGTGGTGCGGATAGCTATTGTTTACCGGGCCCCACCATCGAAAAAGAATAGGCTAAATTCCGCCATATTTTTCAATGAGTTTAATAATTTACTTGAACGATTTGTGATATCTAGTGGTACACTACTGCTATTAGGCGATTTCAATTTTCATATCAACGATCATACTGACCGACAGGCCAAAATATTCTTGTTTCTGGCCCTACTCACAAAAACAGTCATACCCTTGATTAATAATAACTAGAGGAAATGAAGATACTGTCCAACACTGTTCCGTTAAAGACCGTCACTTGTCTTACCACAGCGTAATCCACTCAAATATATCTCTTATCAGACCTCAAGATCCAAGCGTTATGAAACATTACCGTAAACTCCGTGCTGTTAATCAGTACTGATACTTTCCGCAGTGATCTGACTAGATCGGCACTATTTTCCTCACCGGCAAGTAATCTGAATGATTTATGTGATCAATACCACTCTGTTTTGACGACCATCGTTGATAAACACGCACCCTTAAAGAAACGCTTGGTATCTGAACGCCCTGCGGCGCCATGGTACTCAGACACAATTGCTGCTGAAAAGTGTAAGCGACGCCAGCTTGAAAGACGCTGGCGAAAATCAGGACTGGAGATCAGTTACTATTCTGCTTTGATTGATGAAAATAAATCTAATCACAAGATTGTATTCAATGCAATCGATCGGCTTTCACACCGCAAGCCCGAAAAGCACTACCCTTCGTGTAATTCCACTACTGATCTGTGTAACAGATTCGCAGAGTTTTTCTCTGACAAAGTTATGGCCATTAGGCACCAACTACACTCCGCCCCTTACTGTAGATGATTCACTTCTTGATCGGTTTGATGAAAGTACGTTGCACTGTAATCTGTCTCTTTTTTCTCCAACCTCAGAAGTTGAACTGTCCGGTTTAATTTAATCAAGAAAATTGCATCGAAATCGTGTCGCTTAGATCCTGTGCCTGCTTCACTGTTACAGCACTGTATCTCTGACCTACTGCCTGTTATCTGCAAAATCGTCAATCTATCGTTTGAATCATCTGAAATGCCGAACTCTATGAAAGAAGCAGTATTATCACCCTTGCTGAAAAAACAGTTCCTGGATTTTGAACTCCTACCTAACTTTAGACCGGTGTCAAATTTAAAATTTGTTTCGAAAGCTATCGAAAAAATAGTTGTGCGCTTATGGAACTACGTTTGTGAAAATGACTTAAATGAGATTCTACAGTCTGCTTACAAAATATTTCATAGTTCTGAAACTGCCCTCAATACGCGTACAGAATGATATATTAACGGCTGTGGATAGAAATCAATGTGTTTTTCTGCTACTACTGGATCTATCGGCAGCTTTCAACACCGTTGATCACGGAATATTACTACATCGACTGTCTACAAAATTTGGAGTTAAAGGCAACGCCCTCGCTTGGCTTCATTCATACATTACAGACCGTACACAGTTTGTACAGATTTACAGTGTTCTCTCCACTCTACATTCTCTAAACTATGGGGTGCTTAAAGGTTCTGTCTTAGGGCCAATACTATATCTACTCTACACATCCCCTTTGGATGACATCATTCGCGTGCATAACATCTCATTTCACCTTTACGCAGATGATACTCAGCTGTACACGACTTTCACCTGTAATGACGATGCTGAACTTGCTACTGCTACTGTCTCGTCGACATTAACAACTGGATGTTTTTAAATAAACTTAAATTAAACACGGACAAAGCGGAACTTCTTCTCCTACATTCAAAATTTCGTAAATCATCTTCCCTCCCATCTATTTTTTTTTATTTAATCATATTTATACACGGTAGTCGACATTCAACATAGTTGGTTTTCAGACGAGCCGTGTGGCTAAAAAGTATAAAATAAAATAATACATGCAGTGGTCACTAACTATTACAACATTTACATCATTACTGACTACTATATATACCTAACAGGTAGTAAATGCTCCTCCGCTCAGTTAAGGAAGTGTATGAGAAGAGAACCTACAGTAGCACTTTGGCAGGAAAAATAGATTACTGGGTGATAAAAATGCCAAGGTGTTAGATGAATATATTTTGTAGTTTTGGGATTGTCGTGCGACTGAATCCTGTTTGAGCTGTGGTGTGTCTCTCAAAAGTTGTCGCGATTGATTTTCATTTTGTCCCGACATACAACGATCTCCCGGTAAATTCCCTGAGCCTACCAATTCCCGACATTTTCTTAAGATTCCCGGCACAACAAACTACTGTTCTCCCCGGTGAAGTTTAAACACCGGAAATCAACTGTAATTGAGAATGTAATTGTAAATGCTAATTGTATTTTGAACCGGCTGCTTGACTATCGAAGCCAATACTTGCTGCTCACCATCTTGATAACAGGAGAGATCTTGCTCTTTGCATGGAAACTAATAGTTCCCACAGAGTTAGAAAGAGTTCGCCTACACGTCTACACTTCAACAAATTCATGATTACACAAGAATCGCATACACAGAAATGCATTATAGAACGGTTGAACGTAGTTAGATCCAACAATGCAGATTCCACCTCGTGTAATGTCACGTGACGATCAGATCCGTGCAAAGCAGTGTGGTAAAAAAAGACAATAGAAGTGATGCATTGTGGTAAAAAAAAGAAATCGAGATCTGGCCTCGCTTAAGGCTCGCTCGCTGCGGCAGCAAATATATCTAGCTATAGTGGAGCATAATAATCTTATAACATACTATGGATACATTGGCTACTTACTATATCTACTTTATATAAACGTTCTTGTTACTAAATGCTATACAAAATATGTATAAATACTTAAAATTAATATATAATTGATGTTTAAGGTATGGCAAAAGGTTCACGAGGTCACTTGGGAAAAAAATTCGTGTAGCGTCAATATTTACGCTACAAAGACATACTATTTATCAATTTAAAGCTCAAAGATTGTAGAATAAATATGAATGTTTAAGTTTACTATTTAAAAAATCTCTCAATGATGTACTTTTCTATTTAAAAAGCGACCTCTCACACTATCGTAACTTCAAATCCGGAAACGTTTAATGAATGACAACTAAATTCTTTGTTTTGGAATCTCAGGTAAATTGTCCCAAAAATCTTGTCAGCGATTTTTCATACGTTGCGTATTACAAGAATTATTCGTATGTAAAGTTGGAGTAAGTTTTTTCATGCTAGCAAAACGCAAACTACATAATAATTACGAAATGAAACAAAATTTCGCAAAACGCTGACATTCTTTTGGAGAAATTGTAGTTTTTTGGCTCTCGCGAAAATTTGGGTTTAATCGAACAAAACGTTCTCGAGTTTTGGTACGCCAAAGTTTTGCATTAAAACACACACGGAGAAACGAGGGATTTTAGTTTTCTGACCATTTCACGGTTGAGTAAAAAGCCCCGCCTCCAAAGATAATCTTATTATATTCAGCCAATTAAAATACAGTATTAGGCTGAGAGGCGGAGTTGTGAATGATCTGCTGTGACAGCTTTCGCGGTAATCTCCAAGGAGGTTCATTTTACACTCGATTGCTGGAAAGCAACCTCGACTGGTCATGGGGAAAGCACGCAGAGGTCGTAAAGCTCGTGGGAAAATCACAAGGTGAAATAAATATGAAGGCCAACCGCAAGTTACTGTAAATGATGATAAAGCCATCATGATAAAGGAGATAAACAGTTCTAGGTAAGCCGAACACAAGTTATATTCATTCAAATGTCGCAACTTCTTGCTAAACATACATAAACAAACCGCAGGCTTCATGTTGCATATTATTTTTATACTCTGGAGCGGTAAAGATCCTGCTGAATCTACCTTCTCTTGACTGCCTTGTAATTGATAAACATATCTGACTCCTTTTCTAGGTATCAGGGAGGTCATGCTTTTTGTCCCGGGCTTTATTCGTTTCAGTCAACAGATCTTCGCTTGGCCATTGTTTTTGTTTAAAGCACGAGCCTTTATCGCTCGACGCCAAACTTGCCTTCTTAGTCGGACTAAATTTACCTGTTTTCAACTTCTTCTTTTTCTTCGAAGATACCCAAGTACAGCCGCTTTTACGTTTCGACGCCATAATTTTAGATAGAATGCAATTCAAGAAAACAAACATAAACGAAGCGTAGCGCACTATAAAGACGATTGTTGTTTTAGTTTGTGAACGTAGCTGTCAGCGTCTGTCAATCATGTTTCGCGCGTCATTTTTCGCGGGAAATTAAAACATGTTTTTTCGGGGCGTTAAAAAGGAATTTTAGTTTGGATTTTTTGCTATAATAAAGGTAAGACCTAAAGCATTCTAAATACAGTATGCGAAAAAAAATATTTTGGGGGAAGTTTTGCCTGTGAACCTTTTGCCATACCTTAAAAGAACTTAATGTTTCACTAAGGCGGACAGCTGACGACAGCTTGTTCCACTGTGCTGCACCACTAAAGGAAAATGCTTGCTTTCCAAAATTTGTTTTGGGGGCTCGTAGACAGAGGTTTGTATTAGCCCCTCTTAAATTGTAGTTGTGGTGTTCACCAGAATATGATAACATTTCTTTTAAATATCCAGGCCCCTGACCATTGAGAACTTTATACATCATAATAAAGGTTTTGCACCACCACGTGATGGCAGCCATGTTGGTGGCCAGAACAATAGAATGTTATTCCTTTGAGATTTAATTTTTCACAAATCTCATTGTTCTGGCCACCAACATGGCTGCCATCACGTGGTGGTGCAAAACCTCTATAGCTTCTAATTTTGCTCTTCTCTCATCAAGCGTTAGCCATTTCAATTGTTCTCTGATGGTGTGAGAGCGAACGCTATAGTCTGATCTCGTTATTATTCGTCCTGCTCTATTTTGGAGTTTTTGGAAATTTTCTGTAAGACCTTTATTACAACCTGTCCAAACGGTGCTGCAGTAATCAAAATAAGGTTGGATAAGGGAATTATAAATGTTAATCATAGTGCTTCTATTATCTGTAAGACCTCTTATGTTTTATAGCATCTTTAGACCTGTTGTAACTTTGCTGATGGCATGTTCAATATGGGGTTTGAAATTTAAATTTTCATTTATGTGTACAGCAAGAAGTTTGAAATCTTCTACTCGTTTGATTGAGAGGCCACACAAATATGGTGACACTGCTGGAGCATTTTGTTTTATTCTTTGGCTTGATCTAGTGACCATGTATTTAGTTTTGATGTCATTGAATCTCAATTTATTGGTAATAAGCCACTTTTCAGTTCGCTTCAAATATATTTTCCTCTACTTGCACGATACTACACTGATACTAGTGTTGGCATTAGTTATATATGTATCATCAGTAAACATACCAGTGGTGCAATTACTCAAATAATTTGGGAAGTCATTTATGTATATGAGAAAGAGGATGGGGCCAAGAATGGACCCTTGTGGTATTCCATATGATATGGTTTGTATGTCCGATAAAACACCATTAATTTGGCATTGCTGAGAACGATTAGCCAGGTAGGACTGAAACCATTTTAGTTCACCTCCTCTTATTCCATAAACATTTAGCTTTTTCAACAGAATAGTGTGGTCGACCGTATCAAATGCTTTTTTTAAATCTACAAAAAGGACTGGCCCTGATCCATATTTAGTAACCAATTATCTGTGGCATACAAGAGAGCTGTGCATGTTGAATGCAATGACCGAAAACCTGATTGACATTCGTTCAGAAGATTGTTGTCAGTAAGGTATTTATACAAGGGGTCATATGCAATTCTCCCCATTACCTTACTTATGACCGGAAGTACTGAAATTGGTCTATAGTTTTCAGGGACGGATTTAGAATCTGATTTGTAGATGGGCGATACTTTAGCTTTTTTCCAATCATCAGGGAAAATGTCAGTTTTAAAGGATTGGTTAAATAATTTAGTCAGTGACGATGTTATAACAGGACATGCTATTTTGAGTAATTTACTCGATATCTTATCAATTCCACAAGCTTTGCCTGCAGAGAGCTACAGTATAATTTATTTTACTTGCTGCTCACTAATGTATGGACATTTGAATTCTGTGTAAGGGTTAGAGACTGCTTGTGAGTTCTTTATCGACAAATACAGGCACGCGCTGATTGTACGATGAACGAAAAATAATGAATACTGCATGAGGCCGAAGACCGAATGCAGTATGAAGAAATTTTGAGTTCATCGTACAGTCAGCAAGTGACTGTAATTTGCCGATAAAGCACAAACATAAAGTCTCTAACCCTTTTAATATTCAAACTGAGTGCACTGTCAGCCGTGAATTTCAATTTAAATCAGTTGTCAATAACAATTTCATAAAGAAGTCAAATATTTCGCATGAATTAAATCGTTTTACGGTAAATATCTCCACAAAGAAAAGTCATTTCAATAGACAATGAATAAAAACAGAAGTAGATAACTGTGCAAAGAATAATTTACTTTGGCGTTCGGTCAGTTTAGTTGACGCCTTGCGAGTACATGTTTGTACATTTAACTCGAAAACGTTTCTCTTGGAGCCATGTATTAAAATATCGAGTATTTAGCCGGCTTAACTCCTAGATAGTCTACTTTCTTTAATAGTTTCTTTCATTCGAAAATAACTAACCTGCAGGTTCCAGTGAATTGAAATCTTGAAACCGGCCTCCATGTGCTCGGCTCTGATGCAAACATTTTCCAAATAAAAATATCCTAGGTTTTTGAACCTTCCACTGAATTGTCGCTTCATTGTCTCCTCTTATTGACAGAGTAAGGTCTCGCCGGAAATAAAATCCATTTCTTCAGTTTGGACTGCTAGAGTGTTGAAGAAACTTTTGTTTACTCAGACACATGTTGACTAGTTAGTTGTTGTACTTCCAGCGCTTGCAAATCAGCCATTTCTAACGAACGATTATGCAAATGTTTGCCTGAAAACATAATGTGAGGCGAATAGTATGATTGTACATTTAACTCGAAAACGTTTCTCTTGGAGCCATGTATTCAAATATCAATTATTTAGCCGGCTTAACTCCTAGATAGTCTGCTTTCTTTAATAGTTTCTTTCATTCGAAAATAACTAACCTGCAGATTCCAGTGGGGCAGTGAATTGAAATCTTGACTCGAAACCGGCCTCCGGCCATGTGCTCGGCTCCGATGCAAACATTTTCCAAATCAAATATCCTGTGTTTTCGAACCATCCACTGAATTCTCGCTTAATTTTCTCCTCTTATTGACAGAGTAAGGTCTCGGAAATACAATCCATTTCTTAAGTTAGACTACTAGAGTGTTGTAGAAACCTTTGTTTACTCGGACACATGTTGACTTGTAAAGTTGTACTTCCAGCACTCGCAAATCAGCCATTTCCAACGAGATTATGCAAATGTTCGCCTCAAAATATATATCTTCTGTCACACAGGCAACAGAGTTCAATCCTGCCGTTACCTTTCTAGTAATTGTCTGCATTTTCACTGTTTAATATGCGATGAGGTTTTCCAAGCCGTCCAAACACGTAACTAAGCGAAGGACTAGATCTCCCTTTCCCTATAGGTAAGAGAGGGTCTGGGTCGAGTGCTGTGGTCACCAATAATGCACGCTCATTAGCCAATCACATGCTTGGATTTTGTACAATGCACGAAATTTGAACATTAAATCGGTATAATGCATATAGTATTCAGGCTTTATTGTGGAATCTGGTATTTTATCAGCAAGCCGTGTGCCCAGAGTACAAAAATGACTATTCATGTGATGTGCAATATCATGTTTATCTGTATATGTTGTTCCATTAATGTCTACTTGATTGATGGTGGTAGTTTTAGCCTTACGCGAAAGCACTGGATTGATAGTCTTCCAGGTTTCCTTTATATTTCCAGCATAGTTTTTAGTAGATGTATTAAAATACTCAGCTTTAGTACGTTTTATTGCTGTATTAACAGCATTTTTAGTCAATTTCTTGTGGAAAAACCTTATCGTTTAGACGGAATATTTTTTACAGGTTATCTATGATTGGAAAGCAATGTCTTTCATTATGGACAAGAAGAAGGTGTGGCTGATCACATGATTGGATTCATTAGCAACATGTCTCCCAAAAATGAAGTCACAGCAACTTGAAGATACATATGCTGTGCTTAACACAAATCCTTGCAGTGAAATTGAATTTTGAACCACCCCCTCCAACCTTAGATTTGGTTTTGAATTAGTGTCGAAATAAGAGCAGGCTAGGGAAGTACAGTTTTGCTCTTAGCTCCTATCTGGAACACAATTATATCACAAAACTTGGTCAAGTAATTTGTTTCTTAGTGGATATACAGTACGCCGATTCTGAAAGAAAAGAACAGACATTGAAACATTTTCATTTTTTTTGTTAATCCTTTGGCGACGGACCCTGCAATTATCGGTCCTATGTGACCGATATTGCATCACATCTAGACATGCTGTAAAGACGATGTTGCGATATTTTTTGAAGTTAGAGCTATAACAGGGATCGCTTGGCTCTTCCACTTTGGAGAAAAGCTCATTTGTTTTGGGGATCGTTTTTCGTATCTTCGATTTTACGAATTTTGAGGAGCTGAAAATCGGCTCAAAACATCCTTCCCATTCGCACTTGAAATCAAGAGCAAACACAAAATCAGCACTCAGTCGTTACAGTACCTTCTTTAATCTTTCGAACCACCAGGTTTGTTTGCACAAAATACACAAAACGGCTGTGAACCACGCTATTCTTAACGCTGCATTTCTCTCCACCACGTTTTCCTTTTACTCCTACAACCAAGAGCGGTGATTTGTACTCAAGCCGTTGTTTTAAAGTGACAAAAACACATCCTAATAGGTTTAGCAGGGGTAAAAGATCACCAACTGCAGAATTTCAAGGATTTCATTGAATAAATTTTTCATGTGTCTCAAAGCAGAAACACAACGGAAAAACCCACAAGGCCTAGTAAAAGTAAACCAAGTACTTTTCAGCCGTCCTCAGACTTAATGATGTCCTCTAGCTCACTTACAGTGGCTTTTTTGTCCAAAATTAGAGCAGATTTCATTGGAAATCCTACAGAAGTTGCAATACCTACCGTGCCGAGTACGTAGAATTCTCCCGAATGGCATTGTGGGGAAAGTTTGAACCCTTGGCTTAACAAGTCAGCACTATTTAATTACCCCGGGCTAGCCAAACTGGAACTGAGGGGGGAGGGTTGAGTTAGCACTCAGAAAAGCTCATTTGTTTTGGCGATTGTTTTGGCAGCTGTGATGGCCAAGGTCCTTCCGGAAAACGAGGGGTAATACTGCCTTTCGCTGTTTGGGAAATAATTCAGAAATGCCGAAAGTTTCGCACGCTTTCTCCAAAGCCATATCAAGTCCGTTTGTATCGTCCGCCATTTGGCTTCACCTTCATGCAGGCTGCACTAAATATTCCATGCACACCTCAGTTCTCTAAAAATGAAACCTTCGCTCTGATTGGTCGAAATGAAACAATGACCAGAACACGGTTTCTGTCAAAGTCCAGACAAGAAGTCAGGCTCAAAGTTTACCCGCAATTGGTATGTAAGTCTAGATGAAGAAATCAAAACTTTAATTACCAACCAACCACCTTTTGTAGTTGGACAGACTGTGAACTGGATTTCTGAATGGCAAAAAATCACTTCAGACCCAGAAATTTTAGACTATGTAAAGCATTGTCACAAAGAGTTTATTGGTAATCCCTGCAAATATAGTGTTTATGGGCAGCAGCATCTCATTATAGATGCAGAAGTTGAGCAATTATTGCAGCTCGGGGCTATAGGAAGGTCAGTGCATGAGTTAGATGAATGTTTATCTCCGATCTTTGTTGTGCCCAAACCAGATGGCTCACACAGGTTGATTTTCAACTTCAAGAATTGTAATGAAGCTGTCCTATTTAGACATTTTAAGATGGACACTTTGTATACAGTCATACATTTGATTACTCCGGGTGCATATATGGCCTCCTTAGACCTTAAGCATGCCTATTATACCATTCCTGTTGCTGTAGAGCATAGAAAGTTTTTGAAATTCTTTTGGAATGGACAGCTGTACGAGTTTAGGACATTGCCTATGGGTTTGTCCAGTTCCCCGAGGATTTTTACTAAGGTCATGAAGCCACCCCTAGCTACACTTAGACAGAAGGGGTACACTAATAGTAGGTATCTAGATGATTTTTACTTGCAAGGGGATGATTTTCAGGAATGCTCCAACAATATAAAAGAAACAGTAAAGCTTTTTCTGAGGTTGGGGTTTACTTTGCACCCAGACAAATGTGTCTTGACACCTACAAAGGAGTTAGCGTTTTTAGGCTTTATTTTGAATACAAGTTTGATGACAGTAAAACTATCTCAACAAAAGAAAGAAAAGTTGAGATCGCTTTGCTTACAGGTTTTGAATGGAGAAGTTCTTACAATTAGATTCATAGCTCAGGTTATTGGAAGGATTGTGTCATTTCTGCCTGGAGTTGAATTTGGCAGGCTGCATTATTGTAATATTGAACGTGATAAAATTAGGGCGCTGGCTCATAATGGTGGTGATTATGATGGACATTTACATCTATCTGAGTTAGCTAAAGAGGAGCTACGTTGGTGGCTTGAAAATGTGATGCATGCCTATCGCAGAATTGGTCATGCAACAATTGATTATGTTTTTCAGACTGATGCCAGCGACAGTGGCTAGGGCATTACCTGTACAACTGATGGTTCTCTACAGTCTCAGGGTCTATGGTCTCGGGTGCAAGGATCCCTGCATATTAATGTGAGAGAACTATATGTAGTTTTTATTTGTTTGACTACCTTTTGCAACAAGATGGTTGGGATCCATCTAAAATTTGAACTAGACAATATGACAGCTGTTATCTACATTAATCATATGGGGGGTAGCAAGTCAATAACCAGTGACACAGTGGCAAAGAAGATTTGGAATTTGTGTATTCCAAGGAACATATGGTTAAGTGCCTCTCGTATCCCAGGCTCCACCAATGTAGTTGCAGACTCCTTGTCTAGAAAGCACCATTCTGATCATGAATGGATGCTGAGTCAGGAGTTGTTTCAGAAGCTATGTAATCTATTACCCAGCTTTAGCATTGATCTTTTTGCCACTATGCTCAATACACAATTGCCAAGATATGCATCGTGGAGACCTGATCCACATGCTGCCTGTGTTGATGCATTTAGTGTATCTTGGAGCAATGAATACTTTTATGCATTCCCACCTTTCAGCTTAATTCCCAAATGCTTGGACAAGATAGAGGCCGAGCAAGCGGAGGGTGTTCTGGTCGTCCCAGCTTGGGCCACCCAGACATGGTACACACGAATTATACAGATGTTAGCTCAGCAGCCCAAACTCATGGTGTGGATTCGAGAAATGGAGCTTCTGACACATCCGTCAGGCAGAAAAATCCACAGCATGCAGGGCAAATTCAAGTTGATGGCATGTCCTTTAGTAGGGGACATTATCAAGAGCGGGGTTTTTCTGAGCACGTTACCAGTGTACTCCTCGGCTCATGGAGACCTGCTACACAAAAACAATATGCAGTTTATCTTAAGAAATGGTCTTTATTCTGTAGTGAAAGGAAAATTGCTTCATATTCCTCAGATTTGACACATGTGTTAGAATTCTTGTATACACAGCTTCATTTATCCTATTCATATTTTATTTCAGTCGACAGAACACCAGTAGTCCAACATCCAGTCATTTGTCGTTTCTTGAAAGGTGCCTTTGAGAGAAAGCCACCATCTCATAAGTATTATGGCATTTGGGATGTCCAGCAAGTACTGCAGTTTTTGAAGACTATGGGTCCTAACAGATATTTGACTCTGAAGGAAATTACCTTGAAATTATTAGCTATGTTATTGGCCTTGGTCAGCATTAAAAGATAGCAGACCTTACTACACCTTAACATTAGCCAGGAATGTTTGAAGAAATCTCAGGATGAGTTTGTGTTTATCCTCAGTAAGCATGTAAAGCAAAGTAGACCTAATTACCCAGTTACACTTGTGATTATTCCCAGGTACAGTGTGGATGCTGACATATGTCCATATGTTTGTTTAGAGGATTATATTGAGCGAACAAAGAGTTTATGACATGTGGATGTGCTGTTCATTTGCATTTCTACAATAAAGCCTCACCAGGCTGTCGGCACTCAAACGTTTATAGCTAGATGGATTAGGACAGTACTACAGATGTCGGGTATCGACATTGATCTTTTTAAGCTACATTCTACGAGGCATGCTGCATCAACAGCTGCTTATCAAGCTGCCATACCAATGGATGAGATTCTTAAGAAGGCAGGTTGGAGCAATGCTAATACCTTTAAGAGGTTCTATTACAAATACGTGATCAGTTAGTTGGAACATTTGGTTATAATTTGACCAGGAGCTTGTTTGCTCGCTTTATATTATAAGGGCCCATGCAGCTGTATTTGAAGAGGCATTACAGGTTTTGTTTCTTTTAGAAAGTTATGTATGAAACGTCTTTCATAATTTATCCACTACTTTATGTATTTAGTCTAGGCTTTGGGTTATAAAATATAATTGTAATTTTGTGGCACCAAGATTTTGGTTTGTTCATTTATTTTTTGGGAGGTAGTCATAGTGTCCTCACACGCTTTGAAGACTTCATGTCAGACCGCTAGTTACGGTTTATGAGATATAATTACTTAGTTAAACGAGATTTACCTGTATGTTGAAGTTTGACTTCAATTCTATCTCATAAAAAGTCGTAACCAAGGACTGACATGCCCACCTCCCCCTCCCCCTCCCTGTGTGGTCCTCGGTTACCTTGGTTACTAATATTCTTTTTATGAGATGTTGTATATTGTGTTCCTCCAATATGAGTAGGTTTTGAAGGAATGATTGTGACGTCACTCCCGGTAGGCTTTGTTCATTCTTCATGTCAGTACTTGGTTACGACTTTTTATGAGATAGAATTGAAGTCAAACTTCAACTTACAGGTAAGTCTCGTTTAACTAAATAATTATAAAACATAAATATGCTGCTGGGATTCTGTTTTCCCCAATCTGCCTCCAGCAAATTTGTTCTCCGTCACAGCCTCCCACCCTTTCGTGGAGGCATCCGTGTGAAGGGTGATATATAGTTCACTCTGTACAATAGGTCTGTATGCTGACTCAGTATTGTTAATCCACCATCGGTAATGCAAAGACCCATATTGTACTCCGGGAAAACTGAATACTAGTAGTCCTATAAGTTGTGCTAGTTCTCTTACCGTAATGGTAGGGTTTTTTAATGTCTTAGAGCAAACACTCTTCAGTTTTGCTACTTTATTTTGAGTCAAGCTTACTGTCATATTTTGGGAATCAAGAATAAACCCCCAAAAAATTGAGTTTCTTGGTCGTAATAAGTACTGATTTGTCAGGATGTATTAAGAAACCTACATAAGTAAGCAGACCAGCTGTGTCCTGAATATTTTTCTGACATTCTGCTAGGGTATCACCTTGCAGGTAAGAATCATCAATATATGCAACATTGAGATGACCAAGCTGGCGTAAAGTTTCATTATTTTTGTAAACAATCTAGGGCCTGAAGATAGGCCATTTGGTAAGCAGGTAAACTGATACAAGTTGCCTCTCCAACTGAATTTCAAATACAGTCGATGAATTCAAACTTTCTTCATACTGCGTTCGGCCTTCGGCCTCATGCAATATTCATTACTTTTCTTTCATCGTACAGTCAATGCGTGCCTATATTTGCCGATAAAACACTCACATCAGTCTCCAACCCTTACATAATGCACGCTTGAGGTCTTGAAAAACTGCGGATGCATGAGCAGAACGCGAGTGCATTTAGCAGCTTTTCAAAGCAGTCAAAGTGCCTTATTTTCTTATAGTAATATAAAACTGAATCTACGCAGAAATAAATTCCCAAGCCCGCATTATTTAAGAAATAGAAAACGTTTACCGTGTTTACATAGCCTGATGCAAACACGAGGGAAAGTTTGGGAGAATTCTCAAGTTGTTGTGTAAACCCGAGACCGAAGGTCGAGGGTTTACACAACAACTTGAGAATTCTCCCAAACTTTCCCTCGTGTTTGCATCAGGCTATGTAAACACGGTAAACGTTTTCTATTTCTTTTATAAAATAGACGCAAGATCGAGCGCGAAACGATTTTTAAAATCCTTTTCGTAAATGTCAAACGCGAAATTCTCCACACATTGTAAAATGTCAATCATATTCGCTTGTGAAGTTGGCCGTGTTTGTTCTGCGTACGAATCGGCATGGAACAAGAGGCGAGAGAAAGTACTAGTGTGATTTTATGCTCCCAAAACTAGCTTTTTAAAAGACAAAAATGCAAAATAATAGGAAAACCTCAAAGTATTGATCCATATCGGGCTAGACATGCAACGAAAATCGTCCTGGATTACGAAAATCGACACGAAAACCACTTTAACTGCTGCGAATTCAAGGACGAACTGGACAGCCGAAAAGCATTAAGCATTACAGAAAAGATAATTTGTCCTGCCTTGAAAAAGTGTTCCTGTTTCGGCCATGATATTCTGGGACTGAGGAATCTCTTGCTGGATATTTGGAGCCAGTACTTGTAGTTCATGGCTCGGCTCGAACTGACAACTTCGATTAGCCAGGTTTGTGCCTTTGTATTGTTTCAGATCTTTATTTCCCATCGTCAGGTATCATACTCGACTATTTGAATTGAAAGCCAGAGAATGTCGGATTAGTGCTTATAATTTATATTACTTTGATGTGGAGATGGCTGTTTGGGTATCTTTCAATGCAATTTTTGAATCCAAAAAGAGTACTTTCGAGTCTACGGGATGCTAGCTAGCAGCCGTGCGAGATTAGAGCTTCAGAGTTCTGTAGCTTCTCGCTTGTGTATTTCTTTTTAGTCACATTTTCTTGCCAGCATCCCACTCTGAATGAAAAAAAGATTTCATAGACTGAATCGAAACAAAACGGCTAACATTTTTTTATTTCTACTGATTCAATGTGATATATGATATCTAATAAAGTTGCAGTGTCTGTAGTTTTTGTCACCGGCGTTTGAAAAAAACGTATTTGAATAAACAACAATTGACCTTCCCACTCTGACTTTGTGTACTTGATTATTAGCACTTTGTACATTTTCTGAATGTTTCTAGTACATGTATTTTATTATAATTGTTTTTCTATAATATCTATTCAAACTTAAATATTCAAACTTATACGTTAACAGAAGTAGTGTATTTTGTGCGTATTTCATCGAGTTTGCTAATGAGGCAGTTGAGCTCCGACTGACTCAATCTTGTGAAAATTCTGTCCAATTTAGCTTTTTTTCTCCGTAGGTTCTTCTGAACAACCTTCCTTTAGAAAACTAGTTACATGTGTTTTTAAGTTAGTCAGTTATTTTCGCCATTTTTTGCAGAAAAAAAGCAAAACCTACAATGTATGACGTCATTTCCATGTTTACATAGCCTCATGCAAACACGGCTTTCAACCAATCAGAGCGCGCGTTTTCTTTGGGTTATTTTATGAAAGAAAATCAAGCATGCCGAGCAGCCAATAAAAGCGCATGTTCTTATGTTACTCCTGTAATTTATATTATAAAGTGATAAATACTTTCTCGTATAATTTAGATACACTCGTTTGCAGAAAGGTTGTGGTACACAAATATACAGATATCCAGAAACCTAATCTATTCAGACATATATAATGAGATGCATAGTGACTGTTCCAGTCGCTGCGTTCGCTGACAAGATTTGGCGAAAAACATGCCGAAAGCTTACTCAAACGATATGCGGTGGGCTGAATCTAAAGAAGAAAGTAATGAAACGTCGTGGGTTAACGTTTCGCATACTTCAGTAAATACGAGAGACAAGTGGAATAAAAATGTGGTATTATGACCGAATTAGTTTGGTCCGGTATATACTGTCTTAATTTGAGTTTCACTCAGTATCACAGTTTCTAAAATATTATGAAACGACTTATTCTGACTTATTGCATTGTTAAAATTGGAGTCTACCTACACTTCCAGCAACATAAAATTGAAGCAGTTTCTTTAGAACGTAAAGATCATAGTCAACTCGATGATTAATAGAATTTGAATCACCCACGTCGTCTGCCTGCTGTATTAAATTAACATCTGAAAGTACAAGCATCTCTGTTACAAGTTTGCATGGCAAATGTTTAAAACACCATCCAGGCACTGGGTAATTCTGTATGTGGTAGATAAAATATGAGCGGACGATCTTTACAATGGCGAGCAGCTTCGGCGACCATAAAGATCGGACGCGAATATTTTATCGTGCTTGTGAAATGAAACAATAATTGGAATGCACATTATTGTTATGTGATTCTGTGTTATTCTAATTATGGAACTTGAAATGACCATGTATGTCCCATAGGAGTTACAGATCTTTATCAAAAGTTATGCATACTTATTAGCTGAGTACGAAATCTTTATCAAAAGTTAATTTACTCATTAATAATTTAATTGGGATTTCCAGTACTGTGCATGTGATCTGAATACTGAGCTGGGATTGGTTTTCACCCTCTTTAATTATTCATTATTTTTACAAGTAATATAATATTTAAAAGCCGAAGTTGAGGACTGAACGGGAATTCTAAAGTACAAGCAATTCATTCCAGTCCGAGGCGCAGACTTGTCCAATCCGATTTTGAGGTTTTTGAATGGCTTCTCACACTACATTAGATATTTATGACACAGAGGACAATGGTATAGAAATAACATGCAAAAAGATACAAAACAAAGAAAATTCCTAACTAATTAAACAATACTTAGAAAGACAAAATATTTGAAAGCGATAATTATACGAAACGCTCATACTTTTCAATGTTCAATATTCAAATAAGAGTACTGCGATCAATAGTCAGATCGCAGTACAGTAAACAAAGGATGTCCGCGAGAGAGGAAGGTTACGAAGGTCCGAACCAGAAGCGTACAAGTTAGCCTGCTTGCAGGCGGTGGAGGGTGTTTTTTCGCGCAGCAAACGGATCATCGAAGCGGCCGCCATATTGGCCGAGCGTGATTGAGACCTGGGATCGAATGACAAATGGAGGGGGAGGGAGGTGGGGGAGAACAAGCAGATCTGAAAGACCGCCTGCACGAAAGCCTATGGTTTCTGAGTTACGCCCACCACGCACACGATTTCCGTTAACTTGTAACCCGACCAATAGGAGTCGACGTGTGACAGCCTGCCAATTTTGATTTGGTTTGATTGAAATGCGTGCAATATTCAAAACAAACTTCGCTCGCTGTCAAATGCAATGCAAAATGCTAGTAAAATTGTCAATTGGTTCTTAGATACGGAAATTTCAATAAAACCAGCTATTTTTGTTCAAAGTTCTCCATGGAAAGGACTGCGACAGTACCACTTTAGATATATATGTAGACAGTTCGGTTTTAGCTAATTTGTTGCGTTCGCCCCATCAGTACTAGTCTCTCAAAGAGTTTGCAAATCCTCCGAAATACACACATTTAATACAAGCTGCTTCACAAAGCCGCCAGTACCGCAGTCAGGTGCCACACAAGCGGCTGCTTCCTTTCTTAAAAGAATTAAGCTCGCATAAAGATAAATACAGGATCGAAAAAATATCTAAACTTCAAAGAAAACTCCAATGGAGACAATGTTTTGTCTGGAACTCGATATTGAAGAACTCGTGGACAAACAAACTACGAGTGCAAAGTACACAGGTAAATGTTGTGATCGTCTTTCTCTGACAACTCGAAGTCCATCTTAGTGAATGTTTGCCGAAAGAAATGGATGACCGTTGCATAAATGTATTGAGGCGGATTTCTGATTATTTCCTAGTTCAACGGCCGTGAAGTCAATAACAATACTTTTCAGTGGCGAATTAAATCACGGTTCGTTGTCAAGTTCTCTTTACCGTACATATCATACTCTTTCCAAACCTGTCGAAAGCACAGCCAGAACGGCAGGTTTAAAGTACAGGTCACAATTCTCAGGTCAGGTTGTTAAATTCTAAGACAAATTGAAGGCTCTGTATACTAGCTTCCTCCAGCTCGGTTTTCAAAGTATCTTTACCCAGTCGCGGAGAAAGAAGCGAGCAGCTGTGTTCTCTCTAGAAAACCTCTGCAACCAGGGTACAAGTCACCTTAGTCTTCAAAAAAGACAAAGCCTTTTGTATTATTCGCCATATTTTATCAACTGCAAGCTCACTACACAACTCTTATTCTAGTTACGCCGCTTCGCAAGCTACACTTATTCCTTTCAGTTCTTGCCGCGATAAGCTTTGATTGACACCGTTTCAGCCAATCATATACCCCGTCCGCTGGTGGACGGGATCTAACTTTTGTACTCAGAAACCATAGGCTTTCGTGCAGGCGGTCTTTCAGATCTGCTTGTTCTCCCCCACCCCCCTCCCCCCTCCATTTGTCATTCGATCCCAGGTCTCAATCACGCTCGGCCAATATGGCGGCCGCTTCGATGATCCGTTTGCTGCGCGAAAAAACACCCTCCACCGCCTGCAAGCAGGCTACGTACAAGTTAGATAGCCCCAAACGGGAGAGGAAACCTGTTCGATCATAAAACGGGCTGTTCCAAAGAGTACATAAAATAAAAATCGTTGGGGTGTCCGAATATTTGAAGAATGGCAAGCGGAAAAGCAAAACAAGTTCGCTGAATCAGAAGAGAATCCTTTGGGTTCGGACATACGCAAAGTTAAAACTTTGGAGACATCCATGATGGGTATGACTGCTAAAAGCTTACATTTCTAGCTAATAAAATTTATCCAGGAAATTGCAGTCAAGAGTCGAGCTCCTTACATCGAGAAAACATTGTACCAAATAGTGTGCTCTTATAAAGAGACGCTTGGAATTCAATGGACGAGCTCACCGTTAACCCCTTGGATGCCACTCGTAAGTATTTAATTTCGTCTGTTTTCCCTGTATAGACGGAGCTTTAAAGTAACAATGCTAGGATTATTTTATCACGTAATAATCTGTTGTTTCTATTTTCTGTTGCTTTCAGGTTTCAGAGTTTCCGTCAAGTATTGACGCTGAAATGAAAAAGTCTCGCCGGACTGGAGGTCAACTTGAACGGTAATTTTGTAATTTTATAGAACTGTCTGTAGAACTAATATTTGTATATTGTATCTAGAAACGTTTCTAGTTACCATATCAAATTAGTTATTTTGTTTTACATCTTAATTTCCCTCTCTTTCAATGTGCTGCCACTTGCATAATTAACAAAGTGGTCTTTCCCAAGTTTTTATGTATCTACACGTGACCACAACGAACGCTCCTCATTGGTCGATGTGTCATGCATATCTAAAGTAGTGTGAGAATATTAGTTGACAAGCTAAGCGTATTACGTAATGGTCCGCGCAAGAGGTAGGCATATGTTATGCATGGGAATGTAAAAAGGTGCTAGTGGTGGTTTGTTTCAATCTTCCACCTAATTGGCTTAGACATAAAAATATATCTAAACTTGAAGAATATTATTTTTTCTCATTTTGTGAACAGATTTGAATTGCATCTAGTGATAACACTCATAACTTTTAATATGACGAACTTTCAATGTGGGTAACATTTTTTAATTCAACGTTTTCTTGGTTATTGTTTAGGACTCTTCTGATTGGACGAAATGTTTTCACACAAAATATATGTACCTTTATAATGCATTTTTAGTGGATTTAATTTCAGAAATTTATAATTTAAGGGTTGATGAGTTGTCAGTATAAAAAACAGAAAATACTAAAGTGGGGAAAGCAAATTGCATTTGAACAATATAATTGTGCCTACCTCTTGCGCGGACTGTTACTTAAGTGCATTAAGCAATTGTGATCCGGAGAGCAGTTCATAGCACACACTGTAGAAATATGCCTCTAGGCGTTGTGTTCTGCAGGCGATCGTTAGGTGTATGACATCACTTCCGCTGAATAAAACTTTGTTTAAAACCGAACAAAGGGAACAGCCTACAGTAATGTGGACGTTTAGATTCAATATTCGGAGCTCAAGAAATAAGACTTCCTGGCATTGCATCGAAAAACAATTTGAACTGGTAATAATATATCAACTCTACTTTATGACTATGCAAAAACATTGATATGTCAAAATTTGGCAATGCCTTTATGTAGGACGACACAAAATATAATAGAATACAACACAATACAATTCAATACAACAATAGAACGCAACACAATACAATACAATAGAATACAATTTGGTAGCAATTCGTGTCGTCCTACATGAAGGGATGGCCCAAAATTTTATCGAAGTGGCACTTTAAAGAGGGAATAAGAAGCTTTTGAAGTTATTTTGTCAAACAAACAAATGTCAAAATCAAGGATAAACTGATTCAACTTTGCAGTGACAAAATACACGACAAATACCACAGTATTCGCTCAAAATATCCTTTAGAAATTTGTAAATAACACTTAACAGATTAGTTAACCTACCCATAAACGTTCTATTGTCATGAAATGGTTGAAACATCCTTTTGGTTTCCTTTTTGGATCAGAAGTGCACTCGAGCTGAAACGAACTGAAAATTAACTGCAAAACTTTGACCAGCGAGAAGCCTGTTGCTAAGCAACCAACTTCCAATCAGATGCCAGTAATAAGGCTTTTGGTTAAGGAAGAATGCCCTGCTTGTAAGCCAATCAGAATTCAGGAATCATGCCCCCTAAGTTATAATAGCAATAAGCAGGAACAAAGATCTAATTACACACTTCATGGTATAGATGGTTTGCACTCAATCCCCAGAGATTCAAATGACAAAGGGCATGGCGGCCATGTTGGTGTACAGAACAAAATAAACTAACGAAGAATCTATTGTTAACTGTACATCAGCATGGCGGCTATGACGTAACGTGCAAAGGGTCCATTGCGCTATTTAAGGTGGCTCGCCTGGATTTTCCATACGCACCATACCCACTTTGAACGGCTGATACTTCACTGTCAGACCTCGGTCGAGCTAGCCACTTCACCCATTTAGTATAAATAAAATAAACTTTCCAAAGCTGTAGGTTTGTTTGACATCGGTGTTACCATAGCAACACAGCGTAGACGTCATGTATTTTACATAGCATCGATTTTCTCGAAATCTAGACCTAAACTTTTAAAATGACCTAGTGTCCCTTGTAGTCTAAATGTAGGCCTTCAAGACTGCAAAGTTAAAAAAATTGTATGAGAGCGTTTTCGAATAAAATTGGGTTGAATATTTTCGTTAAAAAATAATTAATTCGCCTTACTTCCTGTTTAGTCGTCGAGAACTGTATTTCCGGACCGATTCAAGCGATGGCTTTAGCATATTTCATACCTGTGGCATAGGACTACTTCCCAATTTGCTTTATTCGATTTCGGTTTATGGAATCACAAGTAATGTCATAAATGTGCTCATTTTACTCAAAATAGTAACGTATTTGCTAAGGAAGCTGTAATTCGAAAACTAGTCGATAAATATTTTCTTTATATTTTCACCTGAAATCCAACATGTACTACCCTGTCCCTGTAAATTTCAAGAGCATTAAATCATGTTAAGGGCGCAGAATAAAAACAAAAACATAGGGAACTTTTACGTTCATCCACGCAAGTTTCATTGCTGTATCATTTTGTTGATAGGTAGTGTCTTTCAGAAATTTCTCTTTTGTCTAGATTCTACATACTTGTGTGCGTTTGAACTAACAAGTTTACCATACGCGCTTGCTACGCTTTCCTACTGCCGGAACGCTCGTGCAAAGTATGTTCTTAGTACAATGACATGCAAATTAGTTAAACCACGAAGCTAAGCAGTGCGGGATGATAATGTTGAATAAGTGTATTTTTAGTAACCAGATCGGGAAAAAGTGCCCGTGAAGAATACCCGAAAACACATGTTCTAAATATTAATTAAAAACGAGATTGTGTATTAGTGATATTATAAAACGTTTTGTAAATAAATATTATAAGTTATATTATAACAACGTTACAACTGGCAGCGTGACTATGATAATTGCATGGAATAGACAACACTTCACCATTTTGACATAGCACAATGGTTTCTGAGACAATAACTTTATTGAAACATGATGATTATCAAAAGAATACAGCTTGTGAGTAGTGTCTAATTAAGAAATATAATGTAATGTTGAAACATATATAATTTGTAAAAGGTGCATGTAATTGTAAACAAATATATGTATTAAAGCATATATATTCCAAAACAGTAACATATTATACGTTGTACTGTTATCAAGTTTTCAGTTCCAATTAAAAAATCCTCTCATTTGAGTTGCTTACATTAAACTATTCGCTTTAAACTGCCAATATTTTAGCATTAAGTGACGTTTCAGGTGTTAATTATTTTGAACCTTGAAAACGTAAACTACGTGGAACAAAGCCTTGAACAAATTGTGTTTCACGTGACGTCATCGCAGTCATCATGGTTGACGCTAACACAATATATTCCTCGTTAGCTTCGTTTGTTATGTTCTCCAACATGGCTGACACAACCTCTGCGATTGATTGCAACCAGCAATTCAGAACTATAACGTGAAAATCACGAAATTGGAAAGGCTTTTGGCAAATTTTAGTTTGCGTTTTATTGGCACTTTAAAGATAATGCTAGCTTGTATTCTAAGCTTCTAGTAAACAACAACATAATAATGGTCACAATGGATTTTGTATCAAACATTTTCATTTTGAAGCCGATTATATGAACCTTTTGGATGTGCTTCTTCTCAGAAATTATCGAGTAAACTACTTCAAAACCAAATACAGAACATATTTCGTTCATTTTCAAATTATAATGTATTCAAATAAGAATAAGATATATATCAAGACCTTTGTCAATTCATCTCATGACATGAGGTAGTAGAGTACAAATGATGCTGTATACACCTACATCAATAATACTTGTCCAAATAATCCAACGGCAACAAGCAAATAAAGAAAAGGATACTTGGTGCTTCTAGTCAATTTAATCTGATGCGCACGCAGGTCTCTACTATAATGAGCTCGCTGTATCTTATCTAGACGAAGTCATGGCATCCAAAAGGTTGTCCCAGACAAACAGCATTCCCAGACCGCAATGGACTGTGGTTATAACTGTGTAGCTGTGCGAAAGGATAAACTACGATGTAATTCGAAAATCGATTCACAGGAGACCATTAATATTCGTATTAATATGTTTGACGAATTCGCCAGACAATCAGCTACACCCACAATCCATTTCGGCCTGGGAATCTCGTGTACCGTTTGTCCGGGACGTTTTTCTGGAATAGCTGTATACAAAATGCGGCTAGGATAATCAAGTATATTTTTTTATAACTCGAAAATAATTGTGTGCATAAGGACCAGAACCCTTTCGGGATCTTTGCTTGTTGTTATTGATCGGATAAACATTTTTAGAGGTTGCTTGAGTACGTTTGGATAATAAATTCTTACATTTCCTGTTTTCCTATCTAGGTACAATATTTTTAGAGCTCAATAATATTTAGCAGCTCAACATTTGGGGCAGACACCGTTTGCAACCTGAAATGTTATTGGTTACCCAAACAATAGCCTACCCCTAAAACAATACAAACCCTAACCCTAAAACAATAGGATTATTTATGAAGTCCAATAGGATACGACCTACAGAACAGTGAAGTCTAACCGCAACATTCCGCAAAAAGATAAAATTCGTGGTTCATACAAACAGAAACACTGACTCATGTCCAAAAAAGATATATATTCCAAAAATGTAAAACAATGTTGTAACCATTACAAAAAGATATACTGTGACATTAGAGTGGGTGCACTGAACCCGGAACAAACAACAACAACAAGCAATTATTACTTGCTAAATGAAGCAAATGAGAAAATCGAAATTTTAAAAACGTATTAGGCTATGTATATTTCACAGGTCTAGTACAACTATTTATACAATGCCTACGTAATGTTAAATGATGTCATAGTAATGTGTTTAACGAATTTATGCATTTAACGCGAATTTATGACGAAATTTTGAAATTTTCAGCAAACTGATATTGTTCTTACAAGCAAGGGGTTTCATAAGAAATGATACATGAAAATGTTTGCGTATATAAGCTAGTTGACATTCTTTCCCCATCCATTGCGATATTTGATAAAATGTTTTCTGCAAACTAATTTCAAGTTTCTGCATAAAAAAATGGAATATCGAGACATGCATAAGGTTGCGTTTATAAACGAGTAGCGATTGGTTCCGACGTTCTGTGAGTTCGCAAGGCATAGGTTCCTAACATCAAGGTTAGATCTTCGAACCTTGGTCGTCTTCTAGGATTGGCATCCCAGCAGTTCGTCATGACGCCATACCTATTGCATGAACAAAGAAAGTTGGAAACAAATATTACGAGCAGCAATAAATCTACAGAAAAACAAGTAACAATTTTACTGGCATTATATTTCTCGACTGGGAGAGTTATTTAAATTCGTAATGTACACATGTGACGGTATCTTTTTTATTATATAATAACTTTTCTGTTCCCATAGTTATACATTGAAACTGAATATACCAATACAGTTGCTTAGAATGCTAGAGATAATACAGTGTATATAAAGAAACGAGAGCTAGTGTTTTACCCAAACACCGAGAAAGATGAAAGCACGAGGCCGCTTCGACTGAGTGCTTTTATTCTTTCGAGGTGTTTGGATTCCCTGGGGAAACACGAAGCTAGAGTTTTTTATGACTTCTCAATCGAAAACAATACCTGCATTCATAAATCTATGATAGACTACAAGGGCTGTGATTGTTATTTTGTCACAGCCATTTCAACAAACTGCCTGATAGCATAGTGGGCAAGACAGAGGATTAGTAGTCAAGAGCAGCCATGAGGATGATGGTTCGAGTCACACTCTGGACACCGATTTTTATTTCCGTCTTCTCCTTCACT
The DNA here is from genome assembly GCA_030867875.1 of Actinernus sp. WN-2022. Taxonomy (NCBI): domain Eukaryota; kingdom Metazoa; phylum Cnidaria; class Anthozoa; order Actiniaria; family Actinernidae; genus Actinernus; species Actinernus sp. WN-2022. The sequence goes on along the minus strand of JAOWCC010000936.1, from coordinate 9,247,889 downwards.
TCTCCATGTAAAGTCATACTTATGCTGTATTCCTTGTAGCTTAATTACATGTAGGTCCAACACACGCATGAATGATACCTAATGAGAACACAGATGAACATCATTAGTGATTTGGATATCCAAATCACTAGTGATGTTCATCTAGTGTTTTATTGAGAATACAGATTCATGCATGTGACCAAATGCAGCCCTCTGATTGACTAAAAAGCTCATGAATTATTCATGAGTTTGAGAACTAAATATCAAGTTGACAGATAACTTACATCTCTTTTGAGCACTTGTCTGGTTGTGCCATCCTGAAGCCAGACTTTAATGACTTCACCAGCTCCGTCGATGACAGTCCAGCGTACGGCATTTTACCTTTGAAAAGAGGAATACATGTTTGTTTGTTTTGAAAGTATTGGTTGCGATGATTTCATACATGTAGACTGCTTGGAAAATAAAACGAAAAAGTATTTCAAGATAATAGCACCATTAAACTGGTATACATAGATAAATTTGTGGCCCTCCTTAAAATTCGAAACAAATGTAAAACGTGATTTAGATTAATATTAATTAAACTAATGTCACTATTAAACTAATCATTGTTTGTTCATGACTGTAATTAGTAAAGAAGTGAATGCACATATGAGCAATCACATCGAGATCTTATCTGAAACAACATAAAAACTCAAATTATTTTAAATACTGTGCTTGGAGGATTTTATTTGCCTATTAATTCTAGACTTTCATCGTGCATTTCTCTCTCCGGCCCATCCGAAAGGGAAATAACTGATAATCTTAAAACTTTCCTGGACTTTCCTGGACTTCTCTAAAGCTTTTGATACTGTCAATCACAACATATTATTACTGAAGAAAATTAAATAAGTACGGGATACGTGAAAAACCACTTGACTGGTTTAGGAGCTATCTTCTGAATAGGAATTGGAAATGTCGAATCATCCTCCCTAAATATTGTATGTGGAATTCCCCAAGGATCAATGCTTGGCCCCTTATTATTCCTCTTATACATAAATGATATCCCTAATTCATCATCAAAACTATCTTTTCGTATATTTCCGGATGATGCTAATATATTGTATACTTGTAAAGATCCAAAATAACTTGAAACAGTAATGCATACTGAATTGAATCAGGTTTTCAATTATTGTAGTATCACCAAACTCTCTGTTAACATGAAAAAGACCAACTATATGTTAATTACTTCACCCCAAAATAAACTTATCCAAATTAATATTCCAAGTATTGATCGGAAAACAAATATTAAATATTTGGGATATATTTGGATGAGCATCTTAACTGGAAAATTCAAATTTCCCATGTTAACAACAAAATAGCAAAACACTTAGATATTGCCGTAATTTGTAGAAAATTCCTGAGTATGCAAATGCTAAGTCAGCTCTATTATGTACTCATTTATCCTTATGCTTTAAAGTGTCTATGAAACGAAAATTGTTTTCACTTAATTTTATGAAACAAGGTTTAAGGGAAGTGGTCAATACAATGGATTTCGAATGGGACCCAAGTTTGTCAGGGAAGGTGGTGGGTGGCGGGTAATACCCCTACCCCTTTTTTCGAGGGTGATTTTCCCGCGTTGTAAAATAGGGATACCTGATTTTAATGCAAACACACGTTCTCCTCTACCTGTAGAAACTAGAAATATAGTTACTTCTTCAATAAATATTTTCTTCAAGAAGATATTTGTGGTCAAAAATCTAGATTTTGCCAAAATAGGTGGTGGGTTGCGGGTACATACAACCCCCCTTCCATCAAAATTGGGTCCCGCGAGAGTACCATTATTTTGACCTCTTCCCTAAGTTATCGGCTTCTGTTGTTAGAACTGAATATCCTACCCTCCAAAACTGCAAAAGGTCAGTCGAACATGGCAAAATTCATGCGGCAAATTTCGCTCGGTCAGAAGCGTGTACATTAGGGCTGTCACGTAAATACCTTTGCACGCGCTTTTGTTTTCAAACTCTAAACGAAAGCGACTGCAAAGGTATTTACGTAACAATTGTGTTCCAGGCCCCTTAGAATCTGTCGCACAAAAGGTGGTTATTTTGGGTCAGGAAATGTTTTTCCATTTGAAATTTTCTTTTACATCAATTAGTAGTATAGTCGGCGTCAGTTAAATACCACTTTTTCTTGTACAACAAAACTCAAAAGGTTGTGAATGTTATGGACGCCTTGTTTTCTTGCACAAGGGGCGTCATAAAGTGAATTCAGAAATCCACTTCATAACGCCCCTTGTGCAAGAAAAAAGGCGTCCATAACATTCACAACCTTTTGAGTTTTGTTGCACAAGAAAAAGTTGTATTTAACTGACGCCAACTATACTACTATGGGGTAACTAAGGGTCATTCAAAGTGTCACTAGACATTCTTGTACGTAAAATCCAACTTGATAATCCTATTAGAGATATAATTACATATAGTTATATCGACATCGATTGCTTGTACATAAAATCCAACTTGATAATCCTATTAGAGATATAATTACATATAATTATATCGCTGCAACGTCCTTACACATAAAATCCAAATTCGAGTACCTGTTAAAGCTATCCTAACACATAGTTATATCGAAGGGAGAATGGTGAGACCACGTAGTGAACCACTTCCACGGAGTCTAGCTCGAGAGGCAGGTGCCATTCTAGAGGAGAGAGATGGAATGCTCGAGGGGATGGAGATAGGTCGCCGTACTATCCGATGGCGCTTCTTCCAAGGTGTGGCAGGAGACTTGACTCCTAGGATCATGGAAAAGTTAGTTGCAAAGGTAACCACCAGCTTCTACCTACGCTATAGCTACACCTATCGCATTCGCAATGTCAATGACGGACGCGTGATTCTATTCTCCAAGACTGTCCCAGGCTCTCCATGGGTGAACATCCTAGAAGATGCAGAAGAGTGGATCAATAGCAAGGAGACAGCTCGATTGAATCCCGACAACATCACTCGACCAAATACCCAATGGGCCTTCGTTCGTTGGATCTACGTAGATGTCAAAGTCGTGATCGATCGTCAGCTTTTGTTGGGAACAGGTCCACTGCCCCAATGGCTTCGCCTTAAGAAAGGAATGCTTGCCCTTGATCGATATGGCGACAACCTATGTCTTTGGCGCTGCCTTGCCATGCATGAAGGAGCAAGAGTAGATAGGTGTTGCGTCAAAGCTCGAAAACTTGCCCAGAACTTCTATCGCCTGACAGCACCCACACAAGACGTTCCCAGAACTTCCTTAGACCAGCTGGAGGAAGTCGAGTTACACTTTGGAATCGGTATTCGGGTGTATGAACCCACGGAGGACGGCGCTTGGCATCTGACGCGACATGCAGCTCACTACAAGCATACGATGACGATTGGGATATACGACGGACATGCCTTCTACATCAAGAACATCAACAAGCTAGGGCACATCTACGTATGTAACGATTGTAAGCAACGGTTCACGAAAGCCTCAGACCTTCACCGTCATGCAGATCGTTGCAGGCGTGGCGAAACAAAGATCGTTTGCCCCGGAAAAGTAATCACAGTACCCCAGTCGGCATACGAAAAAGCCTTCTGGCCAGAGAGCACAGCCAGCAAAGTCGCTTTATGCTGGTTGGAACGCGAAACCAAAAGGATTGGACAACACATTCATCATGCAGCTTGTGGGCATGGTGGAGAGCATTGGATCGAAGGAGCGCCGGTCGACGGCTACGAACCTATTTCGAAAACCATCTTTCAATTTCATGGATGCTATTTCCATGGCTGCCCGAAATGCTTCCCTAGGGAAAGGAGGCTCTATCTCAAGACCTGTGAAAGAACGGCAAAGCTACAAGGAGCTGGTTATACAGTAGTGGAAGCTTGGGGTTGCTCTACAAAGAAGAAAAACAAACCGGTCCCCACACCAACACAAACTGTCTACCCACACTTCATAGTTTACGATTTCGAAGCCTATCTCGATACAACGAAAGGAAGACAACCAACAGACCACCTGACCATCGAAAACGTCCATGTCCCAATATCAGTATCAATTGCCGACACATACAATCGAAAGTCAACCCACATCTGTCGACGCAATCCAAAAGAACTCATCGAAGCCTTCGTCGAAGAACTCCAGCGAAGAGCGAAAGCGATCCAAGAAGTCATTGCAGAACAGTTCTGCCCCAAGACACCTGAATTCTCTTTTGACACCCTACCAAAGAAACAACAAGCGAAGATCGACGAATGGATCCGCCAAGTTCCAGTAGTGGGATTCAACTCTGGCAGGTACGATCTTAATCTGATCAGGGAGCACTTCGTAGGAATCATTGCCGACACCTGTTCAAAGATCCTGGTAGCAAAGAAAGCCAATTCCACTATGTTCCTATTGACCCCAGATTTCCGTTTCCTTGATGTGTTCAACTACCTTGGACCTGGAACTTCTTATGAACGTTGGATCAAGGCATATGGATGCGAATCGCAAAAGAGTTTCTTCCCATATGAGTGGTTCGATTCTCCAGACAAGTTGGATCACATTGGATTACCAGACTATCCAGAGTGGGGTTCGAAGTTGAAAAGAGAACATCTACTATCTATGTCAGAGTTCGAAGACTGTGAGTGCACCTTTCTCGACAAAGGAATGGAAACCTTTGCAGACTGGCTACGATACTACAACGACCTAGATGTAGTTCCATTCCTAGAGGCACTCGAAAAGATGCGAGATTTCTATCACGAGAAAGGAGTAGACATGCTGAAAGACGCAGTGTCCATTCCAGGAGTCTCACTACAGTTCCTACTTCGAGGTAGTGTAGAAAGGGGAGCTGAGATGTACGCTCCAAGTAAGGAAGCCTACCGCATGCTGAAAGACGCTGTCGTGGGAGGTCCAAGCATAGTGTTCACCAGACTCCACGAAGCAGGAGTGACTAAGATTCGTAGTCATCAGGGAGGAACTAAGACTTGTCGTAAGATTCTTGGATACGATGCCAACGCCCTATATCTTTCTACCATGGAATTCGAAATGCCTTGTGGAAAAGAAAAGGTTGTGCACTATGACGATCCAGGTCCAGCCACCGAAGGATTCGTTGAATGTCTACTTGGTGGAACGTGGTTTGGATATGCAGAAGTAGACATCGAGATACCAAAGAAATTGTGGAAGGAATTTGAGGAGATGCCACCCTTCTTCTACAACAAGAAAATCCCCAAAGAAGCAATCCCTCCAGAAATGTTGGCCTACCTCACAAAGACAGGTAGAAAGCTCAGCGAGGAAAAGAAGCTAGTTGGGAGTCTCTCTGGAAAGAAGTTGCTACTCTATGCTCCTCTTCTACTTTGGTATGTAGATCATGGCGCAGTGATCACTGCTGTCTACCGCACGATAGACTACGAACCCAAAGAAATCTTCGGATGGTTCGTGGACCAAGTCACTGAGGCACGTCGTATGGGAGATGAAGATAAAGGTGAGGCTTTGCTGGCAGATGTGTTCAAGCTGCTAGGAAACAGCGCCTATGGAAAGTTGCTCGAAGACTTGGGACGCCAAACAAAGGTCACCTATACAAAAGATGAGAAGGTTGTGGACAAAGCATTGCGAAGTGTTTGGTTCGAAGACCTGGAAGAGATTGGTGATGCATATGAACTCGAGAGCCGAAAGGACCAGATCCAAATCAAACGCCCTTTCCAAGTAGGTATCGCTGTGTACCAGCTCGCAAAGCTGCGTATGCTTGAGTTCTACTATGACTTCATCGACAAGTACATTGATCGCAATGATTTCGAATATATACAGATGGACACAGACAGTGCCTACATTGCCATCTCGGGAAATAGCCTCGATGAGGTTGTAAGACCGGAACTGCGAGAAGATTTCGAAGCCGAAAGGAATGAATGGCTAGCTTGGGACGAATGGAGCAGTCGTACACCAGGACTCTTCAAACTCGAATTCGAAGGACAGCGCGCCATTGCCCTATGCTCGAAAGCCTACTACGTCGATACAGGTGGCAGCAAGAAGTATTCCGCTAAAGGTATGTCTAGACGGCACAACGACATTTCGTGGGAACGATTCAAAGCAGCCCTCCAGGGTAGTATCGACATGGCAAATAACCGAGGCTTCCGACTATCGCCAGAAGGCATAGCAACCTACAAACAACGGAAGCTTGGGCTATCGGCTTACTACGACAAAAGACGCGTTCTTCCCGATGGAATCCACACCGAGCCAATAGAGTACGCTGTTTAGCGTCTAGGTACAAACAGAATTCCTTTTGGTGGTAGTTCTGTATCCCTAGGAACGACTTGTAGCTCTTCACGAACGAATCCACGTTTGGGTGCGTCCTTCTCCTTCGCAAGGTAGTAAAGCACAGGCTGTCCCGAAGATACTACACTTCGTGAAATGGTGTATATTTGCAAACTCCACACAGGATCAGTAGCTCTACGTTTTTCACCTCCTTCCAATTCTCCTGGTGCATAAAGATATCGAACTAGAACGTCGAATGGTAGACGCTCTTCTCTCAATCCAACCGTGCGCGAATATGTAGGAGTCTTCAGATCTACTTGTTGCGCCACTACAGAATTCGAAGGCTCTTTACCAGTCAAACGAGTCACCTCACTGTTCATGGCTTTGATAACCATTGGTAAACGAATTACCCATTCTCTACTACGCTCATCTGATCCTTCCGAAGTAAGCACCATCTCTTGTGCATATTGATATCCAAACAATCTCTCAGCTAGAGTCCTATTTGCTCTTTCAACAAAACTTTGCGCTCTATGATTACCAGCCTCACCTCGTTGAACTTTCGTACCATGTAGTTCTAGCGTTTCAGACATACGTCCCATGAATTCTCTACCAGGATCTACTTGCAAAGTCTTTGGCCATTCTAGTGGACTACGTTTATAGATTCGTTCGAATGCCGCAGCAACTTCACCACTATCTTTAGATGCCAAAGGTTCGGCTTCTTTGTATCGAGAAGCTACGTCGATTACTACCAATGCGTACTTGTATAGCTTCCGTCCACGCCCAGGTCGATCGTGTGGTAGAAATATCAAATCAGCTTGGTGGACTTCATTTGGTTTCGATACAGTCCAATGCGGTCGTGGAATGTGTTTTGGTGGTGGTAGATATATTTGCCACATAGATTGCTTTTCCAACCAACTCCTAGCTACGTCTTCTGATGCTTTCGCTGCTACCGATAGCTTGCCAATTGCAGAGTGACCTTTCCAATAGCCCATAGGACCATAGAAGATATTCGCAAGTTTAGAATCCATCATACATCTATACATTCTAACCTTCAACAGATGAAAAAAAAAAAAGGAAGAATGAAGAAAGTCGTTGCGTGACCCTCTTCATTCTTCCTTTTTTTTTTTTAGTAGTAGCTTAGTAGTAGCTTAAGTAGCTTACTAGTAGCTTAGGTAACTTACTAGTAGCTTACTAGTAGCTTAGGGCAACTCACCAGTAGCTTAGGGTAACTTACTAGTAGCTTAGGGCAACTCACCAGTAGCTTAGGGTAACTTACTAGTAGCTTAGGTAACTTACTAGTAGCTTAGGTAACTTACTAGTAGCTAGTAGTAGTATCTATATCCATTTACTAATAGCGTATCCAACACCTAGCATTCCACCACCAACGTAGAGCAACTCACCAGTCTTCTGATTGTTTGAGGGTTTGTAGTAGTCAGATAAGCGGGGTTCTTTCATCTCTTTGAGATGTTTAAGCGCCTTACGTAACTTATCGGATCGCACTAAGGCTTCGTTGGTATCTCTTTGATCGTTGTGTGCTTTGCGTTCAAGACCTTCCTGCTCTTGTGCATAGTCATATAAGCTTTGACGTTTGATTCTATACGCTTTCATTTCACGTTCTAGTTTTTCGGTGGCCCTATCGTGTCTCTCTCGTTCTGCATCTACATCACCATCTTTTCCAAGCATTCTAGCTAGTATGCCACCACCAGTAAATGCCGTTGCATTCAATATAGCCCCGAGGAGGGCCATTCCAATTGCTGCCGCCATTATGGTATGATCTTTTGTTTCTCAAGATTTAGGTTTGGGCTTTTCTTTCTTTCTCAAGTTGTTTCTCAAGATATTCCTTTGCGTATAAGCTACCAAGTATCACGGCAGTCCACTTTGCGTAATTCGCTAGGGAAGAAGAAGGATCGCTAAGCATAGATTCCTTGGTAGTCTTTTTTACGATCCACCCAATACCAGCAGCGAGTCCAACGATTTTGACTGCATCGGTTGCCGTCTTCGTCAATTCCTTCTCCATCTAGATATATACTACTATGATCTCGAGTCTTTAAGTGTTACTCCATGTCTAGTGCCGTTGGCTTTGCCGGAGCTGCAGGTTGTGTCGTGCTAACGGTGGCAACACGCTTATTACCATCTACATACTTCTTGTACGCAAAGTACGTGCCAAACAATGTAGCGCCAGTACCAATGACTGCGAGGATAGTCAGGCTTTCGAACCGACCTTTCTCTACGTCGACTTCTTTACATGATTCGCTTTCGCGCATCAACTCTCTCTTTTGAGCTTCTTTAGCGAGTTTGTTGCTTAACGCTAGTGCTTTTCCAGCTGCGACGCGCTTTGGGTTTTTTATCTTAGTTGGTGCAGTCGTCGGAGGATTCGCAGTTATCTGATCCGTCTGTCCTTCCATCTTGCTTCGATATAGTAGGTATATGTGAAGGTTCAACAGTTGTACCAGGAATGACTACGTGACCAGATATGTGGAATAGGACGCTAGCTAGAGCTACAAGGCGACCGGCTTTGAGCGATAGTAGGCCAGTCGCAGCACTGATTTCGTTGCGGACTAGAGGGTCTTCTTGTAGGTCCTTGATCAGGGCTTCTTGAGAATCTATTGGTACTAGGTAGGCAACTAGGCGGGTAGCTAGACGTGTCACACCGTCGACTAAGCCTTTCGTTACTTGCTTAGCTAGAACGGCCTGATACCTCCTATGCAACTTGTCTACTTCTTTCTCAGGAAGTCTAGAGATGTCTCCTAGAGAAAAGTTCTTACCTAAGTATTCTTTCGTTACGCCTGTTGCGGCTAAGATCGAAAGTGATTCACGATTGTCTGATGTGACGTCTAGGTTGGTTGGTGGGCCTGTTACATCCTCACCGAATATCTCGAGTATTTCTTTATCCATGATAATATGTTGTAGGTGCTGGGAGCTCTAACACTACCTCGAAAGGATGGCGTAGACAGAAGCACATGCGAGCGAACTTATGGGATCCAAGTATCGTTCGTAACTCTTTACATTCTTGTGAGCCTCCATAATCCTCAAATATCTTTTTACCATCTACGGCCGATGCTGTATGGAATGCTACTACGATAGCTACGTTCTCACGGAAGGGCTTACATATGCTCGTTAATTGTTGGGACAGCACCCAAACGGAAATCCCTATATGTCGTGCAGAAAAGGCTAAGTCCACTAGCTTGTCAGTTCGTTTCTTGACGTCCTTCGATGCGGCGCAATCATCGAGAATCAATAGAGTATTGGTACCTGACCAAAATGTTGCGCAAATACTCAAAGTAGCATCGATGGCATCTTGTGGTGGCGATATGACGAAGAAATGAGGATCTCGATTTGCGAATCCACGATAAGTTTTGTTGTGGGCATACGTAGGACAAATCAGTACTATGTAATCGAACTTACCACGAAATGCTCCACGAAGTTGTTCTATGAGAAACGCAGTCTTCCCACAATTCGTTGGACCGACTATGAGTGCGTTGAACGGCACGTGCTCTACGAGAGAATCCATCAGTATAATATACTTTGCAGAGATCTGTTCAATATCGTGACCTGAGCATCCGCAAGGACATAGATGTGCATTTTCACATTTCCACTTCCCTTTGCAGTTCTATGTATGCGAATGTCGATGTCCTTTCCACTGCCGGTTTGTGCCAAGCCATCACCATGAACGGTGGAATCTTTTGCTGTGCGACAATCGATTAGAATAGAGAATCTATTTTCAAAGAACTTCTTTGGAGTCATGGAAGTATTGGGTGTACCAAACCAGCCTTTTGCAGCCTCCCAGAAATCTAGGGGAAGCATGCCGCTTGGAAAGAGTCTGTTGGGAATCCCATTGACATCTACTTCTACCTTCGAAATATCGGGATTCGAGAATGCTTCACTATCTCGCGTGCCAATGGTAGGTGGATCTATGAATAGTAGAAGTAGTCCAGCAAAGGATCGTCGTGGAACATTGATGTTTTGAGATATCAAAGTATCGGACGTTTTAGCGATATCTACTGTCTTGAAGTGAACAGCGTAGTTGTATAGGAATGCAGTACCTATTTCATATTTGTGAAGTGCACTACTAGCCAGCGTTTCGTTCCTGATTGCTTCGTATTCTAGTTGGATGTTGGTAAGTTGGTACGTACCTATCTTCGTCGTATCCGATCCAATTACAACCTCGTTGGCAGACGCTAGAGTTAACTCGAACGTAATGGTACTTTCTAAGGCATGTGGATATAGAACTCCATGTTGTGTCAGAATGTCAACATCTAAGGGAATCCTATACTTAGAACCACATGCAGTTAGGAGCGCGTTGTCTGCAGCAGATGAAGTACTTGCGTCACCAGCTTTCGATCGTAGCTTATTCAAGTTCTCTGATTGAATGCCTTGTTGTATTCTAGACTCTCTCTCCTGCGTAGATAGGTATATATCGGAGTATGTTTGTAGGAGGTCTGGCCTGACAAGGTCTTCTACTGTTTCAGCTCCCATCCTACAGATTCTACGCATGACCAAACAGCGTCCAATGTTCGAAACGACTCTGTTATTCGCATGTCCACCAGATAGTACGATGTCGCCCAATAGCGCTAGGCTGCCAGGTACTAGTACTACACCTTCTGCTAGCTTTGGGACTTCTACGTATAGAGTCTCACCTGGATTGGCAGACGATCGAGTGAAAGTCTTCCTATACAAATCTCGTGGAGCCTTGAGTGCATGAGGCTCTCTTCGTACTTGTGTGGGATCCAATATTGATGAGATCATGTTGAATATAACTATATATGTAGATATGTTTAACATGGCCTCTGAGGGTAGGTATGATGAAAGAACTGATGAAGCTGAAAGAGGAAGAGACTACGACAACGATGATACTGTCAATGAAGAAGCACGGAAATTGGCGTCAGACTCTACGAATGTGGATCCGAGTGAATCACTCAACCTGAAAACTAGACGTGACTTCTCCAAGGAAGGTGCTCGACCAAAGAATCGGGAAACCTCGTTTTCTAAAGAAGATAACGATTACCTTGACGAACTCATTGCGGAGGATGAGGATAGAATCAAACATCCGAAATTTAGCGATCGCCGCGTAGTCTTCAAAGCAGGCACATCGGATGAACTGAAACAAATGCTATTTGATACTGTATGGGAACATTATGCGGATGTAGGGACTCGTGGAGGAGTCCTTGAGATAACTGGAATATGGGATGCCAATAAGGAACTAGGTAGGATCTATCTTCACGTACTTGGAAGTAAAGAGAAGCCCACACCTTTGACCACAGTGAAGGGTGAAAGATATCAAAGTATGGGTAAAGATCTCAAATTTGCCCTAGGCCCTACAAATGCAGAAAGAGAAGAACAAGTCATCCAAGGTCAAGAAAAGGCCGCCGAACATCTCAAAGTAGAAGATAGCATACTTCTAGACTCAACGTCAACTGAGGATCAGAAGGAAGCGGCTAAGGAAGAGAAAGTACACATCCATAACGAAATAGAATTACTCGAACGTCAAGAAGAAGCCATACTAAAACGTATGTCGCTACGTGAAAGGATCAAATACATTTTCAGAAAGCATGGAATGACCGTTCTTGCAGTAGTAACTTCTATTGGCGCTATCGTTAGTACGATAGTTTCCCTGTTGTCGAAATCCGTACCGAAACCAATAAAGACTGGTATTGATAAAGCAGCAGATGCAGTAAAGAAGGGATTGCAAACGACTGGGGGGTTGTTGAAAGGAATGGGAAAGAAACTTGGACAGATCCTACCTGGAATGATTGGATCGATTGCGAGTTTCATATTTACTATGGCTGGTAAAGCTCTGGGAGTACTAGCACAGAACGTTTGGTTATTCATCGTAGCAATAGTGGTGATCACGATAGAGCAATACAAACGACGTTAACGAAACAACATCCATGCAATTCCAGCTGCGGCAATGGATGTCACTGCGAGATTAATCTCATGTTGTGAGCCAGCCTTTGCCTTTGCCTTTGCCTTTGCCTTTGGTACAGGAACTTGTTTCTTGTGCGTCTCGAGAGGCTGCACCAATTTCTTATCTGGTGGGCCTTTCATAGGAAGAGGTGAATGTCCTTTGCCTTCTGCATTGATGTCGTTAGTGCCTAGCACCATATCTTTCGTAGCTTTCGGGATTGGATTCTTATAGCCATCTTTCTTACCAAGATAGTACACTAGATCGCTTGGCAATAATCGCACGCCTACAGCTATTGCTAGATCGAGCCTCTTATGCGTTGATTTTATAGCGGTAAGATAGTTTTTGTAGCTCACCACTAAGTCGTTTTCGAGAATAGCGTCTTCGACTAAGCTCTTAAACTTTTCTTTGACGTTATGGCTATCTATGATGGATCCGTTCAAGTCGGCTTGAGCACCAAGCATGCAATGTCCAAAAGCCTCGACAGATCTATTCAACCTACCCAATCCAGCATCTGTCAAACCCTTTCCGATTGGTGGCGTAAACCAATTGTATTGCTTTCCTTCGTGTTCGTCGTTCCGAATAAAGGATACTAGATCGCCCTTGTCCACACTGCCTTTCTCGTCTGCAAATAAGTTATTGTGGTTGGGCCATGTGTCTGCTTCCTTGTCGTAGCTTCGGATTACGTGGACGTTCTTGTAGCCATCACCATACAAAAGGAATACGTCTCCTAATCCGTGATTCCTACCTCCGTGCCATCGGAAGTCTGGTGGGAAATCTGGTGTTCGAGATATACCAAATTCAATGCACAATTTCTCAAGAGCTGCTTTGTTATAGAGGTTATCCATTTGCTTGAAATGAGAGTTACCAGGTAAAGGAACTCCATTGGCACCACCAAGTTCATGCAGAATTCTTCGTATTGTGAAATAAACGTGAAATCGTAGGAACCCCTGAACGACTGGTGGATACGTTTTGAAAATAGGATCAAACAATGACACTCCACATCCAGAAGTCGCACACCACGTTGCGAAATTCAATTGTTGAGGCCAATATTTGAAATCCGGACCATGTAACCAATGGTAGGACTCATTTGCTGTCATATGCTTTACGACGGTCTCCTTGAATATGTTTCGAACGCCTGCTTTGAACCTATTCTTTGAGGTGGCATATATCCATAGATTAGTGAGATCGATATCTTGTGCCGGTCCAGTAGGAGGAACTGCTGTAATAGGATATTTCGCACTTCTATCTAGGGTCAACGTAGATGGGAAACCTTTATGCACATCCCACAATGCGTCATCGATGCGTCTTTGAGTGACTGCAGGTAACTTTGAGACATCATTGCCGTAAATGACATAGCTAGAATCTCCATCTCGAAACCAAATACTCGTCGAATATTTGCCTGGACCGTTCACTTCCGTAGAGACATAGAACTTGTGAAGATCTGCATGTGGATATCTTTTCTTGAACTTCACCAACAGATTGGCATTCAAGGTTGCAACCTCTCTACTTTCCACATCTTTTCTATCTATCCGAGCTTGATTCTCTCTCCTAGCTTGATTCTCAGCCTTTGACCTTATGTTAGCATTCGGTGTTGGGACCTCTTCCTCTTCGTCTTTCCCTCCGTAATGGTAACTGAAAAGACCTCCAGACCTCCTCATGTTGAAGCTATACATATATATAGTTATACCTTCAACATATAAGATGGTTCTCTTATATATCACCACAACATCGGCTGACCATACTGCCTACTTCGACGATCCAATTCTTATCAACAACATTTCACTAGTTGAGGTCACTTTTGAGAATAGTTGGTGGAATCTAGCGAAGAAGGCTTCGTTCCATTGGGCTATAGAAGAGGGCGTTATGTTTCCACACGCTATCGTTAAAGGGCACCATGATATAATGAGCATTCAACAAGATTTAAAACCCGCAATTGATGCTGGCATTATCAAATTTGAGCCTAGTAAGGCTTTCATTCTAAGGGTTATTAAACCAATCCGGTTCAGTAAAAATCTTTGCACACTGTTGGGCGTTAACGGAGATGACTATGGGCAAGATAGTAAGACGCTCAAAAGGAGAAGTCACGATCTGAGGTTCGACGATATCCACACAGCATACGTACACTGCGATGTCGTAGATTCCAGCTTTTCAATTCTAGATGGAAAGCACTCGACAGTTCTCGCTAGCATTACGATCCGTGGTGGAAGATTCGCAAAATCGACATACGCCTCTCTACTACCAACAACCACTCGAGCTCTTGGGACAATGCAAAGCAGTCTTCGTCTGACAATTCGTGATGAGAAAGGCAACGTGGTAGACTTCCGTGGTCGACCGATACGATACGTGTTGAAGCTTGAGTAAGCTATATGTATAACGCGTTACAATGGAAGGCGATTCGATTCAACCGTTTCCATCAGCACCAAGTATCTATCCACAGATTGCTAGTGACACTGGAAAGAACTTTAGACTGCAAACGATCCGAGACACGCTTTCGGACATAGAAGTTCAAGAAAGGCACTACGAAGGTGTGCGCAAGAAATATGCACGTTCTCAAGGAATAGTTCATGGAATCGCAGTGGCAACTGGAGGTCTATCTGTGATCTTATCTGGATCTGGATTGGGCGCAGCGTTGACTGGGGTTGGAATAGTGATTGGTCTACCACTTGGAGTCATTGGTGGACTATGTGGATTAATTTCAGCATCTACAACCCTTGGAGCTAAGAAGTTAGGAATGAAGGTTTCTAAGCATGAAAGGACAACTATGTTGGCAAAGGCGAAAATCAATACGATTCGCGATCTAGTATCGAAGGCCTTACGCGATGAAAACATATCCGACTCTGAATACAGTCTCATCCTGAACGAAGCGAATAAGTATGAGATCATGAGATCTGAAATTCGTCGCAAGGCTTCCATAGGTGAAAAAAGCACGGATCGGGTTCGAGCCGAACTCAAGCAAGAAGTGCAAAAGGAAATGCGAGAAAAACTTGGAATGTAAGAATCAACGTTTCCTATGAAAGGAACGAACATGGTTCTCACTTTCACTTTGCCAAGTCCTACTGCTAGTTAGCCTATGTCTAGTGTAGATTGGTTCGAAGTGGGAATGGTGAGAAGACAACTCCTTGACAAAACGCTTGACCGCATTTCCAAATATGCCACATCGCTTAACGACATCCTTAAAAGACATAGACGATCCGGAGCGACGTAGCACCTCGTAACTTGCTCCAACGACTTTCGTCTTAAGCATTGATTTGGGGCCTATATTGTTTTCCATTGCCTTAGTAACGACCTCGTGGACTATTTGTTGAACGTCCCTAGGTACTCCTACAAGATCTAGTTGTAGGAAAGTCGTCGCAATGTGAGGAACTATGCGCTCAGCATCCAAGTCTACATCAATCTTATCGTCGTCACACAGAGAACGTATGAAGACCTCTCCATTATGGATGCCTTCGTTTCTTAGTTGCATGAAGCGAGCGACCTCACCTTTAGATCGGACGAATCCACATTGTATGCATGCATGGTAGAGTAGAGCAGCTAAAATATTTTTCTTAGCATCACTACGCTTGAGACAAACTTTCATTACTTGGGTGAATGCGTCGGCTACGATTTCTAACGCGTTCATAGGGAACGATAAATCATAACTTTGTTTGTAAATAGTGTCGTATGCTCGTAGTTCTTGTAGTAGCGTTCGTCGTTTCAGTTCTATGTCATCATCGCTTTGCTTTGGTTTTGCGCGGTCTAGATCACTTTGATACTGAAACCCGTCCGGACCTACTATATGCAGTCGAGTAGTAATAATGTCGATCTTAGTTTCTGTACATGGTTCAACCTCGGAAACAAGACCACATGTGGGACACACGAATTCCGTTCCTTGTACTTCCAAGGGACAGAGACAATCAGAACATGTTTCACTGGTGTTAATACGTTCCACTTGTGGTTTGATATTCAGGCTTCTACAAATTCCAGGACCAAACAATCTGACTAGCTCGTCCATGATACAACTATAGATGTCGTACGTTCAATAGAAAAAAAAAAAAGAAGAGGAATGAAGAGGGCCACGCAACGACCTTCTTCATTCTTCCTTTTTTCTTTTTTCGTGGCTATTCCTAAGCGTCCTTCTCGTTCCTCAAGGCAGCCAACACCTCGTTGAGCGCATGGTTGAGAGACTCTCCAAGACCTTCCACTGGTTCCAGCACTCTTGATTCAGCGGGCAATGCTACCTCCGGTTCCACCATGTTTGGCTCCTCCTTTCTTGGATCCTCTAGCTTCTTGCTGGACTTCTTAGCGCGTCTTATATAGACACCGGAAGACTTCACCTTGATGGTGAGACGGTCACATCCTGAGCAAAGCTCGTAATCAGTACGACATCCTTTACCGCACTTCGAGCATGGTACGTATGGGGCACAGCCTTTTGAGATTTGGTAGTTATGCTGGGAACAGAACTTCGTTGTCTTCGAAATCTTCTTTGGACATTTTGAGTCCTTCCCTCTCATCAACCAATCACAAGTTATTGCGGCGTCTACATTTGAGTTCTTCTTCGACATGTTCGATCTGTATGGTGTTAATGCGTACTAAGATAACAACGTAAGCTAGTATTGTGGAATAAAGAATATATACTAATACCATTTAGTGGTAATATACAGTATAATAATCATTCCTTTAACATATACTTCAAGTTTGGATTTCTTAGGTGCGCGAATATCTAGTGACACTTTGACTTCCTACGTGGCAGAATGAGCATCCATGTAGTTGCGTAGTACAACCCTTTCGTCCTCTGTGAGCTGGGAGTACTGCCACTTAACGAACCATTTAGCGGTATCAAGATGACCATTGTTACAGGCGTATTCTATAGCAAGATCAATGCATTCATACTCTAGGGTTATCTGAAAACGTCGCATGAGCCACTTAACGTTATTAAGATGACCATTCCTACTGGCACCTAATATAGCAAAACTGACGGCCTTATCCTCTTTGGTGAACTGGAAGTGCTTAATGAGCCGCTTAGCGATACCAAGATGACCATGCTCAAGGGCAGCGCGTAGAACGTGATTGGCGTGTCTATCCATCATATCGAAACGTAAGTGCTTGATGAGCCCCTTAACAGCATTAAGATCACCATATTCGCTGGCGTAGAGAAGAGAAAAGCTATCGTCAATGGGGCTTGCGGAAATACCGAAAGTTCGAGCCAATTCGTCTCGATCGTCGTCACTATGAGTAGACCTCAAACCAAAGCATAGTGCTAGTTTACGGAACACTTGGTCTACGTTTTTGTAGCGCGCGATAGATGCAGCACCGTTTAGGCGTTTTGATACCCTTGCAATGCTTGAGAATGACCAAGGATCTGCATGCTCTACGATCTTAGTCAGAATTTCTAGAGGGAGGCACGATATATAATCCATAGTGGAAGAGATCGATATAACTATATGTAATTATATCTCTAATAGGATTATCAAGTTGGATTTTACGTACAAGAATGTCTAGTGACACTTTGAATGACCCTTAGTTACCCCATAGTAGTATAGTCGGCGTCAGTTAAATACAACTTTTTCTTGTGCAACAAAACTCAAAAGGTTGTGAATGTTATGGACGCCTTTTTTCTTGCACAAGGGGCGTTATGAAGTGGATTTCTGAATTCACTTTATGACGCCCCTTGTGCAAGAAAACAAGGCGTCCATAACATTCACAACCTTTTGAGTTTTGTTGTACAAGAAAAAGTGGTATTTAACTGACGCCGACTATACTACTCAATTTTTGTGTATAGTTATGTAATTTTAAATAGTTTTCCCTTAAGACTGTAAATACATAACCTACAAATCTAACAAAGATATATACTAAACAAAATAAATGTATCCGAAGCATCTTTTTTGCCAATAACAGAGAATCCTCTAGTCCCTATTACAAACTTCTTAATATCCTAAAGTTTGAAAATGTTGTGAAGTTGAAAATGTGTACCTTAACACACAAACTATATAATAATCCATCTAATATCTCCTCTGCATTTCATAATTGTTTAATGCCTGAAACAAATGCACACAGCCATAATACTAGATATGCAGCTAACAATAACTTTTATCGCTCCAAAATTAGAACAAGCATAGAAAAACTTTTAAATACTCTGCCTCTAAAATATGGGAAACAATACCTACAAGTCTAAAGCAACTAACAAAAACAAATATTTAAAAAAAACTTTAGTCTTTTCTTTCTCTTTCTTTTCTTTCCTTTATCTTTCCTTCTCCCTTATCTGCATTCCTTCCTCCTTATATTATATTCTAATTTCACTCTGTTGAATCATATTGATTGTATTGTACTTTGAAACTCAGTTAGCTACCTATTTACATATAAGCAGTGGCCAACTCGAAAGCCTTTAGCTACTTTGTCCACTGCACACTGATAACATATTCCTTATTTATTATATTTATTATTATCTATTCTATCAATATGTGTATACATAATATCTGAATTTCTCTACTTAAATAGTGTAAAAATAAACCTGAAACTTGAAACGATGATTTTTCGGTTTGTCTGTTATAGGCAATATGCAAGCCATTCCGACTCCGACTCTAACCCTTTCGGATGAGCCGGAGACAGAAATGCTCAGCAAATCACATCGTCCCAATTTCAAAACCTAAATTATTCTATTTCGAAATCAATTCGGTATACTCAGACAGTGTCTTACAATTTTCTGATGATGTCATAACGTTTTATATATTTTTTCTAGACATTCCGGTTTTTCAAGTCAGCTCTAATTCATGTTTCTTCTTTTGACAGTCCTACGACTACGTTTTTCTTCTTGGTGTTCTGAGTCTAATTCAATTTTTTTTTGCGGTATTTCAATTTGACTTTTGCCCCACATATTTTTCGGGGCGACGGTGTTCGCTCGGTAAATAAATATCCAGTCCAAATGATCGAATGATTCTTCCCTGTCTCCTATAATGTCACAAATTATATTTATGTTTTTTTCTAGTCAATGGGCCTTTTGCAGCTGGGCATTCAGGTAATTGTACTGGAATGTACTGGATGGCAACAAATATTTAACTTCATTTATTTAGAAGCCTTGTACGAGATCGGTATTGTTATTAGCAAAACCTGTTTGTAAATACTATTTTTCACCTCCAATCGATTGTCGGTCTTTCTAAAACAGCGTTTTTTTAAAAGGCTTGCTATCCAGCATCCATAGCAACGTCTTTCCCATGGGGATCACGAGCTCATTCATTCGTTAACGAAGTATTATATCAGCACGTGACTGTTAGCTGCAAAAGGCCTATTGCAGTAACCGTGTATATTTAACTCGACGTCTTACATACATTTTTCGATTTTTACTCTGCCAGTTCTGGGTTTATGACAGCTCTGTTTTTATTGTTGTTATTGTTTTAACAGTTTCAACTCGGTTTCCTAAGTCATATCCAATTCAATTTACGGTATTCTGTCTGTAAGTCATATCCAGTTCTGTTTATGCATACGGCTTGAACAAATTCAGTGCACGGTCTTGTTATTCTTTTCAACTTTTCTGCTTGCCATCTATAAAGTCACATCCAGTTCAATTTACGGTATTCCAAGCCGATCCATTTCCAGTTCGATTTTAAAAGTAGGAAACAAGTTTGCTTGGGTATAAACACACAAATTTCAACCTCACCAGCTCAGATTTACATTCGCGTTCAAGGGTCTTGAAATCACTTTCAGTATTTGTCACCATACTTGTCCAATACTCTGACAAATTTATGCATAGCATTGTTTTGTATTGTATTGTGTTGCATCGTTCTACTATTGTATTGTATTGTTAAACTATTGTTATGTCGATATAATACAATACAATGCTATGCATAAATTTGTCAGAGTATTGGACAACCCTCTTTGTCACTCTTCAGTTGAAGTCTTAGCCGGATTTGACTGGTTTATTCAAGACTTTCCAGTTGCATAGTACTGGGCAGTACAATGCAGTATATTTGAGTATCTGAAGTGTATTCCAGGAGAGGAGTCGACGGTAAACAGTCAACAATGACAGTCTTAGGTAAGTCTGACCTCCTCAGCGTGTGAACTGGTAAGAAGAGCGTTTCAACAATATCAACAACGCAACACTGCAATCAGATGGCAATGAGATGCAGACATACACGCATTTTCGTTCAGTTTCCATGGACTATTGTAGCAGAAACATACTGAACCAAACCTCGCTCCTCGCTTCACATTCGCAGAGCTGGAAAATGGTCGCCGCGAGACAGTCACATGCCATGGCGGCCACGTGTATGTGTTCACGTGCACAGTACAGCCTGATTGATTCACGGCGCCAATTGGCGATACGAAAAGTAAATAAAAAAGTAACACTTGCAAAACTTGACTCGGGCGGCCAAAGGCCTGGCCCGAGTAATGACACATGTACGTTTGCTAAGGTTAAATGAAACCTGAAACTTTGTGCCATTTTCAACTCGTGGATGGTGCGCAGCAGCTTATGAGTTATTGGTATAGAGAAATCGTGTCGCTCGCTCACTCACTGAATTGCTCACTAGGTGTTAGCAAATCGATTTTATTGATTTTCTCATCTGATGCTTCATTATTCGATCGACGTTTTCCACGTTCACGTGCCTAAAATATTCGCACCCAGATCTCCAGCGCCGGTTCCCTGTTACTACCTCTACTACCGTCGGTATCTATGTTAGCTATCCACGCATCCGTCTAACCCATGTGGGACATGTGTGTCTTTGGAGAGTTCGCATCACCAACGTCGCAACTCCCTTTATTCCATGTCGCCAGTATTTGTCACTAAATAACTCATGAGTGTTCAAAACATTATTAAAGATTTACAGAAGTGGGACAGCAGTCGACCATGTTAGCCTACGGCAAATATGTAAAATCCTCTTTTTTTGTCGTAATGGCATGCTAAATTGTATCCACCTTAAATCATAAATGCAGCAAATGTTCATAAATTAAAGGCGTATGTTACGGTACTGCGCATGTGTGACAAACTGATAATTTGTGAATTCCGGTCTAGCCCGGAACGAAATTCTCAGAGCGGTGAGATATCCATTTTGAAATCGACTTCCATCTGTGTTCTCTTTGAACTCATCATAGCCTCCTTTGGTCATTTATGGAAATGCAAGATGTCCTGAAATACGTTTTAGTTATTTGTTTATTCAAAAGTCGTCGTTGCGGACTGCAACACAACTAAAACAAAAAGGTAAGTGCTGCTTCACGGCAGGGAAGACCGCCACTCAGTACTCCGAATAGAGGTTTTGCACCACCACGTGATGGCAGCCATGTTGGTGGCCAGAACAATGAGATTTGTTCAATCATGTGAAAAATTAAATCTCAAAGGAATAACATTCTATTGTTCTGGCCACCAACATGGCTGCCATCACGTGGTGGTGCAAAACCTCTATACAGCGACCGAAATCCTTGTAAATCTCGCCGTATACTGTGCAAAACTACAATCTGTGAATCACTGCTTTCACCCGAACAGTGTGGCGTTTTCGGCAATTTATTTTGATTGATTCTCATTGGATGTTGCACAATACGGCTGTCAATTCAATGTCTGGACACTGTAACATGCGAAGTACCGTGACACAGCGCCTTTAGTGTAGCTGAACAATTTCTGAATATAGGAATTTTCTGATTTTGATGACGTTATCCTGATGTCCCTTGATGACGTCATCAGACTATAAGACTATCCTAGGAGTCATCTTGAAAGTAATTATTGCCCACTCTTTCAACATTTTCCCTAGCAACGGCCAGCAAATTATAAAATTAAATAGATCAGTGAGCCATTAACGCACATAGAGGGATTCGAGAAAGTTTTAGGGTACTACCAAAGTCACGTTTTAATATTGCAACGTGTAGCTGTTGATTTGTCATAAATTGCTACTTTCCTGACGGTTAATATTTTGTGGAATGTATGGTTACTTGCTCTGATGGGCTTGTTAATGTTGTTGTTTTGAAAAAGCATCCTTAATGTATTCCTTTTCGGTTCTTATAAACAATTATATGTTCGCAAGCAAAATATGTATAGAAATCCTAGGATACAAATATACGTAAAATATAGGTATTGCTTACCCTGCCAGCAGAGCCTTCTTAAACTCCGCGAATCGAGAAGAAAAGAAGGCTCTGCAGTATTCGTGTTGATTTCGTATTGAGCATGCGCCAACGGTTTGCCCAAAATTCTGGGCGAGTCAAGTCTGTTAAACCGGTTTATCAGCGCGCGGCTAGGTTTTTGTTCTACGCTGATGACCAAACCTGAGCCCACTGCAACAATGGCGGCTAAGTGGGCTCAGGTTTGGTCATCAGCGTAAAACAAAATTAGCCGCACGATGTTAAACCGGTTTAACAGGAATCTTGGGCGAACCGTGGGCGCATGCCCAATAGGAAAACAACACGAATACTGCATAACCTTCTTTTCTTCACGTTTCATGGAGTTGAAGAGGGCTCTGCTCGCAGGGTTGATATTGCTATTTATATTATTTCATGTCATATTTACCTCCGGTCTCGATCTCCCACAGTAGTACGCCAAACGACCAACTAGAGAAAAATACCACAAGGCAATGTGTGAATACAAATACAAATACACAGTTAACATTGTGTCTCCCAGCTACGCATGTGGAAGATACTGTGCAACCTGCACGTGGAACCTTAAGAATATTAAAAACAAAATAAGAGCAATTTGTAAATAAATATTACATGTCGTTTTCAGTAGTGAAGTTGAGCGTCTCTAACGCTTCAATGGCCATCCACTTGACAGGAAGTGCTCTCTGAGGAAGCAAAAAATTAAGACGTTACTTCAAACGCATCTTTAGCAAACATTATTCAGAAAATGGTTACTAAATACGAAAACTTAAGTGAGCCTCTGCTGCTTTCCAGTCACTGGTACAATGAAATAATAAAAACTCAAATAATCGAGGGTTAACCTCAGTGAATATAGCAGCCGATAATTATCTTTCTCTCTGACAAAGGCATAACGCTCGAAACGTCTGCTACTCGCTTTCCACGATGGTTAACATATCTGAATCGAATTTTAGTTGATTATATCAGTGTTTATCTTCGCCGGTGACGTAGATCTACACTATGTTTTACAGCAACTAATCATCCATTGCTTATCAATCATCTTGATTACAGCGCAAACTCATTTTAAATGGGGTAGGTGCACTTTTTTCCATAAGGAAGAAAGAGGAGTATAATACAGATAATATATGATCATATCATATACTCAACAAAAGGAAACGATTCTGATTGGCTATTGTATCCCATATTGCTTTCATTCGGAAACAAAACAAGAGCTCCTGTAATCGAAGTAGGTAAAGTTGTTCACAGTCATATTTGGGTAAAGCCCTTTTTCCAAAGTGTTTCCGAAAATCTCTGAATGCTAAAGTCAAACGTATCTTCCCTGTGCTGGAAGGGTTGCCAATCGGCTTAGTCGATTCATGATGGTAAAATATGTAGAAGTTTAATTAGTGTTAATCAAGCTGTAATTTAGTGGAAAAGGTGTGAATAAGACAGAAAAAATAATATGTTCCCAAACAACTAGCACACGATGTTCAGCTTTCAAAAAGTATAAATTGAATGCGTTAACACTCTAATTTGTCAATCATGTTTCTTGATCTTTGTGAGGAATAATCGCTTGCAACGAGTATTGCATGAAGACATCTTCTTGAATTCCATTCATAAGTCCTTTTTCAAAATGTTGGACCACACCCATTCATCGCGCAGAATGGCCTTTGTTCGATGGACACTCATTAGTTCTTTGAATAAATTAGGTCATATAATTAGAAAGTCAATGAGTTAGAAGATTGTCTTACGATTGGCTTATATAAATCTGCTTTGGGAGTTGCTAGTCCCTAGCCATCCCCTGCCGGCGGAAAGTGTGAAAGTTGGCTTCAATAGAAGCAAGTCAATTAACAGCTAAACGATAACGATCCTATAAGTTAAAAAGTCAACCAAAGAAACTCTGTCAGCTAGTTGAGCTGTTTAATTCGCATCGCAAACAAGTCTGAATACTGATTCTTTAAAGTTGTAGCTTTGAAATGAGATATCATTCAAGCTTCTCCGTGCCATAAAAGTTAAAAAGTCACCCAAAGAAACTGAGCTTATTTATAAAGTTGTGTTCAACCGAAACGGTACTTTAGGCTTTTAAAATCCTGATCTAAATTTGTTACAGTCATGTTCAAATCGCATCGCAAACAAGTCTAAATACAGCTTCTTTGAAGTTGCAGCTTTAAAATAAAATGAGATATCATTCAAGCTTCTTCGTGCCCTAGAAGTTAAAAAGATTATTTATAAAGTTGTGGTCAACGGCCGAAACGGCAAAGCGAAAGGACTAGCTTTAAAAATCCTGATCTAAATGTTCTTACAAGTCATATTCAAATCGCATCGCAAGGAAGTCTGAATACTGATTCTTTAAAGTTGTAGCTTTAAAATGAGATATCATTCAAGCTTCTCCGTTCCCTAAAAGTTAAAAAGTCACCCAAAGAAACTGAGCTTATTTATAAAGTTGTGTTCAACCGAAACGGTACTTTAGGCTTTTATAATCCTGATCTAAATTTGTTACAGTCATGTTCAAATCGCATTGCAAACAAGTCTAAATACAGCTTCTTTGAAGTTGCAGCTTTAAAATGAGATATCATTCAAGCTTCTTCGTGCACTAGAAGTTAAAAAGACACCCAAACAATTTGAGCTTATTTATAAAGTTGTGGTCAACGGCCGAAACGGCAAAGCCAAAGGACTAGCTTTGAAAATCCTGATCTAAATGTTCTTACAAGTCATGTTCAAATCGCATCGCAAAGAAGTCTGAATACTGATTCTTTAAAGTTGTAGCTTTAAAATGAGATATCATTCAAGCTTCTTCGTGCCCTAGAAGTTAAAAAGACACCCAAACAATTTGAGCTTATTTATAAAGTTGTGGTCAACGGCCGAAACGGCAAAGCCGAAAGGACTAGCTTTAAAAATCCTGATCAACTCAAATGCACCACTCTTGCCCTACCGGCAGAAGTTCATAGTTTCTTAGCAACGCATTTCCCACCAATCAAGTTAAATTTCGCGCTCCTTCCCTGTCTATTCCCAGAGGGAGTACTTAAAGTGCCTATCACCCTTTTGCAATTTTGATAGCTTAAGGCTGGTTCACATATAATCGCCCCGATCGCCCGAATCGCTCCGATCGCCAGAATCGCGTTAAAAAATGTGCAAGCGATCGAGACGATTCGAGCGATTCGCTGTTCACATATGATCGCACCTGATCGCATGTGAGTTCAATTTCACACGGCCATTCCTGGACCCGAGATGTATTTTCGCGCCATATTGAAACAAAATGGCGGCAGAATATCGAAGAGAACAGCTTATTGCTTGTTATTTACTGCTTTTGATAACATTACGACGCAGGAGAACAAGGGCTGTTGAAGCGAAACGTTTACGTAGGCTCTGGGTGCGACATATTTTCCAAAAGAGAGAGGAGTTAGGTGCTTTTCATACGCTGGCTCGAGAACTTCAGCTTCACGATCGCGAGTACTTCTTTAGGTAAACAACTGGACATGAACTGTTATTTAGGCTTAAATAATGTCTATTTAATGATCTGAAGTCAGTGGGTTTTGTTTTAATAGACTTCTGTTGTCTTTTTAGGTTTCTCAGGATGTCTCCAGAGCGTTTCGCGCATTTATTGACACATGTTGGCCCACTCTTGACCAAGAAGCCATGCCGTTCAAGACAACCAATTTCTGCAGCTGAAAGGCTGATGATAACACTGAGGTTCTTAGCAACTGGAGATTCTCAGCAGACACAGTCATTCCTATTTCGAGTTGGACGGTCAACTGTATCAGGTATCATCAGAGAAACGTGCGAGGCGATTTGGACTGCACTCCAAGGGGAATATGTCGTTGCTCCTACAACCAAGAATGACTGGGTGAAAATCGCGAATGAGTTCGAGAATGAATGGCATTTTCCAAACTGCATTGGTGCCATCGATGGCAAGCATATCATGATGGACTGCCCAAAGAATGCTGGCTCAGCATATTACAACTACAAGGGATTTCATTCTATTGTTTTATTAGCCATTTGTGATGCTAAATATTGTTTTACACATATTGATATTGGAGGTGTTGGATCGACAAATGATGCCAGTATATTGGCTTGCTCAGATATATCCAGAATGTTTGAAGATTGCCCGACTGCTTTTAACATACCAAGCCACTCTTTACATGGAGGTAAAACACTGCCCTACTCTTTACTGGGTGATGACATCTTCCCACTGAAGCCATGGCTCATGAAGCCCTACCCAGGACGAAACTTACAAGTATGCCAAAGAATTTTCAACTATAGGCTGTCCAGAGCTAGGCGGTGCATAGAAAATACCTTTGGCATTCTGACAGCTAAGTGGCGAATATTTCGTAGGCCTATAAATGGCAAGGTGGACTTGGTAAAGAAAATAGTTGGAGCCACAGTCTGCCTTCATAATTACCTTCGTCTTACAGACAATGCCAACTATATTCCAACTGGTTTTGTTGATAGTGAAGACAGCAGTGGCAATATTGTTCCTGGAGACTGGAGGAAGGAAGCTGACATAGAAGATGCTGGTCTACGAAGAGTCAGCCAGATTGGAGGAAACAGATACACCTACGAAGCTGGCAAATCAAGGGATGGTCTTATGGAGTACTTTAACAGTCCCGGTGGCGAGGTACCTTGGCAGTGGCAGCATGTTAGGAATTGTGGACGTATAATCAATAATCATTGTTGATTAGATGAAATTATCATAATGAGACAAATGGATAAACAGTTTTTTTTATTTGAAAAAATGGAACCTAATATTCAGTTTACTTGCAGAATAATAAACATGGCATGTCTCCCATTATGTTT
Source organism: Actinernus sp. WN-2022 (assembly GCA_030867875.1). NCBI lineage: Eukaryota > Metazoa > Cnidaria > Anthozoa > Actiniaria > Actinernidae > Actinernus > Actinernus sp. WN-2022. The sequence goes on along the minus strand of JAOWCC010000936.1, from coordinate 9,220,987 downwards.
CCATTTTCAGAAACTTGATTTTTTGTAAATAAACGAACATAACAATGGATGGATAGATTATTTGATAAAAATAATATCTGATAAAAAAATTATTGAATTTGTATCACCGAAGGATTTTTGTTACACTTACAACCCTTGGTGCTTATAACATTTGCAATATTGAATAAATATTAATTATATAAACCCTAGCAACTCATCAATCTTGTTATGCTATTGAAACAAGCCTCTCCTGTGATCAGTCACATAATTACAGTTAATCAATATACATATGCAAGCAAAATAAGAAGCACATCTTGCAGTCATTTGCAGTAATAATTGTTATTATATTCCACATGGTGGAAATTTCTTAAAAATATTAATTGTCTGAAATATCATATTTTGTATGGCATATGAATGCATATATAAATAATGCATATATGTAATTACTATATATGTAACTATAATCAAACTATTATAACATATAACTAAAACAGGAACATGGTAATTTGCGGTTACTATACAACAACAATGTAAAACATTGAAGTTACTTGGCTCATGTATGAGTTGATTTCTTTTAAAGTTGGTGATAATGTCGCTCGCCCATGGAGTCTACAAACTCTGTTGAATCTCTATGATAACCTGATGTTGGTTGCTGTGCATAGTTATAGCCCTGTGGTTGCACAGGGACAGATACTTGTCCAAACTGAACATTGAACATCAGCTGTTCTATTTGGATTCTTAGGTATGCCTTGCTTCTTGCATCTAGTTGCCTCATTTTTATTGCAAGGCTTTGGCAATATAGACTCTCCTCGTCGTGTTGTGGTTCGGCAGCTGATGGACTAGCCTTCAGTCCATCAGCTATTGACTTTACTGTATTCAACAAAACAGTGTCTACATCTTCTTTGGCTTGTTTTGCCTGCTGTTTGTTTTTCTGGTTTGACCAGACTCTTTTTTTCTTGACTGGCTCAGTCACTGGTGTACTAGTCACTGTTGGACTAGGAGCCCTCGCTGGTGTGCTAACTGGTGAAATAGTCACTGTTGGACTAGGACCCCTCGCTGATGTGCTACTTAACGGTGATGAGGTAGACATATCATCGTCGCAGGGCGCATGCTGTGATGCCACAGGTTCTGGCTCGTCTGCTTCAGCTTCGACCGCAGCTTCGTCCTCTTCTTCTACAAGGATCTCTTCTGGTAGATTTTGGATCGACACATGTTTGTGGTTGATGTGAGTGGCCAACCAGTCCAGGTTCTCGAACTCAGGTGGAGATTTGGGGAAGGCATCGCGACCAGAGCCTGAGGGAATGTTTTTCCTTTTCTTTAACCAGCGTCCATAAGCCGTTCTCGTATACTTATACTTTTTTTCAGCTTCCTCCGGCGCTAATCCAAAATTCTCTCCAATTTTTTTCCAGCAGTTCAATCTTACAAACTTGTTCTTGTTGTCTTTGGAATATTTGTTATATAAACATTCGTATCTCTGAACTTCTTCCATAAATAATGCGGTGTTAAAGTCTTCGCTACTTGCCGCCATTTTTAAATGAAGATAACAATGTTTGGATGTGAGAATAATGCATCTTGGGTACATGCAGTGCATTTTGGGACATATTTCGATCGTCCGAATCGTCCGAATCGCCTGGCCATGTTCACATATAATCGCTCACGATTGCTTGTGGCTTTTTCTCGATCGCACCGATCGCCCCGATAGAGCAGTGTTCTATCGGGGCGATCGGTGGCGATCGCGATCTTCCCGATCGCCTGGATCGTCCCACAACTTAAAACGTGTGTTCACATATAATCGCCCGGATCGCCCGCGCACTATTTCAAGCGATTCGGGCGATTCGGGCGATCGGGGCGATTATATGTGAACCAGCCTTAATGAACCTCCGAAAAGTTTTGAGTACTTCTGTGAAGAAAGTTTTGGTTTAAAGTGAATATTTTATGTTCTACGCTTGTTTGAAATCGTGTGAATGTGACCTTTCCTGACCCATGACCGCGTAAGTAAAAGACTGGGTCGAAACTTGGGTAGACGTCATCTCATTAATGCATTATTCTCCATGGCGCCTTTTTATCACAACAACATCGATGCATAGAAAATATACACAGTTTTTGAGTTGTTAGTAAAGAAAAAAGTCATTTTAGTCAACATGTTAAGTATTTCTTCAAATGATTGCAAAGCCGAATTAATTATATGACGTCAAGATGACGTCAACCCAGGTTTCGACCCAGGCTTTTACTTACGCGGTCATGGGTCAGGAAAGGTCACATTTACACGATTTCAAACAAGCGTAGAACATAAAATATTCACTTTAAACAAAAACTTTCTTCACAGAAGTACTCAAAACCTTTCGGAGGTTCATAAGCTATCAAAATTGCAAAAGGGTGATAGGCACTTTAAGTGTCACCATCCATGACAAGCAGGAGTTCATTTGTTGTTCTAATTATAATAAATGCTCAGGAATCACGTTTTAGTAAAGTTTTTTTCTTTCATTGAATGACATAGTAGGGTTTTTCCGACCAATTTAAAAGAGTAACATATCATTTTAAAGTGTATTTATAGGGCTACCAGAAGCCGATGTTGACTTCTTTTTAAGTTTCGAGCTTGACGAGAAAAAAGACTAAGAAGTTTGCTGTTCAGACTTTTTCATACAAACTTGAGATAAAAGTTGCCTTTATTCAGAAAGAACACATAGTAGGTTTTTTAAAGCGGGGACTTTAAAGAACTGTACCTAAGGGTCAATTGGTGTTCCTTTAATAAAAAGCCGATGTTGACTTTTGCGTAAAATGAAAGGAAAAACACCAGTAGCTATTTTTATCAGACTACCTGACGCCAATTCGGCCATTTTCTCTGTATTTGAATCTTCCGCTCAGCAGTTAATGAGCTTGACGCGTGACTGATTTCGGCAGTTAATGAGATGTGCATATCGATATGTCCAGTCATTCTGGGAAATGCCCAGTAAATAAACACAGATGAAACCTAACACGTTAAGATTACGATATACCTTTATCCGTCATCATATCAATATCATGCTACTAATTCACATTGATTATATTACGTAAATAACATCACAAAGGATACATTTCAGTATTCTTTTAATACTAATAATTACCCCAGCAGTATTTGTTTCGTAGATATCGGTCTCATACACATCTCGAGCAAGACCGAAGTCAGAGACTTTAGCGACAAAATCTTTTCCGAGAAGGACGTTCCTTGCTGCAAGATCGCGATGGATATACTGCAAAGGAATAGCACACCTATTAGTACTTGTCTTTGATACAGCGACTCCATCTATGATGAAATCCTAAACTCACTAGTTCGTTATTCAAGTAGAGTGCTCCAAAAGAAATGTAACACATAAAGGAACAAATGAAATGATAATTTTATAACATTGGAAATGCCAAGAAAGCTACGTTAGAGCTCTAACGAAGGGCTAGAGTTTAAAGTGCCTATAAGCCCAAGTATCATTACATCAAGTGAATAGGTGAATAGTAACATATTTCTTGATTTCAGTGTTGAGTGAGTTTCTATTTCAATATGCTAATTATGGATGTCAAAGGATGTTTCATTAATTATTCTAGAATATGCTGGCAGAGATAAATGGCATTTTATACACTTCCATATTATATTTAGGACTTATATCAGTAATTTTACCAAATATTTTGGATAAATCAGAAATAGTTTCATGCACAAGGAGAAAGCAATGACAGTAAATCATTTTCCAAATAGTGCTTTTCGCGCTCTGATTGGCTACTCAAACTCGGAATATCCTGCACCATTCAATGTTAGTATATTTTTGAGGCCGGCGGTGGTATTTATCTCGCCGTTTCGCGACTGTTAAAGGAGCTATGCCATGGTACTACCCATGTATGTAGTCAGTGATTTGGTGGCTGATAATTGATTACAAACAGTTAAAGCAGTTACACTCCCCTCCTTCAATGCTTGATTGAAAGTACTTTCAATATTTTACTTGAAGACTTATATTTACACAGTTTATTAGTCATTTTTGAATATTTGCTTTGAACTGAATGAATTAAAAGTTAATCACGATAAAACTGACAGTCCACCTCTTGAGTATGTTCAAATATGCAATGAGCGTGTTCCTATTTCGACTACTGCTACTAGCCTAGGCGTTATACTTGACGAACACGTGTCTCTTAATGAGCATGTTAAACAAGTATGCAGATTATCGTTCTTCCATCTGGAGAATCTCTGGAAGATTCGGAAATACTTAACTGATGAAACTGCTAAAATTGTAGTGCATGCCTTTGTAACATCGAAATTAGATTACTGCAATTCTCTTTTGTTTGGCTTACCAAAATATCAACTGATAAAGTTGCAACATGTTCAAAATACTGCAGCACGAATTGTGACTCATACTAGCAGATTTCACCATATCACCATATCAGTGTTAAAAGAACTCCACTGGCTTCCTGTACTTTATATATAAGATACTGTTACTAGTATATACAGCATTCAATGGTTGTAGTCCAGAATATTTAACTAACTTGCTCAATTATCGTAAATCTTCTAGGTGTCTAAGGTCCGAGTCAAATGAAATTTTAAGCCAACCTAGGATAAATTTAAAGACTTTTTCTGTGTGTGCCCCTAGAGTGCGGAAGGACATCCTCTTTTAATATTCGTAAATGCAAGTCAGTAGGGCTTTTTAAGAAAAATCTTAAGGCCTATCTTTTTTCTATGTTTATAACTAGTAATTATGTCTTTTTGCGATTTTTAATAGATTTATAATTAGTCATTCTTAATTATTTAGTTATTTCACATTTTATGATTGTGAAGCACCACGGACAATTAGTGGATGTGTGCGCTATAGAAATCCAATTATTATTATTATGTTTTTACCATCCCACTTGTGCGCGAGGTTCGTCAGTTCATACGAGAAGTAATATTTCAAAGCCGACAATGAGGACTGCACGGGATTTCAAGTCCGCGCAATTAGTTCCATTCCGAGGCTGAGCCGAGGACTGGAACTAATTGCGAGGACTTGAAATCCCGTCCAGTCCGAATTGGAGGCTTTGAAATGACATCTCATTATCATTAATTATTCGGGAGGGATGTTGTCTTTATTTCGGGTACAGGTTGACAATTGATTTTTTCATCATAATGAAGCGGTTTATTGTTTATTGTCATTTGGGACTTCAATGTTCCAGTTATAAATTCAAACTCAAAACTAAATTTTGTAAGTTTGGCGTCATTTGGATTGGAAAGTTTGTACAAGAAGTAGACGACAAGAAAGGTTGTCGATATCCTGGTCGAACGCTCTATCAGGTTGTGGCCAGTCTTAAAGGACACCTGGAGTAAAAAAAATCGGAGCGATGTCAATATGTTGGACAAATCCAATCTGTGGTGAGTTTAGCAAGCTAATTTCTGTGACTAACATTTAGTATTACAAAATTCAAAAATGAGCGAGAGTTGAATGTCAGTCTAAATAACCCATTCTTGTTTGTAGCTTCACTTGATTGCATTTACTGTAGAATTTTATATATTCATATATGGTTGGAGTACTTTGAAGCAATTTGGATCAGTCCAAGGACTGAATTTATTTTGTCCCAGTCCAAGGACTGGATCAAAATTAATTCGGTCCTTTGGACTGGAACAAAATTAATTCAGTCCTTGGACTGGAAAAATAAAATGGTTGAATGTACTCCTGTGAGTTCTAGGAATACTTTCCGGGGTTTCAAGGATCGTCATGTGATCGAATTCTGCGCACATGGTTGGTTGGTTTCCTCGTGAATAATGAATGAGGATGAGATTCGCTGATAATGACTGTGTCTGGCCCGGACATCTAATGTAATGGTCTCTCACCATGACACAGTCACTTTAATTATAACTCGTAGACGTAACACTCAAATCAATATTTTTTTTACTATTCACATATTTACTTAAAGTAGAATCGATATTAATGATAACCAAATGGCCTTATAGGCACTTTTAAAACGCTGTGCAACCCCATTCCAAGGCGATCAGCGTGCCTTGAGACATTTGGACGTCAAAAATGGCCTATTGTTTGGTTTCCATTGTTTAGAACACTGGTGATAGATGTATGTATATTTGGATAGGCCTTTTAGAGCAGATTTCATTTGAGTGAGACAAAAATACAACATGTCCGTAGCCTTACCGTAACCGTACCGTAACAGTACTCTACCGTAACTCTGTAATTTGATTGGATCAGAACGACCAAAAAAACATATATTTCAATGTCACGGCATGCCGTACATTAACCGGTACCGTACGTCATTGCCATAACTTGACCACGCATACGAAATCCGCTCTACCTAATCGAAGTCTGCCTAGTTGGATTATATATATTGGCTGACTATTTGAAGACAAAGCTTATAAAAACTGTTTTGTATAAATTGAATATAGCCCCAATAGAAGGATTAGGGTTAAGCTTACTTTAAACAAATTATTATAAGTACACTTTCCCTCTATCGAGGAGTAATAGGATTAAATTACACAGTCCAACATCGTAGGATTTAAGCAGAAAGACCTTGATATGAGGGTTCAGAAAATAGACCACACAAAAGAAGCATTGTTTGTCAAAATGACGTTTCAAACGCCCGGCTGAAGGATACCAAGTTCCGGCAGGGACTGGAATCCGTTGTATTGAAAAATAAATATTATTTTCCGTATAGGACATCGACGTTTAAACTGTTTTCGTTCAATGTTTAAACGTTATATACCAACCTGTGAACTCAACGCGCGATTGTTGACCTCTTCGAGAATGTCTGTTTTACGATCAACTGCTTACCTTATACGTTGTCAGATGCTCCATTCCCCTTGCTACATCGAGGGCAATCCTGAACTTCTCGTTATCAGACAACGAGCAAGCATTCAGATTGACGTCCGTATCTCTGTTTTGTCGTAGATATTCGAGGAGGCTGCCATTTTCTGCGAGCTGAACGATGACGTACAACGGTCCTGTTTAAGTATAAAATATATTTAGAGAAAGGAAGCTCGCCTCTCACCACTGTGACTCGGGTCACACCGCGGCACAACGTTAAGCGCATGCGTATTTGCTATTTCTTGTCGGCGCGCGGCCGCCCCCAGTTTCCCGCGAAAACTGAAATGAAACAACAGGCACATACCCGTGATTTCAAAATTTCTGCTTAAAAGCATCCATTTGTGAACTGTTTTGTCAAAAAATAAGAAAACTACTTAAAAGCTAAGCCTAAGACTTTAACAGGTTGAAGTTTCCTTAATTTGTAATTCACTGTGAGTTTACTAAGTTATAAAATTATTTACTAAAAAAGTGGAAACCCTCGGTAATTTGTATTTGATAGCAGAGCCTTCGTTCTTTTGGCCAGCGGAGCATACCGTTTTGCCGCGGTGTGGACTCGGGTTCGACTCCAGGACGCGTCGTCATATGTGAGTTGAGTTTGCTGATTCTGATCCTTGCTCTCTCCATAAAAATTAACATGAGTGTTGAGTGCAGGGAATATATGAATGTAGTAAGGAGTGTGTGTGGAGAATGTTCGGATCATTAGCAGGATCTGCTAGAGGTCTAATAAGCCTCAATATCCGAGGGTAATCAAATTATTTGAATTGGTTTTCATTGATAGGCTATTCCTAAAAGGAACTGACAACAGCTGCTCGACAACAGCAAGGCTCACCAATAAAAAACAAACATTTAAGGTCTCGATAAAGGTTCGACGTCACATTTCGGAAAAAACGCTCTTGCAGCGTCGGAGTTAAAGCCACATAGACGTACTATATATCGTTTTAAAGGTCTTGGATTGAAAAAAGTATATGTTTAATTCGTCTTGAACAAAAGTTAAAAGCGTAGATGTTGTATATATTTCAACTCGAAATGACTCCGTCCACCAGAAGGAGTTCAGCCTTTCAGGCTTTCAAACAATTTTTTTCTTAATTATCCCTTTCGATTCCCAACTAAATTTTTAATATGTTGCGTATTACAGATTTTATCCCTTTTCAAAGTTGATAAAGTAGTTTTCCATCCCATATTGATACAAACCAGGTCATAAAACCTGAACGAAAAATAATTTCAAAATTCCCCGACTAATGTAGGAGAAACAGCTGTTTTCTACGACTCGTAAAAAAATTACGAAAATTGGACAAAACGCGAAAAGGCTGGACTTCCACAAAGGTCTGTTTACGGCCGAAAATAAGAGCCGAGAAACAGCCCGATAAAGGTTTTCGAGACTAAGATGTCCCGCCTCCAAGAGTAATTCATTAACATTATCCAATCAGAGCGATTCATGTTGTGTTCAGTCTCGGCCTATTACAAAGTTCAGACGAGCTGCAGAATAATAATAATAATAATAATATTGCTTTATTTATCGAGGGTAGCACTTAATATCGTACAGATAATATACACGTGGCCCTCAACATAAAGAAAATAAATAAATAGATGATTAATAACAGTAACAACTAAGCACTAATAAAGACATGTACAGTTTCGAATTACAATAATCATTGGAAGCAGTGAGGTTAACCTGCATAGTATGCGTTCAACTTGAAGGAGAATGAATCTCTTGAGGCTGCTTGTTTTAGTTCAGTTGGTAGTTTGTTCCATAGAGAAGCAGCGCTAAAACTGAAAGTTTTCTTGCCAAAGGTTTGCTTAACCTTTGGAAGCATAAAGTTGTGGGCAGCGTTCCTTGTGTTAACCGAGTGTGTGTCTTTCAGCAATTTAAATTTATTTCGGACGTATTCAGGCGTTTTACCATTGAGGGTCTTATACAACAGCATTAGTTTGAGGCGTTTTACTCGTTCAGGGAAAGGAATTATGTTCAAGTCCGTAAAAAGCGTCGAAGAAGGAGTATCCCATGGGGCATCTAAAATTATCCGAGCTGCTCTTTTCTGTAGGCGGACCATAACTTCACAATTCGCTTGAGAAGTTGTTCCCCAAATTGTTGATCCATAGTCCATGATGGGCTGGACGAGTGTGCTGTAGTATAGTATTCTTGCTTTTGGTGTTAGAAACTGTTTTATTCTTCTGAGGAGGCCGAGTCTCTTGGAGATCTTGCCCTTAACGTACTCGATTTGGGTGTCCCAAGAAAGGCTAGTATCGAGATAGATTCCAAGTAATTTTGTGTTTGTAACTGATTCAATTGTAGTATTGTCGTTGACGGCTACAACCAGGTTTTTGTTTTCCTTCTCTAGCTTACGCCATTTCGGTTTGCTGCAAATTATCATTGATTTGGTTTTGTTACAGTTGAGTACCATTTTATTCTCACTGGCCCACTTTGTTATTGGCTTCAACTCAACCGTTAGAGTGGCTTGAACCTTCTCTAAGTTTGGACCTGTTGCTAACTGAGTAGTGTCATCAGCATAGACTTCCACGCTGCTGTTGGAAACGTGAAGTGGAAGGTCGTTGATGAAGACAATGAACAGAAGAGGACCTAGTATTGACCCTTGTGGGACTCCTGAATTCACGGGTAGAGAGGATGACAGCTGTCCCTGAATAGCAACTTTCTGTGTTCTATCGGTAAGGTATGAACTGAACCAAGCAAGAGTTGACTTCGAGAGACCATATAGAGAAAGCTATACAGTTTACCGATGCTCGATACTTCTACAGAAACAACCTAGCTATAGTGTCGATTCCAGTTTAATTTCAAGAAGAAACACTCTTTTAGGAGTACAGAAAAATGGCACCACAGGAATCAAACAATTAATATCAGGCAGGCAAAACCATTGAAGCGCAGCTCGATCGACACCACGTACACGCGCTAGACTGTTTATGCCATTCTAATTTCATTGCGCTAAACCTCTCTCTTTAAATTATTGGTCGATTGAAGATCACAAAACTTTATTGCTTCATTCTTTGTGGACTGTCGGTCTTCGATGATTCTAATTTCTTGGAACTTGAGTATAAATCCCTTCAGCCATTGTTTGTCCTATTAAAGTGCCTATCACCCTTTTGCAATTTTGATTTTACACCCGCTGCCAAATAGCCCACTACGGCGATATGCTTTTAGTTGTCACGCACAAAGGTTTCAAAACGAGGCCTGTGAAAAGTGAAAAGCATAAATTTAATTTAGTACGGGGCCTCGTATTGAAACCTATGTGCGTGACAAGTAAAGGATATCGCGGAAGTGGGCTATTTACTCAAACTAAATTAATACAAACTAAATTGTGCTGTTTTTCTCTTTTCTTCCAATTTTTTTAATACGTCACCAAGAACTATCTACTTTTACATTTTTGGGCATTGCATTATAAACGTAGAAATCTTTACGAACGAAAAGTAGCGCAGACAATAACAGGATAGTGAGAATGAAATAACATGAACAGTGAATGACAGCAGCTGTCAATTATTTATCGCGCCTTTTTTAGCGGGAAATCAGGAAGTCGCATTGTCAAGGCTTTAAAAAGATATTTGGGTTGGAGTTTTTTGTGATGCTAGATTAGGGCTTTTAGACTTAGAATTTGAGTAAAACGTATTGTCGAAACCTTTCCATTTTGGACCTTTATATTTAAATGAAAAACATAAATTATTAACTTGTTTAGCCTTTCAAAAACTCATGAATAATTAATGAGCATTTTGTCCAATCAGATGAAGCAAATCAGTCACGTGCATGCTCCTTTATACCTGATAAAATCTCATCATTCTAAAAGGCCCGCGGAGGGATTTGAATTCTGTCCCAGAGGGAACGGGGTTCATGATTGAGACAATGGCATTTCTATTGATGTTGCAGCTTTCTCATTGAATTGCTAATTAGGATGAACCTTTTATATAAAGAATACTAATGAACATGAAATTTTATATAAAGTTTCATCCTAATTAAAAATTCACTGATAAAGACCCAAAGAAAGCAAAAAGTACACGGAACATAAGGTACCTAGATAATAAATTTTGCACTAAATTTACTAATATCAGCGGCAGACTACCGAGATACACAGATAATATTTTTAAAATGAAGTTATCCAACTACCATTACTTGTTTACCGAGCCACTGTTTAGTTCCAATTATTAAACCAAACTCAAAGCCGCCAAATAATAAAAACGTGCATTAAACTTACATATTTTGAGTCAACAGATTTAGAGTCTGCCGTCATGTCAGTCACATCGCTTTCCAAGTCTTGAACTTTATCGAGGTAAACCACGACACCAAATCCTTCAAGTGCAGGTTCAGTTCTTGCATTGCGAAACGCCGCTTCAAACAACATAGTATGGTAATTTTTTCATGTCATTCCCTTGAGATTTTCGTAACTGCAGGCGGTGATTACCTCGAATATTTTGCATGGCGTTGTGAATACTGACAAAGGTTCAATGGTTCATTAAGTGAACCATTCCCTTGAGATGTGCGTCTTTCTTTCATTGCATTCTTAAAGCGTTTTTGAAGCCGTTTAAAACACTCACAGCACGTGTTTTATCAAGTCTAAAAATTCTCGGGCTTCGCCCTCGAATTTTTAAACTTGATAAAACACTGCTGTTCGTGTTTTAAACAGTACTTAACAACCTACACTGGATTATTATATTTTCAGCCTGATATCTCTTAAATGATGTAAAGGTTAGGCAACATGTATTGTTGTGATCTCATTTAGTTTTGAGCTTTCTGTGTTGATATGGAAGAAACGTAAATTGTAGAATTAAAGACACTGATGTTTTATTAATTTCCTTTGTTTTCGCTTCATGAATTATTAATGAGTTTGATGAGGCTTTATATAATATGGCTAATATAGCGTGGGACAATACATTATAGATATACCCGTTTCTGGTAAGTTCTGGGTTCCTCTCTTTGAAAAGCTGGGAATATGTTACTATTATCGCCGGGAGCTCCGCACACTGAATGGCCACATTAATACTTATTACACAACCCGGGCATGCGGAATTCCGTCCGTAGGAATGTGTTACGCAACCAGATGACGCTTTCCGTATATACAGAGCCTCGCCTTGTTCAATAAGTCCTCTTCAGGCTTGTCAACTAGACACGCAAGTCCGCTGTTACGCCCCACCCTGCAGCGTTGAACCTCTTTACCCTCACTGGAAGCTACCCGCTCTCAACCGCCTCGGGATGATCCCTCCCATAACTTAGTATCACCCTTGGCATTGTTTGCGGATGTTCTCGGTGAGAATATATTACTAGAGATTTCGTCCTGATTTACATAAAATGTGGCTACGATTTTCTCCGCCAAAATAAGTCGTATGACCAAAATGACTGAAAACATAACGTTTGATAAGTGCGATAAAGAATTCGCGTCCGATGTTTATGGCATTTACAAACTCTCGCTTTCAGCTCGAGTTTGTAAATCCCATAAAGATTATCCGCACATTCTTTATCTAGTCAATCCAGACCCAGCATTCGGGTCACGTGGATACACTGTAAACCCCATACAGGATTCTAATTAGCCTATTAGTATTCTGTATCATATTTGAAAGAGAGTACTAACTATAAGCCAACTAGAATCCTGTATGGAATGATACAGGATACTAACATGCTAGTGTTAATATGAGGAGGTCTCACGACCGATCACTAACTTCCCCTATCCCGGGCCGGGTGAAATAACAAAGTACACCTGCTCTCCTATTGTGTACACACAGTCTCTTCCATATGGGACATGTCTTTTTTGTGAGAAACCAATTCATCCCACATAGATAGCAAGGTGGGGATATCAAAGCTTAAAATTTTATGTGGTGCATATCATAAGTACTTTAAAAGCGGCTCGCCATTGTTTATCCGATACAACATCGCCACTCATATTGTAAATAGTACATATTAGCCATATTATATTTCCACGCCATAGTAACATTCCCTGCTTTTCAAAGAGAAAAACTCAGAGCTTACCAGAAACGGGTAAATCTATAATATATTTGTCTACGCCATTTTAGCTCAAAAGTTAACCCTTTCGTGGATGTTAGAGAATAACGCTCATGTCTCAATACACCAACTGCCCATGTTAGTGACGCACTTTTAGAACTAAAGTAACTATAACCAACTAATGATGCGTTTCATTGCGAAATTATTCAGATTTGAAGAAGAAATAGCGTTTAATTGATCACAAAATGTAGCCATAAAGGAACAAAAGACGATGTAAATATCTCCGTGATGATGAATTTTAAAAGAAAATGTTCACAATGACCCAATAGCGCTGCAAAAAAGATCACCATTCTTCTGTTCCTACAAACTCTGCATTAAACTTTAAAATTTCATTTCTTTCTGGGTGAAACGGCGTAAGGTACGTGGCTGCGTGTTTAACTTTTACATATCATTAACTCTGAAAATTTGTCACGGCCATATCATTAGATATAATTGAGGAGCTTGTAGAGGCAGGTTCAAGGGTTTGGACGTCAGATTGCACTGAAATGTATTCAGCTGTACCAAATTTGGTGTTGGTTGCTGAGTCACACAAAATGTAGGAATTGTACCTTCTGTACAGTGCCAATGCTATCATGACTTAAGCCATGCGCACTAATGGAGAACATTTAAGACAACATTTTGGAAGTGTATATAAGGTCAAATATTTTTGATTCTACATCAAGTGAATAGTTGAATAGTAGAATATTTCTCGATTTTAGTGTTGCATCCATGAGTTATATTTATAATATATTCAAGCCGGTGACGTAAATTCGGTCTTCATTTATTATACAAAAAACATACTGGTACAGATAAATTATCTTTTGTAAACATCTATGTTATATTTGAAGGTTATATCAGTGATTCTACCGAATATTTTGTCAAAAATCAGAAAACGGTTTCATTCGCATGGAAAAATAAATGAAAGTAAATTCCCGAATTTACGTCAAATTACGTCACATCATTAACATATTGGAAATATAAACCTCTATAACTCATAGACGCAGCACTCAAATCAAGAAATATTTTACTATTCAACTATTCACTTGATGTAGCATCGATATTACTGATAAAAATATTTGACCTTATATCCACATTAAGCTTTACTTGTAATGATAAAATGTATCCTTTATCACACGAGTGGCCATTGATTAACCCTAACTTATAGCTTACCTTGTGTGGTACAGGCACCGATCAGATTGATGATATTTGGATGATACCCGATGCCACTCATGATCTCAAGCTCGCTGTGGAGATCCCTGCGATCACTGGCAGAGGCATTACCTGTAAGAGATGGAATTGGAAGTTAATCAACATGATCTGTAAATACTAGTTATGCAGTGGTTTTGAGTGGTATTCATGGTTGCATTCAATCCCCCGATATTTAAATGACAAAGCCGTGGCGGCCATGTTGGAGGACATAACAAAATATGCTAACGACGAATACTTTGTAAACGTACTCCAACATGGCAGCGATGACGTCACGTGCAACCCAACAATACAGTGGAATATCCAACGCGCCAATTGTATGCATAAGGCTTCCATAGAACAGTAAAGTGTGACGCGAGGTGAGACGGGAAGAAAGGATGAACAGCGCCGAATATTACTGGTTGATGGTTAATATAACAAGAGAAACCAAGGTCAACCAAGATGGCGGCGATCTTTTGTTAACGTTCAACGAAGATGGCGGAGATGACGTCACGTGAAAACAAGAAATATATACAATGGCAATCAAGCTCTGATGGAATGGGGTAATGTTCTGTATCAATAAAACTAGAAATAACCGTAGGTCAAAAAGTGCGACCAACGAAACCCGAAAAAGAAATAAATGAATATGTAGAACAAAATATAGCCGGCAAACACTCCCCCCCCCTCCCCCTTCCTGCAAGAGCCTATTCACAGGCTAAACATATACTTGTTTTGTGCGATGATATTTTCTAATGTGGTTTTGGTTTGAACATATTAAAAATCAGTTGGGACTTGAGATGACGCACATTAATTTCGACTATAGAGGTAATCGGCTAACTCTGTTGCTACCCAATTCACATCATGTGACGTAAACAGATGCTACTCTGGGGAATTGTTCCTTTTTCATTCTATAAATCATAATGCAGCCATGCCTATCTGAATAAAATTAATTTTCGAAGAGTCAATTCTCCAGAGTAACGTCTGTTTACGTCACATGGTCTGAATTGGGTGGCAGCAGAGTTAGTCGATTACCTCTATTTCGGTAACAAACTCAGCTTAGATTTCACTTTATTCCTTATCGCCTTTCTTCTCATTGAATGATTGAACTAAATATTATGTTGGTGTGGATAGCAGAACTCTCACCGATATATCCTTTGGATTTGGATTCATTTAAAAGAGCAAGATAAGTACTTTTACTTTTTTGTAATGATTTTAAAAGCGTAACGTATGAGAACAATCCATCAGAAATTCAATCACTTGGGTGGATTGGCGAGAAAATTAGTGAGTCGATGTCAAACAACTTTTATAAGTAAACAACAATGTCGATTGTATATTCGCTATTTCAAGAACACAATAGGGTCGAAATCGTTCTCTAAATCAAATCGCAAACTGTCAAACTTGGTAAATCGTGGTTTGTCCCATTGTGAACTTTGACAGAGAAACACAAGAGTTTCTTGATGATCGTGGCTACGCCATTGTTAATTGGACCCCAGAAAGGCTTTGTTGGTGAATAGGACATTTTCCACGATGACATCATTTGACTACAACTACCAGAATTCTGTGCGCGGATTATTTTATTCCTTTAATTTGGACCATTCTCTTGGTATTCTCAAAGGAGTTGTGAAATCTGAATAAGAAAATAATCCCAAAAGGATTCTGGTACTTGTAGTCAAATGACGCCATCATGCAAATGTCCTATTGTGCTCGCTCATCATTGTACGAATCAGTGAAAGTTGAAGGGGATTTACCGAATACAGTGATTCCGAAAAGGAAGAAAACCATTGATAATCTTCCCAATCTTCTTCAACGCAAACATTCTAGGAGTAGAGCTAGAGAGATTTATGTTGATCGAAGTGCAAGTGATCAGGTCGCGTCCACCGGGCAAGCACATACGAATGTTCACGTGTACACGTCCAAATATTGTTATTAGAACAGCAACATTCCCGCCCTATCATATATATACTAACTGTTCACGTATACATGTCCAAATATGGTTGTAAGAACAATGGAAAATCGTACGCGCCCGCGAAAGGGACTAATACGCATCCAGCGGTCCATACATTCTTCGTCCTCTCTGATAGTTTGCTCCCAGTCCGCTCGCTAGTACTCGCTTCCTGGTCACAAATATTCACTTATGCCGGGCAATGTCACCATACGTTTAATGTTGTTCTATTTTGAAGACCAGCTGTAGCTGTATCTACGTCTGTATAAAGTATATACACCTATTTCAGCAAAGGTTGTCCCGGTGAAACGACAAGCGACTTTCCCATTCCCGAAATGGATTGTGGTTATAACTGTACAGGTGTGCGAAACGAATAAACTACAGTGTAATTCGGAAAATCAATATGCAGTAGACCATTAATTTTTGACTTAAAGTGCCAATGAAATGAAAAAAAACGATTCCATTTTTATTTTATTTTATTAAATTATAGACCTCCCTTAGCCATTTTGTGCAATAAAAATCAATTTGGAGAGCACGAACATAATTTTATTTCGTATCGAAGTCAAGTGGAATTGCCAAAATCTGGCGACAATTTTTACGCTGTTAAAGATATGCTAATCACATGCGTGACGTCACAAGGTGTACTCATTTATATTCACAAAGCCGACTGCAAGGATTCTATAAAAACACATTATGGCCATCTTCAAGGTTTCTCGAAGTATTATATATTTACATTGAAAACTTGCCAAAAATGCACTTATTTTGTAGTATTTATGGAGACGAATGTAAGTGAGTACACCTTGTGACGTCACGCATGTGATTACCATATCTTTAACGGCATAAAAATTGTCGCCAGATTTTCGCAATTCCGCCTAACTTCGATACGAAAAAAAATATGTTCGCGCTCTCCAAATTGATTTTTATTTATACAAAATGACTAAGAGAAACCTATAATTTAATAAAATAAAATAAAAACGGGATCCATTTTTTTTATTTCATTGTCACTTTAAAGTGCCTACAACCCTTCCTGCAAGTTTTATAGCTATGAACCTTCGAAATGTTTTGAATACTTATGTGAAGAAAGTTTTCGCTTACAGAAAATACTTAATGTTCTAGGCTTGTTTGAAATCGTTTGAATCGACCTTTCCTGCATGACCCATGACCACGTAAAAAAAAGCCTGGGTCGATTCCTGTCTAGACGCCCTCTCAATGCATTATTCTCCATGGCGCCTTTCTATCATAACACCATCAATTTATAGAGAATATACATAGTTTGTGAGTTGATAGTAAAGAAATGTCATTTTAGTCAACATGTTTTTAATAATTCTTCAAATTATTGCAAAGTCAAAGTAATTATATGACGTCTTACTGGAATCGACCCAGGCTTTTACTTACGCGGTTATGGGTCAGGAAAGGTCAAATTTACAGGATTTTAAACAAGCGTAGAACAAAGTATTCACTGAAAACCAAACCTTTCTCAGTTCACAGAAGTACTCAAAACTTTTCCGAGGTTCATAGCTATAAAAATTGCAAGAGAAGATATAGGCACTTAAAAGTGTTGATCCAAAAACAAATGAATTCACCAGACAATCCATTTCGGTCTGGGAATGTCACGCCTTGTCGTTTTCCGGGACAACCTTTTTTTGAAATAGGTGTATTTTGTCAAGACTATAAGCGGAGCTCTAATTAGAACATGGTCACACCCACCACATGGTCACACTCTGAACATTTCGAAATAACATACAGGGTCTAGACTAGGGGAGTAATTAGTATTCTCTCTGTATATAGAGAATAGTAATAAGGTTATGAAACAATAGAAAACATATAGTATTCCCTATATAAAGAATACTAATTACTCCCCTAGTCTAGACCCTGTATATTATTTCTAAATGTTCAGAGTTTCTTACAGTAGTTGCCAATAATTTCAGTGACCAAATTCTAATTCGGTTAGATAATGAACACTCGAGCTCTATATGTGATTTAGTTTGCCTCGCATTTTAGATAGAAAACCACTCGCGCTAGCGCGCTCGTGGTTTTCTATCTAAATGCTCGGCACTCTAAATCACATAGAACTCTCGTTCCATTATCTAACCCCTACGTAGATGATGCTTTACTTTCAATAGGTAATTATTTCTGTTTCCAACAACACTAGCACTTTCAATACCCAAGTTATTTCAAAGTCAGAATTATATCAAAAAGAAAGTTCGACGTGAACCAAACATTATCGGCACGGCAACCATTTTTGTCGTGTAAATGGAAATGTTGTACCCCGAAAATATTGGGGTAGTTTAGCCTGTTTAGAGTGGTATGCCCAAAGTGCTTCTCCTGTAAACCGCGCTTAAATATACTCTTCATGTTGAAATGATTGTGCAACGGTTATTGAAAGAGAATATAGAAGTTGCAAAACATGGGAATATGAAAAGACTACATGCAAGCGACATACTACGTAACCAACGCTTCCGAGTGATTTATGAAAATAGACATTGTTTTAGCACACCATGAGATAACCTCGCCATGATTGTGTAGCAAGGGAGAACAGTACTGAAGTTATTCTCGAGTCTCAAATAAAAGAATTTCACGTGATTTATATTGGCCAATGATCTGCTTGTATTGTTTACTGAACGCGAAGTTTGAATATTTAAATGTCATAACTTATGATTATGATATACAAAACCAGCAAAACCAACAACAAAGTACGGTCAACTGCTCGTTACAGTGAATGTCTTCAGTTTCATAGCAGGAAAGCCGGTATCAGTCAACCAGAACCCATCAATTGTTACCCAATTTTGAAAAGACAATTTCATCGTTTGAGCTCACCTTTTAACATCTTGACAGCGCATGGCGTTTCACGGTCTTCTTCTTTCAGATGTCCCTTTACTACAACGCCGAAATGTCCGGCGCCAAGCTGAGTTCCCAGGTCGAGGTCACTACGTCTTATCTCCCTCCAACGGAATGTGATGGTTTTGAAGTTTTCATATAATTCGCACTGAAAGAATTAAACATGGGTGTGTGAGTCATATCTATACTGAACTTTGATGTTTCGTTAATATGTTTTTCCAAGATAAATTTTCATATATGAATAGACATTACTATCATCAATTTGTTTATGTCTTTGTCCTCTATCTGGATGTCGATTTTATGATTATTGGCTCTCGTCTGTAGCCTTTGACGAAAGCCAATAATCATAAACAATTTTTTTTTTATTGGCAGCATTAAAACTTAACTTATTTGCATCGAGCCAGCAATTAAGGCTGTTTAATTCGGTATTAATCTCACTTTCAATAGCGATTAGATTCGGCTGCGGCTAGGATAATATTTGTGACTTCGGCATACATTCTAGGGGAAGCTTTGCTCAGAGAGTTTGTAAGTCGTTAATATATATTAAGAAAAGTAATTGACCGATAATAGTGCCTGTGGGACGCCACAAGCAATTGGACTCGTACTTGATAGATGCATATGACCGTTGACATTACACGTTGGGTGCGATTATATAAGTCAAACCACTGAAGGGCAAGCTTTCCAACTATGGTGTTGACCAGTATGCGCATTCTGTGGTCGATACTATCAAAAGCCTTCTTTTCGTTACGATACTTGTAAAACTGGTCGTGGATTTTGCAAAAAAGATTTTGGCAACTTCAGGGAATTCTATCCAAACCAGATGCCTTCTTCCCATCAATCTTATTTAACAGTTGCGAACCTTATCAGCACTGGATAGACTTTGAATAGAATTAGGCTCAATATCTGACCGGGGTATTTCATATGCTAACTCCTGGCCAACTTTAGTAAAATGAGAGTTGAAGGACTCTGCGATGTCAGCTGTTTGATCAGAAAGTTGACGAGAATTTATTTCATTTTTCAATTTCCAAGTTTTTCATGGATCTTTTTTGATGATGTATAAATTATCTAATTAAATGATCTAAAGTGATTTATGTTTGGCTACCTTAATTTCATCGTTGGTCTTATTCCTTGCTTCTTTGTACTGTTTCCAAAACATCTGTCCATTACTCGGACCAGCCTCTGGCTGGCCCGAGTCAAGGTTTCCAAGTGTTTTTTCCAAGTCGAGCTATTCAACACGTGACATGATCAACCAATCAAATTCGACACCGCTCGGGGCACTTCCGATATTTGTAGAGGCAAAGTTCGATAATTTCCCGCGAAGGTTTGGGCAATTCTTACCCATTGTTTTGCTGAAACCAAAGGTTTCTTCAACTGAAATAGCAAGATGTCCAGTTATTCTAGGGCTAACAGGACTTTTAGGGGCTTTCGATGGAAAATTCTCACATTTACGAAAGGGATGGCCGGAGAAGTGAAGGTTCTGTTCCAATAAACCTGAACTGCTACATCTATAAAGTGCCATAGGATTGCAGGGTTGCGTTGTTGATATTGGTGAAATGCTCTTCGTTGATACCCTGATCATACACTGTGAAGAGGTCAAATGAGGGATTTTGATTGTTGAAATGTTGGCTGTTTACCGCCAAGTACTGTCCTGAAGTACTCTTGAGACAACTGGGAAGTCTTGAAGCCAGTCTACTAAGACTTCAACTCAAGAGTCGCAAAAGCTGGAAGTGAACAGTGATTGACCCTTGTCTTTGAACGCAAACGGAATTATCTGAACTGGTGAGGCTGAAATTATGTATATACGCAAACAAATCTTACTTGTTCGCTACTTTTAAAATTTTATGAAGTGTAATGACTAATGCCTGTATAATGTCAATATGGAGACTGTAATTCGAACTGGAAATGAAATCGATCGTAAATTGAACTGTATGTACCAAGAAGAAAAAGTTCAAATTGTTAAAAGTATAACAGAACTTATAACCCTGCATAAACAGAACTGGATATGACTTAGGGGGTGTTTACATGATACCGGAACGAGTTTCATTTCGGATCGACTTTCATTATATACATATTTCTGCCTCTGTCAAGGCTTATAAATATACTCTTTCTATATATGTTAGTTTAGAATTACAACAATACCAATTTGGAATGCTCTACCCAGCTACACAGTACAGACATCTTCAATAGACCGATTTAGCTTGTATATTTGTTGTCCCAATTCAGGTCACCTGACTTATCCATTGAGTATTAAATGTTTTCTTGTTTTTCTCTTTCCCAAGGGGAAATGTACAAATTCCTCTAATTAGAAAACAAAGCACTGAATCCTCTGGAGAGCTGTCACATGATCTGAATTTGGCATCAAATGTACAAGCTTAATCGGTCTATTAACCAGTTCAAGGAAATCATTTAATATTCACATTAGCTTTTTGTGGCTTGAATGTTTTTTGCAGGTCAGATGGACAAGAACATCCGCGAAACTCGAAAACTGCAAACTACGTGGCATTTGTCTTCGGTTAGAGTAAAGCAGTGAAAGTGAAGCTGAGTGTGGTGAAGGACCTGTGTCTGGGCAACCGTTATTTGAAGGAATTTTGGCGATGTACGGGATTTTTGTGGGAATTCGAGGCGATTTTCTGCAGCTGATCGGCGGCTGATCGGCCTCGAGTTTGCTACCTTCCCAATAATTATACCCAAGAGAAGGAAAATTCCTATAACTCACTCAATATTGAACGGAATGGCTTGAAACGTCACAGAAACTGAAAGGAACACACAAGAGACCGGTAAAAATATTTTAACGATTTATTGAAATTTATTTTAGAGCAAACGGGCATGCGAGCTAAAACTCCATACATTTACTGTAATTTCAAATATCCGGGAAATAACCGTTTTACGCATAATGAGCCTGGGGTACCTGTGCTGCAACTACGAATTTTTGGCTTTTGATGACGGAGAAAAATCGCACAACTATAGGAAAGAAATCATCGGAGCAAGGGCAATATAAATTTTAATTATATTCATTTTGAAATCATTGGTGTTTCC
Organism: Actinernus sp. WN-2022; assembly: GCA_030867875.1. Lineage (NCBI taxonomy): Eukaryota > Metazoa > Cnidaria > Anthozoa > Actiniaria > Actinernidae > Actinernus > Actinernus sp. WN-2022. The sequence goes on along the minus strand of JAOWCC010000936.1, from coordinate 9,199,239 downwards.
TGCAATTTGATTGGTTTAAAGCAGCAGTGATTTCAGCCTAAATTGCATCATTTTGTGTCTGTTATTGCATCCTTTTGCTGAACCAATCAAAAAGCAGAATTTGAGAAGCCATTTCACAGCGTAGGGATTACGTGATCGCTCGCGCACGCTCTTAGATTTTAATTGCCTTCTTCAAAGCTCTACTCACTTGACCTTTCTAGTTTGTTGTTGTAAAAAAACAAATTTACGAACGTTTTTCGTTTGTTAAGATTTCAAAATGAATATAATTAAATGGTAAAAGAACTGAGTGGAGTGCAATTTTGGTCTGAGATCATACTCTTGATTACAAATTGCACTCCACTCAGTTCTATTACCATTTTTAATCACAGCTTGAACCCCTTTTTCCGAAATCGTAATCTGATTCAAAACAGCGAGAAGCATCTGGGAGTGAACCGACATACCTCCTGAAGCTCGATATCACTCCTTGTTACTGTCCTTTTCCTCGTAGTCTTTCGTCGTCTCCAGCAGATAAAGCAGATCAACAGCAGAAGAGCGAGAAGGATGAGAAATATCGGGATTGCAATCATCATGAAGGTTTCCCAAAATACTAGAAGCCATTCAAAATAGCAAAGTGTAAATGAAACAGTTTAAACCCATAAGAGACGTTGGGAGTGGTTAGGGTTAGGGTTGGGGAAGGGGTTAGTTAGTGAGTTAGTTAGTGAGTTGGTTAGTCGGTCGGTCGATCGGGCAGTCAGTTAGTAATAACCAATTATTTAAACGGGGTTGCAATTCAGCAAAGCTGGTTTAAATGGAATCCTGTGTTAACTAAATTATACAACATATAAATGGCAAATATTACAAATACATATATACAAATAATACATTGCTATATAGTTATTATATGGACAAAACTTACATTTTGAAACATAATACGGATTAATCGGCAAAATATCAGTCGCTAGAGTTAATAGTTAGCGCTTATAATAGCATTTGATTTCCCTTTTGAATTAAAGCTGCGCGCTATTGGATTTCATTGAACGAGGAAGAGTATTCCAGGTTAGGCCAGGTATTATTGTAGTATCATTTTGGACAGCTAAAAATCAAATTCAAACTCGATATGATTGATACTTGCAAATTATGTGTAACTACAGGGAATACGCCGCTCAGCGTAATATCTTTTTTACCTCTGCTGCACAACGTTTGCGTTGTAATATCTGGTTAAACAGTAGCGACAAAATGATAATTTCGTATGTTTTGAATGATATGAAGGACAATAACTACAATTTAAATACGTATCGATTTTCCTTCACTACAGTCTGAATTGTATATATGTTTCTCTCATTTTGCTTCCATAACTTAATGCTATACGTATATTTTTTTATTAACTAAATGTAATCTCCAAATCCTCTTATTTTTCAGTTTCAATATCTGTTTACTTTCGTGTGTGTGATACTGCTCTTAATATTTTATTTTAGTATTTTATTTCTCCGTAAGCCTTTGGCTGTTGGAGCAAATGTAGAGAGTAAATAAGTTTTAAAAATATAAAAATAAAAACTACAGGGAAAGCTATTGAGCTACGGTATGGCAAGGATTGACCATAAGGACCTTACGCAACCACGACGGCAACGTCTAGGACGACGGCATAATATAATACCCTTAATTACAAAATACAATAACAGCACGTGAAAATGCACGCAGTCGCCTACATTTCGACTGTTGTATGGAAAAACACAACGTGAAAACCCCACATTTTACGTTTACAAGAGAAAGCCAACGAAAGAAAGCAAATCAATCCGTTTTTCGTTCGGTGTAAGAAAAACTTTATGCTCATCATATTTTTCGAAGATCTGGATGCGAAACGTAATCAAAAGCGAATAAAGGAACTAGTAAACACCACATTTCGGGAGAGACTACTTTTCTACCTCCCGTCCTGGTTGCGTAAGGTCCCTAATCTTAGGAATGCAAAACACGTACGTACGTAGGACCAATGTTGGCAAGTTCTAGCCCGATGTCTTTCAGATTACGGCATATTGTCCACTCACCTTGGTTTCACTTCAAAAATTCCCATCGCGATGGTTAACTTCGTATTCGAGCAATATTTCGTGTGCAATTTGAAAATACTAAATATGTCATTATCACTCTTAATATCAGCTGAAGGTAGTGCTTACGAGAGGTTCAAATAAGGGATTTGACTGATGAGGAACAACTAATACAGGTTTTTACAAACATGGTTGCTTAAGAGAGGTGGTTGCTCAGCGAGTGTTTCCACTGTATGACAAAAATAACAGCATGGGCCGGGTTATTCAAAGGGTGGTTAACTTTAACCACCGAATAAATCGTTATACACTGGATAAGGATTTATCCGGTGGATAATGTTATCCATCCTATGAATAACCGGGTCCTGGTTTTCGTAGGTGCTAGCAATCACTCGTGATTGTCAACTGCTGTCGTTCATGATTGTAAACTGCACGGCAGCACATTGCACCACAATAGCACTCCATATCACAAAAATAATCTTGTAAAGCGCATTTGAATATATCCATTTATATAATAATCAGTTCGAATCGCGCGCTCTGATTGGTCAAGAGCCGTGTTTTATTAGGACACACACATGGATGGCGTCATGATCTCGCGCAACTCGTTTTGATTTATTTCATAGTTTTAGTTTAATTGGATATTTTCATAGTTTTGAGTTTGTGATTATTATATGGAATAAATGTATTCCATTCTTCCGTGCGTCTGTCCTCTTATAGATTCACAGATGACGTCACAACGAGAAGAGAACAAAGAAGTGCACCACGAGACGCAGTCGAGTGGCGTAACTGATGATCTATTCACATTTTGTTAAATAAAATTTGCGCTATATAAATGAATACCTTTACTTTTACCGTTTTTTAAATAACTTAAATAAAATGTTCAAAACTACATTAATTTCGAAAAAGACATGCATAACATCCAGATGTACGTAATTACAGTTATTAAAACGCTATACATATTAATAAATGTGATAAACAAACATATAATCGCACAATTTGTGTAGACGTATTATACGATGTACCAAAAGCTTTCTTACTTACTTGAGGGGGTTGCAATTTCCAGTATATCACTTGGAATACCGACACCTATGTCATTAATAGATGACGCTTGCACTTTATAGTTAGTACCCGACTCAAGGTTTAATATCGTGTAGGTGTCGATGTGTTTAGATAAAGGAGTACTCTTCATCCAAGCATCTTCTCCAAACTTCTTGTGCTGTATGACGTACTGCTTGACACCGTAGGCAATGTGATAAAGCGGCGACTTCCACTCAAGTCGGATTTGGGTCTTTTGAACATTTGCGGCAGTAAAGTTTTGGGGTGGAGGTGGCTTCACTGTGGAAAAATGAGAACTATTATATTTCATGGCATGATCTTTCCACAACTAACATTAAGTAATTAATTATCGATGAAATACCAGTTTCAATCTCTTACTAAAAAGGCAAGAAATCTTTGAAAGCCACCTATATTTTCAAAAGTGATATCTTCACGTGTGTATCATTTATATCTTCACGTGTGAAGATATTACTTTTTAGAAAGAAATATACACTGGTGTTTCATCGATAAAGACCAATTTATGTAAACATAAATTTAAGTTAATGTGACAACCATGAGTCAAGCAGGCTGTGTGATATGCAATAAGACAAGGGGTTGGGTTTCTTTGTCTGAAGGTCAACAGTGATCTCATGCCTTAATTATGTCAACTTAGGCTAAGCCAATCAGAAGCGTTTATAATTTACTGTCAATCATTCCCAGGAATAGCATGTGAGTATCATATTCACAGGCATTCCTTCGCTGGCTAGCTCGAAAACTACTAACCAAATTGAACTCCGCTTTATTCCAAATTCCGTCCTTCGAAATTCCAGCTAATACACTTCTATTGAGGTCAGAATCAACATGCCTCCTATCCTTGGCCGGAGGTCCGGTCTAAAAGGTGGCAAGAGGATAGAAAAAGCGAACAGAAAGTATAAAAGACTGCACAGAAATCCGATACTTACGGCTGCGATTTCTTTCATTTCTAATTTGAACTCGCACCGAGCGGAAATTGTGGCTGTCCTCTCAGGCTAGAAAGCGAGACGAACTTTAAAACACAATTTCGAAAGAAAGAAATTCAGAGGTCAGGACAGGTCCAGATGAAGGAGAACTTCAGCTGAGAGCGAGAAGACGCCATCCAGTCCGTTTCTCAAGAAAGTATAAAAGACGGCAGACGGCGATCCAATAACTTTAAACTCCTGGAAGGGTTGAGAACTTTGGATATTGACTCTTTCCACAACATAGAAAGAAAGAAACCTGGAGGTCATGACATGTCTAGAGGAAGGGTAAGCTCGTATTATAATTAAGTCGGCAGACCGCAACGATTTTCAGTGTAGGACAATAGTCCTTTGAAATTGAAGTCCCGCCAGGCACTGAAGCGGGAACCTTTCCGCTGTATACAGTGTGTTATCCAGCCGGTTCCAATATAATATCAGGCCAAAAAGTTTAACTCAAATTCCGTGTTGGGATTATTAAATATACCCAAACGAAGTATTCCGAACAGACTCTTAATTTTAAGCTCCCGATTGGCAAATATTTTGGCGGGCTTGTAACCGACGGCTAAGTTGTTTACAGTGTAGCGGTTGTCTTCCACGTGGGAAGTCGTGTGTTTGAACCCGGGACTATATTAAGTTATCAAGCACAACAATATCTAACCAAATTAGGGATTTCAAGTCCGTAAATCCATTACACAACTTAGAATTTCTGCTCCCCAATTCCCTATTGAAAAGGGATGTTATCGTAATAGGAATGCGAATGTTAATTATTTGGCAGATGTTAATTCAAGTTCTGCAAGTGTTAAGTTTATTTTTCTCTTCCCCACATGTGTTTCTACTGTGGTAAACCCGGTCATTTCTGGAGAACCTGACCTATCAAGAACACCACACGAAGGTGGATACCATAGCAGCAGCCCATGTACCGCCAACTCATCGAAGCTCCAGTTCATTCAGCAACTGGTATGCCACAGGTGGCTAGCCAACGTGGAGGAACATTCTAATTTTGTCTTTAATGAAATAATTTCAAGGGTCTTAGAACTTCCAAATGTATTCAGCAGGCTTTCACCTCTCAAAACCTTGCATTTTACTGGACCCCATTTCGACTGCACTGACAAAGAATTCCATTGTTGAAGGGTTAGGATTTGTATTGTTTCAGGGTTAGGAATTGTTTGGATGGCCAGTACTATTCCAGGTTCCAAGGAGGTGTAGGCTGCCCCAATGTATCCAGAAGTTGGTTTAATAGCTATATGTATAGGCGTCTATAGTATCCAGGGGAGACTATGACCCTTTAGAGTGGATTACAACCTCTTGGAAGCCTGGGGATTACAACCCCTTAGAGATGATTACAACCTCTCAGCAGCCTGGGGATTACAACCCCTTAGAGAGGATTACAACCTCTCAGCAGCCTGGGGAGTACAACGCCTTAGAGAGGATTACAACCTCTTAGAGAGGATTAGCCATGACTTTAGCCTTCTTCGGCTTCCTTCGGTTCGGAGTAATGACATGTAATTTGCGATACTCATCTGAAATTCATCTGTCCCCAGGGGATATGGCCTTCTCCCTAGTTTTTACATGCCTGAGTATATATCAGTTAGAGTAAAAATATCTAAAACTGACCCATTTCATTCAGGTCAAACAATAATTATAGGAAAGACTGACCAGTGAGTCTGCCCTGGCATGGCTATTAAAACGTATCTGTCCTTTCGGGGGTCCACAGGTGGTCCACGTTTCCAGTATATATCTGGAGCACCCCTTACGAAAGCAGGGCTAACCTCCGAAACTAGGCAGCTCTTGTCTATGTCTGGCTTTAAGCCAACTCAGTATGCTTGACACAGCTACAGGATTGGGGCTGCTACTACAGCCACTTCCGCGGGCCTCCCCCTGTGGCTTATTAAAACACTCGGGCGTTGGTCCTCCGACTGCTTTGAAAAATACATTAGATGCCCACATTCCCTCTTTGGAGTTTCCTGCCAGCTACTGGGTGACGTGTTTCATTAGCAGAAATCCTAGGGTTAATTAGAACAATGTACATTTGCAACTTTTCACCATAATCAGAAGGGGGTGTGTTTCGTCTATGGGGAATACACTTTGTGTATTTGTGGGGATGAAGTGCTCCATACAGGTCACTCTTGGCCCCATAGACTCGAAGGATGGGGAGTGTTCCATGGTAACCATGGGTCTAAATTCCCTTGGACTAAGGACCTCTCCCAGGGGAAATGTGATCCCTGGAGAGGAGAGGGGGATTGTGACCCCCTGGACTGCTGCTTAGACTCCCTTAGGATTAAGGACCTCTCCCAGGGGAAATGTGACCCCTGGAGAGGAGAGGGGAATTGTGACCCCCTGGACTGCTGCTTAGACTCCCTTAGGATTAAGGACCTCTCCCAGGGGAAATGTGACCCCTGGAGAGGAGAGGGGGATTGTGACCCCCTGGACTGCTGCTTAGACTCCCTTAGGATTAAGGACCTCTCCCAGGGGAAATGTGACCCCTGGAGAGGAGAGGGGGATTGTGACCCCCTGGACTGCTGCTTAGACTCCCTTAAGATTAAGGATCTCTCCCAGGGGAAATGTGACCCCTGGAGAGGTGAGGGGAAATGTGACCCCTGGAGTGTATTGTACCTTGTTACCAATAGCAACCAGTGTCCTGTTTACCATTATGACCAATTGTTGGAGTACTTCATTCCCAACCCCTTTATCCCACATATTACTGTTGTTGCTGTTCTCTCATGGGTTGGGAACATTAATTACATATTAAATCGGTTTATTACATGGGAAGCTGGATTCGTGGCAAATGGAGAAATCTGATTGGTTCTTCGACGGTCCGGTTAATCGTCGTCAATCAGAAATGAACTCTCATGGAGCTGACCAATCAGTCACAATGCTACTGTAGATGTACCACTGCAGTAGTACATATATTGTTGCCAAAAAAAAGAACGGAAGCACAGCTTTGTTTAGCAAAAGCCATATAATAAAACATTTATTGACCAAGCTTGTTCGGTCCGGATGGGGGAATATTGGTCACGATAATTTTTGTAAATATATGGACCTAGACCTTCGGGCTCGGTAGTCCCCCATCCGGACTCACGCTTGGTCAATTATCTATATATATATTACTTCAAGTGTCCGTAAATATGGCTTTATAGCTCTATAAACACTTCACGTTACTTGGACCAGTTGTAAATCTGAGTAACTGTGGTTTTCTTAAACGACTGACTTTGAAAAATTTGGGGCAAAAGAATATATTGAAATTGATCTCGAGAAAATAAAACTTTATACAAAGAGTAAGCATAAAGCTGTATTGTTTAACTGGACAATCAAATAAGCGGTATAATTCATAGAAGTCAATGATCGAATTTCAACCTAAGACCGCCACATTCTAAGAATAAAACAATAAAACAAAACTACAATTACAGTGAAACTACCAACTATGCTTTCTTACCTTTTGGCTTCAGCGATGCAGGGTTTAATCTTAACGTTCCAACAATACCATTTTTCTCTAAAACCAGGATGATTGCAGTATTCGACACTTTGATTTTAATATCTGGAGGAGGTTTTGAGTCCGGTTTCTTTACTTCTATTTTGAATATGACACGGAATGATACCTCAACGCTTCCGTTTCTGAAAAAAAGGCATGTTATATTACGCATGAACACTTCCGATGACATTATTTCTTATGGATTAATTAGTCTGTTAACTGATTATTTATTAATTAGTCTGTGTTTAACACATGACAGTATTGTCATGTTTAAAGTGTCACTACAATCAAATTTTGACCTATCAATGTTTTGCATATTCATGAAGTGTAGTTGCTATACAATAATAATAATAAATAATAATAATAAATTAATAATAATAATAATAAATATGGTTTATGAAAACATAATCGCATTAAAAAGGGATTGCAATGTGTTTACAAAAGTTTCCGAAGGCTAAATATCACAATTGATTGCTGGTACTGGGTTACAATATATATATATATATATATATATATATATTAATATCAAGCTAATTAACAAGTTTCATTAAAGGCGTTATTCAAACTTTAATTTTTAGAATTTCATATATTATACTGATAACGCAGAAACTACGCTTGGGCTCCCTGTGCTTAGCTACAGTATAATGGTGCAATCGGGTTTCAAGCGGTACTGTATTACTCGTATTTGGAGCCGGATGCAGCATGGCTGACCAAAATCCCCATCCCGTTGATGCTCAGGCGATAAGAAATTTGGATCCTGCAATTCCTGCTCCCCATGTTCATCATGTGCTTCAGGTACAAGCCAATCCGCCAGCTCCTGACCAAGTTAACGCGGAGCCGCGCGAGGTAATATACAGAGCATTATGGATCGAAATTCACTTACTTAACAAAAAGAATATTATATGTGGAGTCATGTACAGACAACATAATTCACCTGATTCATTCCTGGCTTATTTTGACGAAACCCTGGAAAAACTCAATTCAAATGATAAAATCAGTTTATATCCTTGGAGATTTCAATATTGATCTCCTGAAATGTGAAACCTTTAATTTTTCCCATGACTTTCTACAGAGTTGTTATTTCATTCCAACGATCGATAAACCTACAAGAGTGTATCAAATTCTGCCACACTTATTGACAACATTTTCATTAATAATCCTGGTGAAGTCATCTTCAGTGGTAACATAGTATCAGATATAAGTAAACATTTTTCTCAGTTCTGTATAACTTCTTCAGCGAAGGAAAAGATTAAGGTAAAGAAAAAGAAAATAAGAGATTATTCAAATTTTAGCGGTGATACATCCAATGAAGCTGTTTTGAACATAGGTTTCAATTTAGATAATTCCAGTGATATAAATCAGATATTCTCGTCCTTTTATAGGAAACTAAACACAGTTGTTAATAAATCTGCACCTTTTAAACCACTTTGTCGTCGTGAATGTAAACAATTCAATAAACCCTGGATAACATATGGTATAAGAAAATCTATCAAAACCAAAAATAAACTATTTTTATCTGGGGATATCGAAATAAGCTATCTGAACTCACGCGTATTAGTAAAAAGATTTATTTTAATTCTTATTTTGAAAATAATATGAATAATATAAAGAAAAACATGGAAAGGAATAAACAGTCTCATTAATAATGCAAAGACAAATTCGAAGCCTATTTCTGCCCTTAAAGATCACCAAATAATTCAACCATTATAAACGATCCTTCTAAATTACCAAACATAATGAACAAATATTTTTCAACTATTGGAAAGAAGTTAGCAAGTCAGGTTCCTAATTCACAGAAACATCCATTAGACTATTTAAGTAATATTAGACAAAAAATTTAATCCTGTAACAAAAGAAGAAATTGTAGACGAAATGATTTCAATACCAAATAACAAATCATATGGTTTATACTCTTGCCCTATTGACATGCTAAAGTGCTCGAGACACTCACTTAGCATACCATTAGTATATTTAATAAATACCTCTGTCCAACTTGGTCAATACCCATCTAAATTAAAAACATCAAAAATTTCACCTATATTTAAATCTGAAGATGATACGGATCCTAATAATTATAGACCAATCTCTTTATTTTTGAAAAACTTATGTATAATCGTTTGATATGTTTTATATAAAAAAAAAATAGCTTTTTGATGGACAATATGGTTTTAGAACTCAGCATTCAACTCAACATGGTACCTTTAGGAAGTTTTAGCCTTCGGCGTTCATTTATTTGCGTCCATGTAGGTTTGTTATTTCGCGGCCAGCTTGTTAGTTCATACTGGTGTCTTTTGCTATCTTATAGCATTCTTACCTTTTGTTTCTTCATTCTCCTTTTCATCTTATTGTGTAATTTTCGTCGTTCGGTTATTTACTGAGCTTCATTGCTTTCCATTCTTTCCTGCGTTAGCTAGGGTATACGTATTCGTATGGGGTATGTTACTTGTTCCTACCTGTTGTTCAGTCTTTTTGTTGTCCACTTTTGGTTTGTTGTACCGGCCCGTTGATCGGTTAAACGTTGTTTGTAATTATATAACGTGTTGGACTGACCGTTGTTCACTCATCATATTTTCCACTTTCGGTTTGTTATACCGACCCGTTGATCGGTCAAAATTGTTAATTTCTTAACACATGACGTACTGACCTCTTGTTCAGTCGAGTTTGGGGTACCGACCCGTTGTTCGGTCAAACGTTGTTTGTAATTTTATTACGTGTTGGACTGACCCGGTGTTCAGTCGTAATATTTTTCCACTTTCTGTTTGTGATACCGAACGGTTGTTTGATCAAAATTGTTCATTTATTAACACGTGTCGGACTGGCCTGTTGTTCAGTCAGGTTCGGGGTTCCGACCTGTAAATGTTCGGTCAAACGTTGTTTATAATTGTATTATATGTTGGACTGACCTGTTGTTCAAACGTAATGTTTTTCACTTTCGGTGTGTTTTACCAACCCGTTGTTCAGTCTAAATAGTGATCATTTCTTTTCACTTGTTCAACTGGCCCGTAGTTCATTCGTAATGTCTTTCATGTCTGGTTTGTTGTACCGACCCGTTGTTCAGTCAAAATCGTTTTTTTGATCACGTATTGGACTGACCTGTTGTTCAGTCGTAATTGTTTTCATGTTTGGTTTGTTGTACCAACCCGTTGATCGGTTTGAATGGCTATGATTTATTTCCACGTCTGTTTGTTTGTTTGTCATATTTGGCCCCAAGGGCGCAGGAGGTTATGGCAATATGACTCGAGGTCCCTTACGAAGCCAACTTCCGTGAGACCTACGATTTCACGTCCTTATTGAAGAAGACGTAAATATCTAGCCATTTGCAGTGTTGTCACCAAGGCAGCACCTTCTACTCAGTTATTTTCAGGCCCTGAGTGTTGGTCCGGCCGGGGTTTGAACCGCTCGACAGACCGGAGCTGAATTGGCTGTATTTTTTGTTACCACGTGATACATCGATCCGGTGATCGGTACTTAAGTGTCTGTAATTTTATCCCATGCTGAGTTGACCCGTTGTTCCGTCGTATTTTGTTATATTTTCTTATCACGTACGGACTTGTCCGGTATGCAGTAGTGATTTGTTCACTTTAGGTTGATTGCTCTGACCCGTCGTTCAGTCCGTGTCATAACTATAGTCTATCCTCTAGTCTATCCATTAGTCACGATTTTTAAGTTAGCATTGTGCACCCTTCGGGACCGTTTTGGTTTATGATATCGTTGGTTGTGTCATAGAAATACATGGACCTTATCCATGTCTTGTTTAGCTCCAGAGCCATACCGTTTCCCTCAAGTACGGGTGTCTTATGCCTTTATGTCTCACCGAGGTTGCTTGGGGATCGACAGAGCTAGCGGGTTGCGCTTTATCCCCCCTGTTACATTTCATGTTTGCACTTGTTTTTTCTCCGTTTCCCAGTATTTTTATTGACTTTCCTTCGTTTAAGAGTGAAACGTCTCAGACCGCCCTTCTGCGGGCTCTCGCATTTGTGTATCCCGCCTACTGGCGAGTTTTGACGCTCATGCATCATTAGCCGCGTTAGATAATCTATGCGATGAAGACATGCGTGCCGGGATGTCAATTTAAAACGCTACCAGGCCATCCTTAGGCAGTGCCGCTCGCTTAGGGAGTCCCCTAACCTGCCTGCCATCCTTACGAGGCTTCTAGGGGATAAGTAGGAAACTGAGGTGGCTTCGTCCATTGCCCAGGTTATCAAACAGCAGCCACGACTCAACCCAAGGGCTTCCCCTTACTCCGTTCCTTCCCATCCTATTACATACACCGCCGGTAGGCCATTTCGTGGCCGGTGCTTTCAGTATGGTCGGGTCGGGCACACCCAGAGGACATGCAGAATCCAACCTTCGGGTAGACGTGGGAGTCGATAAAATCTTCAGTGCATGGCCGTTGCTTCTGGTTGTTGGACTTCACATCCAACACCATTATAGAGCGTGTCAGGTACTGTTCTCTCTTTGTTTGGGGAAATGTTGGTCAGGTTTCACCTCCATATTTGGTAATGCCTATTGTCATCGAACCTACTAAACCCCGGATGTGCCACGATGAAAGGTGGTGGCATTAGGCACAGCAACACTATTGTGAATTTTAAGTCGAGCCTTTTTACCCATATTAGAAGTTTGTAATTGTTTCCACTTTATTAGCTTTAAATTAGCTCATTCCTTATTAGCTCGTATTTCAATTAGTAATATCGCTCACAATGGAGTGAGGGTTTTTTGTTCAATCACACGTTTGGAAAAACGCTGCGAGGAAAAAATACGAATGTGTTTGCTGTAAAACAGTGCAACAACAAATGCATTTGCCCAGTGTCTAACTTAAAGGGATACCCGAGTGAAAAACACATTGGGGCTCAAAAGAATCTTCAACATGTTCTTTGTTCAGAAAATGTATTAAAATTTGATCAAACGTTTTTAGTATTAAGAACGAGCACCTCAAAGTTGGCCCCGCGAAGACATGGGCGCCGCCATCTTTGTTTGCATTTACGGAAGTGACGTCACTTCGTCCCACCAGCGTATCGCGGCTACTTGTCTAGTAGTCTTTGTATGATTTTCACACGCTCGGAATTAAAGAGTAACCATGAAAATATATCCTCTTTAATTCCGAGCGTGTGAAAATCATACAAAGACTACTAGACAAGTAGCCGCGATACGCTGGTGGGACGAAGTGACGTCACTTCCGTAAATGCAAACAAAGATGGCGGCGCCCATGTCTTCGCTGGGCCAACTTTGAGGTGCTCGTTCTTAATACTAAAAACGTTTGATCAAATTTTAATACATTTTCTGAACAAAGAACATGTTGAAGATTCTTTTGAGCCCCAATGTGTTTTTCACTCGGGTATCCCTTTATACTATTATATGTTTTTTTGTAAGGTCATGGGCATTTCTCTCTCGGATGGTTATCTTTTTCGTAGGGTTGGTTTCCTTTCTTAGTTCTGCCGTTCAGAATAGGCTTAAAGTGCATATGAAGCGAACATTAAGTTGAGCTAATGTTAAAATGCTTTCGAAATGATTAATAATGACATTTTCCGTTTGTCAACATCTTATCTCGTTTCAGAGATATTCAGGTTTTTGTAATATGCAAATGAGATGACCAATGACGTCATTTTGTTTGCACAGCCTGGAGACAAATCACAAAATGAAGAATATCTCTACAAGTATTGGATAAAAACTATTGAAACTTTGCAAATATGCGGTACTATGGAAAATACACATCATTGTGCAAATTATGGTGTTGCCATGGCAACACTCTGGCCCAAGGCTTCATTACAAATAACACAAGCTTTCCTAATTTCCCCTTTGTCAAATACATTTTTTTTGGTGTGGGCTCAAAATAACATTTGGAACAATGTAGGCATTGTATGTGAGCAGTTTAAACAAATTATTTTTTGTAACAAGGACATAAATTGGAATTTTATGTTCAAGGTGAAAGGTGCGTGAGGCCATGAGAGTTTCCATGGCAACACCATAATTTACACAATGATGTGTACTTTTCATAGTGTCATACATATGCAAAGTTTCAGTAATATTTATTCAATACTTGTAGAGATATTCTTCATTTTGTGATTTGTCTCCAGGCTATGCAAACAATATGACGTCATAGGTCATCTTATTTGCATATTATAAAAACCTGAATATCTCTGAAACGAGATAAGATATTAACAAACGGAAAATGTCATTAGTCCTCATTTCAACAACAACAACAACAATATATTTATTTGTACCAATCAATTTACATTTTTGTTTTATATAATAATAAGAAAATAAGCAGAAAGTGTGTGGTACGGGCGCCCTAGAATAACTAAAAAGCTAATCTAGCTAGGGCGCCCTTATCAGATAAATGTGCAGAGAAAGGTGCGAAAGAGGAGAGTTGCGTGAATATACTTAATTTGCAATTAATAGTAAAAACGACAAGCAGTTACAGACAAAACGAACATACTAACGAACGTAGGAAGGCTGTCATTAAAGAGAAAAGAAATATTAAGTAACAGAGTGGCGATGAGAAGTTTTATATTCTAGTTGTTAGCGGGTACAAGATTAATAGCAAGTTAGTATTGCAATAGAAAATCAGCTCTCAATTTGTTTTTGAAAGCGTTTCTCCTTAGTTGTTTGTCGCTAGAGTCAAGAGAATTCCAGACTTTAACTCCCACAAATCTAATATTAAAGGTTCCGTAATTAGTGCGAGGTTTGGGGAGGTAATAGCTTTTTCGAGAGGCTAGTCTGGTGTTATAATTGTGTTTACTGCTAAAAAGCTGAAAGAAGTCATCAAAAGTCACTGGGAGTTCTCTTGAGTGAAATTGTTGCATAAAAAGAGCAGTATGCGAAAAAGACAAATCATTAATTTTAAGTATTTTAAGTTGCTTGAAAATGGGGGAGGAATGGGCATCAAACTTAGAAAATGTAATAATACGTAAAGCTCTTTCCTGAAGAATGAATAGGGGACGAATCGTTAACTTATAAGTGTTTCCCCATATTAAGATTCCGTAAGTTAAATAGGGATAAATTAACGAGTAATAAAGTTGGGTCAAAATGTTAAGATTAACGTAGTAGCGGATTTTTGACAATACACCTATGCTTCGTTTAATTTTTTACAGGTTTCACGAATATGGCATTTCCAGTTTAAGTTAGAGTCTATCAAAACACCTAGGTACTTTACTGATTTTTCTTGTTTAATAGTTTTATTATTTATGGACAATGTCAACGGATAAGTTATCTTCTTTTGATGTGGATGGAAAAGGACAAAGTTAGTTTTCTCAATATTAAGTGAAAGTTTGTTAGCGCAAAGCCAGTCAAAAACTCTTTGTAGCTCACTATTAACTTGTGGAACACCACAAGTTATGCTGCTTTCTGATGATGAATAACTGCAGATTAATGTAAATTTTGTTTTCTATTGGTAAGATCTAAACCAATCAAGTGCGATACCTCGTATTCCATAGTGCTCAAGCTTTTTTAACAAAATATCATGATTTACTGTATCAAATGCTTTGCTTAGATCAAGGAAAAGTCCGCAAGAGACTTCCCATTTTTCGATCGCTTTCTGAATACTATCTACTATAGTTAAAACAGCATGAGTCGTGGAGTGTTTTGAGCGAAACCCAAATTGGTTAGCAAAAAATATATCATGTTTCTCAAGAAAACTAGTTAGGCGTTTGCAAATTAGTTTTTCAAAAATTTGATTAAAGACAGATAAAAGTGAAATTGGACGATAGTTATTTAGATTTAGAGAAGAGTTCTTTTTAAAAACAGGAATTACCATAGCGATTTTGAACTTGTCAGGAACAGTTGCCGTTGATATAGAAAAATTATATAGTATTTCTAAGGGTTTAGATAGCAGATGGTTGAGACATTTTAGGACTCGTATGGGTATGCTAATTGGGCCCGTGGCTTTACTAACATTCAATTTTGAAACCTCTTCCTCTATTTCTAATTGGGTAACCGGAATATAAAAACTATTTGGTTGTGGATTGGTCAAGTAATGTGAGAATGGCTTAGGTGATATAGGGATGTCGGAAGACAGGTTCTTCCCAATATTAACAAACACGTCGGGCATAAAGTACGTCAAAATCGGCATCAGTGAGCGTGGACAAATAATTAAAATTAAAACCATTTATTTACTTATAGTCTCAATTTGAAGAAATGTTGGTGACTTGTTAACAAAATGAAACTACATATTTTAGGTGTTTTATGTTAGTATGATGACGTTGTTGTGACGTCATAAGTGATGCCTCCTTTTTTGGTAAAATACCCCCTTTATTAGATGTTACAAACAGACTACACCATCAAAGGGCCTTCATGACACACATTCCTTTGGCGCAAATTTGAACGTTCTACGACTATTATAGCAAAAGTTATAGAGGAATGACTGTTGCTATGACGTCATATTTAGTGACGTCAGGTGTCATACCTAAATAAGGCTGCCTATTGTTAAAAAATCAAGAAAAGAAAATAATGTGGGTTTTGAGTGCCTGACTAGCGCATTTCATCACTAAAACTCGAAAATCACTCAAAGGATTTTTTTCTAAGGGCATGTATAAAAAAGTATGACGTCATAATGACGTTGCTGAAAATATGACTTCAATTTTAAGCCGGTTATGGACAAAAAATAAAAATTCAAAAACATACGATTTTAGCCACCAACGTGTTTTATGATTGGACAAAATGTCATGCAACAATATTTACAACTCTAAAAATTGAATGAAGCGATGTTTTTATAAATGCTTTTGTGGTGTTTATTTCCCGCCAAATTTTGGCGGGAAAAAGGACAAAATTCAAACTTTCATAACTTTTGATTTCCTTAACCAATCGACATCGGGTTTTCGATTCCTTCATTCTCATCACGAGTAGATTTTAACAATATACGACATTTCGTTTTTAGAGATAATGAACAGTTGCAAGAAACGTATTACAAATGGATAAATGACGTCATTGTGACGTCACGATGGTAGTGACATAGCTTAAAAAATCAGGTTATATTCCTTTTGCGATTCTACATCCTTCTACCAAAATTCAATCGTCTGCATTGAAAACTTTTTAAAATATAGAACTGATGCCGTTTTTATGGTCGTTTGTGCCCACCGTGAAAGTAATCATTAAAAGCATTTGCAATGGCTTTAGGGTCAGTTAAGCATGAACTTTCAGTAACTATCTTCGTAGGAAAAGAGGCTTTATTGGATTTAATTGAAATAATTTATGTAATTCCTTTCCACATGGCTTTCGCATTGTTAATATTAGATGTAAAATATTCCCGATAATAAGTTTTCTTGCAAACTAAAGTTAGATGTTTTAGCTTATTTCGATATACCTTAAACTTTGCAAAAAAATAGTTATTGCGGGTTTTAAGATATTTCTTATATAATATATTTTTTGTCTTTATAGATTGTTTAATTCCTTTTGTGATCCAAGGTTTAGACATAAATTTAATTTCTTTCCTAGATAGTTTTTTAAGAGGGATATGCTTATCAATAATAGTAGTTAAGGCTTCCTGGAATGTATCGAATAGCATTTTAACATTAGATCAACTTAATTTTCGGCATGTTCGACGGGGAGTCCATGCATGGCTTTAGAATCGCGTGCTCTACCACGTTATCTATGCTGGGCGTATCGAATGAGGTCGTTGCGGGTCATATCGGGTGGCGTTCATTAAGGTCGGTTGAGCACTACACGCAGATTATTAAAGTTCTAGACCACGACGACCCCTCCGATAGGCAAGATAGATACATTGCTTTATTTAGCCTCGGTCTTGACTGAGGCTGATTAATCTAGCAAAATACATACTGATGAGCCGAGAACAAAATAATTAAATGAATATGTACCGAGATAATGACCATAATAATAATAATAATGACAATTACAGTTAATACTATTAAAAAAAACATCAAATGCAATATATAAATACATATTTTCTATCCTAAATTGAAAACAATAAGCTCCTAGCTAGGAGCACCGACCCCGTTAACCCGAGGTTACCCTCTCAGGCAGTTTATTGGCGCAGAATACTCCTCCAAAAACTCCCTACAGGGCCCAAGATGGCTTTTCCTTAGATTTTGCACGTATTGGTATACGTAAGTTTGCGTCCTCTCCCACATTGATTTCATGTAACATTTGTACATTTAATTATTAATTTGGTTTAGTGTGTTTGTACGAGATGTATTGGAGGTTCGGGGTTTTGGGGAGAGGTGAGTTATGGGTGTCACTTTGGATTAAGTTCGGAGGGATTAGACTCCCACCTTTGGGTTTCCTAGTGTTATAGGATGGGGATAAGCTCTGCGGCGAGGGATTATCTTATCCCATATCTTGACCAACCATGCCTAATGACCATTGTGAGCGGGGCGACCAGTGAGAATAATACCACATTCTCACTGAGAGAAACGCGCTAAACTGGTCATTTTACTCATTTAGCCCCAGGTGAGTTATGTAACGCCACGTGAGCATCCTAATTAACTAGGCTATATATTGTACGCCCCTCTTAAGTCCATGTAGTTAGCAGAACTAGGTCAGAAGACGCCATCCTACCGGCGGGTAGTTGGGCGGAACCTATCTTGCACGTTACGGGATGGGGGGGGGGGGGGGGGGGGGGTTGGGGGGTGGTTTCCCCTCCCACCCTTCCCTATCTTCCTGGAGCTCTCGCTCCAATGGGTCATCGGCCTGCTTATCTTATCCCATATCTTAACCAACCATGTCTAATGGCCATTGTGAGCGGGGCGACTAGTGAGAATAATACCATGTCGAAGTCAGGCATAATTGCCAAAAATCATGCGACTATTTTTATGCCGTTAAAGATATGCTAATCACATGCGTGACGTCAGTTGATGTGCACATCTATTAGTCTCCGTAAATACGACAAAATACAGTGCGTTTTTGTCTAATTTTCATTCTAACTATGTCTTACTAGAGGGGCCTTGCCGTCTGTCATATCAGTTTTTTCTCAAAGAAACCTTGCCGTCGGCCATATTTTTACTTTTGTGAATATAATAGACGAACGACTGAGCATTATGCACGGAGCCTCGTATTGATTTCTTTGTACGTAGGAAGTGAGGCATATTTCGGAAGTGGGCTATTGTGAACACCAACTGACGTCACGCATGTAATTAGCATATCTTTAAGGGCCCACTGACATATTTCGTTGCTATGCAACACCGTTGCTATGCTCGCGGGAGCAGATGCGATTTTCACTTCCGCGATTTACGCTAGCCTGAGAAAACAGCCGACTCGGGCGATATGAGTCGGCTGTTTTCTTACTCTCAGGCTAGTTTTATGCGTGCCACCCGATAGTTTTAATACTTACCTTACACATGTTTGTAAGTTTTATTCGTGGTTTACCTGAAAGGTTTTCATGAAGTCGAAGCAAGCCCTGGCGGGTGCGAATGTCGCTGGAAAACGAAAAGCTAAGTTCGTTTAGCGAGTGAAAGTACTACTTGACAAGAAACTCAATCTGATAATTTTGAAGGAATTGTTGAGGACTCGAAAGGCAACTGTACTTGAATTGAGAAAGGGAAATAATTAATTTGTACCGAGCAAAAAAGTAACGGCAAGCGGACGGCGCCTCCAGCACAGTGAAATCAGTCAGGAAATCGCCGATGAATGGGAAAGCAGATGTATTGGACTCACCAATGTAACCGCGCTGTTGATAGATTGATAGAATATGTAGTAAATAGTATATATAGCTCTCAAAGATACGGAAGCTGAAATGGCTGCTTCCAGCGAGAACATGGCTTCTAAAAACACGAAGAAAAGCACGGCTACCTTATCATCAGTAAACTACTAAAATCGTGGTACAAAGAAAATAGTAAACGGAAATGAGAAAAAAACTAAATAGTGACAGTTTCGTCAAAGCAAGCAGCTCTTTTATTGTATGGGCTTATGAAAATAGGAATAGTTTAATATTACTTACAAGTTTGTTCGTATTCTTCAACATCTCTTTTTGGCAAGTCACTCAAGATGACAAGAAGTCAAGTGTTTTCGACAGGCAGGTTTTCAACTCAAATCTTCCACAAACATGCACACTTTTGTCTCCAGATAATGCTTTCGGGTTCCTGGTAAAGTTGTGATTGGACCTCAGTGCATCTAATTAAAATACAGGTCAGTTTTCACCCTTAAAAAAACTCTTTTTGATGTCGGAAAACAAACTGTTGTGAACTCCACGAGATTCAAATTCAAGTAAAAGTTGGCGAATCTCGGTCGAATTTTAGCTTGATTTATATTGGCTCTTCGGTTTACCGTGAAATGGCTTCCTGGCATGTGCTTCACACAATCCGGAGCTCATTGCCGGGCTCATTGCAGACAGTCAAGCTAGCTCATTGCAGACTGGAGTATTCAGCCAAGCCCAGAAACTGGTCATTGTCGGAGAAAGTAGGAGAAAATGCATGCTCGGTTTTATGCACCTTAATTCGTAGGTTCGAAAAATATTCATAAATTAATAGTAACTCAAAAATCATTGGAGAGTTTAGAAATTTTCTGATTTTAATGACCTCACTTGATGATGTCATCAGATTACAATACTCTACCCAAGAAGTCACCTTGAGAATAATTATTGCCCACTCTTTAATTTTCCGGGTTTTGGGAGGCTGCAAACTTTCCCTAGCAATGGTAGAATTAAAATGTCGATGGGCAACGCTATTTCCGTTAATGTTTATAAGCTTAAAGTATCATATTAAATTGTAGTCTTCCATTGGCTATTTTGTTCAATTAAAAGTAAATTTAGAGGGCGAGAACATTATTATTTTTCCTCTCGACATCAGGCATAATTGCCAAAAATCGTACGACATTTTTTATGCCGGATGTTTACAATCAACTTCAGTTGGTTTTCATGTAAGTCGTGACATATAAAAAAATACAGAGATAAAAATGGAGATTAAAAATAAGAATATGAAAGAATTTAATAATAGTAAGACCAATCAAGTAATCCTAAGATAATACTAAGTTAATTGCTAATTTTGCTAAGATGTAAATATGACACAAGACTAATCAAGGAGATTTACTTTCCTTAAATTTGATTTAAAAGTAGCTAGAGACTTCGATTCGCGTATTTCTTGAGGTAGTGAGTTCCATAACTGAGCACCATTATAACTAATGTTTTTTTAAGGAATCAGTCCGGGGTCTAGGGACGAACAATTTATTAGAGGTACCACGAAGGCTGTAAGAGGACACCCAGTGGAGAGGACAAAATAAGTATTTTAAACATTGCGGGGCTTTGTTGTTTAGGATTTTAAACATTAATAAAGCTTTGTGTTTAGCCCTTCTGTCTGCCAACGTTTCCTTTCCAAGGATTAATACGTTTTCAGGAGGAGTTTCGTATCCCTTTCCTAGAATTATGCTGGGAGCGACAGAGCGGAAAAACGGAGCGCATGCGCACTAGCCACTTTATTAAAAGTGAATCCTGAAGTGAATCAAGATGGCCGGCGAGCGGGAGTGGATTGTAGCTCTTTTTCAGGGACCTCTCACACCTCAAGAAATACCACGATTGCTTTATTACTTCACACCATGGACTGATATTCTTCAGTGGCTTCTCTGAGCCCAAATAACACATAATCCAGACCACAGAAAGAACGCTACCATTGGTCGTTCAACTCTGTGTTCAAGAAAAACGAACCAACGCCAAAAATAAGGGAACTTGTGAATATATAAGCTTTATACTTCGGTAGAGAACTAAGGAGGTAATGTTTTCAACATATAAAATACCATATTCGAGATTTTCATACCATTTTTCAAACGAAGCATAAATTTGAAGTTACAGTAGTAACTAGACTGTCTACAGCAGTAGAAATCCTGGAACGGCGATCATTACCAAAGACTGTAAGTAAATCTACAGAGCTATTATCAGGAAATTATACAATATTTCACTTGATTTGGTTATTATGGTATTACATCGGCATTTTGACGAATTAGTTGACTGATTTACCAATGCAAAGAAAACGAATTTTCATTTTGTTTTAAAATGAAGTGTTGTATATACATGTAAAAAATATATGTTATAATTGTTCTGTTTTCAGAAAGCCAACAATAAAACATAGTTGTAATCGAATGCCTTTGGCAAAGTAGTTTTGGAGTAACTGCAGAATACCCTGCCACTTCAGGAATGTACTTATTAATAATTCATATTCCATTGTTTGGCATTGAGCTGTGGTGGAGTTTTGTGTTCATTTAATTTTGTTCATGTTGGAAGTGGGTTGACATTAATTATGTTAATGTGTGGGATTTTTGTGTGGTTTTATAAGAGAGGTGCATATCAAGAGCCTGCATGTGGACTTTCTCACCTAAGCTTTGCATAAAAATGCTTTTATACACATTTTATGCAGATCAAGCAAAGAAGGAGTAGCTCTGGTCTTGTTTATTTTCCTGTAAAATAGTAAAACTTGATTCTCTTCAAAATTCATGATCACTCGGTGTTTGTTTGCTGTTTTGGAATATCTGGACCGAAATAGTAAAGGAGCACCTGGTTATACAGATTACTTGTTTTGAAATACAGACTTCAAACACCATTATTTCTCTCT
This sequence comes from Actinernus sp. WN-2022, assembly GCA_030867875.1. Taxonomy (NCBI): domain Eukaryota; kingdom Metazoa; phylum Cnidaria; class Anthozoa; order Actiniaria; family Actinernidae; genus Actinernus; species Actinernus sp. WN-2022. The sequence goes on along the minus strand of JAOWCC010000936.1, from coordinate 9,177,239 downwards.
ATCTCTATTCTTCCCAAACAAAAGCAAAGTCAGGCAAATATAGCAAACTATGAAAACAAACACAAACGTATACAGTTTTCATCTATATACTTTCTCATTATTTGAGACTATATAAGTGTTTTAAACCTGTTTATTTTTAATGTAGAAAAAAATGACAATTATCTGGCCCCATATATTAACAGCATTGGAAGGAACACATCTGTATGTAATTAAGACTAGAAACAATTATGCTTTTCAGCACCATATCACTTCTCTTCATCTTTATTCTCCACAAAAACAAGAACACTTATGTATCTATGAAACATTAAAAATAAGTTATTCTCTTAAAATATGCAAAAACTATTTATGAAATTTAGAAGTAAATCATGTATGTGTTGGTGTTGTAACTCAAATTTTGAATGAGGGTAACATTGTAAGTGTTGATTGAAAGAATGTGATAGTTGATTCAGTTTAATATGTAGGTTTGATAATGTATTTGGGAAAGGAAAATCATGGTGGCTATGGAGGTTAATGAGGTTTCATTCATGATACTAACATTAACAATCAGATACATGTGCAAAACATGACATATAACTAATTGACTAATGATTATTATCAATACTAAGAATCTCTGCTCACACGTACATTGCATGTTCATTCAAATTACAAGGGTTTTTAATTTTTTAAAGTTACATTTTTGACAAAATAATATTTAGTAGCTATCAAAATACTAATATTATAATAAATTACATATTTATGTATGTTGTATCTGAACCTTAAATTCAGAAATAGTTTACCATCAGAGCATCCCTGAGCTTTAGGTTATAGCAGATCTCCTAGCCATTTTAAAAGGGTCTGCCTAATACAGAATGCACACTTGGCATTTTAAAACTTACATGTATGTTTAAAAATGTTGATTTTAAATGAACATGCATGATCATAAGCAGAGATTCTTAGCATCAATATCATTATAATATAACTATTATTAATTAATTATTTCTTTACTAATACACACTGTCTGATTGTTATTATTGTTGTTATTATTATAAAATGGAAGCCATTGGAAACTAGAAACATGTTCTTCATTCCAACAAATTTCCCCTCATTGCTTTCCTTACCCAAATTAATTGTGCTTATTATACAGACTGGACTATCTCATTCATTCACTGGGCATGCACCTAACCCTTCCCCCTCCTTCCTCAAAATTATCCAACAAAAAGCTGACCCTCTTCCTGCCTTGATATGATTCATTAGGTACTGCATTAGCAATTCAAACATACACATGATTCACCTCTGAAATAAGTTCACATAAAATAATATATACACTGTAAGCACTTAACAAAGACACAATTCACAGTTAACCTTTAAAATAATTTCACATAATAGACCCTTTGCACGTGACGTCATAGCCGCTATGTTGGTGTACAGTTAACAATATATTCTTCGTTAGCTTTTTTGTTCTGTACACCAACATGGCTGCCATGCCCTTTGTCATTTGAATCTCTGGGGATTAGTGCAAACCATCTATTCATACAAATTTCATTTAAAAATCAAGATAAGAACATATTCACTTATTATTATGTTTCTTAGATTAGCCCTTCACATAATTTCAGAAAATAATCTTCACTTAATGTTCACACACTTCATAAAATAAGTATACTACGTACAGGTGTACAGAAAATGGGGAAATACAGGAAATGGTCACACAGGGGTTTCAAAATAACCTGGCTACAGCCAGTGCTCCAGAACTAGCATGCATCTACATTGCACTTATATTAATAGCCTGAAATAGCTGTATATACATGTATAGCCAGCTCTACACATACAATATTTGTATTTTAACATACATTTATTACTGAAGGCATATTCACAGAGCTCTATACTTCAAAGTCCAAGCCAGCTACACTGAAAATTAATGAACCTCTGCATTAATTATGCTAATAATGTTGTTTATGTGTAACTCCAAAAAAGGCTCATGAAAGAGAGAGCTACCAAGTTTTTCAAAGAAATTAACAATGAATTATATTATATGTAATTGCTTATAGATTCCTGTACAAATATTAGTATGTATTAGTAACCATTAGGCAAATGAAAAGAGAGAGATACATACACACAGTTTCAACTGTTTTAAGGCTTAACTTTTGTGGAAAGTTGTTGCATCCTGTGTTATGTCACCAGTTGGTTGGATATAAACTCAGCAAGATAGTAGATAATTCTGCCGAATGTTAAAAACATTAAACCAAAAAACATTTTTAAAATCTGTTTTTAAGTCCTTCCTCTGTTAAGTTATACCATGTTACAATTATAAACAGTGCATGTGCATGTAGTTTGCTATGGAGGCTATTTATATCTCTTTCAATTATCCAACACATGTATTTGTTTCACTTTGCTTGTGCTTGGGGACAACAAGAAGTACTGTTTCGTGTAAAGCAAATACAAAGCTTGGGTGAGAAAGTCCACATGGAGGCTCTTGATTTCATACACCAACCATGCACCTCCCTTTATACAGAACCACACAAAAGTCCCACACAACATAATTAGTGACACCCACTTCTAACATAAACAAAATTAAATGAACACAAAACTATTTTGCCAAAGGCATTCGGTTACAACTATGTTTTAGTGTTGGCTTTCTGAAAACAGAACAATTATAACATATTAAGTTTTTTACATGTATATACAATTATACAACACTTCATTTTAAAACAAAATGAAAATTCGTTTTCTTTGCATTAGTAAATCAGTCAACTAATTCGTCAAAACCATAATAACTAAATAAAGTGAAATATTGTATAATTTCCTGATAATAGCTCTGTAGATTTACTTACAGTCTTTGGTAATGATCGCCGTTCCAGGAGTTCTACTGCTGTAGACAGTACTAGTCTAGTCACTACTGTAACTTCAAATACTTCGTTTGAAAAATGGTATGAAGTAGGGGGAAAAGGCCGATTCTGGCGCAGTTTTTGACATATTGTGAAATACTGGCGCAGCGCCAGTAATTCAAAATATGACAAAGGCGTCGCCAGAAGTCTGCCTTTTCCTCCTACTGTTAATTTATTCATATTATTTAATGATTCCAAGAAAACCGGTTTAAACTGGATTCCAGGAATTCGATCACGTGACTCAAATTGCGCCAGTAATGTCAATTCATAAATTGCGCCAGTAATGTCAATTCATAAATTGCGCCAGTAATGTCAATTCATAAATTGCGCCAGTAATGTCAATTCCAAGAAACCGGTTTAAAGTGGTATTCAGGAATGCAGTTAAAAGTGGATTTCCAAGAAACCGGTTTAGAATGGAATTCCAGGAATGTGACCACGCCCTAACTGACCACACCCACGAATGGAATGCCAAGGTCACACAATGTCTTTTTTTTTCTCGATGAAGTTGATCACGCGATCTCCTTGTGTAATTGACCTCGACCTTGACCTTATTTTAATATATTCAAACTATATAAGTAGGTGATGTTTAATAATAATATTGAAATGGAGGGAATCATAAAAGGATACAAAGATATCGAAAAAGTAAAGTCTAAAAAGGAAGACGAATTAAAAGAAGTAAGAAAGAAGATTTCCTCGATATCTAGACATCTAGAGAAAGTAAAAAGGAGTAAGGCAAAAGGAAGGAAAGAGATCATGGTACGAATCGAGGAAGATTTAGAGAGAGGATCATACAATGAAGAGATTCTGGAAGAAGAATTAGAGTCTATCAAAATAGAATTGAAGGATTTCATAGAAGAACATAATCTAGATACTACACTAATTAATAAAAGTAGCGAACCGAAAGATAAGAGTAGTAAACCAAAAGATGAATGTATGCCGCCAAAGAGTAAGCCAAATGACAAGCATACGTTATCGAAGAGCAACATCGCATCCTTAGAAAAAGTAGTAATAAAAGATAACGTAATGAAAGTAGAGAGGATGCTCATGGAAGGATATAATAGAATGATAGAAAGGAAGAATGAACTCGAGTATCAATTATCGGAACTAAGTAATGGTATTCGTGAGCTCAATAAATATTTATCATATCAGAAGGAACAACCAAAAGATAAGAGAGATAAAGAAAAAATAATAGAAAGTAGAAAGCGAAGAGATGAATTCGCATCCCCTTATGATGATGTTGAATCTGCTTACGATATGAATAATAAATTAATAAATGAGCATATTAGTGTATTTGGTTTAGAACCTGCATCTAGTGGTCTATCAGTAAGAGAATTATATAGTAAGGCTAGACAGTTAAATATAGAGAATCAAAAAGAAACTAATCGATACCTCGGAGAGCGAGATGAAGAAAAGCAACGATATGAACGCTTAGAAGAAATGGTTAAGGAAGAGCAATCTAAACTACAAAAGCAACAACCCAAAAAAGATAAACGAGTTGAGGAAGAGCAACCTAAACCGCGAAAGCAACGACTCAAGAAAGACAAACAACCTAAACCACAAAAGCAACAACCTAAGAAAGATGAACGACATGAAGAAGACAATCAAACTGAAGAAGAGTTGGAGCAATCCGAAGAAGACAATAAATCTGAAGAAGATGACCATCGAGGAAGAGCAATCTGAGGATGACCAAATCGAGGAAGAGCAATCTGAAGATGACAATCAAATCGAACTGATAGAACAAGTCGAGGAAGAGCAACCTAAAAAATCTGAGGAACAACTTAAGAAAGACAAACGAAATGCACGAGTTAGACAACGCAGGAAAGAGAAACGACTTGAGGAAGAGCAAATCGAACAACCCAAACAATTAGAGCAAGGCCTACTACCCAAACAAAAGACATTTGAACAATTTGAGCAAATCGAACAACCCAAACAATTAGAGCAAAGCCTACTACCCAAACAAAAGACATTTGAACAATTCGAGCAAATCAAACAACTCAAGCGACTCAAGCAATTAGAGCAAAGTCTACTACCCAAACAAAAGACATTTGAACAATTCGAGCAAATTGAACTAGACAATCAAAAGGCAATTGAACAGTTAAGACAAATTGAACAACCCAAACAAGAGATGATTGAGCAGCTAGAGCAACAACCCAATCTAATTGGACAATTTAAACAAGAGCAAATTAAGCAATTAGAGCGAATTGAACAATTTAAGCAAGAGCAAATCAATCAACTAAAGCAAAAGCAAACCGAACTATTAGAACGACTTGAACAACTAAAACAAGGACAAGATAGACAATTACGAATTATCAAGCAGTATAAGTAGAATTGAATCTTTCCATTTTCTAAAATTAGAAATGGAAAGATTCAATTCTACTTATACTTTGGATGCATTATACTATTTCGATATGTGTGAAGAAGAAGAAGATGATGAACCAACGAATACGAGGTGTACTGAAATAGTAAGGGACAAGCAAAAAGGTATAGATGTCTGTATCAAATGTGGTCAAGTGCAAGGATACATCCTAGATAACAATCCTGAATGGACTACGTATGAAGGAAACGACAGTTTGGGTATGAATAGATGCAGTGGACCAATCAATGTACTCTTACCCCAATCATCTCTCGGTACGAGTATCAGTGGTAACAAATATGGTAAACTACAAACACTAAATAGATGGTTACAAATGCCATATAGAGAGAGGAGTCTGTATATGGTTTTCAAAGATATCGAAGAGAAATGTAAAAGCATTGGTATTCTAAAGTGTATTGTGGATGATGCTAAAATTATCTTCAAAGAAATAAATTCACAATACTATTTTAATGATGCTAATGTAAAAAAGAGTGTCATTATGAGAGGAACGAATAGAAAAAGTGTAATTGCAAATTGCGTTCTCTTTGCATGCAAAAAGAATAATAACACTAGATCATCGAAAGAAATAGCTATACTATTTAAACTAAATCGTAAAGATATAGCAAAGGGATACAAGGTCTTTACGAAATTAACTAAAAATATTAAATCCTTTAGAAAATTAGACTATAGCTCTCCTGATGACTTCATTCCACGATTCTGCAAGATCCTTAACTTTAAACAAGAACTCATAGATCAAGTTGTGAAAATCACAAGAAACGTTCAAAAGTTAAATATCGCAATAATGCACACGCCACTTTCTATAGCTATTGGATGTATCCTATTAATAATAAATATAAATAACTTAGCAATTACGAAGAAAGAGATAGCTAATAAGTTCCTAGTGTCAGAAACCACTATATCTAAAGTTTATAAAGCAATAGAGCCATATAGAAATGAGCTTGTCTGACACTTAAAGAGACAACGTCATAATGTATTATTGAGATGAATGATAATAAAGAAATACCTCCTATTAATGAAGTCATCATTAATGGAAAGATTAGAGATTACTCATTTGTTAAAGATAATCATAAGAATAAGAAGAGCGTAAAAACTACCAATTGTGATACAGATAAAGTAACGTACTTCGATAGTATGTATGCTATTCAGCAACATCTTGGAATTAATGCTGGTATAGTCAAGATGGTTTGTGAAGGATTAAATAATTGTAAAAGTGGTATATCAAAGATAGACAAGTGTAGATATACATTTGAATATGTAGAAAGAGATGAACTACCAGAAGATTGTAAGAAATCATCTTATGAACGAAAGAAAGAGAGATTGCCAGAATCTGAACTAAAGGAAATGCGAAAGGTGATAAGTAAGGAATGGCGACAAAGGGAATACGTTTGTCCTGATTGTAATGCAGTAATAAAGAATGGTAGTAAGTATGTTCACAAGAAGAGACACTTAGGCAAATAGATACCAACCTACTCCTGCTGCTGCTATCGTTAGTACAATCAAATTAATTTCATGAGAGGATGATGTGAGTGTTATTTGTGGTTTCCTTATTATAGGTTTCACTTTTGGCTTATTGCCATATTGGTGTGGCAGTTTAACTTTACCTATATTATGTTTTAATACTATAGGTTCTACTTTCTTATTTACTGAGTCGTTAGCTCCAAATGTCATATCATTTGTAGCTTTCAATAATTTATTATTGTATCCTACTACACTTTGTGTATTTATAATGAGATTAGATGGCATCAACCATATTCCTGGCGCAATGGCTAAGTCTAGTCTCAATTTCGCTCCTTGAACAGCTAATTGATATCGTTGTATACTCATTGATATACTACCTTCAATTACAGCGCTTTCAAAAAGTGATAGCATTTCCTGTTGTGTCTCAATAGCACTTCCACCAGTACCAATAATACTTGATCGCGTGTCCACTTGTGAACCTAATATGCAGTAAACGAAAGCCTCTGCTGATCTATTTAATCTACCCATACCAGCTATTGTTAATCCACTATCTTTATTTGGAACGAACCAAGAATATTGTTTACCATTGTGGTCATCATTACGGATAAATGAAATGAGATTTCCTTGGTCAACCTTACCACCCTCATCAGAGAATAGTTCTCCATCTGGACTGGGATATAAATTAGCATCTATATCGTATCCACGAATTTCGTGAACGTTTTCATAACCCTCACCTGAATAATATAGAAATATATCAACAAGCCCATTATTGCGTCCTCCTTTCCACCTGAAGTCTGGATTGGAAGGAATATCGAATTCATTACATAACCGTTCGAAAGTAACTTTACTATAGCGATTACTTGTTTGATTGAAAATATGATCATCTGGTAATGGTGTTCCCAACTCATATAGAATTCTTCGTATAGTATAGTAAACATGAAACTTGATGAATCCTTGAACAACTGGAGGATACTGTTCTTGTAGACTTATTCCACAACCAGAAGTAGCACACCATACAGCAAAGTTTAATTGCTGTGGCCAATATCCAAAGTCGGGTTTACTCAACCAACGTCTTGACTGTTTAGCAGATTTGAAAGTCACTGTACAATCTTTGAAGATGTTTCTAAACTTTATGATAAAGTACTGAGTTGGGGAAACGTATATCTCCATTTCTTTCAATGATGGTGCAATATCCAAAGCTGTTTGTGTAAATGAGATTCCAGGGATTGGATACTTGTGTGTAGTTGGTAATAAGGAATCTGGAAATGATGTTGGTGGTTCTAGAGCTATTCTCATAGCCTTCTTATCAGCATTCGTTAAGGAACTAGGATCATCAATGAATTTCTTATCACCCCACATACCATGATCCATAATTGGTCCTTTGAAGTATACATTATAATAAGTAGTACCATATTCTTCAGTGGCTTCCTTATAGAATTTGCTTAGGTCAGCATTAGGATAGCGTTGCTTGAAACTATTCCATACTTCAATCAATTTCGTCATATTTATGATATGAGACAATGTTTTATATCATTTAGTATTTCTCATATCTAAATTTATGGATGAAACCCCCATAAGGTGTTACATCATAGGAGTGTGTTATTTCTCTAGTTGTTTTAATAGTTCCTGTTTTACTTCCTCTCGTATCTTCTGTGTATCGGTTTTCTCTATAGTATTGGTTCTTTTTTTTAATTCCTCTTTTCGGGTATTTTGTCGGATCTCACCTTTCAAGTCTTCATACTTATTAAATTCAACCATGATCAATTCGAATTCTGTATCACTGATCTTGTTATCGTTTAATGCTTTCGATACTAGGTCGCGTATTGTGTTTAGTTTTGCTTTGCCTAACATTACTGTCTTTTCATGTTTGGACACCTTCTTGGTTAGAGCTTTAGTAGCTGTTGCGGAAGAAGCTGAAACTAGACCACACAAACCACCAACTACTCCTACTGGGAGTCCAATGACAGCACCAAATCCTGTCAAAGAAGTCGCTACTGCAGAACTCGTTAAGATAACTGAAAGTAAGCCAGCACCTACAGAAAGGTTGTGGGTTATTCCTCGTATTCTAACATATTTCTTTCGTACCTTTTCATAATATTTTATTTCAGCTCCTAATTCCGATAGGACCGTATTTACCTTATGAAGTCTAAAGTTTTCTCCAGTGACTTGTAGCGGTATATCTGGGTAAATCGAATCGTAGTCAACCATATGATTAATAGTAGCATCTTTCGTTTAAACGATTTCTAACACAATTCGCATTGGATATATTCCAGAATCAATCATGTTATTATCACTATCTGTTACCCATAAACGAATGCTATTAATATAATCGGTTCCTATAATACTAGCACGTAGTAAGTTACTAGGATCGTAGGTTATCTTTTCTCCTTTTTTAGTTAGTTCTATGGATGTTAGAATTTGTGAATATTTGGTTTCTTTTATTACTTGCGTTGGATTGATGAGATTGCAGTGGATATATATTGCTTCATATACTTCTACAACTTCAATCACATTCCTTGATCCACTTTTTAAGGCCGTATTGATTCCAAGTAGTTTAGCTAAGCTATCATTTAGTGTGATGTCTTTATTTGGTATTAGGTATGGTATACCTTTTACAGCTTCCAAGGATAGTGAGCCACTATTTACTGCTCCAGATTCGTGTATGGTAGTTATGATTTTACGTGTATCGTAGTATCCCTTAGTGAATCTAGCTATCATGTTGTCTTGCTTATCGAAAATTGAGCCATCACTAGTAAGATTATATAGATAATCATCGAAGTTGCAGCTAACCAACGAAATTTGGTTCATAGCTTTAATGGGATTTTCTAGATATATTGTTTCATCACATTTTATTTTTTCAATATATAGTACTATCATATATGATCTATATTTTCATCTTTCTAAATGACTTCTAACACAATTCGCATTGGATATATTCCAGAATCAATCGTGTTATTATCACTATCTGTTACCCATAAACGAATGCTATTAATATAATCAACCTCTCTAATATTGAGTGAATTATTAGGAGTATGGGATACCTTTTCTACTTTTTTATTTAGTTCTAATGATGTTAAGATTTGTGAATATTCAGTTTCTTTTATTACTTGCATTGGATCAATGAGATTGCAGTGGATATATATAACATTAGGGCTCTTTGTAATCTTAATCTCATTTCGAGATCCCCCTTTTAGACTCCTATTCATAGTAAGTAGTTTAGCTAAACTCTCATTTAGTATGACGTCAACTGTAGGAATAAAGTAGGCTTTACCATTTGAAATTTCTATACTGATTGGCTTATCACCAAGGGAAACAGCTTTATTTATGGTAATCTTAAAACTTTCTATAGTATAATTTCCTTGGGGAATACGAAGTCTAATGTTACCGTATGTATCAGAAACTGTACCTTCATTCATTAGATCATGTAAACGATTATTAAAATTACAGCTAATAATAGAAATGTACCTCTTAACTTCAATTGGGTTCTCGAGATATATAGTCTCATCACATTTTATTTTTTCAATATATAATACTACCATTATACATATATAGTCTATCTTTTATTTTTATATCTTTCTACGAAATAAACAACTATAGCTATAATAAGGAGCCATGCATTTTTAGCCAAAAAGCTAACGACTTCTCCAGCTGTTCTAAAAATAAAGGATGCAATTGCTCCAATCATTCCAGGTAATAATTCACCTAATTTCTTTCCAATAGTTTTCAAACCATTTCCAATACCTTTTGCAACAGATGATAGTCCACTCGTTAGGCTATTAACGATTACTCCAATAGTAACTCCAACAGCTGTTAGGACAGCAATGACTGTAAAACCATATTTTTTGAATATAGCTTTTATACGATCTCTTAGAGACATGCGCCCTTCTATTACTTCATTCACATGTTCCATCTGTTCGATCTCATATTCTTTTTCTATGATCTGTTCTCGAAGTGATTTATTTAACTTTTCTCTAACGATATCAGTTTCAGCTTGAGAAATGTTGTCTATATCTTGTTCTAATTGTTTAATTTTTCGTTTATCTTTTAATATCTTTTCATTGATGTCGTCTACAATTTTTGCAGCAGGTGGACCAAGACTCCTAGTAATCGTTTTAGGTAATTTTTCATTTATTTCACCTGCTGCATTAAACAGAGGATACCATTTACCACCTAGTCTCTTAGTCTTTACCATGACTCTATCATATTCATCAATAGTAGCAAAGTATGGGGCTTTACTTGGGTTGGAACTAGGAAACTTATCTTGAATCCTTTCCCAAGCGAAATTCGCTTTATCTTCCTTAGTTATTAATTGTGTTTTAGAGTCACTATTCCAAAATGATGTTTCTTCAGTAGTGTGATGGTGAGGCAAATTAGTTGATGTCATTTGAGTCATTTCATAAGCATTATAGTCGTCATCATCATAACCAATATTATCGTGATCAAAAGGATTCTTATCATCTGGAATTTCTTCTATTGGGTCAACTTCCATCTTATGATTTATAATATATGGTATCTTTTTATACGAGTTTAGTAGCTATATATGTTATAGCCATGATACCACCTCCCACATATGCCATTTCATATTGTTTCTGATTATTACTTGGTTTATAATAGTTAGATAGTTGTGGTTCATTCAAATTGAAATCTGGATGTGTTTGAGCATATAGTCTAAAAGCGTTGTCAGTCTCTTTGTCATTATCATCTGCGTGGATTTTGTTTTGATATTTTTCTGATAACCAATCTTGATATCCTTGTCTTCTTTTCTGCCACTTACCCATATCGCGTTGATATTTTTCTAGAGCCTTGTCATGTCTAATTCGTTCTTCATCTGAATTGTTACCTGATAGGTACTTCGCTAGATACGATCCTCCCACGAATGTTGTTGCATTTAAGATAGCTCCACCAATCATTATTGCTATAGTTGCCATACTATACTATATGTACATTTGTTAAAGTGACTTTGGTAGTATTTTCTTATCTTCAAGGTACTCTTTCAAATACGTACTTCCAGATAGGACTAAGACCCACTTACCATAATTCGTGATACTTGATGAGGGATCATTTAGGAATGATTCTTTCATCATCTTTTTGCTTAAATAACCAACACCAGCTGAAAGTCCAACTACGACAGCAGCATCTGTAAATGTTTTAACAAGTTTGTTTTCTACCATTATGCTTACATATCTGACCATAGGTTTAAATCAATTCGCTACATACCTATATTATGAATGGATGACTTTGTAGATGGTCTTATTTCTTCTATTACGTTAGGTTCTTCAACTTTATTGTTTCTATATCTAAAATACAAGTCTGTAGCAGTTAGGCCAATACCAACTATTGTTAATACTGTTGTAAATGATAACTCAGGTATGTATGACTTAGGATCTACCTCATCCATACTTACCTCTTTCTTAGCTTTCTTACGGTATTCTGCTAACTTCTTTCCAGCTTCGACCTTCTTAGGATCTTTTGGAGTTCGTTTTTTATTTTCTACCTCCTTAGTAATTTGTTCGATATAGTCATCATCAAATATCTTATCATTCGACATATTATAAATAATATGTTTTAATGTTTAAACCAATTTGCTCTCAGTAGAAATCTTAACATGTTTCGCTATTTGAAGTAAGCCACTTGCTAGAGCTACTATTCTACCCCCCTTCAATACTAAATATCCAGCAGCATTTGATAGTTCTTGTTTGACGAATTCATTGGTTTGTAAATCATTGCACAATTCTTCGTTATTATCTATAGTAATCATGTGGGAGATTATTTCCACAGTAGCTTTTATAGCGGTATCTACTAAGCCGTTAGTAACTTTATTACCAACTATGACTTGATACCTATTATAATACTTCTCAACATCTTTTACTGACAACTTCTTAACATCGCCAATACTCATATTGACTCCAACGAATTCATTGATAGTTCCCAACACTGCTAGGATTGCTAAGGATTCCCTTTTATCATCCATATCTGTTGGGATTACTGCTGGCTCCTTCTTGAATCTTACCTTCTTCTCTTTTGGAGCTTTTATTGGTTGGATATCTTCTTCATTAACATCAATATACTCTTCAATGATTGATTCCATATATTATAATTGTCAACTATCGTTTATGTATCCAACGGGTAAGATCCATATCCAACGATTAAGATGAGATCCGCGTAGTTGCTAAGCAGGAGAATTGAAATGTAACTAAATGCATCATTAATTTGCTTTGCAGTTGTTGCTCCAGTAATTATAATGGAACCACTTGTGAATACGAAAATGGATGTCTGCTTTCCTGCATCGTTATCAACCATATTCCTGGCGCAATGGCTAAGTCTAGTCTCAATTTCGCTCCTTGAACAGCTAATTGATATCGTTGTATACTCATTGATATACTACCTTCAATTACAGCGCTTTCAAAAAGTGATAGCATTTCCTGTTGTGTCTCAATAGCACTTCCACCAGTACCAATAATACTTGATCGCGTGTCCACTTGTGAACCTAATATGCAGTAAACGAAAGCCTCTGCTGATCTATTTAATCTACCCATACCAGCTATTGTTAATCCACTATCTTTATTTGGAACGAACCAAGAATATTGTTTACCATTGTGGTCATCATTACGGATAAATGAAATGAGATTTCCTTGGTCAACCTTACCACCCTCATCAGAGAATAGTTCTCCATCTGGACTGGGATATAAATTAGCATCTATATCGTATCCACGAATTTCGTGAACGTTTTCATAACCCTCACCTGAATAATATAGAAATATATCAACAAGCCCATTATTGCGTCCTCCTTTCCACCTGAAGTCTGGATTGGAAGGAATATCGAATTCATTACATAACCGTTCGAAAGTAACTTTACTATAGCGATTACTTGTTTGATTGAAAATATGATCATCTGGTAATGGTGTTCCCAACTCATATAGAATTCTTCGTATAGTATAGTAAACATGAAACTTGATGAATCCTTGAACAACTGGAGGATACTGTTCTTGTAGACTTATTCCACAACCAGAAGTAGCACACCATACAGCAAAGTTTAATTGCTGTGGCCAATATCCAAAGTCGGGTTTACTCAACCAACGTCTTGACTGTTTAGCAGATTTGAAAGTCACTGTACAATCTTTGAAGATGTTTCTAAACTTTATGATAAAGTACTGAGTTGGGGAAACGTATATCTCCATTTCTTTCAATGATGGTGCAATATCCAAAGCTGTTTGTGTAAATGAGATTCCAGGGATTGGATACTTGTGTGTAGTTGGTAATAAGGAATCTGGAAATGATGTTGGTGGTTCTAGAGCTATTCTCATAGCCTTCTTATCAGCATTCGTTAAGGAACTAGGATCATCAATGAATTTCTTATCACCCCACATACCATGATCCATAATTGGTCCTTTGAAGTATACATTATAATAAGTAGTACCATATTCTTCAGTGGCTTCCATATAGAATTTGCTTAGGTCAGCATTAGGATAGCGTTGCTTGAAACTATTCCATACTTCAATCAATTTCGTCATATTTATGATATGAGACAATGTTTTATATCATTTAGTATTTCTCATATCTAAATTTATGGATGAAACCCCCATAAGGTGTTACATCATAGGAGTGTGTTATTTCTCTAGTTGTTTTAATAGTTCCTGTTTTACTTCCTCTCGTATCTTCTGTGTATCGGTTTTCTCTATAGTATTGGTTCTTTTTTTTAATTCCTCTTTTCGGGTATTTTGTCGGATCTCACCTTTCAAGTCTTCATACTTATTAAATTCAACCATGATCAATTCGAATTCTGTATCACTGATCTTGTTATCGTTTAATGCTTTCGATACTAGGTCGCGTATTGTGTTTAGTTTTGCTTTGCCTAACATTACTGTCTTTTCATGTTTGGACACCTTCTTGGTTAGAGCTTTAGTAGCTGTTGCGGAAGAAGCTGAAACTAGACCACACAAACCACCAACTACTCCTACTGGGAGTCCAATGACAGCACCAAATCCTGTCAAAGAAGTCGCTACTGCAGAACTCGTTAAGATAACTGAAAGTAAGCCAGCACCTACAGAAAGGTTGTGGGTTATTCCTCGTATTCTAACATATTTCTTTCGTACCTTTTCATAATATTTTATTTCAGCTCCTAATTCCGATAGGACCGTATTTACCTTATGAAGTCTAAAGTTTTCTCCAGTGACTTGTAGCGGTATATCTGGGTAAATCGAATCGTAGTCAACCATATGATTAATAGTAGCATCTTTCGTTTAAACGATTTCTAACACAATTCGCATTGGATATATTCCAGAATCAATCATGTTATTATCACTATCTGTTACCCATAAACGAATGCTATTAATATAATCGGTTCCTATAATACTAGCACGTAGTAAGTTACTAGGATCGTAGGTTATCTTTTCTCCTTTTTTAGTTAGTTCTATGGATGTTAGAATTTGTGAATATTTGGTTTCTTTTATTACTTGCGTTGGATTGATGAGATTGCAGTGGATATATATTGCTTCATATACTTCTACAACTTCAATCACATTCCTTGATCCACTTTTTAAGGCCGTATTGATTCCAAGTAGTTTAGCTAAGCTATCATTTAGTGTGATGTCTTTATTTGGTATTAGGTATGGTATACCTTTTACAGCTTCCAAGGATAGTGAGCCACTATTTACTGCTCCAGATTCGTGTATGGTAGTTATGATTTTACGTGTATCGTAGTATCCCTTAGTGAATCTAGCTATCATGTTGTCTTGCTTATCGAAAATTGAGCCATCACTAGTAAGATTATATAGATAATCATCGAAGTTGCAGCTAACCAACGAAATTTGGTTCATAGCTTTAATGGGATTTTCTAGATATATTGTTTCATCACATTTTATTTTTTCAATATATAGTACTATCATATATGATCTATATTTTCATCTTTCTAAATGACTTCTAACACAATTCGCATTGGATATATTCCAGAATCAATCGTGTTATTATCACTATCTGTTACCCATAAACGAATGCTATTAATATAATCAACCTCTCTAATATTGAGTGAATTATTAGGAGTATGGGATACCTTTTCTACTTTTTTATTTAGTTCTAATGATGTTAAGATTTGTGAATATTCAGTTTCTTTTATTACTTGCATTGGATCAATGAGATTGCAGTGGATATATATAACATTAGGGCTCTTTGTAATCTTAATCTCATTTCGAGATCCCCCTTTTAGACTCCTATTCATAGTAAGTAGTTTAGCTAAACTCTCATTTAGTATGACGTCAACTGTAGGAATAAAGTAGGCTTTACCATTTGAAATTTCTATACTGATTGGCTTATCACCAAGGGAAACAGCTTTATTTATGGTAATCTTAAAACTTTCTATAGTATAATTTCCTTGGGGAATACGAAGTCTAATGTTACCGTATGTATCAGAAACTGTACCTTCATTCATTAGATCATGTAAACGATTATTAAAATTACAGCTAATAATAGAAATGTACCTCTTAACTTCAATTGGGTTCTCGAGATATATAGTCTCATCACATTTTATTTTTTCAATATATAATACTACCATTATACATATATAGTCTATCTTTTATTTTTATATCTTTCTACGAAATAAACAACTATAGCTATAATAAGGAGCCATGCATTTTTAGCCAAAAAGCTAACGACTTCTCCAGCTGTTCTAAAAATAAAGGATGCAATTGCTCCAATCATTCCAGGTAATAATTCACCTAATTTCTTTCCAATAGTTTTCAAACCATTTCCAATACCTTTTGCAACAGATGATAGTCCACTCGTTAGGCTATTAACGATTACTCCAATAGTAACTCCAACAGCTGTTAGGACAGCAATGACTGTAAAACCATATTTTTTGAATATAGCTTTTATACGATCTCTTAGAGACATGCGCCCTTCTATTACTTCATTCACATGTTCCATCTGTTCGATCTCATATTCTTTTTCTATGATCTGTTCTCGAAGTGATTTATTTAACTTTTCTCTAACGATATCAGTTTCAGCTTGAGAAATGTTGTCTATATCTTGTTCTAATTGTTTAATTTTTCGTTTATCTTTTAATATCTTTTCATTGATGTCGTCTACAATTTTTGCAGCAGGTGGACCAAGACTCCTAGTAATCGTTTTAGGTAATTTTTCATTTATTTCACCTGCTGCATTAAACAGAGGATACCATTTACCACCTAGTCTCTTAGTCTTTACCATGACTCTATCATATTCATCAATAGTAGCAAAGTATGGGGCTTTACTTGGGTTGGAACTAGGAAACTTATCTTGAATCCTTTCCCAAGCGAAATTCGCTTTATCTTCCTTAGTTATTAATTGTGTTTTAGAGTCACTATTCCAAAATGATGTTTCTTCAGTAGTGTGATGGTGAGGCAAATTAGTTGATGTCATTTGAGTCATTTCATAAGCATTATAGTCGTCATCATCATAACCAATATTATCGTGATCAAAAGGATTCTTATCATCTGGAATTTCTTCTATTGGGTCAACTTCCATCTTATGATTTATAATATATGGTATCTTTTTATACGAGTTTAGTAGCTATATATGTTATAGCCATGATACCACCTCCCACATATGCCATTTCATATTGTTTCTGATTATTACTTGGTTTATAATAGTTAGATAGTTGTGGTTCATTCAAATTGAAATCTGGATGTGTTTGAGCATATAGTCTAAAAGCGTTGTCAGTCTCTTTGTCATTATCATCTGCGTGGATTTTGTTTTGATATTTTTCTGATAACCAATCTTGATATCCTTGTCTTCTTTTCTGCCACTTACCCATATCGCGTTGATATTTTTCTAGAGCCTTGTCATGTCTAATTCGTTCTTCATCTGAATTGTTACCTGATAGGTACTTCGCTAGATACGATCCTCCCACGAATGTTGTTGCATTTAAGATAGCTCCACCAATCATTATTGCTATAGTTGCCATACTATACTATATGTACATTTGTTAAAGTGACTTTGGTAGTATTTTCTTATCTTCAAGGTACTCTTTCAAATACGTACTTCCAGATAGGACTAAGACCCACTTACCATAATTCGTGATACTTGATGAGGGATCATTTAGGAATGATTCTTTCATCATCTTTTTGCTTAAATAACCAACACCAGCTGAAAGTCCAACTACGACAGCAGCATCTGTAAATGTTTTAACAAGTTTGTTTTCTACCATTATGCTTACATATCTGACCATAGGTTTAAATCAATTCGCTACATACCTATATTATGAATGGATGACTTTGTAGATGGTCTTATTTCTTCTATTACGTTAGGTTCTTCAACTTTATTGTTTCTATATCTAAAATACAAGTCTGTAGCAGTTAGGCCAATACCAACTATTGTTAATACTGTTGTAAATGATAACTCAGGTATGTATGACTTAGGATCTACCTCATCCATACTTACCTCTTTCTTAGCTTTCTTACGGTATTCTGCTAACTTCTTTCCAGCTTCGACCTTCTTAGGATCTTTTGGAGTTCGTTTTTTATTTTCTACCTCCTTAGTAATTTGTTCGATATAGTCATCATCAAATATCTTATCATTCGACATATTATAAATAATATGTTTTAATGTTTAAACCAATTTGCTCTCAGTAGAAATCTTAACATGTTTCGCTATTTGAAGTAAGCCACTTGCTAGAGCTACTATTCTACCCCCCTTCAATACTAAATATCCAGCAGCATTTGATAGTTCTTGTTTGACGAATTCATTGGTTTGTAAATCATTGCACAATTCTTCGTTATTATCTATAGTAATCATGTGGGAGATTATTTCCACAGTAGCTTTTATAGCGGTATCTACTAAGCCGTTAGTAACTTTATTACCAACTATGACTTGATACCTATTATAATACTTCTCAACATCTTTTACTGACAACTTCTTAACATCGCCAATACTCATATTGACTCCAACGAATTCATTGATAGTTCCCAACACTGCTAGGATTGCTAAGGATTCCCTTTTATCATCCATATCTGTTGGGATTACTGCTGGCTCCTTCTTGAATCTTACCTTCTTCTCTTTTGGAGCTTTTATTGGTTGGATATCTTCTTCATTAACATCAATATACTCTTCAATGATTGATTCCATATATTATAATTGTCAACTATCGTTTATGTATCCAACGGGTAAGATCCATATCCAACGATTAAGATGAGATCCGCGTAGTTGCTAAGCAGGAGAATTGAAATGTAACTAAATGCATCATTAATTTGCTTTGCAGTTGTTGCTCCAGTAATTATAATGGAACCACTTGTGAATACGAAAATGGATGTCTGCTTTCCTGCATCGTTATCGAGCTTTATATTAACACATGCATGCCTGTCAAGATTTAAGAAGACCTCAACGTCTCTTTCCACTAGGTAATCGCGTAGTCTTTGTCTATCTATTTGGAATCCAATATTCATCAAGCAATTGATCATGCTGATCTTAAAATCGTAGACATTATTAATGTTTAAAAGTTTTGGACAATCGACAAAAGGTTTCTTTCTCAATTCTATACACATTTTATTAAGAGCTTCAATAGTACCATTGATACTTTTACAACCTGTCATCTGTATTGATCCATTATTGAACAACTTCATATTTATATATTTATCATCATAATTCGATTTTATGATAATGGTCATTTGATTTAGGAAACTCTTCTTAACCTTTTTCTTTTTATCCAGTAAGGATCTCACTTGCTGAATACCTTTGTTGTTATAGTTGATGGAAACTATGGCGTCCTTATTCAACTTTAGATATCTATATATATTCTCAGTATTGAATTTTACATTGAACTTGCACACTATTGTCATTGTACTTATGCTCAATTTGTCATCTATAGTATCTAAACTTAGGAGGGAGTTTAACTCTTCTATTTTATTTATAACCATCTCTACGGTGAGAGATGGTTATAAATAAAATAGAAGAGTTAAACTCCCTCATACTATTTGAGAGGAGCCTTAGTTCATATTTATTCTGTGGAAGTACTTTTTATGATTTCTTAGTGTTTCACTTGTGCAGAATTTCCTATTACAATATTTACATCTTATTCTAATATCTTTTAGATAATCATTTAGCTCTTTTATTATTAGATCGTAATCATTTGATACTAAACACTTGAACTCATTCTCTTCATACTTCTCTAATAAGTTCTTTTGTGCATTAGATAGGACACCATTACCAGTAGGGGTTTTAAATTCGATGCATAAACCTTTGTAAGTTTTGTGACAATTATTTATTATGATGTCTGGTTGCCCTTTCATATATCCTTTCTTATAAGAATCGATTCGTTTAGTTGAACTATCTTGTAATTCACCCAATCCAGCTGTCATTATGACATTAGGATAGAACCGTCTAATATAACTAACTACTTTTGTGTGTAGGTCATACTCATCTTCTATTTTGAATGTTAGTGTGTTAGGGTTATCAAACATCTTATAATATCCATACTTTCTGATAGATGGTAATACTTTAGAGAATACCCATCTTTTGAATATTTTTGCTGAATCTAATTTAGATCCAAAGATGAGGGAGTATAAGCCAGGTTCTTTTATGAATATCGTATGTGGTTGCACATTATACAAGGGAGTCATGAAACGCGACCCCCTTTGAAGGGTAACGAAACGGGACCCTTGTAATTTCCTATGTTCTATTCTATCCTCTTCATCCACATGGTCTATTATTGCTTGTCTAGCATTTTTATAACCTAGTGCTCTAGCAATGTCTATACCTTTGAAATAAATATTCTGCTTACTATCTATGAAAGCATTGATAGACATATTAAGTTCAACGTTTTCGAATCTCTTGATTACTAGCGACATCCTATAATCATATGTATTAAGTATCTCCTTAAGTGTCTATTGCATTAGGTATCTCAAGATAACATTGAAATGGATATCGTAAGCAAAAACATATCCTAGAATACTTTTCAGACTTTAGTAGCTTTACGAATTTCTTACGATCTTCATTATCCATGTCTCCTCCACACTCTTCAAATAATGTCTTAGTTGCCGTTTGACATGAACTATGAAATGCTACAACACAAGCTACATTTTCACGAAATGGTTTAGCTATTGAGGTTAGTTGTTGAGTTAATACCCAAACGGATATTCCTTCGTGTCTACCTGAAAACCCTAGATTAATAAACTTATTAGATCTCTGTTTTAGATCCTTACTAAATGCGCAATCGTCTAATATTATTAACGTATTAGTACCTGTAAATAATTGTTGGCAATATGATAGTAAATCATTTATCTCATCTACATTACTTGCATCAGGTGATAAAACAATGAATCTAGGATCACCTTTTGCAAATCCATGATATGTCTTATTATTTATGTATGTTGGGCAAAATAGTACTATGTATTCGAATATATAACGAAAGGAGCCTCTAAGAAGATCTATTAGATATTTCGTCTTTCCACATTCTGTTGGTCCTGTAATGATACAGTGGAAAGGTGTCTTATCATTCAATTTTTCCATATACATATATTAATACTCAACCTCTTAATACATAATTGATTGGAGTTCGTTATTCATAAGAGTGAATAGAGCATCAGCTACTACGAACATGTAACAGGTAACAGCAGAAGATCCAGACTTTCTCCTAATCTCTAGTCTTACACCATCTCGTGTGTTATTCAGTGTCAATCCTCCTCCATGAACATCATTATCTGCGAAAGTTCTCAAATCAACCCACAATGCAAACTTATCACTAGCATAGAAGTCATTTTGTTTTACACCTTCTAATCCTGGAAAGCGTTTCCTTATAGAATCCCACAGATCTGATGGTAGCATACCTTTTGAGTATAGACGATTTGGCATTCCATCAATATCGATAATCACAGATGTGATCTTTGGGTTAGCAAACTTTTCGGAATCTCTTGCACCAACAGTATAGGCTTCCGTGAACAAGAATAATACCCCAGTCATAGACCTCCGTGGTAAATTAATATGTTCATTGATAACGAGATCCGTTGTCTTGATATTGAATGTCTTATATAGAATTATATTCTCATAGAAGAAGCCTCTACCTCCTCGATATGTCGATGCAGCCTCACCTGCAAGTAATTCACTTGAAATACATGAATATTCCATTTCTATATTCGTAAGTTTATAATTAGGAGGTATCGTAGTATCTGAATATACTAATACTTCTGCAACTGGGGCTAGTGTAATCTCAAATATTAGTGGATGAGGTAGTGCCTTTGGATAGAATACTCCATGATTGTTCAAAATGGAATGATCAAGTGGGATTTTATACTTAGTGCCATGTATTGCTGCTAGAGCAGTATCCTTAGCAATGTCAGAAGGCTTATCACCAGCACCTGCTCGCATCTTTCTCATAGCTTCAGAAGATATGCCTTGTTTTATTCTATTTTCACGTTCTTCTGTCGATAAGTACAAATCATGATAGGTATGGAAAAGATCATGACGTTGTGTATCCTGAATAGTTTCTCCACCAAATATTACCTTTTGTCTATATATTAGGTTCCTACCTATATTATTCACAAGTCTCTTATTTGCATGTCCCGTGATAATGATATCAAATAGTAGAGCTATGCTACCAGGAACAATAACGACATTCTCTGTTAATTGTGGAATATTGACATACAGAGTTTCTCCTGGACTCGCAGAAGATGGATTCATAGTTATACGATTTAGACTACTTTCTGCTTTCAATCCAAATGGGTGTTTATAAACATGACTGACACTTAGCTTTTCTGAAATCGTTTGTTGCGACATAATACTATAAGGAATAAGCTATTCTCTTATTTATATATGTTTAGTAAAATATATTATTCAACAAATGGTTATTGGAAAGGATATTCAGCTATTTATAAATTAGCGCAGGCTGCTGGTGTAAGTGAAGACCTTACAAAAAAGTGGCTTGAGAAACAATCGATTTGGCAAATATACTTACCAGCTCCCACATATGTTCCAAGACCTCACTGGGATATATCAAAACCTAATCAGATCCATCAAGCGGACTTATTATTCCTTCCACATGATACTGTCAATAGAAGAACTTACAAATATGCTTTGGTTGTTGTCGACATAGCTTCTAGATACGTTGATGCCGAACCCTTGACATCTAAATATTCTACGGAAGTATCAAAAGCTTTTACTAAGATTTATTCTAGGAAACTAAAATGGCCACAAACATTAATGGTAGATCCTGGAACAGAATTCATGGGTGAAATGAAAAAACATAATATTAAGATTCAAAGAAGTGAAGCTGGTAATCATAGAGCACAGTCACTAGTTGAAAGGGCTAATAGAACTATCTCTGAAAAACTATTTAGTCACCAATATGCTCAGGAAATGATAATGGAAAATGATCGATCAAGAAAGTGGGTTAAGATACTACCTGATGTTCTGAAAACTATTAATAGTTCCGTTAGAAGAATTACTGGTAAAGAACCTATAAAATCAATAAGCTCTAAAGAAATTGAAAATAAAGAAGATAAATATAAAAGGCCTGTTGGATTAGATGAAAAGATATTACCAGCAGGAGTGAAGGTTAGATATTTATATGCTCCAGGAGAACTTGAAGGCGGTGATAGATATAGATCAACTGATCCAATATGGAGTTTAGATATGTATGACATTTCACGTAGTATCATCTCTACAAATCAACCTGTCTTATATTTCTTAATAGCAGGTCCAAAACGAGGTTTCGTAAGAGAAGAATTGCAAACCGTACCACATGATACTGAACTACCACCAAACAGTGTTTTGTGAGCTCATACTATCAATTCATTTTTCGTCTGTACTACCGATTCCTTATAACCGTGTGCTAAAGTATTAATACCATCAGGGCTGATATTTCGTTTATCGTCATCTCTAGATAATGCTACCTTATTGACTTCTTCTGTATAAATTTCATGTAAGTGACTTCTGATTACATTCATCTTTCTCATCTGAGGAATACCATCAAATAAGCATATTTTATAATTGTCAAATGTGATGTCGTTCTTAACAACTGATTTCTTAATACCCTTACACTTCTTCTCTTCTATGCCACAGTATTTGAATGCGTATAATTTTGCCCTCAGTCCAACGAACTCAGTAATGATCTTACCACCTACTTCATCCTTGAACATTCCTATAACTTTTTTATTGACTTCCGTTCCTATACCTGATGGATGATCATTTGGATAGTTACTTGTATCGAAATTTAATAGTATATCGTTTTCTATATCCTTGTAGAAATCGTTTGTTTCTATTTCATACATCAAGCTGTCCGTATCTGTGAAAAGGAGTTTTGCTTTCTCATGATACTTAGGTTTAATATAATTATAGTGAAAGTCATACATTAGCTCCTTACTAATATCTAAGATAGACATACCCAAGTATATTGGTTTGTCAAATACTACCTTTATTCTTTTCATGTGTATGGCTACCAAGTTCTCAGAGAATATAGTTCGATGTTGATAATTTGGTTTGGATACTAACTTCCTTACCTTATTCTCAGATGTAACGAGTTGGATGTCAACTCTATTACGTATGTTTTCCATAGTCTTACCAAAGGTTGAGTTGTTCATCAATTTGAAGAAGTCTTTTTCGAACTCATTCTTAGCTTCCTTACGTAGCTCCGTATTCAAGTTTATATATGGAGCCATCCAAGCACTCTCACTAAATGTTATACCTCTATGGATCTTAGTAATTTTCAATCCTAAGCTCTCATATAGTTTCAGTGCATCATGGTGAACAATGTATTTGGTTTTATTATTCAGATTTGGAATCAATTTCTCTACCTCATTTATCATCAGTCTTTCTGGAGCTAAAGGATAGTCGTTGTGTAGATTTTGATGATCTGTTGGATACTCTAGATCTACTTCTAATATAGAAGGATATTTATACCACTTACTCAACTCCACCTTATTCATCCACTTAAAATTATGTGTTGGTAGTTTCCTACTCATTGCCCACCCATATAAATTATTTGCATCTAGGTATTGAATATATTTCGAGGGCTTCAATGGATCATAATTATCCATGTACTTATTATTAGCCATACTATAGCGGGTCGAAATCATTGATACTCCACCTCTAATACCTTTCTCAACCATATTTATCATATCAATATCATGTAGTAGTTGTAAGTTAATCTTAGTCATTTTCAAACAGGCATCCCATGATAATCCTGGTGATGTATAATACCATGCGGGATCTAGATTATAATTCTTCAAACATACATCTCTAAAGTTCTCAAATACATCTGCCAATAGGATGACATCAGATTTGAGATACGTATCATGATAGTCTTTCATAGATTTCATATCGAAATTCTTCCAAACAGTATTAGCATGTTCATAATCCTCTTTTGAGATCGATGTGCTAGTCAGCTTCGAATAGAAGGCTTCTATTGGTGGAAGACTTGTGTCAGCTAACTTTTCGAAATTATCTACGTAATCATAAGGATAGACTCCTTTCCTCAACAATAAATCTAACTGCTTTCCTTTGTAGAATCTTTTCATATTCATACAACTAGACTTGTCAAGATTACCTACAAGATTTGCTAAACTCATTTGCATAAATTTAAAGCTATCAATGAATCTGATATCTCGTGTAATATTTTTATTCTTTCCATCCTTCACAAAGCTGTCTACAATTATCTTCTTCGTAAATGAAATATACTTCTCATCCGTAGTTGGTATACAATCTATCTCACCTTCCGTTACGCCTAGGTTCTTAATAAAAAGATGTGCATCATATCCAGACAGATTATGAAATACGACAGGAAAGAATTTTGGAATTTGATAATTAATATTACAATCATTATGAGCCGCACCTCTATACTTACCTGTTATATGGCAATGATCCAATACTTTATCACCTACTAACTCTCTACCACAGATATGGCAACTAATGGCTTCCCTATAGGCAATCTCATCTTCTCCTGTCATGCATACCTTCTTAGTGAATTTAAATTTATTATAGATTTCTTTTATAGAATTCTCAAGATGACTTATGAATTTCTGTGCAACGTCATCACCATGAAACTCAGCTGTATATGTAACTAGCTTTGGTTTCAATACATCGTCATCGAAACATTTTATCAAATAGCAAAATCCTGATGGTTTATGCTTCTGGTATTGTTTCGTATAACTCTCACTGTCATTGGGGTTGCAAGTTGATATACTCTCCGTAAAACATTCAAAATCAGCATAGATTACAAATGGTACTCTCATAGATCTATTATAATTCTTGAATTTTAGCATGGTTCCCTTTTTTGGTAGCTCTATCTTAACAGCATCGTGGTCTGAACAATATTCTATATGATTGTTTAGTGATTCCTCCGACTTGAATGAGTTCAAGCATCTATTACAAAAATACGTTTTATGATGATGCTTGTTAACCTGTGATGACAATAGTCTGCTAAGACTCTTAATCCAACAATAATGATTTATATCACCATCTGATATCATTAATAAATTAATGGTTTGGTCTCTATTGAACTTACTAATTCTTAGAGGATATACTTCATTGTTATCGTATCCAAAAACGTTTACTGAATATAGTACATTGTTCCTTTCGAAATGGTCTATCTGTCTTAGTGAAACTGGAAATTCGATATCGCTCCAATCTAACCTTTCTGAATTCTCCTTTAGTCTTTTCGTAATACGTTCATTGTCTCTATTCCTAGGATATGCTGCTTCAGTAACACACCATTTGAAACATTCATCATCCATATTTTTCATATTTATAATTGCTTTCTTTATGGCTAAATCCTTAGGAAGAGGCAAATATGAATTTGCCTTAATAGGTATATGCTTGTCGATGTGTATGTCTAAATACGATACTCTTGCGAATTTCCATCCAGATCCTTCATTTTGGAATGTTTCAATTTTTTCAATTATTTCTTCCATCATGTTATCGAATATATCGGATATGTCTGTTGCTTCCGTAATTATCTCTATTCTAGAATGGAAATTTCCAATAGTAGTAACAGGTGATCCCGTATTCGTGTCTTCTTTCGTGAACTCACATGTGAGTATGAATTTCATCTTTATCGATTTGTCTTGTTGGTTTATTAAATTGATGACTCTTTGTTTATTACTATCAACATAAGTCTTATAATCGATCTCTTGTCCTTCTATTCTGAATGTCTTCAAGAATCCTTTTATTGCAGTCTTGTACTGCCTAGGTTGTGGTCGTGGTTTGTTAGTATCGTATAGTTTATTTATTTCCTCCCTTATTTTTTTGATGCGTTCATCCACTTTCTTATTAGCCTCTGGAACAAGTGATAGGATCTCATCAACGAATGCATTCATAGCATTCTTAGTTGACTTACTAGATGCTTTTGGTTTACTATATGCCACTGGCTTCAAGATCGGCACATTGATTTCGGGTACTTCCATATCCATAACGTTTTGCGCATTGCCACTCATCCCAATAATATCTTAACGCGCCATTCCTTTAAGCCCCTTTCATGTGAGCACATAAATAATCACCTCGAAAACGTGCGCATGGCTGATAAGCACACATGTCAAGCACGCAGTACACTTAAAGATATATCGACCTAGTATAGTACGATGGCGAACAACCGAAAAGCACAAAGCACACGAGCACACAACTGCATTGACATGGTACGCATGGAGGCGCGCATGGTGCGCATGGAGGCACGCATGGAGGCAATGGAGGCGCACATATACCCACCCCTAGCCGACCCCCTATACACAGACCCGCGATTATGTGACAGCCTATTCATAGACCCACCCCTAGTCGACCCCCTATACACAGACCCGCGATTATGTGGCAGCCTATTCATATACCCACCCCTAGCCGACCCCCTATACACAGACCCGCGATTATGTGGCAGCCTATTCATATACCCACCCCTAGCCGACCCCCTATACACAGACCCGCGATTATGTGGCAGCCTATTCATAGACCCACCCCTAGCCGACCCCCTATACACAGACCCGCGATTATGTGGCAGCCTATTCATGGATGACTCAGAATGGGAATCAGAATCAGAATGGGAATCAGAATCAGAATGGGAATCGGAATCAGAATCGGAATCAGAATGGGAATCAGAATCAGATGGTGACTCCCGTGTATGGGATCCATACCCACATACAGACCACCCAAGTGATAATGACGAAGTAGAGGAGTACATCGCGATGCGTGCCCGCAATCGAGGTGCAACTGACACACACATCGAGAAGCGCCACGTGACTGACATAACCTATGAGTGCGCATTGTACTACGATTCATATCTAGTTTTGCCACCACCACTTTATAGTCTTGAGTACGATCCACTCAAGGATGAGCCACCACCTCCCATGGTCAACTACAATCCATACATGGGTGTGCCACCACCACCTTACAGTCTCGAGGACAACCTACCCCTAGGCAAGCCACCTCCTTACACCCCTAGGTACGATCCACTCTTAACCGCATTTCCTGGAATCCACTCTTAACCGGTTTCTTGGAATGACGAGTGCAGTCAAGGTCAAGGTCAAGGTCAACTTCATCAAGAAAAAAAAAGACATTGTGTGACCTTGGCATTCCATTCGTGGGTGTGGTCAATTAGGGCGTGGTCACATTCCTGGAATTCGATTCTAAACCGGTTTCTTGGAAATCCACTTTTAACTGCATTCCTGAATACCACTTTAAACCGGTTTCTTGGAATTGACATTACTGGCGCAATTTATGAATTGACATTACTGGCGCAATTTATGAATTGACATTACTGGCGCAATTTATGAATTGACATTACTGGCGCAATTTGAGTCACGTGATCGAATTCCTGGAATCCAGTTTAAACCGGTTTTCTTGGAATCATTAAATAATATGAATAAATTAACAGTAGGAGGAAAAGGCAGACTTCTGGCGACGCCTTTGTCATATTTTGAATTACTGGCGCTGCGCCAGTATTTCACAATATGTCAAAAACTGCGCCAGAATCGGCCTTTTCCCCCTACTTATGAAAATCTCGAATATGGTATTTTATATGTTGAAAACCATTACCTTCTTAGTTCTCTACCGAAGTATAAACCTTATATATTCACAAGTTTTCTTATTTTTGGCGTTTTTCCAGTCGCATATGAACATTTCGAAATGGTTCGTTTTTCTTGAACACAGAGTTGAACGAGCAATTGTAGTGTTCTTTTAGTGAACTGGATTATGTGTTATTTGGGCTCAGAGAAGTCACTGAAGAATATCAGTCCATGGTGTGAAGTAATAAGGTAATCGTGGTATTTCTTGAACTATGAGAGGTCCCTGAAAAAGAGCTACAATTCACTCCCGCTCGGTGGCCATCTTGATTCACTTTTAATGAAGTGGCTAGTGCGCATGCACTCCGTTTTTCCGCTCTGTCGCTGGGAGCTTGATTTTGAAATCTCTTCAAGGTGTCCGACAACACTTTTCTAAAAATATCCCACACAATACAGCAGTAATCGAGATGAGATAGAATTAAGGATCTATATATGGTTTCGAGAGTATGATGATAAACCTAGGCCTAATAATAATAATAATGAACTTTATTTACCCTCGGTAACTATATATAGCACACTGGGTGCTAGTTTGACTGAGCCGATAATTAATGATAATATAATAACTAAGAGAGCCACATAGTTAGAGAAAAAAAGGGAAAAAACTATGCTAAAACTATAAAAAACAAATATCTATATATACATATATACATATATGTATTTAAAAATAATATAAAAAGATATCTAAAAAACAATTAGAATTCATGTTTTCGAATCAAGTTTTTAAAACGTTTTATGTTGGCAGCCGATCTCATTTCATCTGGGAGACTGTTCCAAATTTTAAGTCCCATATATCTGTGATCTTAGCCCGTAGGTAGTGGTTCTTGGCTTAGGTAAAGTCAGAATGTCAATACTTCTAAGATTATAGCTAGCTACACGCAATTTAAATAAGTCCTTTATATACTGTGGCGATTGATTGTGAAGTGATTTATAAACTAGTAATGCAATGTCTTGATTTATAAACTAGTAATGCAATGTCTTGATTTCTGAGAGTATAGGGTGATGTCTTTCCAGCCTTCTTTAGTAATGTGTCATAATCGCTAGATCTGTCTAGGAATACACTTCTCAATTCTCTTTCATTTAGCTTTTCTATTTTATCCGAGCCACGTTTCTAACAAAAATGCCACACCGTAGAACAATAGTTTAAACGGGATAAAATAAATGAGTCGTAAAGTTTATTTTTGCATCAAAAGGAACAAGACGTTTAAGCCTGTTCAAGACTGCAATTTGTCTACTAATTTTGCGACAAAATTTCGCAATATGTTCATGAAAGCTCAGTTTGTCGTCAATTGTAATACTCAACAGTTTTATAGACTTTTCTTGTTTAAGTTGTTTGTCATCAGCTGGAAATTGAAAATCGGCTGACTGTCCAGCAGGAGCTAATCCCAAACTTTGAAACTTGTTTGGGTTCGCCTTAAGCGAGTTTAGAAGAAACCACTTTAATGTTAAATCAAGTGTCTTGAATTATACGGGGGCATTCATTGCTGAAGTTGGTTGTCATCAGCATAGATGTTGAGTTCAGCTTTAGTCACGTTGAAGTGTAAATCATTAATAAAAATGTTACAAAGAAGAGGACCCAAAACAGACCCGTGTGGGATTCCTCTCGTGACTGCCGCCCAATCAGAGAATTTATCGAGAATTTTAACCCGTTGTCGTCGTCCAACCAGGAAGCTCCTTATTAAATGTATGCTCGTTGGGGATAGGCCATACGCATCTAGTTTAGCAAGGAGTAGATCGTGTGGTAAACTATCGAAGGCCTTGCTTAAGTCAAGTGATACAATTAACTCCTACGCGACGTTTGGCGTCAATATTATATTTCCAATTTTCTATTAAGTCAATTAGTGCTGTATCACAACCATGGTGCTTGCGGAAGGCTGACTGAAGGCCTGAAGATACCTTTTTAGAAACTTTTTCAATTTGCTCCTGCCAAGATAAGTCTTCATCAATAGTTATACCCAGAACTTCACTACACGATAGTGATAGTTCATGGATCTGACAGCAGGCCAGCTTCAACACTTTCTCTCGGTCAGGAGTACTTTAAAAAATTAAGGAAAGAAAATTGATCTTGCTGAAAAAGCAGAGAAGATCTAGATAGTTATAAGGATTTAAAACTAAAGATAAATGAGCCCAATAATACAAAAACCGAGTGGAAATCTGAACACTGGCACTAATATTTAAAATTCATGGGCCAACACGACGTTTAAACAACGACCAGACTTGTAAAATACACCTGTAAACGTTTTATCGAATTGACCTAATTAAGGTTGACAATTCAGCTGACGTAGAATAGCCCACTTTCGTGGGATCTTCTCTGCTTCACTTGTCACGCACAAAGGATTCGTTATGAGGTTCCGTGGTTAATTAAATATATTATATTCTCGGACAATAGAATAAATTTAATTTACCACGGAGCCTCATAATGAAATCTTTGTGCGTGACAAGTGAAGCATATATCGAAAATTGGCTATCGCTAATTATGTTCACAATAATTAAGTCATGTTTCTTGGCTACTCAAAGAACCATTGCATTTCATTCAACAGCTCCCAAGTTTATAATTCTAAAGACCTGAAGGAACTTTTAAAACATTGCCCAGAATGGCAGGACATATCGATATGCACATCTCATTAACTTCTGAAATCAGTCACGCGTCAAGCTCATTAACTGCTGAGCGGGAGATTCAAATACAGAGAAAATGGCCGAATCTGAGTCAGGTAGTCTGATAAAAGTAGCTACTGGTGTTTTTCCTTTCATTTCACATAAAAGTCAACATCGGCCTTTTATTAAAAGAACACCAATTGACGTTTAGGTACAGTTTTTTAAAGTCTCCTCTTTAAAAAAAACCTACTATGTGTTCTTTCTGAATAAAGGCAACTTTTATTTCAGTTTTATATGAAGAAGTCTGAACAGCAAACTTCTTAGTCTTTTTTTCTCGTCAAGCGCGAAACTTTCAAAAAAGTCAACATCGGCTTCTGGTAGCCATAGAAATAAACTTTCAAATGATATGTTACTCTTTTAAATTGGTTGGAGAAAACCTACTATGTCATTCAATGAAAGAAAATTGTTTTACTAAAACGTGATTCCTGAGGATTTATTATAATTATAACTACAAATGAACTCCTACTTGTCATGGAGGTGACACGTAAGTACTCCCTCTGGGAATAGACAGGGAGGAGCGCGAAATTTAACTTGATTGGTGGGAAATGCGTTGCTAAGAAACTATGAACTTCTGCCGGTAGGGCAAGACTGGTGCATTTGAGTTTATCATTATAACGCATCTGCGATCTTGACTGATAACACATGAATAACACATCCGAATACGATGTCCATAAACTAGGACACGGATAAGCTTGAATAACATCTCATTTTAAAGCTACATCTTCCAATAATCTGTATTCAGACTTATTTGCGATGCGATTTGAACACCATTGGGAGAAAATTTAGAACGAGTTGGAACACTGTCATCCGTTTTGCCTACGGCTTTTTACCGCTTCGTCAACTAGCTCTGTTTGAGGGTGATTTTGTGGATCCGATTTTGTTTGACTTCTAGTACACTGATAAGCTTGAATACCATCTGATTTTAAAGCTACATCTTCCTAGGAATCTGTATTCAGACTTATTTGCGATGCGATTTGAACACGATTAGGAGAAAATTGAGAAGGAGTTGGAATTGCCGACCGGATATTTTTACCGCTTCGATGCGAGTGGTGTTTGAACGCCTGGGAGAAAATTGAGAACGAGTTGGAACATTGTTTTCCGTTTTGCCGACCGGCATTTTTCCCGCTGCGACGTGAGTTGCATGAACACAACAGCTGTAGCTCAGTTTCTTTGTGAGTGATTTTGTGGATCCGATTTTGTTTGATTTCTAGGGCACGGATAAGTTTTAATAACATCTCATTTTAAAGCTACAGCTTCCTAGAATCTGTATTTAGAATTATTTGATGCGATGTTATCACGCTGTGAAAAAATGAGAGCACGAGTTTTAAGACGAAGGGCTACCTGGTTTTACGAACTTCTATTGAATTGACTTTCATTGAACAATATGGCGGTCTTTCAAATAATGAAAACCAGAATCAACACTGTTTAGAACTGTTGAAATAAAGCGTTGGATCCAAAGCGTTTCTTGGTTTTACACTCGCACTGAGCAATCAAACCAACTATCAGAACGGTTTGCCTTTGAGCTAATTTTGTATACGGTACGGCATGACCAGGGAATTACAATTCCCAGAACAGATTTCCTTTCAGCCAATCATATAGCCAACATCTAACTCATTGAATTTCTAATGATATAAAAAAAAATGATGTCCCTCGAACAAAGGCCATTCTGCACGATGAGTAATATTAAACTACAGAATTGAAAGAACTTGTGAGAATGTATATGGTAACTAGTATTATGTATACTCCTACGGGAAGCACATGAATGAGTACTTGCCAAAGGAAAAGTTACACGTATGGTACCGACAGGTACAATATTTTTTTAACATATGACCATTTTAAAATGGCAAAACAACAAACACGGAAATCGTGCAAGGCCGGACTGCTTTTCCCGGCCTGTTCACGTCAAACGCGTACGGCCACTATCACGTGACTTTCGTAACGATTCGTGAACGTAGCAAAACACGAAGGAACCAGTGCGCCAATCACAGGAGCAAGTAAAAACATCAATGAACCAATCACGAACTGAAGTAATTCACGATTGGTTTTACTTCAACCAATCACGAGGCAAAGTAGATACAATCATGGATAACTAACCAATCAAATTACGTTTCGAAACTCGATTGAAAACCGTTCTATGCAGGATCCCATTCCTCGTGAGATTCAGTAGAACTTTACTTACTTGAACGCTTCAACGACAACTCTATCAAATCCCTCGATGCCTTCGTAAATCTTGCTGAACTGCAACATAATAGATGTTCTCATAATTCTTCAACTCGCGTACCGGGTATACCAGCGCTATCACGAACAAATCACAGTAACGACACATTTTGTGTATTCTTGTGTCACTGTTCTTTGCAAATATACTTAAAAACATATACCATACATCGATTTTCAATTTCTTACTTTATGTAATATTTCAAAGCCTCCAATTCGGACTGGACGGAATTTCAAGTCCTCGCAATTAGTTCCAGTCCGAGGCGGAAATGACATATCATTGTCATTAATTATTCGGGAGGGTGTTGTTTTTATTCCGGGTACAGGTTGACAATTGATTTGTTCATCATAATGAAGCAGTTTATTGTTTCTTGTCATTTGGGACTTCAATGTTCCAGTTATAAATTCAAATTCAAAACTGAATTTTGTAAGTTTGGCGTCATTTGGATTAGAAAGTTTGTACAAGAAGTAGGCGACAAGAAAGGTTGTCGATATCCTGGTCGAACGCTCTATCAGGTTGTGGCCTGTCGTAAACGACATCTAGAGTCAAAAAACCGGAGCGATGTCAATATGTTGGACAAATCCAATCTGTGGTGAGTTTACCAAGCTAATTGCTGTGACTAACATTTAGTATTACTAAATTCGAAAATTAGCGAGAGTTGAATGTCAGTCTAAATAACCCATTTTTTTGTAGCTTCACTTGATTGCATTTAAAATTTACTGTAGAGTTTTATATATTCATATATGGTATAGGAGTACTTTGAGGCAATTTGGATCAGTCCAAGGACTGAATTAATTTTGTTCCAGTCCAAGGATTGGATCAAAATTAATTCAGTCCTTGGATTGGAACAAAACTAATTCAGTCCTTGGACTGGAAAAATTGGTTGAATGTACTCCTGGGAGTTCTGGGAGTACTTTCGGGGTTTAAAGGTTCGTCATGTGATCGAATTCTGGGCACGTTGTTGGTTGGTTACCTCGTGAATAATTAATGAGGATGAGATATCATATATAGAAAACATTTTGCAGTACGTCTATCCTATTATAGATGCACAGATGACGCTACAATGCGAAGCGAACAAAGACCCACGGGAAATGAAATATATTTCTTTTTTCAATAATTAAACGTTCGCAACAAAATATAGAGTGCACGTGACTAACTCACGTCACTGTGCTCTAATAGATCTTAGCATAATAATCCAGTCGCCGTCTATTGGCAAACTCGCCATATGATTGGCTAGCCAGGCGCCGTCTATTGATCGATGGTCGACCGTGCAGACAAAAATCACTTAGAAAATGTTTTCACAGTTTTCACAGTTTTCTCGATCGCTAAGTTTTAATAGAACGGTGGCTTGGTTATGCTAAAAGAATTCTGACTTCTCACTCTTGGTTTCTATCGACTTTGATAGTTGACTGCACCCCTCGCCAACTGTCTGCCGATAGAAACCTTGAACTCGCAGTCTAATTGTTCAATAGCTATGACCATCAAAGCGCGCGATTCGCAGGGGGGATGCCGGTTGGTGCAGTGGTAAAACACTCGCCTCTTACCGGTACGGTCCCGGGTTCGATTCCCGGCTCGGGCACCGTATGTGAGTTAGGTTTGTTGTTGATTCCTTATCTGCATTCGAGTGTAGTGTGTCCAAAACAGTTAATGTAGTGGGGAGTGTGTGAGGAGTAAAAGAAGGCCGCCACCAGCTTTAAGCTGTAATACTCAGCCTGCTATAACAAATAAAATATTCATTTATTTATTTATTTATTCGCATTGTTTATTGTATACTTGTTTTTAATACAACATTTGATCTACGCGTTTCCCATGAGTGACAATGCTTTTAACATAAAAACATAAAACGCGATGAGCTCAACGTTTTCAGTCAATGACATTACGCGTTCTTGGGATGTTCATGTAATTTATATCATAAACTCCCATAAAAAGAGGATACAATTGATACCAATGGTTTTACATTGTTGTCCTACTTTGTTACAACAGGATGATTCTCCTACCTCAACTTCAAACTCCTTGGCCAATGCTTTGACTTCCACAGAAGACGTATCTTCCAGTTCCTTCGTGAACGTTTCTTCTTCCATTTTAATATCCATGTCAATTATGATCGGCACTAAAAATTAAAACATTTGATCGACATTACGCAAAAATAATTTATACGAAAATTGCACGCATTGTTACTTACAAAAAAGCAGCAAATCCAATCCCTATTTTGTTATTACAGCGCGACGCCCAAATGCATGACCACCTTTAACGCATTCGCATACTTTCGTGAACGTGCTAGTGCAATATTATCCAATCACAAACAAGCGGCTCATCATTTGTGGTTTCGTTTGTTTATTTGATGAGCCGCTTTTGCGGGCTTGGTATATAACGTGTTACAAGATACAATGATACGGAGATACCAAGATACAGTGATACGGTGATACGGTAATACAGTGATACAGTGATACGGTGATACGGTGATACAGTGATACGGTGATACAGTGATACAGTGATACGAACATCTCAAATTTCCTTTTTTTTGAGCGGACGCGAAATGGCCCCGCTTAATTACAGGTTTCTGTATGAAACGGACTGTTGTATGGATCACTTGAGCTCTTGTAGCCGTGGCGTGACGCTAATTTAACGGTATTATCTTTCAGCATGACTGCTTTGTCTGACTATTTTGTTATTTAATGTTAACTTTTGAACGTTACGCATTTAACATTGAACCACTTTATTGCCCTTGTTGAAGAAACGTTTTTGCAACACAAATACGAAATTAACGCTGAAAGCTTTATTCTCATTGGCAACTAGATTTAGGGACGGACCATTTGAAAAATGATGGAGAGAGGGCCCGGTTTTTTTTGTTCGAATTTTTTTTTACGACTTCTCAGTTGCTACAATATTTTTTTTCTGGCATCAGAACCTTGCACGATTTATTTTTTAAGTTTCACCCTTGCTTGATTTGGGGGCGGGTTTTGAAAATTTTCCGCGATCTCGTTTCTCCGATCTCAAAAGCTCCAACTCCAAAAATATTTTATGGTTGCTTTGTCGCATTTCGGAGGAATCGTATTACAAAACCGTGCTGGGGAATTTCAAAATTCGATTTGGTTTAACATGCTTTCGGTTAAAATCCGACTAGATATAAGGGTAGATATGCGGGAAACACCGTCAAG
Organism: Actinernus sp. WN-2022; assembly: GCA_030867875.1. Taxonomy (NCBI): domain Eukaryota; kingdom Metazoa; phylum Cnidaria; class Anthozoa; order Actiniaria; family Actinernidae; genus Actinernus; species Actinernus sp. WN-2022. The sequence continues at coordinate 9,140,520 of JAOWCC010000936.1, read as the reverse complement.
AGCTCTCTTTTTAGAATTTCCCAATTCCCCAACAAATTTTTGTTTTGCAGCAGAGATATTAATTGACATTGTGTAAAAATTCAGACAAATCGAATCAATTCTTCTTGAGTTAGAGCTTTTTAAAAACTCTATTTTGGTTGAAAAGCGTAGAAAATAGCCCAAGATTTCCCGAAAATGCAATGTTGATTTCCGATCAAAGCTACGCGCCGCATCGAGAATATTTTATAGCCGGTTCTAGTTTTCTTATGACTTGAAAATGGAAAAGATGAAAGGTCCTAACCTATAAATGACAAAGGAAGGGTACAGAAATCAAAGGCCTTAAATGCCAGTGACAGCGAAACAGCACGGCAAATAGCGATACCGTGGTGTTGGTTTCAAGCGATTCAGAGTTTTAATATGTTTCCATCTAAGCTTTCTTGGAAACAAATCTTCTCTCGGCTGGTTCCTATCAATTAGATGTGGACCACTCGGCACTCTGTCTGAACTTGTCGGGTTTTGCGAGGCTCGTAGTCGTATGCATTGTTTGGCCTTGTTTTGCTTCTTTCCAAGCTAAGGGCATCCTGCTGGAGCTTAGCCCTGCTGGAGCATTTAGCCCTGCTTGCTTTTTGGAAGACATAAGGCCAACAACCCATGGATCGGGGCTGGAAAAACGTTTCTCAATAAACATGAAATGAATTTATGCTACCTTTCGTTACGGGCGAGTGAGCACATGTCATGTGTTAATTGACTTGCTGTCAATCAAACAGAACTTTTTACTTCCGGTTAAAAACTTCCTTTTGCGTACTGATTTTTTTTAAACAGTTTTTGGTATGTGAAAAATTGCTGCCAAAACTTAGCTTGAATTACAGCCGTCTCCTCCGGTTCGGAGGAACGAACCAGAGGAGACGACTGAAACTGATTCAGGCTAGCAAAAACTACATTTCTGTGGGAAAGTATTTCCCCTCCATTATTGAAATTTTAAAGGAAATTTGAGATCTTCGTATCACTGTATCACCGTATCACCGTATCACCGTATCACTGTATCACTGTATCACTGTATCACTGTATCACTGTATCACTGTATCACTGTATCACTGTATCACTGTATCACTGTATCACTGTATCACTGTATCACTGTATCACTGTATCACTGTATCACTGTATCACTGTATCACTGTATCACTGTATCACTGTATCACTGTATCACTGTATCACTGTATCACTGTATCACTGTATCACTGTATCACTGTATCACTGTATCACTGTATCACTGTATCACTGTATCACTGTATCACTGTATCACTGTATCACTGTATCACTGTATCACTGTATCACCGTGTCACCGTATCACTGTATATTAGTATCTCCGTATCATTGTATCTTGTAACACGTTATATACCAAGCCGCTGTTGCGTGGTCATACATTTGCACGTCGCGCTGTAATAGTAGCCTGTAAATTACTCTCCCCCTTCAGTTTGTCATTGTCTAACGACATAGTAAGGTATAAACACCATCACCACTTTCTGTAATTACAAAAACCTAATTCGACCGCAAGTAGTTATTTTACAAGTATTTATCTAAGTGCTGAATTTGCACGCTAAACCGCATTGTTTTGCGAAAAAAATGCCTAATAATCTAAGCAAAAAATCTAAGTAACAAAAATGTTTAAAAGCTGTAGCAAGGATTGATATAATTGGCTGCTTTGTCTTCTACTCTGCTATAAAGCTAGCCTGCTATGCAGACGTATTTTTTCACTCATAAATTCGAAGAAAAAAGTAACGTCTGCTTACCCGAGCGCTTAATTAGTTTCCAATATGCACACCCCATTGTGTTATGGACCAATCAGATTTTACCTTCCATATCCTGGAAAGTGACGTAATGTTGCATTTAAAAGGATTCAGATAATACATTTGCCATTGATCAATCCGCATAAAAGAGTGTTCACTGGCGCGCCAATTCACTAAAATTCTAACAATGGCTTTGATTGGGCAGAAAAATAAAACAAACGTGATGACGTCGTGCTTGCATATTGGAAACTAATTAAGCGCTCGGATAAGCATACGTTACTTTTTTTCTTCATATTTATGTGTGAAAAAATACGTCTGCATAGCAGGCTACTATAAAGCTAGCGTCCACTCGAAACGATACTTCTTAAACAGCCAAAAGTATTTTCCAATGAGTACCAACGAATAAAAATAGCGAGTTTTATTATATAGCTAGGTAATCCTTGAGCTATGATTGATCAATTTACGGTCCATAACTCCCGTACGGACCTTCCTCCCATTTCCGGTCTCCAAGAAAAGGAAGAAGCTAGTATATAATAAACATATTATTAACCTTGAGGGCTCGCCTGTACCGTAAGTTACGGTTCCTCATTTTACCCCAGGTTTGCGCTGAGACTTTTATTTCTGCGTCAGGCATCATATTTGACGTTTTAAATGCCAGAAAATACCGGATTAGAACTTATCTAGATTCCTTTGTTGAGGTGATGACAAATTCTGAATATAAAAAAGATGCTTTTGCATGATTCCGTTTCACTAGACACTAGCTTCTCCATGCTTGTTTAGAACTGCGTAAGGCAGCCGAGAGCCGGAGGGCTGTTTAGGCCGGTATCTTACGTTGCAAATACTGAATTCGAAAAGGTGCTTTTAACTTAATTTCACTGGACACTAGCTTCTCCATCCTTGTCTTGTTTCTGTGCAAAGAAGCGAGTCTAGAGCTTCTCGCTCGTGTATTTCTTCTCACTTAAATTTTCTAGTTAGCAGCCCACTCTGAATTAATAGAGATTTAATTGACTGACTCGAACCGAAACGGCTCTTACTTTTTTATATACTTCAATGGTTAATGTACTTTTTCTCACCGGCATTTGAAAAACTTGAATAAACAACAACTGACCTTCCGGCTCTGACTCTGTATTTGATAGCACTTTGGACAGTACATTTTTCAGACTTGGTCTAGAACATATGGTTCATTATAAATGTTCTTCTTAAGAATAAAATCCGTAAAATCGAATTTATGAAATATTATTCAGATACAAACTTAAGACCCCAGGTAAAATATTAACTGATCGAAATTTGAGGGATGTAGCTGTGCTGGGAATTTTCCCGCAGACTTTAACTCGTTTTTACAGACAAATGTATGGAAAACTGAAAACACTATTGCACGCTTCCCAGCACAGCTACACCCTCATATTTCGATCAGTCGCGCGCGTTGTTTGGAGACATATTCCGGGTATGAACACACCGATCGAAAAATAAATAAAGGGACATACTTTCGACATTTCGGAAGAGGAATATGTGCAAGATTTCGAGGTATTTTAATTTCGCTGTCCCAGAAAAACGCGCAACAAGCCAAACTACTGATAACAATCTCATAAAAAAAAATGGAGGGTGTTTTGATTAAAAAAAAATATTTGACAGTTGAAACCTCAGCTTAGGCCCATCACATAAATGGCGTCCAATCTAAATAGGTATTGTCCTGGAGACTTTAGCCTCGTGTTCATGTTGCCACACAAATGTTTTCACATGAATGTGAGACTAAAGATTCCTAAACAATCATATTTATAGCCAATCCATCAGCATCATCAGTTTGCAATACTTACCATTTACAACTAAAGTAAAGCTGGCCTCAACACTTTTTTGTCTGTTCTGTGCAATACAACTGTATGGTCCTGAAGCCTCCGTTTGCACATTGTCAATCATCAGTTCTCCTGTAACGACTGTCTTGTCAGTTGAAACTTTGGTAACAGTTGGCGCGATTTGTTCTCCATTCCTTACCCACTTAATAGTTGGTGTTATTAAGCTCGATGCAACACATTTAAGTGTGATATTTCCTTCAGCAGTAACTGTGAACTGTTCTCCGCCATTTATTATCGCTAGGTCCGCTATAACAAATTCGTATTGTACAAAGTTAATATCCTAAATATATAGACATTCCTTCACATAAGCAACAAACTGTGGCGTAGGGAGGGGAGCGAGGGGGAGCAGCCCCCCTCCCTCTGCCCAGACCAAGAAGAGAGATTGACAGAAGTCATCAATGAAAATGTCCCAGAATTCATAATTTTGCCTCCCCCTCTCCCAAAAATGAAAATATCCCAGAATTCATTATTTTGTCCCCCCCCCTCAATTTTGTAGGACTTCCCTACGCCGCTGAGAAGCTAAGCAAGACACTATTCGCACTCTTATACACATTTACAGTCGAAACAGGTCAAGCATTCCTCCCTAGAGCCAGAACTGAATCAGTGAAGTTCGTTATTCGAAATTTGATTTCATTCTTCGTTTCAAATTTCCATTGTTGAAATGAAACTTGCAAAATTCAAAAATGAGCCTAAATGCAAATGAATCTCCTTCGCAGCCATTCTTGGGAGCTAGCATCTGCGTCACAACACTAAGAACGGCTGCGAAGGTGACTACAATTCAAATACGCTATGGGCTTTTATCGCACGGCGGCCATGTTGAGTCCCAGGAGAAAAAAAAACCTTTGTTTTCGTCCGGTAAACTCGTTCTGAAACCAACCAGTGCGAGGCTACCGGGGCCAAAACTATTGTTTTATCCACGATGGCCGAACTGCGATAACAGCCCATGGAATGAGATGCACAAGCCTTTTGCACATCAATATAATCAAAATTCGATTGGGGATCAATTTGAATATTGCAAGTCTCGATTTAACAATGGAAGTTTGAAACGAAGAATGAAATCAAATTTCATTTCTGGCTCTACCGAGGAACGCTTGACCTGCTTGACTGTAAACCTCACACAATAAATGAACGAAATAATGACTGGGCGAGTGAGTGAGAAGATGTTGAATGGTTTTGTTTATGTAATCCATTTTTTCAGTTGCATCTGTTTACCCTAGCTAAAAACGAAAGTTTGCTCTCGATGCGTATCCCAAGGTCAGTTAATACTGGAAATATGTGCTGGAACTTATTTTTCTGTTTTCAAATAGTTTCTTCATTAGCTTTGATCTGAGACATTTTATCCACACAAATACGCATCTGAAAAAAAAAACAATACGAAATCAATAATCCTAAAACGAATTGTTTAAATGTGCAAGGTGTTCTAACTTACTTTCGACATCCACGAGGGCTCGCTCCACATTAACTGCCCCTGCTCTGTTAACTGCTCGGCATTTGTAGTAACCAGCATTAGAAACTCTAACATCAGGGATATTGAGCATTAAAGCAGTTGATTGGTTATTTCCAGTCTGAATAACCGTTTCATCCTTGTACCATGTGATATTCGGGAATGGATCAGCATACACGTCACACTTGAGTTGAATGGCTTGACCAAGTTGTAGAATAGAACCTCTTAAGGGATTGATTACTCGTGGAGGCACTTTAACATAAGGTGATGAGAAACTTTTTACTATTTACTAAACATATAAGAAATACCATAACAAAACAAAACAAAACGAAAACAGATACAAACGTATTATTCCCACTTTCCTGGTCTAAACACGTCTCTAACGTTCACGCTCTTACCATCAACTGTCAGCGTTGCGGTTTTCGTTGTCTTTCCAGCTTTACTTATCGCGGTACAAACATATTGCCCTTCATACTCGGCGGTGTTCTTGACATTTCTAATGGTGATTATCTCGTTGTACGACTCAGGCTTAGTTTGTCCCCCAGGGAACGTCCATTTAATAACGGGGTCAGGAATACCGGTTGCATTGCAGAACAACTTTACATCACTACCTTCATTGGCGATCTGGCTTATGGGAGCAACGTCTATTCGAGGTTTAACTGAAATGAAAAGGAAACATTAAAACTTCAGTTTCAATACCAAACCTAAAAATGAAAAAATGAAAACACCGTTCATTGAAAAATAAAAAGTCGCTTAGCACTTGAAAGGCGAGAATCGACATAATTCATTAGATAAAATGTGTGAAAACAATTTGACGTGAGTGTGTAACGCATGGTCGGTGAACAGCTAAATATTATGATTTATTTCGTTCAATAATGTTATCTAAAACTTATGTATATTTTTTTTAATATATGGAAGATTTAACAATTCGCCTTAAGTGTAATTAAGACTTAAATTTCAATTTACTTCGAAAAAAAAATTGCATCTAGTTTGGGAGAGTAGGCTTAATTAATCACTCCATTGGCACGACCAAGTATGTAGTCAAACAAAACATATATATTAGACCAAAAGGGATAAACGAATGCATACTCGATCATCATTAGACTGGATGTTAATTAAAACACGAATTTAAGGTTAATTTTGTATGTTTTACGTGATATAACAATTTTGAGGCTTACAAATGACTTCCACTGTATTTCTGACGGTAACATTTCGAACCCCATTTTGAGCTTCGCACGTATAATTGCCAGCTTCCTCGAATGTAACTCCTTGTCCACTTCTCATCAGGAAAATCTCCTTGCTAATGTTCATTGGAGATATTTCTGCTTTAACTATGAGTGTGTTGTTCTGGTTTGCTTGTGGTACTCCATTCTTCTTCCAGCTCAGTTGAGGTCTTGGTAAACCATGACCGTAGCAGCCTAAAGACACGTTAACTTGACCTACATCTAGACTATACGGTGTTGGTGATGAAATCTGGATCTCTGGAATGACTGCATAAAAAACATATCAATGAAACATTATGCATATATAATTATGCTTGTAGATAGATACGTCTTTATCTATAGATAAGGTCTTCAAACAATGTATTAAGGAAATATAAAGACGTTAGAGTTTAGAATTTAATGGTTATGGTTTTCGAAAATTTTCCTTCAAACGAAAACTCTTTTTCTGCATTAACACTTAATAGTATCATTCTTCCCTTGTTCTGTAAATATGGCGCAAAATGGCCTTATCGAAAGCCAATAATCGATCCCCCTGTTCATTTCTTAAAGGGCAACTGCACCTTAAAATCAACCCAATGCATATGTCTACACAAAGATGTATTCGAAAGTAACAAGTTCTACTATTTTATTGTGTTGTGCGTCTATGAAGAGAAAATCTGAAACCTACCTCACAACCTCCGCTATGTACAGATGGCTCAAGTCAGCAGTTTGCCCGACACTGAAAACCTGAACGGTTTCTAATTGGGAACCCTTGTGTTTTCTTTTTACTGGAGGTGCTTTTCCTTGCTGTGCGTGACGTGCAGTATGGGGAAATTTGCACTGAATCGAGCCGCCACACAAGCTAGATTTATCGAATTTGAAAACTAATCGAGCAACACATAGCAATAAATTAGCAGAACTAATTTATTTTGAATGCATCTTTGTATAGTCGTTGGGTTAATTTTAGGATTCATTTCCCCTTTAAAGAGAACCTCGGCTGAAAAACAATGTTTGTTCTCAAGTGTTTGTTATGGATGCCTAAGTCTACTGTTATGTTTGTCTCTAGTACATTGTTCACTAGATGTCATTTATGCATCGATATCCCTCTCGATAAAACTCATTTGAATTTCCTGCGCGCCGCCATCTTGGATCTCATGACGTCACAGTGTTGCCCCTATTGTTGCACAACGAAAGAGATTTTGATTTCTGACAGATAGAAAACAATATGTAAAAATTGACAACATTTGAATCAACTAAGAAACCAGTATTATGTGGTGTGCCCCACGGGTCAACCCTTGATCTCCTTCTCTTCCTTCTCTATATTAATGACTTCCCTAATTTATCAAACAAACTATCTTTCAGAATATTTGCCGATGATACCAACTTATTTTATTCTAGTAAAAATTTGAAAACGTCATGAATGAACTACTCCAAATATACACTGTAATAATACTGTAATAATATTAAATTGTCGATTATTAAAAAAAAATATGCTCGGTAAATAACCAAAGAAAAATGTTATTAATTTTAACATCAATAAGATAAGTCGTAAAAATTACATCAAATACTTAGGTGTTTTTATTGATGAGCATGTCAACTGGGAGCCCCAAATAACACATGTGACTAGCAAAATATCTAAAATCATAGGTATCATTAATAAACTTAGACACTATATTAATCTACGAATGCTTGAATGGCTTTACTATACTCTAATTTATCCATATCTTAGGAATATCACCCTGGGGTAATACATACAAAACAAAGTTAAACAAAATATTAATAAAACGAAATAAATGTATTATTAGCATTTTCTTTGCTCAGTCTAGAGAAAACAACATCACCTTATAATAAACTACTAGACATACTACAACTTGAAAACATCTACTCTTTAAATATATCTTGTTTCATTCATAAACTAAGTAACAAATTGAAAATCCCTTCTGCCTTTCAAGGCTTCTTGACACCGGTATCTGAGGTCCACTCATACAACACCAGATATGCGTCAAAACAAAATTTCCATCGAACTACAGTTCGAACTAATTATGCTATTCACACCTTTAAATAATCAGCTACAAAAGCCACCTAAAAGCCATCTCCCTTACTCAGTTCAAGAATCAATACAAAAAATATTTATTAAATCAACAAAACTGACATATTATTAGCACTATATTTGTGTCTACCTTACCATTATTATTTTGTTGCCGTTGTTGTTATGATAAATATTATAAATATACATATATGTAGTACATAAATAGATATAGATGAGTGTGTGTATATATGTTTATATATTGTACAAACATCTGTATTTTGTTCTCTCTTTTCCTTCTCTTTCTCTCTATCTTTTGTTCCTATTTCATAATATTTACACAAGTATATGTATGTAGTAATTTTCTTCAATATTCGTACAACTTTACTATAGGCAGTGACTAACTCGAAAGCTTTTGCCACTTTGATCACTGCACACACTTAAACAATAATTCAACCTACGTTACCTCTCATGATTGTATCTTAGCTCTATCTTATCTATACGTTTCTCTTTTCTTTTTAATATATGTAAATTGAATAGTGTAAATAAACTTGAACTTGGCAACACTATGACGTCATAAAATCCAAGATGGCGACGCACAGGAAATTCAAATGAGTTTTATCAACATGAAAATTGGTGCATAAATGACATCTAGTGTACACTTGACTGGAGACAAACACAGAAACAGACTTAGACATGCATAACAACACTTGAGAGCCAACATTGTCTTCAGTCGAGATTCCCTTTAAGATAAAACAGTATTAGCGAGAAAGTGAGAAAATGTTCTGTTTTGTGTCTTCATAATAAATTATCCACTCCTGTACATGTACGTCTAATGAAACGTGAAATAGACGAGTCGATTTCGAGGTAGAAAATCGATGATACATACAGTATACAGTTAGGATCCCAGGCAAAGATAGAACGCTTTGCTGAACAACGTTGCTTCCACTACACGAATAATTTCCTTTGTCTGTTCTGAGAAGGTTGATTCGTAGCGCATAAGTTGTTCTTGCTGGGCCTCCTGTTGTTAAGAGTGACATTCTCGCGTTGCTGTCAATGTTGAGAACCGCACCGTCTTTAACCCAGTTTACATGAGGAACTGGATGGCCTTCATAATCACACTGCAGTTCGATAACGTCACCCTCTATTTTAAGTATATCTGATGGCGAAGATAGAAGCTTTGGAGGATCTGAAAGAAACATTATGGAGATAAGGGATACATGGACAGAGAATTAAACAAAGGTACTTAGCGGCGATGAAAAAAAAGCAAATAAAAGAAATATTATTAAAAGTTACCAGTAGATTAACAAAAAGGAAATAAATATCCCGTTCCGATCCCAAACGAATAGTTTCTGCTGTTTCTTATTCATCATTCCTGTTCCTTAGCTCCTTAATACTAGCTAGAAATATTTCGCACGCAATGCTAATCGGGACTAGACATTAAAATAAGTTACTTAAGGGCCCATTGACATATCCCATTGCTATGCAACACCGTTGCTATGCTCGCAGGAGCAGATGGCATTTTCACTTCCGGTTTATGCTAGCCTGAGAAAATAGCTGACTCGGCCCATGCACCTTATTCATATCTCATGCCCGCGCTGTAAGAACTCTGGTAAAAAATCGCACCAGAGCGAGACCAGTTGCCTCAAAACCGCAAAATCGGAGTTTGACAGGAATATTGTATATTCTGTCGTACCCAACTGTTATGTTTTTTATTGTCATTAGGAAATTAACGTTGTTTTCCGCCATCGACTATAGATATTGCTCTTCCTATAGCAAACTGGGACAACTGGCCTCGCTTTGATGCCTTTAAGAATAAAGTCAATACTACTCTATACTACTTTACTCAAACTACTCTTGAGACAAGCGGCATGTTTGATATTGGTATCGATGTTGGCTTAGCACCTTGGTGTTCTACTTACAATATACTGTCAGCAAGCCAGCTGATGACACAATGCTTCTCACGATATTTGTAGCATTACAGCTGTAATTCCCTTCATCCATCCTACTCACATTAGCTATTGTTAATTGTGTTTTTGCATGAGTATATCGTATATCATTCTTGAGAGGTAAACCATTCTTTAGCCACTCGATAACTGGGTATGGATTTCCTTCCAAAGTACAAGATAGATTCACAGTGTTCCCTTCTATCACTGTGGCTTTTGGATAGGTTAAAAAGTTTGGAGGATCTGCAAAAGAAAAATATGTGTATTGCCGTGAACCACGAGTGAAAGTCCGTTTTGCTATTTGAATAGAGTATACGACATTACTGAATCAGTTAAACGGTTGTCGTTATCTATGGTATTGTATATATGTTACAGGTTAAAACACTACGTTTTATGTTCAAACTAGTTGATTTTTTTCAACCTAGTGTATTTCAGTTCAACCTAGGTTATTTTTTCAACCTCGTTCATTTTGGTTAGACATCAATCATTCTTAAAAAGGGTTCTTTTATGTTTAGGGAGTCAAAAAATTGTGTTTAATATTTTTAGGGGGCACAATCTAAAAATAATTAGTAGGTTTTCGTCTTCTAGCCCTTATCGAAAGCCAATAATCGATCACGGTGTTCTTTTCTTGAAGGGCAACTGCACTTTAAAATCAACCCAATGCATATGTCTACACAAAGATGTATTCGAAAGTAACAAGTTCTACTATTTTATTGTGTTGCGCGTCTATGAAGAGAACATCGGAAACCTACCTCACAACCTCCGCTATGTACAGATGGCTCAAGTCAGCAGTTTGCCCGAAACTGAAAAGCTGAACGTAACGGCTTCTAATTGGAACCCTTGTGTTTTCTTTTTACTAGAGGTGCTTTTCCTTGCTGTGCGTGACGTGCAATATGGGGAAATTTGCACTGAATCGAGCCGCCACACAAGCTAGATTTATCGAATTTGAAAACTAATCGAGCAACACATAGCAATAAATTAGCAGAACTAATTTATTTTGAATGCATCTTTGTATAGTCGTTGGGTTAATTTTAGGATTCATTTCCCCTTTAAAGAGAACCTCGGCTGAAAAACAATGTTTGTTCTCAAGTGTTTGTTATGGATGCCTAAGTCTACTGTTATGTTTGTCTCTAGTACATTGTTCACTAGATGTCATTTATGCATCGATATCCCTCTCGATAAAACTCATTTGAATTTCCTGCGCGCCGCCATCTTGGATCTCATGACGTCACAGTGTTGCCCCTATTGTTGCACAACGAAAGAGATTTTGATTTCTGACAGATAGAAAACAATATGTAAAAATTGACAACATTTGAATCAACTAAGAAACCAGTATTATGTGGTGTGCCCCACGGGTCAACCCTTGATCTCCTTCTCTTCCTTCTCTATATTAATGACTTCCCTAATCTAACAAACAAACTATCTTTCAGAATATTTGCCGATGATACCAACATATTTTATTCTAGTAAAAAAATCAAAACGTCATGAATGAACTACTCCAAATATACACTGTAATAATACTGTAATAATATTAAATTGTCCATTAATAAAAAAATATATATATGCTCGTTAAATCACCAAGGAAAAATGTTATTAATTTTAACATCAATAAGATAAGTCGTAAAAATTACATCAAATACTTAGGTGTTTTTATTGATGAACATGTCAACTGGGAGCCCCAAATAACACATGTGACTAGCAAAATATCTAAAATCATAGGTATCATTAATAAACTTAGACACTATATTAATCTACGAATGCTTCAACAGCTTTACTATACTCTAATTTATCCATATCTTAGGAATATCACCCTGGGGTAATACATACAAAACAAAGTTAAACAAAATCTTAATAAAACAAATTAAATGTATTATTAGCATTTTCTTTGCTCAGTCCAGAGAAAACAACATCACCTTATTATAAACTTCTAGACATACCACAACTTGAAAACATCTACTCTTTAAAGATATATTGTTTCATTCATAAACTAAGTAACAAATTGAATATCCCTTCTGCCTTTCAAGGCTTCTTGACACCGGTACCTGAGTTACACTCATACAACACCAGATATGCGTCAAAACAAATTTTTCATCGAACTAGAGTTCTAACTAATTATGGTATCCACACCTTTAAATATTCAGCTACAAAAATATGGGAAAACATTCCCAGCCACCTAAAAGCCATCTCCCTTACTCAGTTCAAGAATCAATACAATTTTTTTTTATTAAATCAACAAAACTGACATATTATTAGCACTATATTTGTGTCTACCTGACCATTATTATTTTGTTGCCGTTGTTGTTATGATATATATACATATATATATATGTAGTACATAAATATATATAGATGAGTGTGTATATATGTTTATATATTGTACAAACATCTGTATTTTGTTCTCTCTTTTCCTTCTCTTTTTTCTATCTTTTGTTCTTATTTCATAATATTTACAATAATTACATCATACACAAGTATACATGTATGTACAGTGTATGTAGTAATTTTCTTCAATATTCGTACAACTTTACTATAGGCAGTGATTAACTCGAAAGCTTTTGCTACTTTAATTACTGCATACACTTAAACAATAATTCAACCTTGTTACCTCTCATGATTGTATCTTAGCTCTATCTTATCTATACGTTTCTCTTTTCTTTTTAATATATGTAAATTGAATAGTGTAAATAAACTTGAACTTGGCAACACTATGACGTCATAAAATCCAAGATGGCGGCGCGCAGGAAATTCAAATGAGTTTTATCAACATGAAAATTGGTGCATAAATGACATCTAGTTTTGTGTCTTCATAATAAATAATCCACTCCTGTACATATACGTCTAATGAAACGTGAAATAGACGAGTCCATTTCGAGGTAGAAAACTGATGATACATACAGTATACAGTTAGGATCCCAGGCAAAGATAGAACGCTTTGCTGAACAACGTTGCTTCCACTACACGAATAATTTCCTTTGTCTGTTCTGAGAAGGTTGATTCGTAGCGCAAAAATTGTTCTTGCCGGGCCTCCTGTTGTTATAAGTGACATTCTCGCGTTGCTGTCAATATTGAGAACCGCACCATCTTTAACCCAGTTTACATGAGGAACTGGATTGCCTTCATAATCACACTGCAGTTCGATAACGTCACCCTCTATTTTAAGTATATCTGATGGCGAAGATAGAAGCTTTGGAGGATCTGAAAGAAAAACAATTATGGAGATAAGGGATAAATGGACAGAGAATTAAAAAAAGGAACTTAGCGGCGATGAAAAGAAGCTCCTTAATACTAGCTAGAAATAATTAGCCCGTAATGCTAATCGGGAGTAGGCATTAAAATAAGTTACTTTAGGGACCATTGACATATTCCGTTGCTATGCTCGCAGGAGCAGATGCGATTTTGACTTCCGGTTTATGCTGGCCTGAGAAAACAGCCGACTCGGGCGATATAAGTTGGCTGTTTTCTCAGGCTAGTTTTATGCGTGCCCACCGGCCACCCGATAGTTTTAATACTTACACGTGTTTGTTTTATTCGTGGTTTGCCTGAAAATGTTTCATGAATGAATGAAGTAAATTCTTCAAAAGTCGTAGCAAGCCATAGCGGGTACTTCTTTCGCTGGAAAATGAAAAGCTTGGTTTATCGTGTGAAAGAAAATATAAATAATTGACAAGAATCTCAATCCGATAATTTTGAAGGAATCGTTCAGGACTCGAAAGGCGCCTAACTGTATCTGAACCTAGATAAAGGGAAATAATTAATATTTTGTACCGAGCAAAAAAGTAACGGTAAGCGTACGGCGCCACCAACACAATGACGAGTAAAATCAGTCTGGAAATCGCCGATAAATGGAAAAACAAATGTATTGGACTCTCAAATGTAGCCGAGCTCTTCCCGATGTTGATAGATTGAAAGAACATCTAGTAAATAGTATATATAGTTGTCAAAGATACAGAAGCTGAAATGGCTGCTTCCAGAGAGAACATGGCTTCTAAAAACACGAAGAAAAGTACGGCCACTCAAGAAGTCAAGTGATTTTCGACCGGCAGGTTTTTAACTCAAATCTTCCATAAACATGCACACTTTTGTCTCCAGATAATGCTTTCGGGTTCCTGGTAAAGTTGTGATTGAACCTCCGTGCAACTAATTAAAATACAGGTCAGTTTTCAACCTTAAAAAACTCTTTTTGATGTCAGAAAACAAACTGTTGTGAACGGCACGTGATTCAACGGTCGAATTTTAGCTTCATTTCTATTGGCTATTCGGTTTGCCGCGAACTAGGTTCCTGGCATGTGCTTCGCACAATCCGAAGCTCATTGCCGGGCTCATTCCAGACAATCAAGTTAGCTCATTGCAGACTGGAGTATTCAGCCAAGCACAAAAACTGGCCATCGTCAGAGAAATAGGAGAAAATATACATCCTGTTCGACCAATTATGGTAGACTTTAGTGCAACAAACTGTTTCACGACAACAGAACAGGCACTTTTGCGCATGCGTTAATTTCTTCACTTCCGGTTTCTAAAAATTCTAAACATTTTGCACACATTTACTAAACACCAAACTTTTTCCGGTTAAAATGTTGTTAACCACGTTCTCCACAAAACCGAGCATGTATTTTGTAAACCGACAATAAATGCCAAAGTTATGGCTTTTCATTCGCCAAAAAAGCTTAAAATTGGACTGAAAAGTGTTGTGAAATCTTCATTTGTTGTCGTAAAGGCAAACGCATGCTCGGTTTTATGCGCCTTAATTCGTAGGTTCGGAAAATATTCATAAATTACTAGTAGATCAAAAATCCTTGGAGAGTGTAGAAATATTCTGATTTTGATGATGTCATCATGATGTCACTTGATGACGTTATCAGACTACAATACTTTACACTAAGAGTCACCTTGACAATAATTATTGCTCACTCTTTAATTTTTCGAGTTTTACGAGGCCGCGCGGTAAGAAGTCTGGTAAAAATCGCACCAGAGCGAGACCAGTTGCCTCAAAACTGCAAAGGGAGTTGGAGTTTGACAGGAATGTTGTATTTTCCGTCGCACCACACTGTTGTGTTTTTCATTGTCAATAGGAAATTAACGCTGTTTTCCGCCATCGACTATAGATATTGCTCTTCCTATAGCAAACTGGGGCAACTGGCATCGCTTTGAAGCCTTTATGACTAAAGTCAATACTACTCTATACTACTTTACTCAAACTACTCTTGAGACAAGCGGCATGTTTGATATTGGTATCGATGTTGGCTTAGCACCTTGATGGTCTACTTACAATATACTGTCAGCAAGCCAGCTGATGACACAATGCTTCTCACGATATTTGTAGCATTACAGCTGTAATTCCCTTCATCCATTCTGCTCACATTAGCTATTGTTAATTGTGTTTTTGCATGAGTATATCGTATATCATTCTTGAGAGGTAACCCATTCTTTAGCCACTCGATAACTGGGTATGGATTTCCTTCCAAAGTACAAGATAGATTCACAGTGTTTCCTTCTATCACTGTGGCTTTTGGATAGGTTAAAAATTTTGGAGGATCTGCAAAAGAAAAATATGTGTATTGCCGTGAACCACGAGTGAAAGTCCGTCTTGCTATTTGACTAGAGTATACGACATTACTGAATCAGTTAAACGGTTGTCATTATCTTATGGTATTGTATATATGTTACAGGTTAAAACAGTATGGCATCTGTTCACTGTTCAAACTAGTTTTTTTTTTTTCAACGGGTGCTCACTAATTTAGGGTGCTTAGAGCTGGTTACTAATTTAGGGTTTTTAGGACTAGATCACAAAACAGAAAAATAATACTTCTTCAATAGTCTTGTGAACTAATCCAAACCCTAACCCTGGGTGCTCACTATTTTTTAGTTTTGAGGGCTAAGTCACTAAACAACAGAGAAATGCCGTAATGCTACCTACATTAAAAAAACATAAAATTTCCTAGATTGACTAGTTTAGACAAATGTAACCTGAAGTTACAACATATACGTACAAACGAAGCAATTTACTTTCCTAACTGCTATGACGGAGAGAAAAATCAAGCACGTTCTTTGTTATCTGGTATACTTAAACTAGTCGTATGAAGGATGGCAAAAGGTTTGAGTGCATAAAAAACACGTCTTTAGAGATATAGCAGAGTTTCATCTTATCAGGATGTTCACAAGGTACTTTTTTCGTTCCTATAGCCTTTATTTTTTGTGGTAATTGTCTTTTGGAGAAACCAAAACGTTCAATTACACAGACAATAAGCAATTCTTGGACGATGCTGAGCAAACTATCATGTCAATGTACTGATATGCTTTTGAATCTTTTCGATTTGTTCATGGCGAGCTGTCAGTTATTTGCCGATGCCGAAGGCAGAGTCAAATAACTGACAGCGAGACACAAACATTGAACTATCACGTCTGTGCATGTTCAGACCGTTATTTGCAGTTAATTAACCAATTAGAATTCGGAATATGATAATATAAAATAAATTTGATAAACAAAATACTTCTGCTAGAGTCAAATCTGTAAGGCCGTGAATTCGAAGCTTTGCGCAATAAAAGCGGATTTTACAGTTTCATTCAGTAAAAGGCTAACCTTCTTCTAAGCTGACCATTTGCCAAGTTTCAGTCTCACTTTCATTTGTGCTTTCGTTTGTTCATTTGACGAGTCCCTTTTGTACTTGAATGGATAATCACCACGAAGTTTGTGAATACACAAACGGTGGTGAAACATTTGCGCGTCGAGATCAATGTTTTCATGAGTCAACTAGTCTTGACTCAATGAGTTATGAGTTAAGTTGGAAATTTCGGGGTCTTTTTATTTTTACAAATAAAACTAACCCTAAAACAAACCCTAACCCAGGCTCCTCTTGCGCGTCGCGAATTAAGATAACGAATATAAGCCATCCGAAAACCGTAGTGATACCCTGGTCGAGCTACCACTGCAGTTCACTACTTACAAAGGACTTGTAGAAATGCAGGTGACGACACAATAATCCCTTCTTCGTTAGTTGCCTTGCACCTATACTCGTTTTCGTCAGTTCTGTTAACACCAGTGAATGTTAGAATACTACCATCTTCAGAGACACTCAGCCTACTGTCACTGTTGATGTCCAGCAAAGTAAAGTTGCTTAGCCACGTTATACTTGGTGCTGGTTTACCATCTACTTTGCAGGACAATTCAACGGTGGTCCCTTCGATAACTCTTTGAGAAATAGGACTTTGGACAAATTGAGGCCCATCTGTAAATTAAAAAAATCAAAGAAACAAAAGGTAATTGTTCGTACCCTTAGGAACCTAAAAGAGGAACGAATTTAATAGTAATTTCTTTATATTATCCATCTACCTATGCATTCATAATTTAAGACCTGAAAATACTGCATACATTTCTAATAGTTCTAGAAGGATCTTAAGATATTCATTCAGGTATATCTCTCGTGGTTTAATCGCCCACACATTTACTCTAAATGTAATTAAACACATATAATAACTATCAATAACCTGAAAACGAATAAAAGGAATTGGTAACAATCGTAGCACAACATATGTACACCTAAATACATTACTCAAAAACATTCGTTTACATACATAAATGCACATAAATACTTACATACACATATACAAGTATTCTACGCCAACCTCCTAATGAAATACTTACTATGAACTGTGAGGTTTCCTGAAAGTGATAACACACTTCCTAATCCATTCGTAGCATTACAGGCGTATCGCCCTTCATCTGATGTGCTCACATTCGAGATTGTTAACTGTGTTTTGTTTGATGATACACTAAGCCTCAACCCATCAAATTGTCTCATCGTGCCATTTATTAACCATATGATTTCTGGCTCGGGGTTACCAACAGCCTCGCAAGAAAGCGTTATTGTGCTTCCCTCCACAGCTATCTTGGAAGTTGGATGGGTAGAGAACTCTGGAGGATCTGCAAGGAATTGCATATTACAATTATTGTTCTATTCTAAGGGACACTACTAACCCCTAAATGATAAATTTCTCATGAAAGAGAAAAATAACTACTGACATTAGCAGAGTATCCTTACCAGGTATGCTGAATAAAATGTGAGACAATTTTGATAAAGGATGGCAAAGATTCGAGTGGATGACAATTACTCCTCTTAAGAAATCTAGAGTAGCTTGTAATCGACACAGTAAAACCGAAATCACGTTTCTAGAATGAGCTTTGAATACCATATATCGATATGGATTAACTCGAATTACTAATATTTTATTAGTCACAAACAAACACAAATAACGATCTTGACTAAGAACTTCTTTAGCGTGGCACAAAGTTAGTTTCTTGCTTTTCTAAATACATTTAGTCAGCCATTGAACCGCCTTAAGTTTGGTGTTAGATATTCAGGTCTAGCCCTGACGTTTTAAATTTTCGCTTTGGAATAACACTCCAATTTAACTTTCACTATTCAAAACCATCGATTTTGGCTCGGCACAAAACTCAGTCTTTAGCCTGTTCGTTTTGGCACCCAATACGCAGTTTCTACTGCTCATTAATTATACTGCTCATTAATTATTCATGAGAACAACTACCAACCAGAGGTCTTCATTCGTATCACGTGACTTACTTTGAAACCCCCGTCGAATACTTTCATGAAGAGTTCAACTACAGTTCTCAAACTCATGAATAATTAATGACATCCATCCAATGGAGAGCTAGACAGTACCGCTCGAAACGACCCAACCAACCCA
The DNA here is from genome assembly GCA_030867875.1 of Actinernus sp. WN-2022. Lineage (NCBI taxonomy): Eukaryota > Metazoa > Cnidaria > Anthozoa > Actiniaria > Actinernidae > Actinernus > Actinernus sp. WN-2022. Next base: position 9,121,586 of record JAOWCC010000936.1, on the reverse strand, counting down.
ACAATACAAAACACCCTAACCTTCAATACGAGCAGTACAAAAACAATAGAGCTACAGTATAATGTATCTAATCAGTATCCAGCGGTACTGTATTACTCCCAATGGAGGGACTGTAGTTGTTTACATGCATGGTTCTTGATACCAGTGAAACCCTTGTTCGAAGCTTCATCGGGGGATGCATCTTGACATCCAATGCAACACCAGTTCCAAACGTACTAGTGTTTGATGTAATGTCCATCCCTACGACTAAATATTTCTTAATAATCATATTCATGAATCACAAAAAAGTGTGCCTCCACTGGAGTTTTTACCACGACCATTCTTGACTACTACACTATTGAATACGCTAGTTGAATTCACTGCCAGCAAAGAAAGAATAATCACCCATCTATCGAATAATTATATACAACAATCAAACGGTAAACAATACATATGTAAATGTTTGATTTTGCTATTCGGATGAGAAGCCATTTTAAACACTCATTGTTCGTCTTTCATCAGGCTACTCTTCTTGAGCTACGCCTCTTGGTTTTCTTTTGTGTTCTCAATATGTGAAACCCCAAATAAAAAACTCCAATACGTGTTTGAAATAGTTCTTCAAAGTCCGAAGTCTTTGAAATTTGAAAGCACTACGGCTTTGAAATGTCTAAGTCTTGTTCATAATAACTGGAAAACTAAAAGTAAAGCAGTGAAGTGACCTGCCTCCATATAGACTGACACTATTATGTCATTAGCATACTTAGGGTTGATTAGCATAATTAGTAATGGCGCCCACACACTCTAAAGGCAGCTCGGACAAAAATCAAAAGTACTTCAAGCTCAGAAACTGATTCTCTCCCCCTTAAAATGTGAAAAAGTTGCTGAAGTCGCAAGAATCAACGATCAAAAGTTTTATTGCTTTTTATCCTCAAAAATCTTGGCGAATTGGAAAAAATATATTGGAGAAAAGACATATGCTTTGACGGGATCCCAGAAGATCCATCTCATTTATGGAACGATAAATAACAATAAAGTAAAGAATACCTTAGCTGACAAGCTTCGGTCTGTGGCTTAGCCGGATCCTGACTTTGATCAGCCCCTATGGTTGTTTCAGGTCTCGTTTTTTAGTTTAGTTAATAAAAAGGGAGTAGTATACAAGTGGGAGTTCTGCGCCGGCGCCCTATTGTTCTCGCGTGGTGCCCTATTGTTCTCATGCGGCAGAACTTCCGACTTATAGTTTCAGCCTATGACTCACCACCACGTTTAGTCTATTGTTCTCGTGAGCTGCCAGGGGCTGCCTGTTGTTATGGTCCCCACAATACAGCATTCGAATTGCTCGTTTTCACGTGACGTCATCGCCACCATCTTGGTTAACGTTAACAAAAGATTCCTCGTTCGATCAACCATCTATGAAACCAAAATATTTCTTTGTTTGATTCAACCAACATGGCTTTGTTATCTGAATCTCTGGGGGTTGATTGCAAACCAGCAATAATAATCAGAAATCGAATATAAATGTTTTAAACCACTGATTTGGATCAAGATTTCAGTGTTCACAGGTCAGAAAGTTCATTAGCACTCGGTTCAAAGACTCTGTCTTTATTCGATGTCATAGACAAGTGATGAAGTAATCCACAGTCTTGACATTGATGCAACATTTATTTAACTACTTTTCAGTTGAGTGGTAAGGTTGTTTGGCAAATATCACATAGCATCAGTCTTTTTTCTTCAAGGGGTTTTGTTTTACCCTCATTCCAGTAGCACTTTGCATGGACACCGAATAGTTGCAGTCTTGTTTAGTTTATACCCTGTGCAAATTTCACAGGATGTCCCCATGTTCATCTTGCATTTTATGCTATTCTTCACTCTCACTTGATTCTTCATCTCTGCCCTCCTCCACATAACTTTCCTCGCTGTTTTCCTCAACACCAGAATCATCACTATTTTCGCTATCACTGTGTTCACTATCACCTTCCGAAGGTGTTTTAGAGTCACCTTTCTCCTGTTGCTTGACTATCAAATCTGCTAATAGCTTTTTGTTGCGAATGAATCCTTGTTTATTCCAAGTTCTGTCAGACCTTCAGTAAACGCGCATACTCAAGCAACTCGATCATGTTTGTCACATGTTTCTTCGTTGATGGTGAAGCATTTCTCCGTGTGAATTCCAAATGACAATATTCGTTCAAGTCGCCATACTATGAAGTAAATCCAAAACGTTTTTGTGTGGTATAGCATTTGAAAGCCACTAGACTTATTGTAGAGACTTCTTGTTTTGATTCATCATCAGAGGAACTCTCACTATCTGATGGAACATCTTCCGTAGACTCTTCCCCTTTATCATCAATTCGGCTACGTTTTCTCATAATAGCCGGTATTCTTAGTTTTGAATTGTACTGGCGAGTGTATTAATTCCCGTATCTCATCATCAAAGGGTTTAAGTTTGTCTATTTGCACTTTTGAAAGAGGTATCACACCTCTGATTAGATTGAATTAAATTTCAGAAAGTATGTGTACTTGTTCAGGAGTAGAAGTAGGTAGTAGAAAATCCCTTTGTGGATACGAACAGCAGGCTAAGAGATGTAGAAACTGACCCATGTTCCTATGGTAAGAAGTTGAAAGTGAGAACATAATAGGATAAACAATCATATTTATTATCTATTGGCTATCAACACACATGATCCGAGTACACTACATGAATGGTGAAGATCGGAAACTCTGGCTCAAGCAACAGATAAATTATCAAAGGGATCTAACAAAACAGCCGTGTTGCTTCTTGAAGTGGAAGTCTTCGAGTGAAAGAGCATTTCATACACTGTATTTTGGGAAAACAAATTGTCATCATTAACCCCATTTTCCCCTTTGACAGAATTCAAATCCCTCCGCGAGCTTTTTAGAATGATGAGATTTTATCAGGTATAAAGGAGATGCACGTGACTGATTTGCTTCATCTGATTGGACAACATGCTCATTAATTATTCATGAGGTTTTGGATGGTTAATTTAAATTTGCTATAAAGAAGTTCAATATGTATACAGCAAGGAAAACAAAACCTTCAGCATTATTCAAGCTGTCCGAACTTAATTAGCCACAATATTATCCTAGCTGTGTACAATTCGCTATTCATTCAAATAAAATGTAGCAGCTGATTGATAATATATCGCTTTTGTTCCCGCTGAATTATTTAGATAGCGGATAGAAATAAGATAATACGTTGAATAATCTAAAATAGAAAGTTATTTATCTGTTTTTATCCTATAGAAACTTAACTAAAGAAGCTGCTTGAATACAACAAGTTGACAAGCTAGCTTGACGTTCATTTCATCAAGAGATCAACGCTGTTTTTACGTATAACACGAGCAATTCGCCAGCATGGTTCCGTCACAAACTAATCTTCAATGTGAGCCCGCCATAAATCTGGCCTTTGGAAGTTATGTCTAGCGTACAGGCATGCGCATTAGATATTCGATTCCATCACCACCCCCAGCGGATATAATTGTTCGCAGAGCGTTCGTGCAACGTCTGGATTGTGTTCGTCGCATGTGCGCGATCAAAAGGAGGAGAAAGTTAACTCTCACTGGCGAAGTTTGTATCACACTTTCAACCTACTTTAGCCACATTTATCGGATCTTCATAGCCTTAACTGAGTTGGTTATTTGCAACGAAAAGTTGTCACGAAGGTTAACGTCGAAATTAACATGAACTAACACGGGATATTTTGCCTTTTGAATAACAACTAAACTACAAGAAGAACCACTGTCAGAATTTCGCATTCTCTCACCATTCTTCAGAGGAATCAGATGAAGTTGGGACTCTTTTCTGATCTGATGGAGAAGATAACCTTTTTCTGGATTAAAACTTCTGTGATGAAAGGTACTTCATTTTCAGGCGTTTTCAATACAACGGAGTATCCAAGTCGAAGTTCTGGCTAGAAAGTGTTTCGATTTCATAGGCAATACGATGGATAGCTTGAGGAAGAGTTGCGAGACAAAACTGAAAGCTATTCAGTTTTGGTAACGTTCTTTAGAGACTGCTTCACACTGGAATTTAATTCGACCGAATTTTGTTATTAACAACTTTAGCATTGTACTATAAATGTCACTATATTGTGGCTTTGTGGATGGAAAACTGTAAGGAGAACCATTTTAACATATGTAAAAATATATTTTACTTTACACACTGGGCAACATTGTTGTAGTCGGATTGTCGTTGCTGATGGCTAACACCAGAATATTTCATCATTTCTGAACAGGTATGAGGCCCTCTCCATATCATGTTAGTTTCTTTTAAATTCTGTAATATGCAAATTATCATTTGCTTGTGTTTATGAGTTTTACACGCGCGATTTATGCCCCAGACATTGTAAATATTACTTAATTTTGGTAGCTGCGCTGATTGTGATATTTAGTGTTTATAATTTGATTATTTATTTTGTCTGTCTCATTCATTAATTTTGTTGAAAGCTAAACAACACATTCTTACTATTTGGGGTGTCAGTTTACAAAAAAAATGACCGCCAGCCAATTTGTTTATGATTTGATTTCGCTCACCCTGCGAGCAGAGGTTTCACATCTCTTTGCCATTGCTGTACTTTCCCTTGGGACAGGCAAAGAGATGAGAAACCTCTGCTCGCAGGGTAGATTTCGCTGCATGAACACAATTTGTGCACCTGCATGCTCTTGGGAAACATGCACATATCATGTATGTTGATATGAAAATGAAAAGATTCAAACAAAATTCAGCTATAATTGTTTTATCCGAGTATTGAGTATTCTTAACAATATCTGAGTATTATAGAGTGATGTTCATAAACCTGTGAAACAGATACTAAAATATTTAGTGCAATTAAATGCTAATTCTATTGTTTTCTTTTGTGTATATTTGACTCTTAGATGTTAACAAGCAATAATTGTTTCACAGGTTTATGAAAATCACTTTAACATCAGTAGTACAGTCTTTGTATGTATTTTTATATTTTGCTATTCTTTAAGCAATACATTTTTTTTTAAAGGAAGCATTGGCTTGTTTACACTTAAAATATGACTTAAGTTGCTGTATTTGGAACATTTCCTCTGTTTTCTTCAGATTTGGCACTGGGATTGCTGTGAAGCTACATGTACTGCTACTGAGCAGTTTATAGTGACACATGAGCTTCTTTTTCTTGAATGGTGGCATATATACACCAACTGCATTCAATTATTTAGACCTAGGCCATTAGAGCTATGTGACCCTGTGAACAGGGTTAATAAGCCTTGAAACAACTATAATGGCTAATCAAAGTCTGCATCTCATTTATCTCAAACAAGAAAAAGAGGTGGAATAGAGATGGTTTATTGCAACTATAACTCTGTTTAAACTTCATTTGTTCTTAATTGCCATTAGAGTTTCAAGCTTTTGTTCAGGTACATTCTTATTTTGATATTTTTGAATAATTAGAGGAGCATTAAGGCACATCTGATAGCCAAGTGAGACCAAGTAGCTGGGCTATAGTCTCCACTAAAACAGCATTTGCTGACAACAAAAATATTCAGTTGATTCAGATTGTGTTGTTGGTCTCAAGATCTGTTTGCAATACTTGCACAAAAGTCTTTGACTTTTATTGTTTGAATCTAGATGCATTTAAGGTAGTTTTTGGTTTTATTTCTACAGGTCTTGAGTGCTTTCTTGTACTAATTTTGCTTATATTAGCAGTTGCTGGCTATAGGGAGTGGGGCATGGAAGTTTAATTATAGGACAAGAAGTCCTTCAAAAGTTCCCAGTATTTTATAGCTCTATTTATAGACTGATGTTTCTTTGTATTATTAAACTGTAGGAGAAGTTTTGTTGATGTAAATGCCTTTGTCACCACAAATTAGTAAACTCAAATGTTGATGGCTGTTATTTGGGATATATCAGTCTCAAGCATGTTTCAGGGGTCAAATTTCGGGTAAAAACTGTTTTCCTTATTTCAGCACAGCCGAGTGTGGTAAGTTAACCAAGTTTCTTACGATAATAGATATCGCTATTCTTGACTACCTTAAAGGGGCCGTCTCACCCACAGTGCTTAGCGTGCTTTTGTTATTGTTTATATCCGGGACTTTGACCCTTATTCACGGCGGGAAGCTCACGAACTAAGCATATTCTTTATGTTGGTGACATGATAATTTATGACCTTGATGAAACTAACAGTATCTTACCAGTTGAATGTGAAGCCAACAAAGTGTTATACAGCAGTACTTGGCTGTACTATAACATTTACCGCTCACCCGTCGCTGCTATAAACAGAGAACACTCTCTCCGGGTAATACTAATATCTATGAAAGCGAGACGGTTTCTCTGGGGTTTCTCTCCTCGGTTTTATTTTTACTTGCAGACAGAGAGAGAGAAAGAGATATCCTAGCAGGCAATCTTGTTGCTGGCAGTAGCAGAGAACCAGTTCAAGAGAGAACAGTGAACGAATTACAGCTCGATCGTTTCAATGGGAAATTATTATCACGGCGGCTCTGTTGTCAAATTTTGTGCGAGTCATAAACTTTGATCGATCATTTCGGCGAAATCACGGCGTGAAAGCCCTTCGAAACCAGAGAGAGACCTGTTTCCACAAGTTAAATGCCGAAGCTCTCAAAATGATTTTAGGAAATTGCTCAATTCTTTTCGGGTCGACCAAGCGGAGTTTCGTTGCATATAATATTTTGTTCACTATAATATTTACCGCTCACCATAAACAGAGAATAATAATTATGAAAAGAGAGGTTTCTCCCCTCGGTTTTATTTTTCTCTGCAGAGAGAGAGAGAGATCATCTGCTAGCAGTAAATCTCATTGCTGGTGCCAGAGAATCAGTTCAAGAGAGAACAATGAACGAATAACAGCTCGCTTGAATAGGACATTTAATTATCATGCAGCTCGACGGCTTTGTTTGTCAAATTTCGTGCGAGTATAAACTTCAAATAATCAACCCGGCGAATGCGAAAATCTCGGCAAAATCACTGTCTAAAAGCCCAAATTCCGCCCTTTGAAACCAGTGAGAGACCTGTTTCCACAAGTTCAACGCGAAAGCCCTGAAAATTATTTTAGGAAAACTGTTCTTCAAGTGGAGTTTTGTTACACATTGTGGTCACGTAAGCCAGCCACGGTGTTCAAAAACCCAAGTCGGCTCAAAGATAGTAAATACTCGAACTAAGCGCTAATATATCTTTACATATAAATATTAATGGTCAGCATAGCTTCTCCATGTTGTAGGTGGAAATCGTAGACACAAACGGACAATTGTTTCCTTTCGTTGAGGACGAACGAGACTGGCACCATCAGAGAACTACGGCCACCTGAAATAAAACTAAAATTTGCATGACCAAATAATTTAAAACACTTAAATAAGAGGCTCAATAGGAAGAGCAATAAAAAAGGTTCAACGTAGTATGATTTTTTTGACGATAGCTGGAAGGATGGCAGAGATGTAGAGAAGATTAAAATGACTGCCATAAAAGTCTGGATTTCGATGGCATCGAAAATGGCCGCAATGCTATGTGAGCGCGCTAAGCACTGTGGGTGAGACGGCCCCTTTAAGTGGTTTGTGTCTAGTAACACGTGTCACGTGGTCTGTCACGTGACTTAGAACACGAAATCAGTAAATCAAAAATGCGGCTCCGAGTTTAAAACAGCTAGGATGATGAGTGGATGTGTTTAGTTAAGGCTGAAGCCCTTTACCTAAATCAACTTAGAAAAGATGACTACAATGTTTCGTTAACGAGCAATTAAGGCGAAAATATGCAAAATAGGTCACGTGCCTTTTTGCACCCTCAATATCTCCTTATCTTTACATGATAGTCGTGTTTTCTAAGTGTGGTCTGAAACACTGCGGGAGGAGTAATGTTTTAGCAGGGTTACTTTATATTCATATGTTATCGTCGCAGCCGCATTTCACTTAAACGATCATATATAATTGTGACGTCATCGATCACGTGAAACGACAACCATCCACTTAACAAATTTAACGAAGTGGATATTAGTATTATGATGTAATTAGATTTTGTTTAAACTGTTATTTCTGTCAGAAAACATTATTTAACGTAAATTTATTTTCCGTTAAATGAACCAGGCCTTAACATGCTTGAGGTAGAAGCACCCTTGTCATTTAAACTAAAGTTCTTTCGAAGTCGGTTAAATTTTATAGCTACATCTGTCTTTGAAATAACTTCTTTAATATCAGTTATTCTCAAAAATTTAGTTACAATTAATTTTCATGGAACCTTTTGAATGAAATATTTTTGAGGCTTTCATAAAATCATTTCTCTTTTCCAAAAACACAACTACTCTAAACCTTTCATTGCTTTTGTGTAACAGTTTGTGATATGTTTCTCCAAGAGTATATTTAGACAAAATATGAAGAGTCAGGGTAAGAATATTTACCATTTCTTTCCCAACACAATCAAGATATATGATGCTGTACATGTTTTATAACAACCACTGTACCAGATCTACGAATACATCAAGACGACTAAAAATCACCACTTTTTCTGGAGGTATAAATGACGACCACTTCAACTGCTGCCGACATACTGGTAACAATTGCAAGATGATCCATCTCCTCAACCTGCGTTCCTTAGCCATCTCTTCCCGTACACTTCTCCTTGCACCAAAACTCGGTTACCTTAGCCCTACAATTTGCGTTTTACTGACCGAGATAATCGACAAAATGACTGAAGTCTAAGATTATTTCCGAGCGATCGAAACAACTAAACATCGCCAAGTAAAGCTCCTCGACAGGTAACATTGTTAAATGTATGAACCTAGAGCTACTTAATGTTTGACAGCTCACACATTTTACCTTTATTTCGTAAAGAAAAACTCGATATATAACTACAAACCGGCCGGCAACGCGGCTTTGACCACGAAAATAAAGAATCAAATAATAGCGCACGCATAAATTACTTCACAAAATGAGCCCGCGTTACATGCTTGAAATTTTGATTATATTGGCGCGCGAAATGCTCGTGATAAGGCTTTCATTACATTATTTATGGTGACCATTGATTCGTAGATACAATGGACGAGCAGAATCGAGAGCACTGCATCATTCACTCTTCATCTTGTGACGACAATGACAGAGAATTCGCAATCATAGACCAACATTGCAAGAAAATGGAATCCCAAACACCTTCTACCATCGAAAATGTAGAATGCTATTCACAATGAAAAGAGAGCTGGAGAAATCAAGGAAAGAGTGGAAGAGTAGGCAGTAGTGGGAGAGGCATGGAATTAAGCCCCTTTTTTTGGTGAGCTATGTTAATTTTTGGTGAGCTCTCATTAATTCAGGTGACGTCACAGTCCTATTGTCTTAGGTCATGCATAAATTAATTAGGGCGTACGCCCTTTTTTAGGGTGTTATGCTAATTTTTAAGGCGCGCTCATGAATAAAGTGGTGAGCTCATGAATAAAGTGGTGGGCTCATGAATAAAGTGAGGCGCGCTCATGAATAAAGTGCGGTAAAGTGCGGCGCTCTCATGAATAAAGTGGAATCTCATTAACTCAGAGGATTATCTATTATTTCTGTGAATGAGGTCATCGATCTATTCGGGCATGTTTGGGCAAAGCTTGAGCGGCTATAAAACCAGAACCTGTATCTCCGAGTCAGTACAACCCAAAGTATAAAACCAGAAAACGCCAACTGTAAGATGGCAAGGAAACCTATATCAGAAGACACTATTTGCATCGATGAAGTTGAAGTTGTCGAAAGAAACAGAGCATTTCACAGGATATCAAGTACAATACATTTGGTGTATGCTGCACTCTGTGAAAAACCAATCTATGCCGAGAAAGAAAGACAATGTGAAACAAATCACCCAGGCCAAAGACAAAACGATTGCCTGATGTTATCCGAAGATGAAGCGTGGAATTTGTTCTACAACAATGCAAAAGACGAAGTCAAACCAGAGAGAGTGTGGGAGATTGTGAACGCTGTTTGCTACATGTTGAACATTGAAATTCATCGCTCATGGAAAGTTTACCTATCGGAACTTTACAAGTTACCCTGGGACCACAGTGTATCTCTTACATCTTCAGTTCAGTAACAACGGATCTTCTATCATTGATCAGATCAAGTGCTTGAAGTAGTGAGACGTGAAATACATCCACTGAATGACATTGAACAACACGGCCTAGCCTCAAGATATTCTGTGTCTGTTCCAGAACATTTTTTTAGAAAAGATGAAGAGTTTATGGAGATTGATTGACTTTGTAATTACTTTAACTTTTAAATCAATAAAGTTCACTTGTTTTGATCGAACAGGTTTGGGTAAATCTTTGTTATGAATAACAATACACTATTGTTTTGGTAATCTGCTCTATAGTAACCCAACGATATTTTTGTATATATTATTCACAACTCACTCGTAACGTAATTCTGAGATCAGAATATTTATAAACATTTACTAATAACAGTAAATCCACTGTGACTCATAAGATCAACTCTGCTATTGTTCTTAGGGATTAGCGATAACTGAAGGGCCTATTGTTTTGAGGAAAACTCTTGTGATGCAAATTATTCTCTAAAACTGAACTATAATTACCATACGAATAAAAGCAAACCGACAAAACATAGTTTATTCAATCTCAAAAACACCAATTTACAGTTCGTTTTCCTTATAGTCGCGGAGTTGATAACTTTCTTATTTCTCAGTTCTTGGGTTGATATAATGTACCGTGTTACAAGATTACACTGTTTCATTGATTTTTTTTCTTGTTGACAAATGCTGCTTCACTTGGATAAGCTAAGAATTAGAAAGGGGAAACAAATAGTTTGTCATTCCCAGACTACACTCTATTCGTAAAGAATAAGACACGCGTTATCGTTGTTTTAGGTTATTTTCCAAACTAGACCGAAGAGATATTTACCATATCTGAAAGAATACCAAGACAGCAACCTGTCTATCGTTTAAAGGACTATCATGGATAACTTTTAGAAGGAACATTTTACGAAGCCGAGTTACAGAGAATCGAAAAGCAAGATGATTTCTACCGGGTAGAAAAAGTCTTAAAAAAGCGTAAACGGAAAGGCAGGATTGAATACCTTGTCCAGTGGAAGGGGTATCCCGAGAGTTTTAATACTTGGGTAGATGAAAGGGATATAAAATACTTGTAATTAGATAGCTGATCGTTTTAATAAATTAATAAAGAAAACCTATTTAGTCTATCTGAAATGAACCATCAATTAGCTGATTGGTTATACACTCGAACCACTTTAGGTTTTTGTAATGTTGCTTCCTGTAAATAATACTTGTGCTCCTCTGGTGATAAGGTATGTACTTGCGATATATAATTGGAAAGTTTCACTAAATATTTTGATCCACAATTCGGCAACGGACAATTTTTACAAACGCGTTGACTACTGTTAATCCTTTGAAGATCAAGATAAAACTAATTCAAAAAATAAAACATTGTGAATTTTATCGTAATTTGTCAGGACAAACAGGATAAACAGGACAAAAAGGACAAATGAATAGAGACGTGTTCATTTCCATAACACATTTATTGGCAGTTTGTACATTTTAAGTGAGAATAAAATAACTGTTTACATTAAGCTTAAAAATACTATTTACGATAATATAACTATTTTACAGCACTTGGTTCTAAGTTTATATCTCTAGAGGTAAAGTGGTCAGTCCATCTGCTAACACTTTGCGCTTATATTAGGGTAAAAATAAGAAAACCCGGCCCTTACTTGTTGATAAGTATACATAGTGTTGTTGACAACACGAAACCCCTTATGGATACCCGAGCAACACATTTAGATAGTTTTCTTTATCGATCTCATTACATCTCTTATTAACTCCCTTACGACTAAACTTATCCGAAGCTCCAAAGCAATAGTAGGGTTTACTACCCAACGCCCGCCGCCCGCCAACGCCCGTCAACGCCCGTCGACGCCCGCCACCCGTCAACGCCCGCCGCCCGTCAACGCCGGGCAACGCCAGCCGCCTCCTCCGCCTCCCTCCTCCTCCCTCCTCGCTACCCCGAGTCTTCCTTATTTTACACATTTCCGGTTGGCCAGATATTTTCTGTAACATAAGGAAGACTCGGTTTTTCATGTGAGAGGTCGTGCCGCGTCCTCACTTATTCTTTTCAATAACAATTAATAGCATTTCTATCCATGGCACATTTGCCTTTGCTCCGAGTACATGTTTCCTCAGAGGTAAACATGTACTCAACGCTTTATAAACCATTTCCCCATTCACAATTCCCTCTTTTCCTCTGACGAAGGGCTAGCGGTTCAAACGTCAGCTGCTACTCGCTCGCCACAACAACAACAACAACAACAACAACTGTCGATTCGCATAATTTCATTTTATTATAAGCATTAGTGAGTATATATATTTTTTATAATAAAAATACGTATTAATAATTGATTGAAAGGTAGTTATGCCAAGTAGCCAAATAAAACGTAGGGTTTTCTGGTTAGCAGCATGTTAGCCGCCACGGCGGTTAGCATACCTTCATCGACTTTTACTTTATTATACAATGTACCAGTGTTTGACTTCCCCGCCGACGCAGATCTACGCTATAGGTATTTTACATGAACTAGTCTTCCAAAGAGACGTAAAGATCATCTTCCAACATTTTCTCTTCACATATGGGGATGTAAAAGAACATGTTGCCGTACAACAGCCTGCCCATGTCATTTCTTCTACCACGTTCTTGGCCATGATGTTAAATCATATGCCTCATATGCCTCGGTTTATTTTCTCGTAATAGAAGAAGCAAAAACATTGTCACAACGAAAACATTTTAAAATCTCAATGAGCTTACGTAATATTTATAATAATTAAAATATATATTTTTTACATACTATTTACTCGTGAAATATACAAAACCTGTCATGGATAAATCACAGGCTTACCATCCTCCATGTCTGTAACCCAAAATTGGATCTGGATTCCCTGTGGTTTCGAATCGAAAGACCACCGAGAAATGGCACGGAGTCAGATCCCCACTCTAGGAATGAAACCCCAGCGACACTGTGCCCCAAACACGCCCAAGAGATAATGTATACATTTTTTTCTGTGGATCGACGACACGCCGTTGACTTTCACAATGACGTTTGATTTTCCGAATATATATTGACGAACGTTTGTAGTACGCGTACAAGGTTTCGAGTTAGACTGTGTGAACAATACACTGTTATCGGAGAAGTTCGAAAGGATTTGCGTACCGCAGATATTTTAATATTTGTGCATTGCATATACGGGGCACCGTACTGGGCTCATCAAAAGCGTATACGCGTTAATTACGTTTAGCCGCGGTGTGGGTTTAGGGCCGGACGGCCAAACAAAGGCAACACTGAACCCTCTTTTTTTTGGTAAATTTTTCAAAGCTCACCACTGGATTGATCCAAATGTCACCAAACTCAGTCAATAAACTAATTTGGTTTATTTTTTAATTCGATTAAATTTACGTAATCGATTCCAGTCCATTGTTTCATTTACGACATGGCTAATAGACCCATTGCATAAATGGTGTGCACTTTGAAAAACCATTGTTTAGGAATCTTTAGTTTTTCATTCATGTGGGGCGTTATTGTGTGATTACGTGAAAACGAGAGTTAAGTCTCCACGATAATACCTCTTTAAATTGGACGCCATTTATGTGATGGGTTTATAGGTTCATCTACTCACAGGTAACTGTTAGATATCCTGATGTTGACACTGTAGTATTGACGGTGTTGTTTGCTCGGCAGGAGTAGGAATCCTCGTCTGTTCCGTTCACGTTATTGAATAGCAGTGTTGACGTAACTTTACTGACGTTCCCAGTCGTTGTAGTGTTTATTCTGTTACTTGACATCACCAAATAACCATTGCCTTTTAGCCACGTAACATCACATAATGGTTTACATTCCAATTCACATGTAAGGGACACCTCGGTACCCTCTGTCTGTGTGAGGTTTCGTGGATAGCTGTAGAACTTTGGTGGATCAGAACAAGAACAACAGTAAACGTCTTTAAAGGGGCTATGTCATGGTGCTGCGCATGTATGGGGTCAATATTCGATTAGTGGAAGTTAATTGGCTACAACAGTTGTCAAATTAATTAATGATTATCAAGGGTACTGGACAATCCAAACCGCCGCAACATTATTTATTTAACGTCCGAACTCGTAACAGTCTGTCGAAGCTGAGACCGACGTGGGACCTACGATTTGACGTCCTTATCCGAGAAGACATAATGCAGCCTTCGATTCACGCGGATGAAGATCAATGGCCGATCCGAACTTCCACAATCACGGATTAATTTCTCGTAAACGAAGAAGCAAAAACATTGTCACAACAAAAACACAACAAAATGTGATAATATTAATAATAATAATAATGTACTTTCTTATCTGGCGCATTTTAAAATCCCAATGCGCTTTCATAATATATATAATAATAAAAATATATATACATACTATTTACTCGTGAAATATACGAAACCTGTCATGGATCAATCACAGGCTTACCATCCTTCAGGTCTGTACCTCAAAATTGGCTCTGGATTCCGTGTGGCTACGAATCGAAAGACCACCGAGAAATGACACGGAGTGAGATCCCCACTCCAGGAATGAAACCCCAGCGATACTGTGCCCCAAATACACCCAAGAAACAAAGATTAACAGTTACTGGAGTATCGGGCGGTACTCCTCAGGGGAAAAGCCCCCCATTCAGCGAGCCCTACGAAAGATAATTGATCCGCATTTGAGATTTTAGTCTCGTTTGGTCAATTAGTGTTGTTTTGTCACAAATTGCGGCTCTACTGAGTGGCACGGCGACGGAATTTTTGAAGCTTGCTAGACCCATCAAGTTTTCGTCGCGTTGCGAAATCCGTTCGCACTCAAAATTGGAGATGATTGACAGCTATGTCAATCATTTTGGACTAATATCACAAATACGTGGTGAAATGGCAGTCTATGCAGAGTACAATTCGCCCTATACACAGAGCTCTGCGCAGCCGAATAGCTCAGATGGAAGAGCACCGCCGGTCATTCATGTGAGAGGTCGTGCCGCGTCCTCACTTATTGTTTTCAATAATAATTAATAGCATTTCTATCCAGGGCACATTTTCCTTTGCTCCGAGTACATGTTTCCTCAGAGGTAAACATGTACTCAACGCTTTATAATCCATTTCCCCATTCACAATTTCCTCTTTTCCTCTGACGAAGGGCTAGCGCTCCAAAAGTCAGCTGCTACTCGCTCGCCACAATAACAACAACTTTTTGTTCGCATAATACATTTTTTATAATCATTAGTGAGTATATAATTTTTTTTATAAAAATACGTAATTAATAATTGATTGAAAGGTAGTTTTGCCTAGTGTTTAAATAAGCCGTAGGGTTTTCTGGTTAGCCGCTGGTTATCCGCCATGGCGATTAGAATAAATTCATCGACTTTTACTTGATTATACAATGTACCAGTGTTTATCTTCCCCGCCGACGCAGATCTACGCTACAGTTATTTTACATGAGGTAGTCATCCAAAGAAACGTAAAGGTCATTGGCCTCGTCTTCCAACACTTTCTTTTCACGTATGGGGATGTAAAAGAACATGTTGCGGTACAACAGCCTGCCATGTCATTTCTTCCACCACGGCCTTAGCCAAGACGGTAAATCATATGCCTCAGAAATAATTAATCCAGGTAATTAGCTTATATAAGTTGGAGTGCCAAGAATCCCCAATCCGAGAATAAATAACTATATTAGCCTCATTATCGCGTGGATGAACGCATGGGCAGAACGAGTTATTGGGGTCAGGTGGTTGCGAGATAATGTATCAATTATTTTTTCTGTGGATCGACCACACGCCGTTGACTTTCCGAATGACGTTTGATTTTCCAAATATATATTGACGGACGTTTGTAGTACGCGTCCAAGGTTTCGAGTTTGACTGTGTAGACTACAGACTGTTATAGGAGTAGTTCGAAAGGATTTGCGTACCGCAGATATTTTAATATTTGTGCATTGCATATACGGGGCACCGTACTGGGCTCATCAAAACCGTATGCGCCTTAATTACGTTTTGCCGCCGTGTCGGTTGAGGGGGACGGCCAAACAAAGGCATCATTGAACTCTCTTATTTTTTTGTTAATTTTTGAAAGCTCACCACTGGATTGATCCAAATGTCACCAAACTCAGTCAATACACTAATTTGGTTTATTTTTTAATTCGATTAAATTTACGTAATCGATTCCAGTCCATTGTTTCATTTACGA
Organism: Actinernus sp. WN-2022; assembly: GCA_030867875.1. NCBI lineage: Eukaryota > Metazoa > Cnidaria > Anthozoa > Actiniaria > Actinernidae > Actinernus > Actinernus sp. WN-2022. The sequence continues at coordinate 9,105,398 of JAOWCC010000936.1, read as the reverse complement.
CATGGCTAATAGATCCATTGCATCAATGGCGTCCACTTTGAAAAACCAATGTTTAGGAATCTTTAGTTTCACATTCATGTGGATACGTTATTGTGTGGCAATGTGAAAACGAGGCTTAAGTCTCCAGGACAATACCTATTTAAATTGGACGCCATTTCTGTGATGGGTTTATAGGTTCATCTACTCACAGGTAACTGTTAGATATCCTGATGTTGACACTGTAGTATTGACGGTGTTGTTTGCTCGGCAGGAGTAGGAATCCTCGTCTGTTCTGTTCACGTTATTGAATAGCAGTGTTGAGGTAACTTTACTGACGTTCCCAGTCGTTATAGTGTTTATTCTGTTACTTGACGTCACCAAATAATTGTTGCCTTTTAGCCACGTAACATCACATAATGGTTTACATTCCAATTCACATGTAAGGGACACTTCGGTACCCTCTGTTTGTGTGAGGTTTCGTGGATAGCTGAAGAACTTTGGTGGATCTGAACAACAACAACAGTAAACGTCATTAAAGGGGCTATGTCATGGTGCTGGGCATGTATGGGGTCAATGTTCGATTAGTGGATGTTAATTGGCTACACCAGTTGTCAAATTAATTAATAATTATCAAGGGTACTGGACAATCCAAACCGCCGCAACATTATACATTTAACGTCCGTAACTCGTAACAGTCTGGCGAAACTGAGACCGACGTGGGACCTACGATTTTACATCCTTATACGAGAAGACATAATGCAGCCTTCGATTCACGCGGATGCATGTATCTCTGTATGTAATGCCATGGATATCCCTGTATGTAATACAAACAGGACCTATAATGGTGAGATGGTCTACGTTAATTAATACAGGAGTTTACTTTCAATTGACATTTTATCCCTGGGTAGGGGAGATCGGTAATCGGTTGTGAGATCTCTCACATACAGACTGAAGCATAGTCCTTGTTGGATAAAAACGATGATCATGTGGATTTCTAAATCTGTTGCTGTGTTTATCTCCTGCAAATCATATTATGGACCGATTTTCATGTCCCCAACAAATCATTTGAATATCCCGGGCACCACCATCTTGGATCTTATGACGTCACAGTCTTGCCTTTATTTTCAAAACAATAGCATAATTAGACATAATTATAAGTACTTCAATAAATTCACCGTAGCAGAAGAGAAGGAGCCGTACACTTACCAACAATCCCTTACGCATACAAAAACTTTAAATTCGACTTAAAACCGCGGTAGAACAACTTTTCAAATTATAAACAAAAACGTCAAAGTAACATCTTTTTCCAGGGCATTATTTCTTACGATAGAATACGTTAGCTCAAAATAGGTATTCTGGGTAGCAATATAACCATTAGCCTGTTTTATAAGTAATCTTTATTTCTAAATGTTGTATCTATTCTTTTTGCCTTTCCTTTTTCTCCCTTTCGCTTTTCATTTTCACTAATTAAGTTGTTGTTGTTGTTGCTGACTATGGATACACACTTTCACAAACACGTAGCTTTAATTTAAAAAAAATAGAACTTATAGAATGAAGTACAATGGCCGCTATCCGCACTTGCACAATCACGGCTTATTTTCTCGTAAACGAAGAAACAAAAACATTGTCACAACAAAAACACAACAAAATTCGATAATAATAATGTACTTTCTTATCTGGCGCATTTTAAAATCTCCATGCGCTTACATAATATATATAATACCGACCCTATATTCAGGAGCTTATGTTCCTGAAATTCATTTAGGAAAGTTTATGTATTTATATAAAAACAATTTACCTCCTCGGAGTTTTGACAATTCAATTTTACGAACCAATCAAGTACACAGTCACTATACAAGAACCTCTATTCTATTTTATGCTCCTTATTGTAAAACAAAAATTAGACAGTTTTCTGCTAATTACCAGGGTCCAACATTCTTTAACACGCTGAGCTCCGACATTCGTAATGCAACGACCATTTCCTTGTTTCAGTGGAAACTGAAAATGTATCTTTTCTCCCGTCTTTGAATCCGTCCCTTTTTCTGCATTTTTTTTTTTTATTTGTTTCATTAGTCTCTACTAGTCCTATGCTTGTTTTTTTTACCATACAAGTTCTTTCGCGCCGCTCCTACAATGTTTTAATACGATCGGATGTCAAAGAGGTAGCCCAAAATGGTTTCTATTTGGGCTCCCGGCCCTCGCCACCTGCAATGGTATACTCGTGTAATCATGGTATTTATATCTGTGGCAAATAAAGAAATGAAATGAAATAATAAAAATATATATACATACTATTTACTCGTGAAATATACAAAACCTGTCATGGATCAATCACAGGCTTACCATCCTCCAGGACTGTACCTCAAAATTGGCTCTGAGTTTCCTGTGGCTACGAATCGAAAGACCACCGAGAAATGACACGGAGCCAGAGCCCCACTCCAGGAATGAAACTCCACCGACACAGTGCCCCAAATACACCCAAGAAACAAAGATTAAAAGTTATTGGAGTGTCGCGCGGTGACCCTCAGGGGAAAAGACACCATTCAGCGAGCTCCGCGAAAGAGAATTGATCCGCATTTGGTGAATGTGGAATTTGACATTTCAGTCTCGTGTGGTCAATTAGTGTTGTTTTGTCACAAATGGCGGCCCTAGTGGCGCGGCAATAGAATTTTTGAAGCTTGCTCGACCCATCAAGTTTTCGTCGCGTTGCGAAATGCGTTCGCACTCAAAATTGGAGATGATTGACAGCTATGTCAATCATTTTGGACTAATCCCACAAATACGTCGGTGAAATGGCAGTCTATGCAGAGTACAATTCGCCCTATACACCGAGCTCTGCGCAGCCGAATAGATCAGATGGAAGAGCACCGCCGGTCATTCATGCGAGAGGTCGGGCCGCGTCCTCACTTATTCTTTTCAATAATAATTAATAGCATTTCTATCCATGACACATTTTCCTTTGCTCCGAGTACATGTTTCCTCAGAGGTATACAATCATGTACTCAACGCTATATAAACCATTTCCCCATTCTCAATTCCCTCTTTTCTTCTGACAAATGGCTAGCGATCTAAACGTCAGCTGCTACTCGCTCGCCTCAACAACAACAACAACTTTTTATTCGCATAATTTCATTTTTTATAAGCATTAGTGAGTACATATATTTTTTATAATAAAAATACGTATTTAATAATTGATTGAAAGGTAGTTATGCCTAGTGGCTAAATAAACCGTGAGGTTTTCTTGATAGCACTAGTCTGGTTAGCCGCTGGTTATCCGCCACGGCGGTTAGAATAAATTCATCGACTTTTACTTGATTATACAATGTACCAGTGTTTATCTTCCCCGCCGACGCAGATTTACGCTACAGTTATTTTACATGAGGTAGTCATCCAAAGAAACGTAAAGGTCATTGGCCTCGTCTTCCAACACTTTCTCTTCACATATGCGGATGTAAAAGAACATGTTGCGGTACAACAGCCTGCCATGTCATTTCTTCCACCACGGCCTTGGCCAAGACGTTAAATCATATGTCTCAGTATTAATTAATCCAGGTAATTAGCTTATATAAGTTGGAGTACTAAGAATCCCCAATCCGAGAATAAATATCTACCTTTAGCCTCATTATCGCGTGGATGTACGTATGTGCAGAACGGAGTTATTGGGGTTAGGTGGATGCGAGATAATTTCTTTTTTCTGTCGATCGACGACACGTCGTCGACTTTCCGAATGACGTTTGATTTTCTGAATATATATTGACGGACCTTTCTAGTACGCGTCCAAGGTTTCGAGTTTGACTGTGTGAACAACACACTGTTATCGGAGAAGTTCGAAAGGATTTGGTCATGTTGTTAAAGGTAAAAATTCGGAAGGGACGTATAATAACCGCTACAGCAATACTGTAAAAAAAAAAAAATTCGTTCGTCGTCGTATTTACGAGAGAAGTCCGAGCGCGTTTCGCTTAGCTCAGCAGAACAGAATGACGTTGACTGATTGAGTGTTCAGTGTCCTAGAGTGTAATGGCACGTTGATAAAACATCCCTAGGCTCAGGAATAGAACGTGTTACACTCTTTACTCGTCAGTGTGAATATAAGCTCAATTGAACGACGAGCAGATGGCAATTTTATACTGTAACATTGAGAATATTTTGTTGTGGACATCAAGGCGCCGACATCAAAGATGGCGGTCTAGATCGTGTGCTGCAAACCTTCATTACTGGACTGAATTAAGCCAAGATCGGAGGTTATAGGTGAGTTGAAAAGCCCTTTCAATTTTTTCAAAATTATCCATTTAGCTCTGTATTTAGACTCGTTGTATAAATTGGGGTTGTAAATGGGTAGGATTTTGTTTAATTTTAGGGTTAGATTTTGATAAGGTTTAGATAAATATATCAAGGCACTACAACCTTAAATTGAATAAAATAAACAAAAAGGACAAGATCAAAGCGATCATCTGTCATCATGAATGTAGCAAAAGTCGTGAACTTGCAACAGAAAAGCAGTCTAGTGATAATGATAACGAGTCCATTTCATCTGAAAACGAGTTTCATGATTTAGATGAGACAGTCTAAGTATTTAGAAGTGGATACCTAAAGTGACTCTGAACCTGATTAAGGAACCTGTGGTTTTACTTCTTGGAGTTGTGGTTTTACTTCTCTAACCTTAACATGTACACAATAAAATATTAGTGTCTATAATACGTTAACTTTGAACAACCCCACCACAGGCATTCTTCAAAGTTGACAACCCCCCCCCCCCCCCCTACCAAGCTTTCTAAAACTACATAATCCCCCCCCCCGTAATTTTGCCGATCCCCCCTAATAAGGTTAAAACAACTGTGGAAATATCCGTTGGAACAAAGTTAAGCCAACTTTTGAGTAAATATGAGGCTAGATGTGGGAAGAAATCGTATGATTTTTGATTTTTGAATTTCAACTTCATTGTAAAAGTATTGGCGATTGTTTAAATTATGACGTCACAGTGAATGACGCCATTGAAACGCATTTGGAACAAAATTTGGGATTCAGAAAAAGTTTTTATACAATTTGTGTGTCTACTCTTTCCCAGATTACTTGGTGATACACTTGATAAAGTATTGGTACATTTTGGCAGGAAACATGAAAATATAATTTTATTATATTTGAACAGGAGCCCATTACCAGGAGCGTGCATCTCCCAGATTAGGTCTGTCCAACAGCAGAACAGATGATGAAGCTATTTTTAGCTTTATGTTTCCCGCGAGAAGAAACAAAGGCCGTAACTTTTAACTAATCAGGATGCACTGAAAAATTGTAATTAACACGGTTCAAACTGCAAAAACATACTAAAGCGCAAGAGAACAAAAGACACCGTAATCGCATACCAGAACTTCGCGACTATAAATAGCCACATCGTCTACTGTGCTGTGGGTGCTACCCATCAGATACAATGTAGGTACGCTCCTGGTAATTGGCTCCTGATTTCATTCGTGAAATCCGGGTGTAACTGTTGCTTTACAGCAGTTTTTTTTCCCTTTTTTTGATGAAAGATTAGGGAGGTGGTTGGCCCCACAGTGACTGCATTGTTTCACTCAATGTTTTTGTTTTACTTCATATACCGTGAAACATTGGAATTTAAATGTATCCCTTTTGTGTTTAAAAGTAATTCTGTACTGCAAGTAAACCATTCAATCTTTTCAATAATAATAGAAGGTTGAAGCCAACAAATTATGCATGACAAGGTTCTTGGTAGAGCTGCACCTTGTAACATTGACAGAACAGATTCAGAACTGACAATCATCACAAAATATTTGTAACCATGGGCTGCATACTTCTATCACAAAGAGGGCCCTAATAAACAAAGGGTTCCTTAAAAATTCCATGCCAAATTGACGCAAAAGAAAATGATATATGGGTTATTTGACACATAATTGAGCAGAATTATTAGCTTGAACACTGTTTCCCTGGTAGCAGAGTTTCTTTATCTGCTCTATGCCATTATATGATGTCTGTATCATGCCCCTTTCCTCAGTCAGTACTGCACAGTTCATTTAGCATTTTTTATGTGCATATAAGTGGCTTCAACCAAATGAAGTAGTGGAAATGACATAACAATGACGTCATCATTCACGTGATTTTAAGTAAATGCCCGTATCCCTCGTTTCTAATTCCAGACAGTTCAAACTCGCACAGGTATGGTATTATTTACCCACGATTCACTTGTTGATAATGACGTAACGATGCCGTGATTTAACTTATATGCCAAAATAGCTGATTGACCATACACGAGTTGCCCTTAGGGGCCCTATGTTTTTTCTTGTAATACTTTCCAATATTGATAGCCTGCAACTGTGAGATGGCTGAGATTCTGAATCTTTAAATAAACACGTAAATGTGTAGATATACTTCTCGAACTCCTGAATAACTAATGAGATCAACAGCCAATATGGTCATCACGATTTGGTCAGGCGGATGAATCTTGAAACCCAATGAAACACCAGATCAAGGGATACATGGTTAGGAAACACGGCAAACTTGAAAGGGGCTAACAAAGGCGCTGCGGTTTATCTTGCAATGGTGTTAGTCAAAAGAGTGTGCACGGTCATAGCTCATTAGCGTCCCCTGAACGACTGAACCCACATGTTTCTATTGGACGATTGATTAACATATTCCAATATCTATTGTGTTTTGTGCACGGTGACTGTTGAAAAAAGGGAACAATGTCATATAACTAGTAGTAATCGTAGATTATCAAAGTGCGTTCAAGAGAAACTGAGGACTATGGTAACACAAAAGGCTGAAAGATTGCTGCAATGATGTTGATGGTGTAAGTAATCCTGATCAAAAATGCTTGTTTTTAACTAATGTGAAAATTTTGATGTCTTGACTTATAAGTTAATATACAAGGGAATGCATATGGTTATAAAACTGTAATTATCTTTGTCACGGTAACATTACATCATTGGATTCAATGCTTATGTGGCTATATGTATACATGTCTGTTTTATATGGTTATGGCATTCATTTGAGCATTCATAGCAGTCATGAGTCAGGAAAGGTCCAATGTTCACCATTTCAAACACGCGTAGAACATAAAGTATGGTCTGTAAACAAAAAAATCATAGGAGAAGTCTCAAAACTATACAGAGATTCATAGATATATAATTGCAGAAGGGCTTAGGTGTACTAACGCATTATATACGTATTATACAATCAAAAGTACAAAACGTAACGAAGTGGAAATAACATAACAATGCAGGTTATTTGTTTGAATTTAATAAATTTATCTTAATAATTGTACTTCATGTAACAAATTGACACTCACCGTCCTGAAGTGTTCTGATCGAGATTGCGTTGCTTGGTGGACCGTCTCTAACAGTGAAGGTAAGGACTCTGAAGGAATACATTGTGTACTTTTCCAGACCTGTAATAGCTGCCTTTGTAGTGGTCGTATTGTTTAAAATAAGAGTTTGATTTGTACTGCTACTGGTGTAAATAACTTTATATCCTCGCAATATTCCATTTGTGCAAGGACCCTGTTGTAATGGATGCCATACCACTTCAATACTTGTGGATGAGAGGGCTCTCGATGACATTAACGTCGGGGGACATTCTGGAGCTTTAAAATATAAACCAAAGACATATATGTGCATGTGTGTGTGTTTAACAATGCTTGTGTTTATCAATTAAGCATGTTATCATCATAATGGGACGCTCAATACAATGGTACACTAAAAATAATATACCAACATTACTATACTGGAAATTATAACACAATACGAAAAAAAAAGATTTATATGTATAACGTCAATAGGTATAACGAAACCAAAAAACAATGTACGCTTACAGGAGCCCAATACCAGGAGCGTCCATCTCCCATACTAGGTCTGCGAGTCCACGTATGACCGAATTGAGCTATATTTAGAACATATCTCACGGGAGTTCATGTGCCCACACTTTGGGAATCCAATCAAACCATAGTCAGGACAATGCAGCGTAAGTAAAATCACCTCAAAGAACAATAGATCATTCTTAATCTCGATAATTACGGCAAGCATATGCACGCTCGCAGCAGAGTCAGAAGGCAGTTACCCGGGAAACATGTTCTAAAAATAGCTCAAACCGGTCATACGTTGCCTCACGGGTATAGTATATATGGACGCTCCTGGTAATGGGCTCCTGACGCTGACTGAACATAGCATTGAAAACGTACAGTTTTGACAACATCTTTAAAGTGCATATGAGCTCAAATGTTTCACTGATATAAGTAAGGCTCACGTATTGCATGGATGTTTAGAAAAATATGTATATGTTGTAGGTTGTTTCTCAATTCAGGCTGTTTTTCAAACAACCTAGGTTGTTTCTCAAACAACCTAGGTTGGAATATCAATGATTCTAAAAAGGGATTTTTTTAATTTTTGGGGATTCATAAAAAAAAAGGGGGTTTAGTTTTTTTCTTGACTTTACTACGGCTCCACTCGTACTTCGAAACAAACTGTGTCAACCGAACCGACTTAGAGTAATCACTGACCTAAAGAAAGCGCATCACCTTAAACATTGTATCTAGAAGAATATTTTTACGATTCAAGAACTAAATAGTATCTCATTATTGAAGTAACGAGTGCAGAGGATCTTGGAGTAGCTGGCTCGTACTCGTTACACTCAGCTTTTCCAATGAATAAAACACTGACCACTGAAAAAAAAATGAAGTGAATCAAAGAAACACTGTATTATATTGTCTTGTTCTCTAATCAAAGAATTCCTCAGTGAATGTGAAAAGACGTAAAAATGGATAAATGATCGAGAACTTACACATAAATAACTCAACACGTTATTAACAGTTATGTTTTCACTTTGCCGTTTCCATGCGAAACAAGTGCCAATAACAAGCAGATTTATTAAAGCCAGTTAACACCCCACTCCAAGCAAACTCATTCCTAACACTATTATATTAAAATCGAATTCATGGTCCTGCGAACTAATCCAAACCCAAGCCCAACATTTAAGTAACCCTGACAGTAACCAATTGCTCGCTAATTTAGCGTGTTTCGAGCTAAGTCACTAACCTAACAGACGAGTATAATGCTTCTTCAGTGGTCCTGTGAACTAATTAATCCAAAACCTAACCCTGCATTTTAAAAAAACCTAACCGTCAACAAGGGCTGCTCACTTACTTTGAAGTCAATAATTTTGGGTGTTTTGAGCTAAGTCACTAAACAACAGACAAGTATAATGCTTCTACAATGGTCTGTGAACTAATTAATCCAAAACCTAACCCTACATTTAAAAAAAACCTAACCATCAGCAAGGGCTGCTCACTTAAGTCACTAAATTTAAAAGACTCTAAAAAATGTCGAAATGGCCTAGGTAATTTTTAAAAATAAAAATGACCTAGGTTGTTTAAAAAATGACCAGAAATGAGAAACAACCTAGGTTGTCTGAAAAACAACCTGAAATTAGAAACAACCTACACCATATATTTCTGCCAGCACGTTTTTGTATAATAAATGATCCCTTACATGTCGTCACATAATTAGCATATCGGAAATAGAAACTTCTACAATTCATAGACGCAGAACTCAAATTAAGAAATATTTTACAATTCAACTATTTACTTGATGCATAATCGATTTTAATGATAAACAATTTGGGCTCATATGCATGCACTTTAAGCGTACATAATTTCTTCAAAAAAAATTCAGAGTGTTTATTAAGCTTGGTGGTTTTGCTTCTGGTCTTGCTAAATAGAGTAAATATTTATAATTAATAAAATAATGCTAATCATACTTGTGGCTTCGGTACCTGCATGAAGTAAGCGTGAGCATTTATTAATTTAACTCTGTTTAAAGAACATTATTTAACAAATAAAATATGGTTTTCCTCGTTCTATTTAAGGGTTAGAGACTGATATGGGTGCTTTATCGGCAAATACGATCTGACTGTATGATGAACGAAAAATAGTTAATTAATACTGCACGAGGCCGAAGTCTGAATGCAGTATGAAAAAATGATTTCGTCGTACAGTAAGCAAATGACTGTATTTACCGATAAAGCACAATCATATAGTCTCTAACCCTTTTAATATTCAAACTGAGTGAACTGTCAGCAGTGAGTTTCAACTGAAATCAGTTGTCAATAACAATTTCATTAAGAAGTCAAATATTCAGGATGAATTGAATCTTTTCTTGGTAAATATTTCCACAAAGATATGTTATCCAACAGACAATGAATGAAAACATGACTTTTAATATCTAACTAAGCAGAGTACTTTGCAAGGAATAATTTACTTTCGGCGTTAGGTCAGACAGTGAAGTTGAGGGAATGAAAACAAAGCTAAAGCGAAGCCGGCTTGCGAGCTCAATTGAATCTGTATGCCGGCTTGTACCTTTAACTCCAGGAACGTTCCTCTTGAAGCCATGTATTCAAATATCAAGTATTTAGCCGGCTAAACTCCTAGACAGTCTACATTCATTAATAGCGGAGATCCCGCGCGAGCGGAGCGCCATGTTCTTGCCCGACCAACCGCGGAATGCGCTTCCCAAGAAAGTGAGATCATGCAACTCGCTGACTTCTTTTAAAAGTAATCTTAAAACGCATGTATTTTGCCTACCTCGTACCCAGGGCCCTTTTCCTTCGCTTGGGGGCGGATCGGGAAAATACCCTGGCATCGGCCAGTCACATGATCGCCAAACACTCAAATATATTGGGTGTACTAAATGATTATAAATTATATAAACAAGACGCTTCATTCAATATGGTGCGTGAACGAGAGTATTTGACAGTTCTTCGCCGAGTCTAATTTTCTTTGAAAAATGGCAATTTCCCTTCTTTTAATTTAAAACCTCTTCAACTTAAGTGACTTGAGTATATGCTCAAAGGCCAGGATATTATTGGCGTCGTACGATCAGGATTTGGAAAGTCTATGCTTTTCCAACTACTGCCACATTTCCTTCCTGTCAATACAAAAAAGTACATCGTAATTGCAGTGTGGCCTTTAAACTCCATCATTGAGGACCAGCTGAAACATTTAAAAGATAGGGGGAAAACTGCCGATATGCTACAGCTTGCCTTCAACAAGAGTGAACCGGCTGAAAACTTAATTGTTCAGCAACGACCGTCAACAAGAACAACAACGCCGAGAACCAAGCGAGGACGCATAACCAAAGCTTAAACAACTTCCTAAAAACTTGGTAAATGGAAACACCTCTATTATTTTTTCCCATCCAGAGGCTCTGTTAAGTAAGGAAGAACGAGCATTGATGGGAAGTAAGTCTTCCTGGACAATGTGTTGTTGATGAGGCTCGCTGTGTTGAGTTATGGTAGGTGCATGAAACGTTTTTTCTTTCTTTAATTCGTGTGATATAAGCTTAAGTTCAGCTAGCTTATATAACTTACTACTTACGATAATTTAAACGGTATTATCATTACTATTTTTATTAAGTTTTACATACATATTTCCTAGGCCAGTCGGCTCGCAATATTGTTGTAATTTGTTGATGATACACATTGAAGTCTTCCATATTATACTATTTTAGGCGTTTCGGATTTTAGACTTATGGACTGACATTGATACATGTATGTCTCGATATGTCTCGATGCTCTCACAAGCATTATGAAATACAGCATATACTACACTATAAAAATAATGTTAAATTATAGTAAGACATTTTTTTACTTCACTTCACTTCACAGTTCACTGAAAAGAAAAGTTTCAATTGTTATTAATTTTGTTTGGACTTTTAATAGCAGACAGAACCCTACATGTATCTTTGACGATCAGCTGACCTTCAAGAACAATTACCAGCTTAGCTTAAACGTTCCATTTCTTTTTCAGGGGTGAAGAATTTAGAAAAGACTTGAAAGACCTGTCAGTGTTGAAGGCATCAACAATGGCTATAACAGCAACAGCACCACCTCATGTATTGGCACGCCTAAAATATAGTCTATGTTTAAAAAGTGAATGCAAAATTGTTGCATTAAACCCTAACCGAGTAAACATATACATTGACAAGAAAGTGCGTCTTAGTAATCAACATGGGTATAAAAGTTATGACCGAATCCTTGAACCCATTTCAAATAAACTAGCAATTCAAAAAAAACTCTCCCATGACAATTATATATCTAACACTTAAGTATTGTGGATATGCTTATGGGTTATTTGAAAGAATACTGAAAGACGAACAGAACTACTCGCATGAAGAAAGATATAATTGCAGAAATGAAGAAAGACGATTCAAGGATGAGGGTGCTATTTGCAACATCAATACTTGGAATGGGAGTTGATGCTCCTTATGTCATCAATGATGTTCACATAACACCACCAAGTAATATTGAATCTTACATGCAGGAAATCGGGCGTGCTGGTCGCACACGACTTCCATCACGTGCAACATGCATTATAATAACCGTAAACTTCACATGTAACGTATGGTACAAATAAAGTTGATGTTGTTGTTGTAAAGGTAAAACTGCTCCAAAAATAAAAATGCGAGTGGAAAAAAATAAACCTTAACATATATAAGTCATGTGTGTTAATACAAAAAACATTTACTTCTGACATTCATATCATCTTAGTTTCATGATATCACACTTACATACAGACATACACACTTTTAGCAGGGGTTTAAATAAGAGCCAGCTACAGCCGGCAGTATACCACCGGTTGCTCTTTCTCTCGCCGCCAGAAACTGTAAGACTAAATAGCAATGTATAACAAGTGCTGAAGAGTGAATCAGGAAAAAAGCTAGGTAACATCGTATCAGGACCGCCAGTTGCCTAAAAAGTTACTGAAACCCCTGCTTTGAGTGTGTAAGCTAGGGTTTGAACTAACAACACACAATGTTTCTATTATTTAAATTGTCTGAATATGCAAGTAATGACATTCATGGACTTTTCTCATATCATGTTCTGAATCTAATGGAACAATAACTACTGAAATGTGTTCATCATTTAATTGAATGGTATTTTTATGACACTGCTAAACAATTTAGGGGTCTGTGCAGTGATTCCATATTTCTGGCTTCTCATTTGGAACTCAAATTAGTCAAAGAGAATTTGATCAGAGATTACTTATGTTACAACAATAACAGCATTTATACCTAGGTTTAACTTATTCAAACAAATTATAAACAACAGCAGATTGTAGTCAGTGCTCATTTGAGCTTAATTAATTGTAGACAGCAAAATTTTAAAGCAATAACTTTAAAATACTACAGTGTGAACTACAGCACTCCAATAGTAATATAAACAGTCACGAGAAACAAGTTAATGCAAAAGTGATTATATTAGTAGATTGGCTTAAAGCTAATAAACTTTCAATTAACGTTTAAAAGTCTAAATACATGATAATTTCTTCACCAAAAAAAAAACGAAAAACCCCATTAAACATAACACTGGGTGACCTCTTACAAGAAACTTACTTATTCAAATATCTTGGCGTCCACATTGTCCAACATCTGACATGTAAATATCATGTTAATATCGTGTGTAAAAAATATCTAAGCATATTGGAATTATACCTAAGCTGCGATACTATCTTGACTTAAATATACTCAAACAAGTGTACTAATCGCTTATTTATCCATATCTCCAGTATGGTAACATAACTTGGGGTAATACATATAAAACTTTTTTTAAATCAACTAAATGTTCTAAACAATAAAGCCATAAGTATAATGACATTTTCTCACGTTCAAGTAGCCTGGATTTCAGCCGTCTCCTCTGGTTCATTCCTCCCGAGAGAGACGTCTGAATCCAATAGCCGATAATGCCGTCCAGCGATGTCACTACCAGAAAACATGGTACTGAATTTTTTAATTGTTTCATATTCTATAATTTCGCATAATTATCATAATTATCAGCCGAGAAGACGGCAGGATTCACTTTGGACTCGCGATTGTTGATCGTTGAGTTTCAGTGGAGTGATTATCTTTGGCAAATACCTTAAATTAGTAAGGAAAACATCTGGAAATGGATTGAAAGTGTCCTGCACAACAACCGGCCGACTAACCTGTAAACATGTACATTTATCGCGTCGCGTCCGTGGGGTTGTTGATAATCGATTATTTGTGGTAAAGAATGTCGCTACTCTCTTCGTATTTCTTCGAAAATTCTCCATTATCCTTTCATGTTTTTCTACTTTTCTGTTGCATCATTTACATAGGTAATATCTCGTAGCTGTGTCGATTCGAACGGCAGATCGCGAGACATGTACAAAGATCAACGGAAAGACAAAGATCAACTGTACTTTGCCTCCAAATATAATATAACGATTTGTTGCTTCGGAAAGGCTTTCACAACATAAGAGGCACTTGAGAAGCAAATGGGATGGAGATATATAATATAGGTAAGGCTTTTATTTTGGTCGGCATAAGTAGTATATACAATGGGGGGTTTGGCGCAATTCCAACAAATGTAACGAACACATACTACCAATTAGTAAAAATTGTTACATTTTTTTTTTTTTCATCTAATGGACTATCCTCACTTCGTTCAGCCCTCACTTCGTTCGGGGTCCATTAGATGAAATTTTTTTTTTTACAAATTGGTAGTATGTGTTCGTTGCATTTTATTGCAATTGCGCCAAACCCCCACATTGTGTTTACTACTATAGTTCGTTTATTGTATTTATACGTTTTATTAAAGTAGTGTAGTTATAAGGTATTACATCAATGATGAGCATATATTAACATTTGTTCGAACACTTGGTTTATTGTGAATGTATTACATTTCAACACCCTATTAGAGGAACGATATTATACAGTATATCTGTCCTATTACATTTATTACATTTATTACGTTTTAACACCTATTTAAGGAATGGTTAGTTTACAGTATATCCATCCATGGTACTAACATACATTCTCTACTTCACAATATTAACGTATGCTGTTATCTTAGTACGTATTAATACCACACAGATTAGACAAGTGAACATTTGGTTTATAGTGAATTTATTACATTTCAACGACCTATTAGGGGAGTGTTGTTAATAAGGTATTATATCATGGCTGAGCATATACTAACATTTGTCCGAGTACGTCCTTTAAAGAATTATTTACGCGGATGGAAGATGGATGTTCCCGATGATAATCCTATGGGAGCGGATCCAGCTGTTTTCCTTGCCGGTGTACGTAAACAAACTACCGAAAAGTTTAAGGAAGAGCTACAAAACCACAATACCTTTAAGGCCCAATTAGCTTTAAACATAACTTTCGTACTTGATAAACCTGATGGTTACATATATGAGACAGCCACCTTCTATAGCATGCAATCTGTTTTGACCAACGATGCGGGGATCCATAGTGTAATAGTAGAAGCACATGCTCAGATATACAACCAAATTGAGAGGTGGATCAGTCGTGGATCAAATTGGGTCATAGATAGAGTCAACATTCTATGGTTAAACATCGCTAGATACCAACCACTACGTGGAGGTTCATATTTACCACTACCTCCAGAAATAGCGAATAAGAAAGCCGTGATCAATGTGAACAACAAAGACGACCACTGTGCACTTTGGTCGATATGCGCAGCAATGTTTCCAGTTAAGAAAGATCCTCAGAGGACATCAAAGTATCAGATAGATATGGTGAAATCCAATGGGGTGGACTCACCAACACCAATATCGCAAATACCACTTTTGGAGAAGCAAAACAACATTTATATTAATGTATATGGTTGGGACCCAAAGGAAAAGTGCTTAATCATATATCACATCTCAAAGAAGACTTTTCGAAGTACGTTCATCTACTACTTATAGAGTGCCCAAAGAGTGGTAAGCAACACTACTGTTTGATAAAGGACTTCAACAAACTCCTATTTGATCAAACGAAACATAAATGTAGGAAACACTTCTGCGAACGATGTTTACATGGATATACCACAGAAACTCTACTTGAGAATCATATTCCTGAGTGTAATGGCGCTAATGATAGAGCTATACGCATTGAAATGCCTACCAATAAGAACGACAAAGTTTCGTTTCAGAATATACACAAACAGCTTAAAGTACCATACATTATCTATGCAGATCTCGAGGCATTGACCACTAAGATCGAAGGACCTGCTCAAGATCCAAAGAAGAGCAACACACTTAAAACAGAAGAAGACATTCCTTGTGGATTTTGCTATATAGTCGTACGTTCTGATGGTCATAGCGAACCACCAGTACTATATAGAGGCAGGGATACTATCGAACGTTTTCTACGATGTATACAAGAGGAAGAGGTGAAGATCAAAGACCAAAAGGCTAAACCACTACGCATGTCATGGAAAGACTATAAGGTTTATAATAGCGCAATGATTTGTCATATCTGTCAGAAGCCATTGGTTGGTGATAGAGTACGTGATCATTGTCACATCACAGGCGAGTTTCGAGGTGCCGCACACAATACCTGCAATCTAAAATTACGTGTTTTTCCTACCATCCCAGTCGTATTCCATAATCTTCGTGGATATGATGCTCACCTAATAATGCAATCCATATCCATAACATTAGGTAAGATATCTTGTATTGCAAACAATATGGAGAAATACATTTCATTCTCACTTGGTAACCTAAGATTCATTGATAGCTTTCAATTTCTACCATCATCTCTTAGTACATTGGTATCAAGTTCAGAATCAGACACATTCCAACAAATTGTAAAATATACATCTAATCAAGAGAAAGCCAATCTTTTAACTCGTAAAGGAGTATATCCATATGAGTACATGGATTCGTGGGATAGAGACTTCTCTACCACCGAAAGATGCGTTCTATAGTAAACTAACTCTAGAGGACATATCCGATGAAGATTACGAACATGCAATAAAAGTTTGGAACGTATTTGATTGTAAGACATTAGGTGATTATCATGATCTTTATCTACAAACTGATGTACTTCTTCTAGCAGATGTGTTCGAGGACTTTCGTACAACATGTATGCAAAACTATGGATTAGATCCCGCACATTATTATACGAGTCCAGGACTTTCATGGGACGCTTTATTAAAGAAAACATGAGTGGAACTTGAACTATTAACTGACTACGACATGTATTTATTCATTGAGAAAGGTCTACGCGGTGGTATATCCATGGTATCACAGCGTTATGCCAAAGCAAATAACCAAAGTATACCCGATTTTGATCCCAATAAGCCAAATAGCCACATACTCTATCTTGACGCCAATAATCTATATGGTTGGGCCATGAGTCAATATCTACCAACAGGAGGATTTGAGTGGTATACACCAACAGAAGAACGAATAACCAATCACACAATCGATTCAGATAAAGGTTATATCCTTGAAGTCGATCTTGAATATCCTCGAGAACTTCATGATACACACAACGACTATCCACTAGCTCCCGAGAGAATTCAGGTGAATAAAGATTTGTTCTCAGAGTATCAGACCAATCTATTTGAGGAACTATATAAAGGTAATGGATCTTTGAAAGTGGAAAAACTCGTACCTAACCTATATAACAAAAAACGATATGTACTACACTACCGCAACCTACAACTGTATATATCTCTTGGTATGCGCTTGAAAAAGATCCACAGGGCATTACGATTCGACCAATCACCATGGATGGAACCATATATACAAATGAATACAGAGTTACGAAAACAAGCGAAGAGCATCTTCAAGCAGGATCTATACAAACTGATGAACAATAGCGTATTTGGAAAAACAATGGAGAATCTACGTAAGCGTGTAGATATCCAATTAGTGCGCGCATCAGAAGGAAACAAGCTACAACGTCTATTGAATAAACCTAGTTATGCTCGATCCACAATTTTCGATGATGATCTTGCCGCGGTACATAACTACAAAAGTAGGCTATTGCTAAACCGCCCCATATATGTTGGAATGTCAATTCTAGATCTATCAAAGCATCTGATGTATGACTTCTACTACAACGAGCTTAAGAAGCAATATGGACAACGCTGTAATCTACTTTATACCGATACCGATAGCCTACTACTACACATTAAAACTGAAGATATCTATACAGACATGGCAACTCATAAACATCTATATGATACTAGTAACTACAGCAAAGACCATCCGCTGTATAGTATCGACAACAAGAAAGTACTTGGTAAAATGAAAGACGAATGTGGAGGTATTCCAATAGTCGAATATGTTGGACTACGATCGAAGCTCTATTCTATATTGAAAGTAGATGGTGGCGAGATTCGTAAAGCCAAAGGCACCAAGAAGGCAGTAGTGAAACATCGTATTCGTCATGATCAATATAAAGAGTGCTTAATGGATAAGAAAGTATTCAAGCATGGAATGAATATGCTTCGAAGTGAAGGTCATAAGATGTATGGTATGCATATGTACAAAGTATCTCTATCACCGTTCGATAGTAAGAGATGGATTTCAGCAAACGGAATAGATACAACAGCCTATGGTCATGGAGACGTTTTTCCAGACGATGAAGAATTAGACGGTTTTATTAGCAATATACTATCAAACGTAGTTGATACACTATCCTACAACAGTAAGAACGTCATTACAGAGGATGAAGATATAGACGACTTTATTTGTGAGTTGCTTCTATCTTAGAATACCTTTTGGTGGTAGTTCTGTATCTAGTGGTACCACTTGTATCTCTTCACGAACAAACCCTCGCTTTGGTGCATCTTTTCCTAAATAGTATAGAACTGGTTGATTTGAAGATACCACATTTCGAGAAATATAATATGTCTGTAAACTCCATACAGGATCAGTTGCTCGTTTTACTCCACCTTCCAATTCTCCCGGTGAGTATATATATCGAACTAAAACATCGAATGGTAGTTGCTTTTCTTTCAATCCAATAATTCGAGAATATGTAGGAGTCTTTATGTTTACTTGTTGTGCCTCTATAGAATTTGAAGGTTCCTTACCTGTTAGTCGAGTAACTTCATTGTTCATAGCCTTGATAACATCAGGAAGCCTCAATACCCATTCTCTACTACGCGCATCCGATCCTTCAGATGTAAGTACCATCTCTTTTGCATATTGATATCCAAATAATCTTTCAGCTATCGTTCTATTTGCTCGTTCGACAAAACTTTGTGCCCTATGATGACCGGCTTCACCTCGTTGAACTTTCGTACCACGTAGTTCTAATGTTTCAGACATACGTCCCATGAATTCTCTACCAGGATCAACTTGCAATGTTTTTGGCCATTCTAGTGGACTACGTTTGTATATTCGATCAAATGCTGCAGACACTTCACCACTATCTTTCGATGCTAAAGGTTCAGCCTCTTTATATCTAGAAGCTACATCGATTACCACTAAAGCATACTTATATAGTTTCCTTCCACGTCCAGGTCGATCGTGAAGTAGAAAGATCAAATCAGCTTGATGAACTTCATTAGGTTTCGATACAGTCCAATGTGGTCGTGGAATATAGTGTGGTGGTGATAGATATATTTGCCACATGGCTTGTTTCTCTAACCAACCCTTAGCTACATCTTCCGATACCTTTGCAGCCACCGATAACTTACCAATTGCAGCATAACCTTTCCAATAGCCCATAGGACCATAGAAGATATTCGCAAGTTTAGCATCCATTATATATCTATGTATTCTAACCTTCAACAAGAAAAAAGAAAGAAAAAAAGAATAAGAACTTATCTAACCAACTAGTTCTTATTCTTTTTTTCTTTTTTAGTATCTCGTAGATCGTAAAAATTCTCGTTTTTTAAAAAGCATATCGACTAATAGCGTATCCAACGACTAGCATTCCACCACCAACGTAGATCAACTCACCAGTTTTCTGTGCGTTAGATGGTTGATAGTAGTCAGAGAAACGAGGTTCTTTCATTGCTTCGAGTCGTTTCAGTGCCTGACGTAACTTATCGGATTGCACGAAAGCTCGGTTGCTATCGAATTGATTATTATGAGCATCTGGTTCAGCAACTTCCTGTTTGTGCGGCCAATCGGACAATTTTTGACGTTCTTCGATATATGCCTCCCTAGCAGCATCGAATTTTTCCATTTCCCTATCATGTCTCTCTCGTTCTATATTAGCAGTTTCATCTTTCCCACCAAACATCTTAGCAAGCACTCCACCACCAGTAAATGCCGTTGCATTCAAAACTGCTCCGAAAATAGACATTCCAATAGCTGCTAACGTTGCCATTATGGCTTGGTCTTTTGTTTCTCGAGATATTGTTTTGCATATATGCTACCAGCTATTACTGCAGTCCACTTCACGTAATTTATAATAGAAATAGAAGGATCACTAAGCATAGATTCCTTGGCAACCTTGTTTACGATCCAACCAATACCAGTAGCTATTCCAGTTATCATAGCAGCATCGGTTGCTGTTTTCATCAATTCTTTATCCATCCTAATATATATCGTATATCTATAGTCTTTAATTGTTACTCCATATCTGGTACCGTAGTCTTTACAGGACTCGCGGGTCGTCGTATCGTACTAACGTTCTTATGAGTGTCATCTCTGTATCTTTTGTATTGATAGTATGCGCCAAACAATGCAGCACCCGTACCAATAACTGCGATAGTAGTATTAGTAGATATGTTTTTAGTCCAACTTTCATCTACATCGGTTTCTTTAGATAATTCACTTTCACGCGAAATCTCTCTCTTTTGAGCCTCTCTAGCAAGTTTATTACTTAGTGCTAATGCTTTCCCAGCAGCAACCCTCTTTGGATCTTTTACTTTAGTTGGTGCAGTCGTTGGTGGATTCGCAGTTATCTGATCCGTCTGTTCCTCCATCTCGATTCGATATAGTAAGTACTTGCGAAGGTTCAATAGGTGTACCAGGAATGACTATATGATTAGATACGTGGAGAAAGACGCTAGCTAATGCCATAAAGTTACCTGCTTTAAGTGATAATATACCAACCGCAACACGTATCTTGTGACGGACTAGTTCGTCTTCTTGTAGTTCTTTGATAAGTACTTCTTGAGAATCTAAGGTTACTATATAAGCAACTGAACGTGTAGCTAGACGTATCACACCATTGACTATGGATTCTGTTGTTTGCTTACCTAAAACGGCCTGATACCTTCTATGCAATTTATCTACTTCTTTTTCAGATAGTCTAGCAATATCTCCTAGAGAGAAATTCTTACCAAGATATTCTTTCGTTGTACCAGTTGCAGCTAAAATCTTAAGTGATTCCCGACATTCTTCGATATCCTCCAATTTCGTTGGAAATTCCAATTTGGTTGGTGGACCTGTTAAAACCTCACCTTCCAGTTCTTTGACGTATTCATCCATGATAATATGTTATAGGTGCGGGTATCTCTAACACTACTGCAAAAGGATGTCGCAAACAGAAACATATGCGAGCAAACTTATGAGATCGAAGTCTCATTCGTAATTCATTACATTCTTGTGAGCCTCCGTAATCTTCAAATATCTTTTTACCATCTATAACTGATGCCGTATGAAATGCTACTACGATAGCTACGTTCTCACGAAAAGGTTTACATATACTCGTTAATTGTTGGGATAGTACCCAAATAGATAGTCCTATATGTCGAGCAGAGAATGCTAAATCTACTAGTTTGTCAGTTCTTCGTTTTACATCTTTCGATGCGGCACAATCATCTAGAATCGATCAATAATGTATTGGTACCTGACCAAAAGGTTGCACAAATATTTAATGTGGTATCGATAGCATCCTGAGATGGTGATATGACATAAAAATGCGGATCTCGATTAGCAAATCCATGATATGTTTTGTTGTGGGCATACGTAGGACAAATTAATACTATATAATCGAACTTACCACGAAATGGTCCACGAAGTTGTTCTATGAGAAATGCAGTCTTTCCACAATTCGTTGGACCTACTATGAGTGAGTTGAATGGGATGTGTTCTACCAAGGAATCCATCAGTACGTTATACTATGTAAAGATCTGTTCAATATCTTAAGCTGAGCATCCGCAAGGACATAGATATGCATGTTTACGTTTCCACTTCCTTTTAAAGTTCTATGTATACGAATATCGATATCTTTTCCACCACCAGTTTGTGCCATTCCATCGCCATGAGCAGAGGAATCTTTTGCTGTACGACAATCGACTAGGATGGCAAATCTGTTATTGTAAAATTTGGTAGGAGTCATAGAGGTATTGGATGTACCAAACCATCCTTTTGTGGACTCCCAAAAATCTGGTGTTAACATACCTCCTGGAAAGAATCTATTTGGAACTCCATTTACGTCTATCTCTATCTTTGAAATATCAGGATTTACGAATGCTTCACTATCTCGTGAACCGGCGGTGGGAGGATCTACGAATAGAAAGAGTAATCCAGCGAATGATCGTCGTGGAACATTTATATTCTGAGATATCAAAGTATCTGATGCCTTAGCGATAGGTACTAACTTGAAGTGAACTGCGTGATCGTATAGGAATGCAGTACCTTTTTCATATGCGCGAAATGCTTTCCTAGCTAGCGTTTCATTCTTGATTGCTTCGTATTCTAACTGGATGTTGGTAAGCTTGTACGTACCTATCTTTGTCGAATCTGATCCAACGATTATATCGATAGGCGGGCTAGAGTTAATTCGAATGAAATAGTGTCTTCTAATGCATGTGGATATAGAACTCCATGTTGTGTAACAATATCAACGTCTAACGGAATTCTATATTTTGAACCATATGCAGCTAACAATGCATTCTCACCAACATCTGAAGTACCTGCATCACCAGCCTTAGATCGTAGCTTATTTGTGTTATCTGATTGGATACCTTGTTGTACTCTCGATTCTCTCTCTTGTGTAGATAGATAGATATCGGAATATGTTTGTAATAGATCCGATCGAGCAATGTCTTCTACTATTTCAGCTCCTATCTTACAAACTCGATGTATAACTAAGCAACGTCCAACATTTGCAACGACTCGATTATTAGCATGTCCACCAGACAATACGATATCACCCAATAATGCTAAACTACCAGGTACTAATACGATATCTTCTCCCATCGTTGGAACTTCCACATAGAGCGTCTCACCTGGATTAGCAGATGATGGAGTGAAAGTTTTTCTATATAAGGTTCGTTGAGCTTTGAGTGCGAGTGGCACTCTTAGTGCTTCTGTAGGAATTAACTTCGTCGATATCATGTTGAATATACCAAGATATATAGTTACGTTCAATATGGAAGATAGGGTCGACGTCGATGTGAGACCTGAGGATAGTACCGACAGATACGAAGAACAACAACGAGATGAAGAAAACCGACGACAACGAGATGAAGAAGATCAACGAGAACGAGAAGCAAATGAAAGATACATGGCTTACTTATTGAGTGGCAATCAAGATGAAGCTGGAGGTAGTGAAACAATTACCATGGATGTTTTGCATGACTACGCTATAGGAGGCGACCCACTTCGAGGATTCACATTCGAACAAACCTTTTCAGATTCGAAAAAAGAAATGCTGGTTGACATGGTAAAGGGGCAATATCCGGATGCTGGTGTTCGGTATAATATAGAAATCTCCTTAGTAGATGGAAACATCACCGTTCGCGAACTTGGAAGCAAAGAACCCTTTAAACGTCTATTCGTCGGTAAGGATAAAGATATGAAATTACGTGTGCAGATGAGGAAAGCTCTCAAAGATGCTTTAGGTCAAAATAATGAAGAGGCTGCTAATGAAGTAATATTTGCAGAACGACAACTCGCTGATCGGGAAGTAAATAATGAATCTATTCTTGAAGACTCCGAATCGACTGACGCTCAGAAAGAAAAAGCTAAGACAGAATTAACATTTATCCATAAGGCAAGATAATTACTTGAACGTCAAGAAGAAGCCATACTAGAACGTATATCGCTACGTGAAAGGGTTAAATACATTTTCAGGAAGTATGGAATGACTGTTCTTGCGGTGACAACTGCTATTGGTGCTATCGTTAGCGTATTAGTTTCCCAGTTATCGAAATCCGTACCGAAACCAGTAAAAAATGGTATCGACAAAGTGGCAGATACAGTAAAGAAGGGGTTAAAAACGGTAGGTGATTTGTTAAAGGAAATGGGAAAGAAACTTGGACAGATACTACCTGGAATGATTGGATCAATTGCGAATTTCATATTTACTATGGCTGGTCAAGCTCTAGGAGTATTAGCAGAGAACGTTTGGTTATTCATCGTAGCTATAGTGGTGATCACAATAGAGCAATACAAACGACGTTAACGAAATAACGCCCACGCAATTCCAGCCCCTACGATAGATACCATCACTAGATTGGTCTCATGTTGTGGAGTAGGATTCGGTAAGATACTATGTGAAACTCGTTGTGGAACTTGTTGTGGTAATTGTTGTGGAACTTGATGTGGTAATTGTTTCTTTTGTTTCTTCCCTTTCATATCTGGTGGGGATTTGGTTTCGAGAACATCTGTATTAATATCGTTTTTCCCTAACACCATACCTTCTGTGGCGTTCGGGATTGGATTTTTATAACCATCCTTCTTGCCGAGGTAGTACTCAAGATTGCTTGGTAGTAATCGTACCCCTATGGCTATTGCTAGGTCTAATCTCTTATGTGTGTGTAGTATAGCTGTAAGATAGTTTTTATAGCTTACCACTAAATCGTTTTCGAGAATAGCGTCTTCGACTAATCTCTTAAATTTTTCTTTGACATTGAAACTATCTACGATGGATTGGTTAAGATCATTCTGAGCAGCTAGAACGCAATATCCAAAAGCTTCGACGGATCGATTCAATCTACCTAATCCAGCATTAGTTAAACCCTTTCCGATTGGTGGTGTAAACCAATTGTATTGTTTTCCTTCATGTTCATCGTTCCGAATGAATGCCACAAGATCACCCTGATCCTCCTTACCTCCTTGGTCTGCAAATAAATTATATTTCTGAGGCCATGTGGTTGCACCTTTGTCATAGCTTCGGACTCCATGGACGTTTACGAATCCTGTCGGACCCGGGTATAAAAGGAATATATCTCCTAATCCGTTATTCCTACCTCCGTGCCATCGGAAATCTGGTGTTCGAGATATACCAAATTCGATGCATAATTTCTCAAGAGCTGATTTGCTATAGAGGTTATCCATTTGCTTGAAAGCAGAGTCACCAGGTAGAGGAACTCCATGAGCACCACCAAGTTCATGTAGAATTCTTCGTATTGTGAAATAAACGTGAAATCGTAGTAGTCCTTGGACAATAGGAGGATACGTTTTGAAAATAGGATCAAACAATGACACTCCACATCCAGAAGTCGCACACCACGTTGCGAAATTCAATTGTTGAGGCCAATATTTGAAATCCGGACTATGTAACCAATGGTGGGACTCATTTGCTGTCATATGCTTTATAACGGTCTCCTTGAATATGTTGGGTACACCTGCTTTGAACTTTTTCGTAGGCGTGACGTATATCCATAGATTAATGAGATCGATATCTTGTGCTTTTTCGTGAAAAGGAACTGCTGCGATGGGATATTTCACGCTTTTATCTAGTGTTAACGTAGATGGGAAACCACCAACCATCCCACGTAACGCTTCGTGTAGATGATTTCGTACATCTACTGGTATGAGACCACTTATATTCCAATGCTGCCCACCATCGTAAAACATGAGTCTAGTCTCGTATGTAGACTCATCATGTATGTCGGATGCCGTTGTCCTAGCTGAGAACTTATCGAAGTCCGCGTGAGGATATTTTTTTCTTAAAGGACGCGAAAGCCTTTGCATTGTGAGGTGCGATATAGTCGCCCCAATCTCCTTCGAAATGAACTTTATGAGACATATTAAAGCTATACATACATACAGTTTATACCTTTAATATATAATGGTTATCTTAAATGTCACATGTCCTACGGCTGAGCATACTGTCTACTTCGATAACCCTATTCTTATCAATAATATTTCGCTAGTTGAGGTCACTCTTAGTCACAATTGGTGGAACCTAGCAGAGAAAGGGAGCTTTAAGTGGGATAACAATAGTGTAGTGTTTCCATACGAAATTAAGCCGGGACATTATAAGATATAAACTTTGATAACCTACTTCGATCCCGCAGTCACGGCTGGTTTCTTGGAATTCATAGACTACTCATTTAGGAAATATTGGCTTATGAAGGTCAAGAAACCAATCCAGTTCACTAGGAATGTCTGCGATTTGTTTAGTATCGAAGTAAATGAAGATGTGACAGATTATGTGACTATCAATAAAGGAAAATACGTCCTGATGCCAAAAGATATTAATCACATATATATCTACTGTGATGTGGTGGATTCAGATTTCTCACTTCTTGATGGGAAGCCATCTAAAATCCTACATACTTTTAAAACGACATCACACGTTTTTGGTGAAACAACTTACTTTCCACCAACCCTCATACCCATTCGAGCCCTAGGAACGATGCGGAACTACATTCGCCTCACAGTTTGCGATGAGAAAGGCAATCTCATAGACTTCAACAAGCAGCCTCTACGTTTCGTATTGAAGCTTGAGTAAATCATACGTATATACAATGGATGGCGATTCGATTCAACCGTTTCCAACAGCACCAAAACTCTATCCATCAGGAGATCTAAGGGAACTGAGCGATATTGGATCGAGCTTTAGACTGCAGAAAGTCTGCGATACGCTTACCGATCTCGAACAGCAGGCAAAGCACTACGAAGTTGTTCGCAAAAAATATGCCCGAGCGCGTGGTATCGTTCATGGGATTGCTGTGGCCACAGGTAGCCTGAGTGGCGCTTTATCAGTCTCTGCGTTAGGTTCATCATTTACGGGAATTGGGATACCTGTGGGTATTTCCTTAGGATCCGCGGGGTTCCTGTGTGCAGTCATTTCGGCTTCGATGACTGTTGTTAGTAAGAAACTTGGCGTTCGCGTCTCTAAGCACGAGAAAACTGCTATATTGGCTAAAGCAAAGGCTAATTCCGTGGAAGCTAAAGTCTCAAAAGCTCTAGCCGATGGTAACATTTCAGATGCCGAGTTCAGAAGCCTTATTGATGAGAAAAGGAAATATGAGACGCTTAAACTCGAAATACGGCAAAAAAACAGGCAAGAAGGTGGATTAAAAAACGTAGAAGAACTTCGATCAGAGATCCGAAAGGAGATGAGAGCAAAACTTGGCAGTCTAGTGGGGTAAGAATAAATATCTCCTTCGAAAGAAACCGGTATGGATTTCATTTTAACTTCGCTAAAAGCATCTACACTTAATCCGTATAAATTACCGTGTTGTTTTGGTTCATATGCTAATTTAGAGACAACGCGTGGGTGACGCTAATTAACATACGTCAACTGCTTAAAACATAAGTATGATATTTTATCACTGAATACTTCGTCTAGCACACATAGCCCAACGGGTTTGTCGCTGGGACTTGTGATCGAGATGGGAGCCGTTCACGAGTTCTGGTGTTCAAACCTTGGCGGACTATGTGTGGTAGATCGGCTTGTGTTGGGTAAGAAGCTCCCAGCCCAACACAAGTCGTAGCGCGTCTGTCGATGTGGTCAGAAGGTGAAAGTGGGTTCCTAGAGAGGTTCTGGTGACACCAGTTTTGGTATTTTGTTTTTTTGGTTTTTTTCATTATTAAATTTTTTCTTCTTACGGTCTGATTTTGTTTTTTTGGTTTTTTTCATTTATTTTTTTCTTCTTACGGTCTTAGCCTAAATTCTTGAATGAGTACATATCAACGGATGTCGTTCTCACGAATTAGCCGTTTTGGTTAAATAGGAAATGAGTCGTTAAACTTTTGGTTAAGTAATCGCACATATGTTATTCGAAGTACATACTGAGAAAAAAAATACAAATTAAACTTTATCACTATTTAGACCGTGTCTCATATAGATGGACTCAAAGTGCGAATTGTAAGCAAGCAACTCATCAATAAAACGCGTGATCGAACCCTTATGTATACCACATCGTTTACCTCGTAAACGATGTGGTAGTACCTCGTAACTTGCTCCAACGACTTTAGTTCTAAGTATGGAGCTGGTACCTATATTGTTTTCTATTGCCTCATGAACGATCTCATAGACTATTTGTTGAACATTCTTAGGTACTCCTTGGGGGTCGAGTTTAGCAAAAGTCGTCGCAATGTGAGGAGCTATTCGATCAACATTTAAATCTATATCGATCTTATCGTCATCATGTAGAGAACGTATAAAAACATTTCCGCTACAGATGCTTTTATTGTTTAGTTGCATAAAACGAGCAACCTCACCTTTAGATCTAACGAACCCACATTGTATACATGCTTGATAAAGTATAGCAGCTAAAATAGTTCGTTTCGCATAGCTACGTTTGATGCAAACTTTCTGTACTTGAATGAATGCATCGGCTACGATTACTAATACATTTGTGGGAAACGAGAGGTCGTAATTTTGGTTATAAATAGTGTCGTATGCCTTTAGTTCTCGCATTATCGTTCGTAGTTGCAATTCTTTGTTATCGCTTTGCTTTGGGATTGTGCGGTCTAGATCATGTTGATACCGAAAGCTATCCGGCCCTACTATGCGTAACCTAGTAGTAAGATTGGTAGTTGTTTCTTCACATGATTCAGTCTCGCAAATAAGACCACAGTGGGACATATGAATTCCGTTCCTTGCATTTCCATCGGGCATAGACATTCGGAACATGTTTCACCAGTGTTAATATGTAACCGTGGTTCGATATGTAGGCTTGCACAAATTTCTGAACCAAGTAATCTAATAAGGTCATCCATACTAGTTGTATACCATATGCCTGTCAATTGTCCAATTGTTTGTTTGTTTAAAAATAAAAGAAAAAAATGAATAGAGGTCGCATAACAATTTCTCTTCATTCCTTTTTTTTTTTTTCTTTCGTATCGTGATTTCTACTTATCCTCCGATCCTACCACATTTACATCTCGCACAAGATACAATGGACCGAGAGCAAGAGAATCGCATAGTGCTTTCCCAACACTTTCTATTCCAACATCTTCCATACCTACATAGCACAAAATACCTTCCCCCTTTTTTGGCGATGCGAGATATGCCTCCAAAGACATCTGGGTCGCACCAGAAGACACTGCCGTAGCCATGGCTTCCTTCCAGGCCCGTATTGGATAGAACATTGGCCACTTTCCCCAAGAACCGTACATTCGTAGAATATCCATACTTCCATATAATAGGACAGATATACTGTATAATATCGTTCCTCTAATAGGGCTCATCATTGATGTAATACCTTATAACTACACTACTTTGATAAAACGTATAAATACAATAAATGAACTATAGTAGTAGTAAACACAATGTGGGGGTTTGGCGCAATTGCAATAAAATGCAACGAACAAATACTACCAATTTGTAAAAAATGTTACATTTTTTTTTTTTCATCTAACGGACCCCGAACGAAGTGAGGGCTGAACGAAGTGAGGATAGTCCATTAGATGAAAAAAAAAAAATGTAACAATTTTTACTAATTGGTAGTATGTGTTCGTTACATTTGTTGGAATTGCGCCAAACCCCCCATTGTATATACTACTGCATACTCTCAAATAAATATTTCTCACGAACTCTTACTACCGCCATCTACCGCCGTGACAGTTTTATTTGCATAAATTAAATTGTTAATCCGCCTTGACGTCACTGGACGGCATTATCGGCTATTGGATTCAGACGTCTCTCTCGGGAGGAACGAACCAGAGGAGACGGCTGAAATTCAGGCTAACGTTCAAGCCCATGCACCGCCAATATACAAAGATCTAGGTATCCACCAATTAAAATATATTACATTTACCCATAGTATGATAATAATAAAGCCTTTATTTATAGAGGGTGAACACTAAATAGTGTATAACACTAATAACCTTGTGGCCCTCAATAGTTAGGTTACAATATATCTAAAAATTTAGATGTATCTAAATTATATAATATTGACTTAAAATATCTAGAAGTTAAATACAAGGAAACAAAAACGTGTTGATCGAATCATGGCTGCTTCTTTCCCAAGAGAAATGTAAGACATTAATAATATTGTAAGTGCATTTATTATATAATTATTGATGAAATACCAGTATATATATATATTTATTTCTAAAAAGTGATATATACACACGTGAAGATATAAATAGTAAATATATCACTTTTCAAAATGTGACTGGCTTTTAAAGATTTCTAGCCTTTTTAGTAAGAGATGACAACTGGTATTTCATCAATAATCATATGTTAATCAGAACTTTACATGGCCGCTTCGTGAAATAAATTTTATCTTTGAGTGTTGATGAAATATCTTACTTGTTCTCTGCACTCACTTGTAAGATATTTCATCAACACTCATAGATAAAATCTGTATCTCCGCACAGCCATGTAATATCCTTTATTTAATATATGATTATTGATGAAATACCAGTGTGTATTTCTTCCTAAAAAGTGATATCTTCACATGTGAAGATATCACTTTTGAAAATATGACTGGCTTTCAAAGATTTCTAGCCTTTTTAATAAGAGATTGAAACTGATATTTCATCGAGAATTGTATATTATTAAACAGAACATTACATGGCCGCTTGGAGGTACAAATTTTATGTTCTCGTGTTGATGAAATATCTTACCCATTCGATATTGCATCAACACTCGATTATACAATCCGTATCTCTAAACAACAAAAAATGCAGTATATTTATTAAATATAGGATATTTATATTGGTCATAATGGCAAATCAGAATTATATTTTATCTTTATAGTTATATTTAAGTCCAAAATGGCTACCTAGGAAGGAGCTAGTAAATACTCAGCACCCAGAATTGCAGGACATATTGATATGTATATGTCATTAACTATTGAAATCAGTGACGTACCAATCCATACCAAGAAATGTCTTAAGAAATAGTCAGCGGTATATTTTAGCCCAGCCATATAACCATGCAAGCGTGAAAATGGCCCCAAAAGCCCTAAATATTGACAGTTTATATTATTAACTTCGAAATGCTTCCGTGCTTAAAATATACTCAACTGAAATCATGTTAAACTACAATAATTTAGCTGTATGATATATATTTTGTTTAGGTATGTTGAAAATATAGCATGTCGAAAAAAAAAAATCAAAATGGATTATACACATACAGAAATGTACTGCCAGATTATTTTTATAAGACTCAGGCTCTAATCTGCAACTAATTAGTTTTGAAATTATTATAAATATAATTTACCTTGAGATACTTTTCATGACGATGACCATTTTAATTTGCCAATAAAATGGTCTTATCTGACTACCAACAAACCAGTGTGATATATCTTATTTGCAAAGTAAGTACTATCGTAGTCTGGCACCAGTTTGTGGGATAGCACTAGTTCTTATGCTCTTTCAAACAAATGGCAAATAAGTGATGCCTACTTGTTATCGACTGTAAAATGTCGATTTTTTTTTTCACACGTAATTTTTTTTATTCGCAATTAAAATAGATATGGCTTGCCCCGATATTATCAGCAATTATGGAAATCTCTTAAACGGTTCCGAATATGGTAGAAAGGCCGGTGCATACCACTCCGTGTTCTCGCTGTCTCCACCGTTTGGGCAAAAATGGCAATTTGGTGGAAAATTACAATTTACCGTGCACCGCATTACTAAATGTAGTACCGCTGACAGCGGCTAAAATGCTGGAAACGAGGAAATAACAACCGGGAATAAAGAAGTTTTGTTTTTATAAGCACATCATTTGGTTTCTCTGCTTACCAAGCGACCGTCGAGAGATGTCGGTCAAACGACGTCATCAATTCCGAGAGTTGTAAGTACATTGAAATCAGGTGTAAAATGTATAGAAACAAGCAAGTGTAGGAACACTTGTGTATAAACCTTATATATGCAACATTTAAACAAAACCATAATCACATGACCAGCCTCTTTAGCTCTGACGAAGGGCTAGCACTCGAAACGTCAGCTGCTACTCGCTTTCCACGGCGGTTAGCATACCTCGATCGACTTTATAGTTGATTATATACCAGTGTTTATCTTCCCCGCAGACGCAGACCAATACTAGTTTTTATAGGCACTAGTTACCTATCATTAGCATATGGGTGTGTTAACGTTGTTCTCGTTTATTTCACGTCTCTTATAAAACAAGAACGCTTTTATCCTTTTTCTTCCATTGTTTTTAAGGTAGATGTATGTTACGGGTTTAATGTAATCATGTTCTTCAAGTCCTTAACATTGTATAATAATATAATGGTTATAGTAACTGATGTTAAACATCACTCTGCTATGCTCAGTATGGCTTATTTTAAACCCCGTTAATTTCTCGCATTTGTCTTGCGACCACTGAATTCAATACAACTCTAGCCATTGTGTAAATGCTGGAAAGCAATCATGGCTAGAGTTGTAAGATGTGTAAAAGTTTTATTGCTGGCCCCTGATTTCTATACCAAAAAGTTCAAATATTAAAAATACCGATGCCTAATTTAGATTTAGTTCAACTTAATGCAGGGAACAAAAACTATGTTAAAATTCCATTTCCAAACGTAATAATTTAAGTTGTCATTGGTCAATATGGACTGAGAACCTGTCGTAATGAGCAATATAAACATGATGAATTTACCATCTTCAGATGTTTGCGCCGTTTTATCGGGTGACTGTTGTCCGTTAAACTTATCGTTCTTTACAGCAACAGTTACACTGTAATTCGTAAACTTGTCCAGTCCTGTTAAGGTGAAGTTAAACACTTTTCCAGTAGACGTTGTCTTACTTATGCCACCTTCAACTCTTGTGAAAGTAACCAGGTAACCAACATGCTCTCCATATACCTCATTGAACTGGGTAAACTAGAATTAAGAAAAGAAAAGCAACAATACAAAAATGTGTTTCGTAAATCAAACATTGTCCTGTCAATACTGAAAATCAACAAACAACTAATTTGCTTTCAATCAAATCAATAAATAAATCAAATAAACCAATCAAATCAAATAATAGATTCATAAACAATATCTTCAGTTAAGGAATACGAAAATCAACTAATATACACAAGACAGTTTATTATACAATTTCACTGTACACATTTAAGGCTTCTAATTGGTCTATTTGTAACACGTGTCACCTGGTTTGTAACACGTGTCACCTGTGCATATATTATTTTTTTTCCTGCCAAATTTTCAGTCATCATATCAATCTGGCGTGTAGATTTGTCAAAGTATTATAGCATAACCTAATGAAAATGGCCCAGAAGACTATTTCAACAAAGTGTAAATATTTGATGTTTACATAATTAAAACTCGCTGACCTTCGAAAGACCAAGGTAAATTTCCTGCGAAATTAAGTTATTGTTGTCTCGCTAGGGAAGTTGTGCTTGCTGTATCGCTTGACAGTGAAATAAAAATCTACGATTAGCAGATCTATTGAGTTTGATGATAGTGGGCTACTATTATACATATTTACAATCAGTTATAATACATAAAGTATTGGACATTCTCAGAGGGTAACGAGCCACGCAAGACCGGCTGAACAAATTATTCAAGGCTAACAAACTATAAATCCGAGGTATTATGCATGCATTGCAAATGTCTTTTCAGAGACATGTCTTCATTTACATGTAGGGTATAAAATGTATCTAGTACCTGTAATGATATTTTAATTTATTTTCTTTTTTTCTTTAGCGCATCAAAGTATTTGTAATGTTTGTAATATTTCGCTGAAAAGGGGTTTGCATTTTAACTGTTGTCTTTCCAAAGACGTTTCTTGTAATTGTTTAAAACAAAGGCCTAACTCTCCCGCTAATTGTTTACTTAGGTAGAAAAAAAAGGAAAAGAAAACGAAAGTGAAAAATAAACCCAGAATCAATAATGGGATAACTATACGGACATTGTGGCACGTTTTAATCGTTTACGTTAACCTCTGGGCTATATATGGCTCAGCATAAACGTCTTCTATGGCCTTCATGGCCAATCAATTATAATATATTTTCCATGTTACGTTTTAGGTAAACAAAAGTGGCTTCTTCTACTTGCTCTGAATTAAGATTAAAAAATGCACCGCGGTCAAGAATAAAGTGTTTATTTTTAACCTATTTGCATTTTATGCACAAGATATGTTGGTTACTCAGGTCAAAATATTACTTACGAGGGTGGTGTAGTTTGCCAAGTGAATAAGTATGTTCATCAATGCATTAAACAAGTAAAAGCGCTGGCAGTTGTTAGCTTCTTTCAAAAGAAAGGCTTTTAATGAAGATATTTCAAACGTTTTAATAAGGAGATGTTTATCATTTACCAGCCGAGAGCAAACAACTTGACGCATCGATACAAATGGAGAAAGGATTGGTCTGCTTATAAATTAAATCGCATCAGCGTTACTGATATTTTAAATTTCTGCTCCCTTCATACACTACTGTGCCAACATTGTAATATAGGCAATCGAAAGACCCCAACAATATATTTTTGAGCAAAATTTGACTCGAATCGGGTGGACTATGTCCCCCGGAGAGGGGGAAGTGGTACTCCCATACCACACATACGCTGTAAGGGTATGTACCACCCCAAACAGTATGGTTTCGAGCTGTCTTGGTGTAAAATAGGGTAATAAATGTCGCATTTTTACATGTAGTTTGGAATAGGGTATAACCTTCAAAAGGAAGTGTGAGACTACACATTTTCAAATATTTCACTTGTAATATAGAGTACACGTCTAAAACTAAAATAGGGCCAGGGCTTTGAAAACCGGGCGACGCATTCTCACCCAAAAACGTTATTTGGTATACTGATACTATTCATTCACTCAAAAGACAGGTTATTGGATAAAGTATAGGCTACACAACTAGCGGGTTTATTTAACAGCAAGATAACTTTATTGTCATTTTTTAGACGTGAATTACAATTTTAGAAGCCACAAGCAATGATACTTCGATAAATTCACAACCATGGTCGCGCGGCAAAGGTACACAGTCTTCCATTATCTTACCATTTATTTCAGTACTATTTTAGTCTTCCAGCATTGACTAAAATGTTACAATCAATTCCAAACCCGTGCATGCCTCCTCCATCGGGTAACCCCTAGGCATTTGAATTATTCGATTTTTTTTCATCAAATACCCCACTACCCAGACAGAATAGCTGGTCAAATGCCCCACCACGTTTTCTTACCGGTTGGTCAAATGCCGCAATTAGGGGACGTGATCGAATCAATTCAGAAATGCATCATCATTGACTTTTGATAGAATCCCATAGCACGACTCAAACTCGCACGCTGATTGGCTAACGAAGCGTTTAATATTTTGTGGAATTAATCTGTTTGAAAAGCTGTATTCAACGATGTACAGGAAGCCCGCGCGTAAATTTTTTGGTTGTTTTTATTATCGCGAACAGAGACAAAAATCATGTTAAAATTACAAACCAGGATATTCACAAAGTTAACAGTAGACAAAGAACGTGAAAATTATATATCTTTTATTCCGTTTTTCGCGAGAAATGATATGTTTTGGCCCTCGACTGAACAAGAGCGACTCTAGCTAATCCAAGGAATCAACAAAAACATCTGCAGCAAAAATGTATGAATTTGAATGGGAAAGCTGGGGCTTCGTGGATATGCTGATTTAATTCATGTAATATTCACACAGAGAAGCTAAATGACTGAAAAAAGTAAAAACAGGACGAAAAGCACGGTTACATGCACAACGGTACTAACATCGTGGTACAAGGAAAATTTTGTAAACGAGTGGACTGGACACAAGTATTAAACATTCAACAGTTTAAAAACAGGCTTATTTATTGTGAGACAGACTTGAGCATTAACATTTGGTAATTTGATTATAAAGTAAGGAACACTTAATACTTACAGGTTTGTGCGTATACTTGTGCATCAGCATGCAGCTCTTCGTTTTGTCAGGTTTTAGATTTTCATTTATCGAGAACTGGTTTCAACAGGCCGCCGGTTTTCTAAATCTTTCACAAACATTCACAATTTTGTCTCCAGTTAATGCAGTTTCGCTTTCTTGGTAAAGATTAGATCGAAATTAGGTGTACCTATATAAAATACAGGTGTTTTAATGCATAAAAATGCAGTTTTGATGTCGGAAAACCAAACTTTTGTGAGTATGCAAACGACTGCAGTTTTGTTGAACCTCGTGTGAGTTTCAGGCAAATTTTAGCTTGATTCCTATTCGCTCGTTAGTTTGCCGCGCAATGGGTACCTGGCGCGTGGCGGGAATTTCAGCAACTTTCAACTGAACTGACTATATTCTTTATTTATTTTCGTAAATCACTAAATACTATGGGATTCAAAGAAAATTAATTGCCTGACTCGGGAATTCCACTTTTAATTTCACTTGAAAAACCGATATCGCACGAATCGCTTGCGATATCGGTTTTTCGCGTGAAATTTAACGTGGAATTCCCTCGTCAGGCAATTAATTTACCTATAGAATCGCATAGCCAAAGCTCAATCGCACGGTGCATTTGCGAAATCAGACGCTGTTTGGCTGAGATGTCATAAGTCCATAACCAGAAGTGTCCATCTCCCACTATATGGTTTGGACCATCAGTTTACAGAGTAGTCTATGTATAGAAAGCTTTTCCCGCCATCTCGCAGCCATCTCGCAGCCAATTTTATCAGCAGCACATGATTGGCTAATACAGCGATTTACTTTGTTTGTAATATTGTACAGCTCATTATATATGCCATAAAATTTTGGCCGACAAGGCGCGTAGTGTAGATGAGCACCACATGTTCAGGAAAGACCATTAGTCCATATAAACCAGAACATGTGGTTCCTTTGTAACCCTTTCCCCTCGTTTTATCTGAATAAGACTTCGTGTTTACAGCAGTGTGTGATGTAATCTAAGTTTTGCCTTTTGGTTCATAAACACAAATCAGTTTTGTAGTGGTATTTGCATACAGTATTAAAATACAGCGAGTGATAAATATCAAGTACAAATCATGCTATTTTTGTTTATAAAATGACTCTTCCGACATTCCTAGTAAACTGATGCGGATACTACGAAAGGGACGCTAACTGTAGGGCGCTTACTATAAATACATTTAAGGAAAAGTTTAAAAGGATATATCTAGAAACATTAATTATAACTAATCGTTAACGATAATTTCCTCGATATCTAATAATAATTTGCAATATGTATGCTTGTTCGACATATCATCCACTACAATTATACTTCCTCATCAAAAATCAAAAATAAAATCAATTTATCATTTTTGGTGGACTAGTTCGTTTACCATATTTAGTTAATCTAGGACACCATGAACCTCATATTTGTAATCGTTTCCCCTTACCCGTTTAAAAGTTTCCCCTTGACAGACTGGTACTAATTAAATAATTCGTTTAAATAAATAGCTTGCAGAGCCGGAAACACAACTGTTCGCAAAACGGAAGTAGTCATTAAAAAAATGTTTGCATGGCTATGTTTCTCATCCCTCAAAAAAAACAATGGTTAGTCCCTTATAGGGCGGGGGTGCTTATTGGATACTGAGCGCTGAAAACTTGTGTTGTTTCTCACAAAAAAGGTATTAATCTTGCAGATTTTGTAAAATTTCTGACATTTAATCCCTAATTTTGGTTACTTGTCGTGGATCCAGAGACGTCATAAGATGAATCAAGAGAGAACTACTACAATAAAATCCCGCTGCTTTCAATTGTAACACCACAAGATGAATCAATCCCGTAATTCTGGTAACTTTTATTCTAGTTGAATTGCTGCCCCAGTCTATCGAAGAAAAGTAATTGAGACAACTGAAGTATATTAGAAATTGAATTTGGAGCAAAAAGAGTTAATGTTGTTTCATGCCTTTACTTGCACTTTAAATAATTAGTTAAAACGAAATTGTATTGCTTTGCTAATCTTCGGTCAGTAATAATAAGCTTAAACTTAAACTTATTTTCCGAGTGAGCACAGTGAACAGTGCGAAAATAAATGTTGATTTTGACATGTGAAGATAAATAAACTTCATGTAGTTAACCAACGTTTTATTTATTTATTTTAATTATAGTCTTTGCAAATAATCATCCAATCAGATCTGTGGATTAGGACCACGTGCAAGCCCAATATTTTCCCATGTAGCAAAATTCATCCGCGCTGTTTATATTATTGTGTTTAGTGATTGAAGGATTATTTGTTCGTTATGCACCAGTCAATATGGATCCTTGCTTTCCCCCCCCCCCCCCCCCCCCCCCTCTCATGCCTTGGATTAGTGGGGTATAGCGAAGATGTTGCGAGGAAATTTTCTGCTTCAGGACCAATGTAACAACCCTGGGGTGTGGAATATCATCTATGTTTTAGCATCTTTGCTCCTGGTACTTGGGAACAAAATTGCATGATAGCATGTGTTCAAGATATTCTACAGCAAGAGCAAGGATTTTCTTCATATAAACACCTCAGTGGGCGAGGGCTAAAGCACATTTTGCCAGGTTCAAAATCCAAGTCCCACTAATCTGCAGCCTGGGGGAGGTGGGGATTTACATTGACTGGTGCATTACAATAACACTTTAAATATTTTATTTAGGCTGAACCTTCTGTCTCGCCCGGCATATCGAAGTCCCATATTGAAGAGTCTCTCTACTTAAGTGTTTTTCTATACTGGACTCAGATGAATCTGTTATTCTAACAAGCGGAAAACCAACCTTAGTTAAAAACCAGTCAACAAATTCGCAGACTATATTTTCAATGTCTTGCCTTCCGGCCATAAGAGCCTTTTTTAGTATTGTAACCTTTACGTTTTTCTTGCATTTTCGTTGCGCCAAACATGTTTATTTAAGTTTTGTTGTACTGCTTTCTGTACAGTAATTTATGCAATGGTTACTTCGCGTTTAGATAAGAAATGTTCGCTTTGTTGCATGTTAAATGAAAACTTCTGCTTCTAAGAAACAAAAGCAAAAATTGTTTTAAAAACATTTTCATTTGCCCATCTTTTGTAAAGATAATTTGTGAAAGAGACATAAGACATTGGATTTTAACAAAAAGAAAGCCGTCAAAACAACATACTTGCTTTTGTGATAACACATATACCCAGAATGAATGCAATTAACTCCTTAAACCTAAAGTGACTATCGGTGAATACAAGAGGATTAAATAAATCGATTAAAAGGCGAGCGCTCTTTAGGTGGCTGCATCAGCAAAACAAAGACTTTATATTTGTTCAAGAAACATATAGTACAAAGGAATGCGCCAATGTTTGGGAAATTGAATGGGGCGGTAAAGCGTTATATAGTCACGGAACCAATCATAGTAAAGGTGTTATGACATTAATAAATCCTACATTAGACTACAAATTAGGAAAGTCAATACATGATAAAAATGGTAGGTTCGTAATTGCAGATATTATCCTGGATGATGAGCACGTTATATTAGTTCATATATACGCTCCAAATGATATTAATCAACAAATCGCTTTTTTCAAAGAACTCCAGGAACAACTGCAAGAGTTTGCGCAAGAGAAAATTATAATCGGCGGTGATTTTAATTGCGCACTAACGCAAATTGATAAAGAAGGAGGGAATCCAATTACCCGCAAATCTTCAGTGATAAATGAGATTAATAGGCTGTGTAAGTCATACAATCTATGTGATGTATGGCGCTCTTTAAACCCAAATGCGCAAAAATACACATGGAGAAACAAATCGTTTGAAGTTCAATGCCGTTTAGACTATTTCTTAATCTCAAACGATTTAATTAATCTTACAAAATGAATGTAAAATTCATTACGCACCTAACACAGATCATTCCGCTCATACAAATTTATTTAAAATCTGATGAATTAAAACAAATAAGAGGGCCTAGATTTTGGAAATTTAACACTTCCTTACTAACAGATGAAAATTACATCTATTCTGCGTGAAAACTAGACCGTCTTTAAAAACAAATATAAAGATAATATAGACTTGGGACTAAAATGTGACTTAATTAAAATGGAAATTAGAGGCTTCACGGTTAAATTCACCAAAAACACAGCGAGGAAAAAAAGAGACCAAGAAAAAGCTCTTTTAAAGAAAGTAAATGAACTAATGTTGGAAGTTGAAAAAATCCAAACCATAAAGAACTTAATTCTACAAAAATACGTCTTGAAAATTTTATGTTACATAAAATACGTGGAACAATTCTCAGGAGTAAAGCCAGATGGTACGAACATGGAGAACGCAACAGAAAATATTTCTACAACCTAGAAAAAAGAAACCATACCATAAAATATATCACAAAACTAAGATTACCTGATAACACGACAACAAGCAACCAATTTGATTTTTTTTTAAAAGAAAAACGTTTTTTATCAAGTCCTCTACAAATCCAAAATCGTCAAAATTGATGATTATGAAAATACAGAATTCTTTAACCCTGAAAACATAACTCCTTTCGAACAAAATGACCAAGCAGCTTGTGAAGGCCTTATCACTGAAAACGAAGCCCTCAAAGCCCTTAAAGATTTCGGGACAGAAAAATCACCTGGTACAGATGGACTGCCTGCTGAGTTCTATAAATAATTTTGGCCAGAACTTCTTACCAAATTAACTGATAGTTTGAATTACGCATTTCAAACAGGTACTCTATCGATATCACAAAGGCGCGGTATAATATCTTTAATACCAAAAAAAAAAAAAAAAAAAGCCTGCTAGTAAATCTAAGCCCGATGTCTTTGCTAAATGTCGATTATAAAATTCTTACTAAAGCTATTGCCAAACGCTTAGAAAAAGTAATACCTAGGATCATAAATCCAGATCAAACAGGATATGTAAAAGGGCGTTATATTGGAGAAAATATCAGGCTCATACAAGACATTATGTATTATACTACAAAACAGAATATTCCAGGGATCGCTGTTTTTATTGACTTTCGAAAAGCTTTTGATACTATTGAATGGCACTATCTGGAAAAAGCTCTCAAACTATTTAATTTTGGCCCAGACTTACTAAACTGGTTTAAGTTTTTTTCTAACAATATTTGAAGCTGTGTAAACAATGGTCATGCATCGTCATGCATCGTCGTCTTCAGTTTTGTTTAGAACGATGAGTAAGACAAGGCTGCCTATTATCAGATCTCCTATTTATAATTGGTCTCGAGCTTCTTGCCAAAACTCTCAAAAATGATAACCTCATTAAAGGAATTAAGGTTGGCGACAAAGAAATAAAAAAATCACAGTATGCGGACGATACTACTGTATTCGTCCGTGATCAAAATTCAATTATTCACCTTCTAAAAGTTTTAGAGGAATTTAAGTTTTGTTCAGGTTTAGAAATAAACGCAACCAAAACAGAAGCAATGTGGCTAGGTTGTTGGCAAAACAGCTGCGATACCCCTTTCGGATTTAAATGGCCGCAGGAGCCAATATGTGCTTTAGGTGTCTTTTTTCATATGACACAGATCATGCTAACAAACTAAATTTTGATGATAAAATACACAACATAGAAAAAACGTTAAACGCTTGGAAAATCAGAAAACTTACTTTAATTGGAAGGATTAATATAGTAAAAACATTAACCTTATCCAAGTTAATTTATAATGCATCAGTTTTCACTATTTCCCAACATACAATAAATGAGATTAATACGCTAATTTTTAACTTTATATGGGAAAATAAACCACCAAAGATAAAAAGAAACACTATAATAGGAGAAAAAAAACACGGTGGTTTAAAAATGATAGACTTCCAGATAATGGAAAAGGCGCTCAAGATTGCCTGGGTAAATAGGTTACAACAAAATAATGAAGCCACCTGGAAATCTATACCTGAACATGCACTAAGACAACACGGTGGTCTCTCACTCTTAACTCAGTGTCAATATGATGTCAATTTGCTCCAATTAGACAATCTTCCACCTTTCTATTGTAAGATACTAAAATATTGGCAAGATTATCAACATTTGATCCTTGAAGATGTAACGGACATAAGGAAATAAATTCTATGGAACAACAAAAATATTTTAATTGATAGAAATGTGTAATTTATGTTAGTTGAGGTACGAAATTCACAGAAATGAATATTTTGCTGGCACGGAACAGAAGCCTGGGGAGAGTAGTGCTGAGAATTATGGTTAATGTAGTGTGCCATAAGTAGGCGACTGTTAAGAGTTTGAATTCAGTCTAGGTCAGCCTTGCTACCTTGCTTCATTTTTGGAAGAAATCGAAGTTAAAAAGAACACCGAACGCAACAACGAACTATGGCAGCCCTTAAAAGGTCTAATGACTCACAAAGTGCAGCAGAACAGATTAGAGAAATTAAGCAGATAAAAACTTCAGGTGGAACGCCCTCATTCAAAAAAAAAAAGAAAACCAACGAGGAACAGTACAAATCCGCTAAAGCCGTACAGAAGCGCTCAAAGATGAGGAGGAGGAGAAAACTATCTATAGAGCAGAAGCGAGGGCTGTGAAATTGACTAAGCGTTTCACATCCTCCAGTGCCTAACATCAAAGAGTGAGGGAAACTCCAAGCCAAAATCTGGATCCCAGATTACCACTTTATGCCAAACAGACGACACAATCGGAAAACCCACGCCGGTTGGCGAATTGTCCTGACTTCCTTGCCGCTCGTCAAATGCTCCATAAACGACTAGGCGAAAGTGTCGACACTTACGAAAAAGGTGTAGTATGTTCTGGTTAACTGGAATTTTTGAATTTTTGATTTTGTCATTGTGAGTTCCTTAGGGCTTGATTGTGGTATTAGTATACGTAACATACCAGAGGTTGAATGCCAACAACTTGAAAACATTAATACTAAATTTAAAATTTCTCAGAGGCGCAACTCTGTTAGGTGAAGATTACGTAGAGCTTTTAAACAATGGGTGGCAATGGAGTGCCTCGGTTTAATTGTTTTATATGTTGTCTAGCTTGGCTATAGCTACTTATTGCTGTTTTTGTGCATTCCTGGTCCTTACAAGGCACAAAATAATAAGCCCGCTCTTGATGAAGCCGTGTTTGTAGAATGAGCGATTAATGAACTATTGTGTCTTGATTGTATTTCTGAAGTGTCAGACCAACTCGGATATTGTTAAGCAGTATTCAGTTATATTCTTGCACGGCAAATTGCCAGTTTACAAGACGAAGTGCATTCCGACCTGTTTAAGTTCGGTTCCTACCTAAATAAGTTAATTCTCATTGGAAATATGTTTGGTGCCCTAATTAATTTAACGCGTCAGATGCAACCATTTCTGCTAAAGATAAAATAATTCAAAGCTTGTCAAAAGACCTTACCGCAGTGTTGGATTCATTAAGTTCCACATTACATGTTAAGAAAATTGGCATTATTCGCGGCAAAGTTATTTCAATTGTAATTGCGTGGGGAATGTTTCAAGACTTATGACAAGGAATATTCACGCTGTTATCACTCCGCAATTCTGCTACCAAATCAGCAGTTGTATGTTACTCGGCTTATTCTGTTTGTTATAGAACTTAGGTCGTTAATAAACTTAACGGTATCCCTTATGGCCTGTTAAGCATAGACTGACTGAGTCTATTCCAGTGACGCATCCGCTACAGCATGTGGAAATACCTTAGACTTTGAAGGAAAGGTTTTTTTCCACCAAAATAGGTCAGAAATTGAAATGGCTCTAATTTCTACTTAATAGAGCCGGTTGTATACAGTCTCCCTGCCTTCCAAAGCGTTTGCTCATTAACTGTGTCACGGCTTACATACATTTATATAAATGTAGCCAAAATTGTCATGGACGTTCTAGGTGCCATATCTACATTTCATCACTTTAGATATTTATCACAGACCTATGGATTCCTAGATAGCTAAATTGTTATGCAGAAGAATTAGTAGCTGATAATAGATTATGACGATTATACTATTAATGATGACGGATTTCCTAGTATTGACCATTTATGGGGTCTGCACACGTGCGATAGGTTCGCATGCCGTTACATGGCTAAGTTGCCGAAGTTTAATACTCATTATCAGCAACCACGAACTTGATGAGTAAATGCATTTTACAGACAATGTAAAGGTAGCCAAAATCGTCACGAAATGGCTCTGAGGTCCCCTATCTACAGTTTCGGTATCGCTTTAGATATTTATCAGACCTGTATCAAGGGAATAAGTTTGGAGCCACAATGGATTCCAAGATAGCTAAATTGTCATGTAGAAGAAATTAGTAGAATCATAGATTATGACGATCATCGATACTATTAATGATTACGCATTTCTTAGTATTCACCATTTATGTGGTCACGTGCGATAGGTTCGCATGCTGTTACAAGGCTAATTTGCCGAAGTTTAATACCCAGTATATATTATCGACCACGAACTTGCGGGGTAAATGCATTTTACAGACAATGTAAACGCAGCCAAAATTGTCATGAATGGCTGTGAAGTCCTATCTAGTTGTGGGGAGTGTGAGGAGTAAAAGCAGGCCCCCACCAGCTTTAAGCTGTAATACTCGGCCTGCTATAACAAATACAAGATTTATTTATTTTATCTACAGTTCCGGTATCGCTTTAGATATTTATCAGACCTGTATCAAGGGAATAAGTTTGGAGGTACAATGGATTCCTAAATAGCTAAATTCTCATGCAGAAGAAATGAGTAGAATAATAGATTATGACGATTATACTATTAATGATTACTCATTTCATAGTATTGACATTTATGGGGTCCGTACACGTGCGATAGGTTCGCATGCTTGTTACAAGGCTAAGGTGCCAAAGTTTAATACTAGGTATTATCGACCACGATATTGTGGGGTAAATGCATTTTCCCAGTATTGGGGGCTATGACAACTATTGCTTATGTCAGCCTGTCTATCTGACATGTAAAGTAATTGATTACACGAGTACGTAATGCTAGAGGCATGGTAATTGTACCGCTGTGAAATTGGGTCATTTCTGGCCTGTTCTTTGTTCAGATGGGATACATTGG
Source organism: Actinernus sp. WN-2022 (assembly GCA_030867875.1). Classification (NCBI taxonomy): domain Eukaryota; kingdom Metazoa; phylum Cnidaria; class Anthozoa; order Actiniaria; family Actinernidae; genus Actinernus; species Actinernus sp. WN-2022. Next base: position 9,060,706 of record JAOWCC010000936.1, on the reverse strand, counting down.
AGTGAATTCGTCCAACATTGGGTAGTTTTAAGCAATAATCCAGAGTTGTTTATAAGAGGTAAAGCCAATTAACAATTGTATATTTGGCAATAAACGTTTAAGCTTTGAGAATCGACTTACGTTTTTCACCTAGGAATGGTGTTATGTTTCTGCACAGATTTTGAAAGAGTTTGTGTAACACGTAATCGCTGAAAATGTGTTTTCAGTCGGCCCTAAAGGGGTACCCTGGAGGGGCATATGGCATCGTGGCCACGCCCTGGATGGGCATTTTAATCTTACCATGTTATGAAATTTATTAACTTCAATACTGACACTGTTCTTGCCATATCACTGCTTTCACTGTATGCCCTTATTTTTTCTTGTTTCATTTTTCTTTCTCCAGAAGTTGCCAACGAGTTGTGGTTATCAGACATTAACGAGTTGTGGTTATCAGACATAACAAGTGACAGAACCAAACAGCTAAAGGAGAACCTGAAATAAAGCAGTTCTAGCATCCAGATCCAGAGGGATTACTGAAGCCTACCTTAGAGCATTTAATAGATGGACATTATTTGCACATGAATTTTTATAAGTAAAATCTGTTCCCGCCAATCCATTTCATTGGCGCTATATTTACAGTATTTGATAGAGACATCCAAGTCTACATCTAGCATAAATTGTGTTTTGTCCAGTTACTAAGGTTGTATATATATATATATGTCTAAGGCCGGAATTAACGAAATTCCAGTGATATTTTATTTGGATCCATAAGCAGAAACGCCTTTTGCGTATCAAAAAGCACGTTAGATACTCTACTTTAGGGGATCGTTTAAGAAATTATTTAAAGATATTGTCCCCGATAATTCCAAATTTAGTACTCATTTCAATAGGTCTGGCGGAGCATTTTCAGCCGCTAATTCTGGTATCCCAGACAGAAACTTCCAGCGGCACGGTAGATGGAAATATGTTAATGCTAAGGACACGTATGGTAAAGACTCTATTGCGAACGGACTATGATTACTGAGAATTTTGCTAACGGGTTCACCCCTCGGGCCCTACCATTGTAAATCTATATGCATGTTGGGCTCGGCTGACCAACATGCCCAAGTATCCTACGTGACTGTGTGTGTCTGAATTGTGTAGTGGAGACAAAATGTGTAATTTATGTTAGTTGAGGTACGAAATTCACAGAAATGAATATTTTGCTGGCACGGAACAGAAGCCTGGGGAGAGTAGTGCTGAGAATTATGGGTAATGTAGTGTGCCATAAGTAGGCGACTGTTAAGAGTTTGAATTCAGTCTAGGTCAGCCTTGCTACCTTGCTTAATTTTTTTTTTTTTTAATGATTGGATCGAGAAGCCCGAGGCATAACGAACATTAAAGGAAACCATTCTGGCTAGGTTAGAATCGTCCGAGTTTAATTTAAATCGGCATAAGATTGTATTTATCATATCAGAGTAAATGTATTTAGATGACCTCAGCTCCCAGAGTTGGCGGCACTGCATTGGTGGGAGTATACGTTCCCGTTTAGTCCACACAGTGGTTTTGGGTTTTCGTATACGGCAGTGTCGCAATAATTAATAATAGTAGTAAATAGAGACTAAAAGTTGAAGAACGAATGCCTGAAAGCAATTATGAGCAATTATATGAATAAACGTCGTTGGGCTCGGCTGACCAACATGCCCAAGTATCCTACGTGACTGTGTGTGTCTGAATTGTGTAGTGGAGGCAAAATATCATATTTTATACAGGTTGGTATTCAAAAAAACGTCTTTCGTATCCAAGACTTCTTAAATGAAAATTTAAAATTTATATCTCTTTCCGAATTTCAACATAAATTCAACTTTGTAGTACCGTTTACCTTATATTACGGACTTATAAGTGCCATCCCATCAAATTGGAAAATTATTATAAAAACCACACTTATTCCTTTAAGACAGATTGAAATTAAACCGCCACTCAAAACAAATATTACTACACGAATTGCTTATGCAGCCATTCTTACTAGTAGCTTTGTCCCCCCAACAGCCAAAGGTAAAATCTTGCGATTTGGTTTTTCCAAAGAAGACATTTACAAAGTCTATAAATTTCCTTTCTTAATTACCAAATAAGTAAAACTATCAATGTTTCAATACAAAATTATTCACAATATTCTCCCAAACCAGGTTATGCTATTTCGAGCAAATGTGTGTGAAAGTGACATTTGTCAGCTGTGCGGTAAAGACAAGCATACCTTACTGCATATGTTTATACAATGCAAGGTTTCAGCTTCATTCTGGATAACATTTCAAAAGTGGTGGCATATCAAATGGAAACAGCAGGTAAATTTAACTGAAGGTTTAAATACTATATGGACAGCACGAAAATGCAAAACACGAAGATATCTTAAATTATGTTATCCTTGTTGCAAAATATTTTATCTTTATCACAAATATAAATAATGGTAGCTTACGTTTTGACAGCTTTCTTGCTTTTTTTTCAGAACAAATTAGAAGTTATACGAGAAATATCCATAAGGAACAAAAAAATATTATATTTTCAAAGCAAAATATGTCCTTTTTTTCTCTCGTCATTCCTTTATTTTCGTTTCTGTATTGTTGTAAAATTGGAATGTTGTAGTGTAAATTGTAAGTGTAATATTAAAATAATAATAATAATAATAAAAAATACTGTAAAAAATAAACCCTCAGTGGGCGAGTGCTAAAGCACATTTGCCAGGTTCAAAATCCAAGTCCCACTAATATACTTCATTTGTCGCACTTTTTTGTTCGAGCGAATCCTATATTTTTATAAGTGTGTATTGGGAAACAAATGATCTAGTCCTTTTAATTGCCCCTAGACCTGACACTATTTTCTTGGTAATATAATTTGTGTCATCTTCCCATCTTAAATTTTCTTCCACTATCGCCCAGACTGTTTTAGTATGCAATACTCTTTTGAATGGCTTATCGCCAATTTTTTAAGATTGGCTAGTCGCCCAAGTTTGACAAGCGTTGTCGAGAGCCAACCAACATGAATTTCGTTTTTGCCACATTCAAATGCAGTTTGTTAGCAGTAAGCCATTTGTAAACTTCCAGCAGCTCATTATTCTCCTATGTACCAACGTCATTAATACTTGAGCCGGAAAGCGTTATGTTCGTATCGTCAGCAGACATGAATCTCAATGAATGGGGCTCATTGTAAGTTAAGTCATGTTTAGTGATTATCATTTTTATCTTTGCCGATGAAGGCATTTGACTATTTTTTTTTGGGGGGGGGGGGGGCGGGGGGGGGGGGGGGGGGCTTTGCGAGTTAGGGCAGGTTAGGGCTGGATAAGGTGAGTTAAGCCGGGTAAAGGCGAGTTTAGATCCCAGAGTAGGCCTAACACTTCGTCTGGTAGCGAATAAACTGCGAACTCTTCTGCATTTTTGCCATCTTCAATCGGTGTTTACTAGTATGCGTTATGGAGCACAACTCTTGAATTAGTTTTAGTGTGTAATTGTAGCGTAACGGATTTATAATCAGTGTATACGTGTAACTGTACTGTTACACACGTGAACAGTATCAGATAATATAGTTGTGGTCAAGAATGTTTTAGATTGAAAATATTTTTATCTTAAAGTAGAAATTGATAGCCTGATTTTCAGCCGTCTCCTCTTCTTCGTTCCTCCCGAGAGAGACGTCTGAATCCAATAATGCCGTCCAGTGACGTCAAGGCGGATTAACAATTTAATTTATGCAAATAAAACTGTCACGGCGGTAGTAAGAGTTCGTGGGTCACAAAAACAAAGCCATCGCTCGCCTTGAGAAATTATTTGAGATCATGCCGGACAAAATAAAAGCTTTACCTAATATATATATATCTCCATCCCATTTGCTTCTCAAGTGCCTCTTGTGTTGCGAAAACCTTTTCGAAGCAACGAATCGTTATATTATATTTAGAGGCAAAGTACAGTTGATCTTTGTCTTTCCGTTGATCTTTCGCGATCTGCCGTTCGAATCGACACAGCTACGAGATATTACCTATGTAACTGATGCAACAGAAAAGTAGAAAAACATGAAAGGATAATGGAGAATGTTCGAAGAACTACGAAGACTCTTACGGGAAAGAACAGTTCCTTGAAGAGAGAAGCGACATTCTTTACCACTGCGAGTGTGAACAAATAATAATAATATTTATTCAGGGTGCACCATTCACCGAAGTGTTTCACAAGGTGGCCCTGTAATGGCAACAATAAAATTATATATATATTTATAACAAAGTAGTATAGAATAAAATAGATAATTTCTAAGATTAATAAATAAAAATAATAAAAATAATAAAAATAATCGATTATCAACAACCCCTCGGACGCGACGGGATAAAATGTACATGTTTACAGGGCAGTCGGCCTGTTATTGTGCAGGACACTGTCAATCCATTTCCAGATGTTTTCCTTACGAATTCAAGGTCTTTGCCAAAGACAATCACTCCACTTAAACTCCACGATCAGCAACCTCGAGTTAAACGTGAATCCTGTCGTCTTCTCGGATGAGTTAATTATGATAATTATGCGAAATTATAGAATACGAACCAATCAAAGATCACTACCAGGTTTTCTGGTAGTGACGTCACTGGACGGCATTATCGGCTATTGGATTCAGACGTCTTTCTCGGGAGGAACGAACCGCAGGAGACGGCTGAAATTCAGGCTAAAATTGATAGTGTTTCTGAATTAGTGGTTGCACGGTTAAAATGTTTGTTTAAAGGAGCTTTGAATCGACCTGGCCAGTCACTAGAAGTTCTTTTTAATATGATAATCTCAGTGCAATTTACCAATATTAGGTACGTATTGTCTGAGTGGGAGGATGGGAAAATATTTGGCTCGAGGTCATGACGTACTGACCGAGCGCAAACGTACAAAACTGATGACCGAGAGCCAAATATTTTCCCGTCCGGCCCGACCTAACTCAGTCAATAGGTTTTTATCATATTACCATATTTTTTGTAGATCAAACCGCAAAACAGCAAGAATAAATTCTGCATGGCCGGACAGCTTTATCCGGCCCGCTCACACTATACACGTCCGGCCCTCATCACGTGACTTTTGTAAATGGTTTTGAAAGGAAAGCGCGCGGGGGGCCGTACAGGTCATATGATAAATCAATATAGGCTTACTCTGCTTTATGTTAGAGTTTCGAATTAGCAACCAGAAACATGAAACGTTTTATGCTTATGCCACTTTTTGGTATAAGCTTTGGTGGCTAGCCAGAAAATCACACTGAAATCACTGGATCGAAACTTCAGACCTGGACGTTTGACAACCATTAGTACTTCTGCCATTTGGTCCTATTAAAACAAAGACCGAGTAATTATGGATTCTCAGTTTCTAAATGCCGGTACGAAAGTTGGTCGTCAAAGCATGCCTCTGAAAATGGCATTTACTTACAGAGATAAAGTTTTGTAGTAAGTTCAGAACTTGCCGAAGTTGCAGGCCAGGAGTTGCAGAGTTTCGCGCGAGGTGTAGAGTTGTAGAGTTGCAGAGTAGTTGGAGCATCAATAAAATAAACAGACTAACTAGGAGGAGAGTCAGTATCCTGTTACCTCCGGCACGTCAAGCGGAGTTCGCATAAACATTTGGAAGCTATTCCTATCTAACATTTGGCGGAGAATCGACTTCTTCAAGTAAGTCAAACAATGATGTGACCACTACTAGAATGTGTACATTATGGGAAAAAGAAGTTATGTTTGTCAGCCCGGATTCTGGGTGATCCAACCATTGAAATTTCTAATTATGTTTAGGTAGACTTTGCAATTCTCACCGTAAACTGTATCGTTATTTTATATTTCTTGCATTTGATTATAATAATTGTGTTAACAACTTTAAGTTGCTGCATTAATTGTTAAAAATGCGTATAATGTCCTTTTTCTTTTACTACGTTCTGAACTAATCATTACTTAAGTTGAAATCGAAATTTGATTCATCTCGTGTCTAGCTTTGAAATTAGCAGAATTGATTACTGTAAGTAAAGCTAGAATCCTCAGTGGCGGAAATGGTAGGATCGGTAGAACGTCGCATAACATCTACATGGATGCTCGTCGTACCTATTAGGGGTCAAAATCAGGAGTTTGGTACCACTTAGGGTATCCACCATCAAACACATACATATTTATGTAAAGCGGTACCTTTTAGGGGTCGGGTGTCAATTGAACAAAAAAGCTGTTATCAATTTACATTTTTATTATCTTTTAGGGGTCAAAATAAGCTTGAGTCACGCCCATTTTAGTACCTCTTAGGGGTCAAATCGAAAATGTCCGACTAGCATCCCTACCCCTTTTAAATGGGAGTTCCCCCCCCCCCCCCCCCCCCCCCCCCGGGCCCGACAGCTCAGCTAATTAAAACGTTTACTGAAAATATATTATTTAAAACATCATTACCATCCTGGGCTACTTTATTCGTACACCTCAGGTAAAATTATTTACAAAAGCTCTCACCCTAGACTCATCGCTAAGTCCTGAGACATTCAGCACACTTATCAGCACTTGAACCTCGCGAAAGTAAAATGTATCAACCAGAAGTAACTTAACTGTGTGTGCCCTAGCTATGAAATGAAACTCGATATGGCAAGTTTTGTTGATACTGTTAGTACTAAAGGAACAGTAACATGTCCAGTATTTAGGGGTGATGAGAGTAAGGATGTTTATGATTTCTTAAATAATTTTCAAAGAACAGCGGAATGTTGCGGCCTCGGTGAATAAATTCCATACCCCCTCGCTATAGGCCAATAGGTTTTTTCCTTTATAGAAAGCAGTAAAAAGGCAAACACTTGAAATTATTACCTGCCAGTTCACTTGTAAACTCGTTGATGACATGGCTTGAACAGATGTGATTGTCGGAATTCCTGTTGGGACTGTAAACAAGAGAAATATGATGGCTGGACATGAAGTACAGAGGAGGGGGGGGGGGGGGGGGGGGGGGGAGGTGGGTGATAAAATTCGATTTTTCAAAGGCTGGATTTTATGTGGCCCACCCCTGGATTAGTGCAGAATTACACATGACCCACCTTTATTTTGCAGCTGAAAAACATCATGACCCACACCCTAGTACATTTTGGCATACAAATAATGTAACTGTAACAGTTTACTATACGGCCTCCCTAAATCTCACATAGCTAAACTTCAACGTGTACAGAACGCTGCAGCTCGACTTGTTATGAATGTACCACGCTTTTGTCATATCACAGCTGTACTCACCTATCTTGATTGGCTACCTGTTGTATATCATATTCAGTTTAAGATTTTGATTATTACGTTTAAATGTTTATAAGGCCTAGCTCCCTTGTATTTATCTGAACTTGTATATATATCTACTCCTACTGGATACAACCTACGCTCTGATAAGTCTCTGCGTTTGGTGCCGGCAAGCGCCAAGTCTAAAATCACACTTGGTGATCGTTCATTTAAGGCTGCCGCACCTAAGCTGTGGAACAAATTACTCTCAACTTAAGACTTACTTGTTTAAACTAGCCTTTGATCTATAGTTCGTATATATATATATTTATTATTTATTTAGACGTATATGTAATGCGCGCATGAACATATTCACATGTAATGCGCGCAATATAAATTAAATATTATTATTATTATTATTGTATTTTTGTATCTCAATAATCAGTCAGTCTCCAAAAAATCGCCTCGATCGGTAGGTTGTTTACCTTTCAAGTGTAAAATAAAAGCAGATTTTAGTGCCTCACCCTCAATGTGGAGGCAAAATTTCCATGACCCACCCCCATTTATGACTTGAAAAATTGATGACCGACCCCCTAATTTTCATCACCCACCCTACCCCCTTACATTATGACCAGTCCCTAATGGGTATGTACCACTTGGTAAAGAGGAAGTGGGATACTTATTGAAGGTTATCAGAATGTTGTTCATAGATAGTCAAACATTAAAACTACATTTGACGTTACAATGATAACTATAGTACTCCATAAATACAGGAAATATCCGTTGTAACAAAGTATGAAAAGTGCAATGAGAACCCCGAAACAGATGTGCCGGCCTACAAAGCTTAATAAACCACGGAAATAATCACATGAAGACCCTGTGTCCGAGCCCATGATTTGTTTGTTTATCAACTGCCGCCTAACGAGAAGGCTAGGTTTTAGCTTAACTCAAATGCTCTTTAGCTGTATTTGAATATATATACTATCCTTGCGAGTGAAATATTTTAAGTACAAATTATGTCGTACCCTCACTCGGTGTTTTGTAACAAAGTAAAACTACGTTTTCGCGAACAATTGTTTCTGTATTCTGGCGTTGTCGTGAAGCCATAAAGGATGCTTCCTTTGGTGATGAAAATTAACCTTTAAACCACGATTGAAAGATATTACGTCAACGACATGCCTTCATAAAAGATATTAATTTGGCTAAAATTTGAACTTTTTGCGATAAATATATTCAAAGTTATGGACGTTTCCGTACTTCTTCATGCATCAATCTGATTGCCGACTAAAAATTATTATTAAAGAGAATACTATTACTTGTGAGTGCAGCAAAATGCATTTGATCGCTAAAATTCTAATACTAAATCTGAACGGGCTATTTTCTGAGGGCACAATAATATATGTACGACGTCACAATAATGTTACAAAAAATATAAGTGTCAATTCTAAGCTGTTATATTCAAAATATCAAAACTCTAAAAAAACACGTTGTTAGCACTAAAGAGTTTCATCATTTTGCAAACATTTAGAACTTTAAAAGTTAAAAAAAAGCGATATTTTCAAAATTATGGGCGACTAGTTCTTGTAAAACAACTAGTGTTGATATGCTTCCGCGTGGAAGATAAACATTGGTATACCCGCTCCCCACGGCGGTTAGCATACCTTAAAGGGGCTGGGTCAGCGCTCATTCGTTACCAGTCTATCGCACGGCCAAAGGCAAAATTTGATTTCCGACTCCGGGAGTACGAAATCAAACCTCCCTCCGAAGGAACCTTTCAGGAATCCATTTCCATCGCTCTTATTTCGAACCTCTAAAACATTTTTTTTTGCAGGAACGTTTTGTTTAGCATTCATTCTAAATGTATTTCATTTTTACATTTTTTCTTTGAAATTCTGATGAATGAAGGCTCTGGAGGAAGGGGAGGTAAACGAGTCGGGGCAGGAAGAAAGAAAACGCCTGCCTTGTAGTCCAGGCATTTTATGGAAAAAAATCGGTCAACCTGTGACTAATTGCAAAAGAAGGTATTTCAACGGTTTTTTACTCAGAAACATGTCCTCTACAACATATCAAAAGTCCCAGAAAGTCCCAGTAGGGGAAGTTGCTCAAAAACGGCTTTTATTAAAACCCCAAAATAGCGCAACATGGAAACGAGGCTGGATGAAGATTATAATCCAAAAACGCATATACAGGATCAGATCTATCAAACCAGGATGCAAAACTTTACCATTCCTTAAATGACATTATGTGTATTGTCAAAAGCATTATTTTCATGGATATTTCGCATCAGAACACCTGCTATATTTTTGTTATCCGTTCTAATAGTGTCAGTTTGGAATTTTACAGGGTATGATAACTTGATCTTGATATCTAAGATAGAATATATATATTTCACTCCCCAGACCAGCTGGTCGTCCCGGCTGGTCGTACACTAGTATCCCGAAGTGTTTATTTTTATTTCACTAAGACATGCTAGCCGCATGTGCTTTTATTATGTTTTGGTGACTGATATGATTTAAATGCTTTATGTTAGGGTTAGAAAATCAAAACAATTGTAAACAGCTTGGCGGACTCATTCAATATTTTCTTGGCTCTCTACCAAAGCCGCTCACCACCTCAATTTTTATACCCCAAAACTAAGGGTTATACAATGTTTGGGAGCAAAGTTACAGGTCGTCAAAGTCGCGATTGTTTTACAGACATTTGTATGGCGGACGTGCAACGTTGACCGTTGGCCATACAAATGTCTGTAAAAAAAATCCGAATTCGCGGTATTATATCTTCGCTCCTGGGGATTTGTCTAGTTTCGAGGTGTTTTTACAGCAGTATACCGTAAACGACTTTTTTTAGAATTCAAAGAAATCGACTACTTGAAAAACCGTGATATGGGCGAATTACTTGCATCAGTCAGACAGAAACACACTGGCACCTTTTGTTTTTCACGACGCTGATGTGTTCATTTCATTTCGTCGCGTTTCACTGTCGGATGGTTGTACAAGCAACAAGGCTTGAGAGGCCTTGGAGAGTTTTATGCCTTGGAAAGTCCAAGTACTTGTACAGTAAATGCTCACAGTAGATTCGTACATCTTCTTTATTTAGCTTTATACATTGTAGTTAGGCAGTATAAATCCTGGGTGAAGATTTGCGGGATTGAACTAGTTGACCCGCTTTGATTACACTGCAAAGCCAAGATAAAACACTTCAAGTCTTGAAACATTTGGGAAAGAACCACAATTATGCATTTATGAAACACAGAAACTTTTCGACACTATACTAAAACTGAAGGTCTGTGAATTTTCGTGCGTTGTTTGAGAAGTTGACAGAAAAGAAGGTCCTCAAGAACATTCGAGAATGCGTCAACAAGAGGCAGTATCTCCTCATAGCAAGAAGCCGCACTGCCTGCTATTGCTGCAGTACATGGAAATGATGACATACTGCGCTCCTTCAACAGAGCCGAGCGTACAGCCAACTGGGAGTTCCACCTTGAAGCGCTGTCGAGAATGCTGCCATATATCGCTGCGTCAGGCCACAATCTGTACGTAAAGTGCACTCGGTTATACCTGCAGTCAAACAATGATCTTCAGAGAGATCATCAGAATGTCTACCGCGACTTCATTTGTGGCCTTCACGTGGCGAGGAGAAGTGATAGCTTTTGGGCGGACTTTACGACAGATTTCATGATTGAGCAGGTGCTAGCTGATGAGGAACCTGAAGACCAGTGGGGTTTGACCTAAGGAAGGGGCTTAGCTTGACGGAGCAACAACGACTCATCTGGCTGTTATCCATGCCCGCCATGCAATAACTGACAGGCGAGGAATTTAACTCAGGTGAGCAAAACAAGGACATGGCAAAAGCATGGCAGGCGCGCGATATGAAGGGTACTACGCTCACCACCTGACAGTGCTGTGAATGTGGATAATAAAAAATAATAATAATAAAGGTTTATTAGCATTCCACTGTGTGGCTCTTCCATGCTAATACTACAATAAATATAATACTACATTAATGATATTGATAACAAGATAAAAGCTAAAACTATTGAATTGATACTGAAAAAATACATGACACTAAAATGTACTAATTAATTTATAAATTTAAGGCAAGCGATGTAAAATGTGATTTGCATTTGCGCGTAAATTCTGTTGCGAGGGTACATTCCCTAATGTCTGCTGGCAAGCTATTAAACAATTTAGCTGCGCAATCCTGCAGAGTACCAGTAGTAAGTGGTTCTACAAGTTTACGTTGGCTAGATGATCGCAGAACTCTTGCTGGTTTGTGTTCCTCTAACTGAAGATATGCTGGCCAATGCTCGTTGTATAAGGCCTTAAATATTACCTTCGATAGGTGAACATCTCTACGATAGCTTATAGGGAGCCATCCCAGTTTTAAAACATCTGACAAGTCTGCAAAATGATTAATTACAAAACCAGCAGCAGCGAGCTGGACACGCTGGAGACGCTTAACTAAGTAACAAGGAATAGGATAGTTATAACAACATCATTATAGTCAATTTTAGACAAAACAAGGCTTTCAGCTAATTGTTTCCTCACATGAAATGGTGCAAAGTTTTTGAGTTTCTTAATTACAGCCATGGTGCTGTAAAAACTAAATATTTTGGACTGTACATCATCGTTCCACTTTAAGTTCTCCTGTACTTCAGCCCCAAGAAGCCTGGTGGTCTTGATCCTCTCAAGCTGTGGATGCGGATGTGGCCAGAGCCATTGGGGAGAATATATTATCGTTGCTGATTGGAAAGTCTGCTGCTGAGTACACATTCAAGCACAGTACACAGGCTGTCACCCTTGCTTCGAAGTCCTCTGTCAAGATTAACAATGACAACGTTCAAGGTTTCAGCGACTTATCATCGCTAGCAAAACAACTCAGACCTTGAAGCGTTATTCCGCTACGAGCTGTGCAGCTACCCAACTGCTGTTTGATTCCCTGTTGACGCTCAGGCAGCCAAAAAACCAGCCCTTGCAGATGCCCTATGGACAAAGCTGTCGCCTGCGGCCAAGACACAATGAGGAGATGTTCAGTATGTTTTAGATGGCGGAGCTCTTCTCCACCGAATCCCGTTTCCGCGAGGATCTGCAACATACCAATATGTGTGCGATTTGTATTGCACTTACCCGTCTAGGAAATATGGGAGACCGATCATTGTATTTGACGGGTATGAAGAGATGTCTACTAAATAAGGAATGTGATGCAGCAGAGGAGCGCATCAGGAAAAGTTGGGGAAACCGTGCCTTTTCAGAAAGAATGAAAGTCACGCTTAAGAAGGATGACTTCCTTTCTAATCCAAAGAATAAGGAACGCTTTATAAACATGCTGAGCCAGGCACTCCAGAAGGCTAACTGTACGACCCATCACACCAAGTAGTCTGTAAAATGGCGCAACACCTTTTTGGTAGCCCCCGCTACCCCTACGGTTGGTCCCATCCCCCCCCCCCCAGAAAATTTGTGATGACATAATATTTTTCAATTAGAGGTATGTATATCTAATGTATACCTGAGGTACCATGCGCGGTGAGAATTTATGCAGTTGGTTAAAGATCGGAGAGCAAGCCTTCTGTGACAAGTCGTGCATAGGTACGTACTGTAAGATCCATTTATATAAAATAATTAGGCAGGGAAGGCCTATTCCAAGACCTTGTCGCGGGTGCGGAAAGGGAACTCAGAGCACTTTCGATACTTGTGTTGGGTGCGGCTCGGGGTCTCTACGCGTAGAACTATCTAGGAAGAAAAAGGCAGCAAAGCGGCAGTTCTTAGAAGTACTACAGGAGCTGTTGCGTATTCGAAAACCCATTTAGAGATATCAGTTGTCTAGTACATACATATGAAACATGGTTGCTATAGATGAACCTAAAAACCTTACGTTTATCGAAGCACCCAGGGCCATTAAGGGTTATTTACGAGGATGGAAGATGGACGTTTTAGCTGGTAATCCTCTAGAAGCAGACCCAGCTGCTTTCCTATCCGGCGTTCGAAAGCAGACTATCGAAAAGATCGATGAAGAGCTACGATACTTAAATAGCATTAAGGTTCAGTTAGCTTTGAATATAACTCTTCGTCTAGACAAACCTGAGGGTTCAGAATACCAGATAGTTACCTTTCGGAGTTCACAAAAAGTTTTGATCAACAGTTCTGAGACCCGTGGAGTAATCGTAGAAGCGCATGCTCAGATCCATAACTACATTGAGAAGTGGATCAGTAGAGGATCGAACTGGGTTATAGATAAAGTAAACATTCTATGGTTAAACGTTGCTAAGTATCAACCACTACGTGGAGGTTCATACTTACCGCTACCTAAAGAAATCGCTAATAAGAAAGCGGTGATAAACGTGAAAAACTATGATGACCATTGCGCACTTTGGTCGATATGCGTAGCACTGTTTCCAGTCGAAAAAGATCCTCAGAGGACATCAAAGTATAAGAAAGATGATGTGAAATCCGAAGGGGTGGACTCACCAACACCAATCTCACAAATACCACGTTTGGAGAAGCAAAACGAGATCTCTATCAACGTATATGGTTGGGATTCGAATGAAAAGTGCTTGATCGTACATCACATCTGAAAGGAGACTTTCTCCAAGCTCGTTAACCTCTTGCTAATAGAAGACCCAAAGAGTGGTAAGCAGCACTACTGCTGTATCAAGGATTTCAACCGTCTCCTATTCGATCAGACAAAACATAAATGTAGGAAGCACTTCTGCGAACGATGTCTACATGGATATACTACCGAAGCTCTTCTTGCGAAGCACATCCCAGAGTGTAACGGAATTAACGACCGAGCCATTCGTATTGAAATGCCTACCAATGAGAATAACAAAGTCTCATTTCAGAACGTTCACAAACAGCTCAAAGTTCCCTACGTTATCTATGCAGACCTTGAGGCTTTAGCTACTAAGATCGAAGGGCCTGCCCAAGACCCCACAAAAAGCAATACACTTAAAACAGAAGAACATATTCCCTGTGGGTTTTCATACATCGTCGTACGTTCTGATGGTCATAGCGAACCACCAGTACTATATCGAGGTACGGATACGATCGAGCGCTTTCTACGATGTATACAAGAAGAAGAAACAAAGATAAAAGCCCAAGTTGCCAAGCCACTATGTATGTCAATGAAAAACAAGAGGGAGTATGATAGGTCAACTATTTGTCATATCTGCCAGAAATCTCTTGGTAAAGATAGAGTACGTGATCATTGCCACATTACAGGAGAGTTTCGGGGTGCCGCACACAAGGTATGTAATCTCAAATTACGTATCTTTCCTACTATCCCAGTCGTATTCCACAATTTGCGTGGTTATGATTCTCACCTATTGATGCAATCCATCTCCAAGACAGAGGGCGCTATCTCTTGTATTCCAAACAATATGGAGAAATACATTTCATTCTCACTTGGTAACCTACGATTCATCGATAGTGCACAATTCCTACTATCTTCTCTCGACAAATTGGCTTGTAGTACTATACATGCAGCTGCAGATAAATGTTAGCGATGTAATAAGACCGAGCTTGTTGTAATTAATGAGGCTTGGGAGCTAGTGGGGACTTGCCCAAAGTGTGGAGAAGGGAGCATAAAGCAACTCGACCCATCTCGCCTCCCAATAACCACCACACACACACCCACGAATGCACATCTTCTTGGACGCAAAGGTGTTTATCCATATGAGTATATGGACTCTTGGGATAGATTCGCAGAGACTTTTCTTCCACGAAAAGATGCATTCTATAGTAAGCTAACTCTAGAGGGCATATCCCACGAAGACTACGAACGCGCACTAAAAGTTTGGGGGGTATTTAGTTGTGAAACGTTAGGAGACTACCACGACCTTTACCTACGAACCGATGTACTTCTTCTAGCAGATGTGTTCGAGACCTTTCGAACGGCATGTATGCAAAACTACGGGTTAGACCCGGCTCACTATTACACTAGTCCAGGACTTTCGTGGGATGCATTGTTAAAGAAGACTGGAGTGGAGCTCGAACTATTAACTGACTATGACATGCATCTATTCATCGAAAAAGGTCTACGCGGTGGAATATCTATGGTATCTCATCGTTATGCCAAAGCAAGCAACCCAAACGTACCCGACTTAGATCCAGATAAGCCAAATAGCCATATAATATACCCCGACGCCAACAATCTATATGGTTGGGCCATGAGCCAATATCTACCAACGGGAGGATTTGAGTGGTGTACGCCAACGGAAGAACAAATCACCCAACACGAAATCGATTCTGACGTAGGATACATCCTCGAAGTTGACCTTGAGTATCCTCGAAAGCTCCACAACTCACACAACGACTACCCACTCGCCCCCGAGAGAATGCAAGTGAATAAAGGTTGGTTATCAGATTATCAAATCGATCTATTCGAGAAACTATATGAAGGCAATGGATCTTTGAAAGTGGAAAAACTCATACCTAACCTATACAACAAAGAACGATATGTGATCCACTACCGCAATCTACAATTGTATCTATCTCTTGGAATGCGTTTAACGAAGATTCACAGGGCATTACGATTCAACCAATCACCATGGATGGAGCCATACATACGAATGAATACAGAACTACGAAAACAAGCGAAGAGTACGTTCGAGCAAGAACTCTACAAGCTAATGAACAATAGCGTTTTTGGTAAAACAATGGAGAATCTACGTAAGCGTGTAGATGTCAAACTAATTCGCTCTTCAGAAGGAGTCAAACTACAACGTTTATTGAATAAACCTAGTTATGCTCGATCCACGATCTTCGACAACGATCTAGCCGCCGTACACAACTACAGAAGTAAGTTACTTTTGAACCGTCCAGTATATGTCGAAATGTCGATTCTAGATCTTTCGAAACATCTGATGTACGACTTCTACTATAATGAGATAAAGAATCAGTATGGGCAACGTTGTAATCTACTATATACTGACACTGATAGTCTATTACTTCACATTGAAACAGAAGACATCTATACAGACATTGCCACCAATAAACATCTATACGATACGAGCAATTACGGTAAAGATCACCCTTTGTACGATACGAACAACAAGAAAGCACTCGGTAAAATGAAAGATGAATGTGGAGGTATTCCCATTGTCGAATATGTTGGACTACGATCAAAGCTATACTCGATCTCGAAAGTAGGTGGTGGCGAGATTCGGAAAGCTAAAGGTACCAAGAAGGCAGTCGTTAAACATCGTATTCGCCACGAACAATACAAAGAGTGCTTACGAGATAAGAAAGTATTTCGCCACGGAATGGATATGCTTAGAAGTGAAGGTCATAGGATGTATGGAATGCATATTAATAACATATCTCTCTCGCCATTCGATTCTAAACGTTGTATTTCGGCAAACGGAATTGATACATTAGCCTATGGACACAAAAACTTAGATATGGATGATTTTATTTACGAGTTGCTATCTTAGATCGGTTGGATACGAATATAATTCCCTTTGGTGGTAGTTCAGTATCTGACGGTACGACTTGTAGCTCTTCACGTACAAATCCACGCTTAGGTGGTTTCTTCGAAACGGTTTCCCCTTCTTGCTTCGCATGGTAGTACAGAACTGGTTGGTTAGGAGATATAGCACTACGTGAAATGATATATGTCTGTAAACTCCACACAGGATCGGTTGCTCGCTTGGTTCCACCTTCCAACTCTCCAGGCGCATAGAGATATCGAACTAAAACGTCGAATGGTAGTCGCTTTTCTTTCAATCCAACAGTTCGAGAATATGTAGGAGTTTTTATGTTTACTTGTTGTATCGCTACAGAATTCGATGGGTTCTTTCCTGTTAGCCGAGTAACTTCGTTATTCATGGCTTTGACGACATCTGGAAGTCGCAATACCCATTCTCTACTACGTACATCCGATCCTTCAGATGTGAGTACCATTTCCTGTGCATATTGATATCTGAACAATCTCTCAGCTAGCGTTCTATTTGCTCGTTCGACAAAACTTTGTGCCCTATGATTACCAGCTTCACCTCGTTGACCTTTCGTACCACGTAGTTCTAAGGTTTCAGACATACGTCCCATGAATTCTCTACCAGGATCGACTTGTAACGTTTTTGGCCATTCGAGTGGACTACGCTTGTAGATTCGCTCAAATGCCGCAGCCACTTCGCCACTATCTTTCGATGCTAAAGGCTCGGCCTCTTTATATCTAGAAGCTACGTCGATTACCACTAGTGCATACTTATATAGTTTCCTTCCACGTCCAGGTCGATCATGAGGTAGAAATATCAAATCAGCTTGGTGAACTTCATTTGGTTTTGATACGGTCCAATGTGGTCGTGGTATATATCGTGGTGGTGGTAAATAAATCTGCCATATAGCTTGTTTTTCTAGCCACATCCGAGTCACATCTTCGGAGGCGTCGGCCGCAGTGGCAAGATGCTTAATCGCCGCGAGTCCTTTCCAATAACCCTCCGGACTATAGAAGATATTCGCAAGACGAGAATCCATCTGAACCTCAACGCATTTGATATCTATGCATAACGACTAGACTCCAATACGAAGACAAAAAAAAAAGATAAAGACTTATCTAGCTGACAAGTTCTTATCCTTTTTTTGTGTGTAGATTCGTTTAGTAATCTTATAGTAATACTCTAGTGATACTCTAGTAATCTAGTAAGTGATCTAGTAATTACGTTAAACGTAAAAAGCTCGTTTTTTAAAAGCATAGCTATAACCAATGGCCTAGTAATTCTTATAAGAATCGAGTGGCAACGTATCCAGTCGCGAATACACTACCACCTAAGGCCACCAATTCAGCAGTTGTCCTCGAATTAGATGGTCGATAATAATCTGAGAGTTTAGGCTTTTCCAGTTTCATTTGCAATATGTGATCTATATGGAGTTTTCGCATTGCATCGATTCTATCTTTAAGTCCAACGTGTGCGTTATTTTCTTTCCAGTGGTCCCAGGTGGCTAGTGCTTCTAGTCGTTTTTCTCGATTTTTCTCATAGGTGGCCATAGCGGCATTTGCCTTCTCCTGAGCTTTATCATGTCTTACCATCTCTGCGGCAGCCGCATTTGGCCCGCTAGTTGCTTTTTCTATTTCGTGTGCGGCAATACTAGCAGCAGCACTCATTATGGCGAAGACAAATCCCATAAATATTATTGATGCCATGGCTTCGAAAGCGAGGTAGAGTCGCCCCCGTTACTCAACAGGCTTCCAATACCCTTTGTCCTTTAGGTATTTCTTAGCTGCAAGGCCACCAGATAGAACGGCTATCCACTTCACGAAGTTCAAAATACTAGATGAAGGATCGTTAGTCAAAGGCTCTTTGATCGCTTTTTTTCCGACCCAACCGATACCTGCCGCAAGTCCAGTCAATATAGTAGCTTCCTGTATTGTGTTCATAAGTTCGTTAACCATCTTATTGGAACAACGTTTACATCGTCGATAATATGTGTCTACGGCGTGGCTTCAAATGCTATAGCATGCCTTGAGTTTTTAGGTTACGACCTTTTGGGGTTTCTTTGGTAGCGGCAGATGAGCTGTCTGTGGCTTCAGCGGAGCTGTGGTTAACTCGTTGCGTTTGTTTGTATTGCTTATACTGATAGTACAAACCCACAAATGCTATGCTTACCCCAATTACAGCAAGTGTGGTATTAGTTGATATCAAACTTGGCTTATCGGTATGACTGTCTACCTGCGCCTGCGTTGCCGCCACATTGGCGATATTTTCTTTCCTTCTTTGCGCTATGAGTTTGCCTGCAGCAACTCGTTTTGGATTTGGTGGGGGTTTTACTGGTTCTTTCGTGATGGGATCATTTCGATCTTCGGAATGGGTATCAATTTCCATCTTGTTAAGAGTAATTACTTAGTAGTTGAGGTAACTTCAATACGTTTAAGATTCTTTTAAATTTGAATATACCTCAAGTACTTCATCAACTTCATTTTCGCTCGGCAATACTTGCGCCTCGGAGTCCTGTTTAGTGGGCATAGAATGGTTAACAACGTGACAAAGGGCACTAGTTAGTGCTACAAGTGGACCTGCTTTGTAGGCCAATCGGCCAGCCAGTGCAGATATCTCGTTTCGGACTAAGTGGTCTTTCTTTAGATCTTTCAACAGCCTTCGTCGTTGTTGAGAATCTAGAGGCCTCACATATGCGACTACACAAGTTGCTAGACTTAGTGCTCTATCCACTAAGCAGTCATTTATTTGCTTTGCTAAGACGGCTTGGTATCTACGATATAGGCGTTCTATGTCTTTATCAGGTAACTTAGAAACGTCCCCAAGAGAAAAATTCTTCCCTAGATATTCTTTTGTCGTACCAGTCACGGCTAGAATAGAAAGAGCTTCCCTATGTTCGCTGATTTTTATGCTACGATCTTCATCGGTGGTATCGCAGTGTAGGGTTCGTTTCGAAGCCATGGCAATCTTTGCATGGCAATCTTTGCATGTCTCTACTGCGGTAGCCGCATTCGGCCCTTGGTGGAGGACCTGTCACATCTATTTTGCCGGATTCAGCTAGTATGTTCATTAATTCGTCATCCAAATCTTTATCCATCTTACTTCAACGTATTGTGACATACCATAGGTGAAGGTATCTCTAATACTGTGGAAAATGGATGTCGCAAACAGAAACATATATGTGCGAACTTAGTCTCAAGTTCTGAAATGAATCGCTTCTTGTCATCTAAGGATATGCTAGCGCCGTAGTCATTGAATAGATCCTTTAATCCCGGTGCGCTTGCGATGCGAAATGCCACAACGATTGCGCAATTCTCGCGAAAGTCCTTACATATACTCTTTTGTGTTTGTGATGAGGCCCAAATCGAAATACCAATGGGGCGTGCAGAAAAGGCTAAATCGGATATCTTATTGGTCCTTCCCTTAACATCCTTGCTTGCCGCACAATCATCAAGGATAAAAAGTGTATTCGTTCCTTCGAAAAAACGTGCACAGTCGCCTAGGGTTGCATCAATATCGTTCTGAGAAGGCGCTAGGACAATGAAGCGAGGATCTCCCTTACCAACGCCTTTATAGGTTTTATTGTTAGCATAGGTGGGACAAATTAATACGATATATTCAAACTTAAAACGAAATGGACCTCCCAATTGATCGACTATGAACTGAGTCTTTCCGCAGTTTGTGGGGCCAATTATGAGTGCGTTAAAGGGAATTTGTTCTGTCAATGTGTCCATGTTAATGAGTACATTAATGAATACGTCAACGAATACGTTAGTGATAAATATTTTGTAGCATTCCCTGTTCAATAGTTGCTTGTGCATCAGAAAGCACGAATATGTGCATGTTCACCTTACCTGAGCCTCCACTGCGATGAATCCTAAGGCGAATGGATGCTCCAGCATCTTGTTGAGCTAAACCATCTCCATGAACTATACTGGTTTGCGAGGTGCGACAATCGATGAGTACGGCGAACTTGTTCTCAAAGAACTTCTTATGTGTCATGGATGTAGCGGCGGCAGCCTCTCCGAAACTCGGGACAAACCAATTATTTGCGGACTTCCATAAATCCTTTGGTAGCATCCCAAAAGAATATAGAGCGTTAGGAATGCCATTGACGTGTACCTCGACCTTGGTGATTCCTGGATTTACAAACTTCTCACTATCTCTGGCGCCTGCCGCATGGGGATCCACGAATAGAAGAAGGATACCATTGAGAGAGAGACGAAGTACGTTTATGCTTTCAGATACGAGTGTGTCGGTTCCTAGATTGATTGAGACGGTTATGAAGTACTCAGCATGGCTATACAGAAAGGCTTTACCGCTGGCGTAGGTACTATTGGCCTGCGACGCAATATCGAGACTTTCAATGACTTCATATTCTAGCTCAATGTTCGATAATTTGTATGTACCTACTTTCGTAACGTCGGATCCGAATATGACATCGGTGGATGGTGCCAGCGTCAAATGAAATGACATCTTATCTCGAACCGCATGTGGATAAAAGACGCCGTGGGTTGTGATAACTTCATGATCAATAGGTATCTTATACACGCTACTATATGCAGCCAGCGTAGCCTTATCAGCTGCAATCGAGGTGTCTTTATCACCAGCACCTGAGCGAAGTTTGTTAACATTAACGGATTGAATACCCTGCTCTATGCGATTCTCTCGTTCTACGTCAGATAGGTACAGATCGCTATATACCTGCAGTAGATCGGGTCGACTTAGATCTTCTAATCTAGTAGTTCCCATCCATACGACCCGCCTTGAGACTAGACAACGTCCAACATTGGACACTAAACGGTTGTTGACATGATCTCCGGATAGAGTGATATTGGCACTGAGGGCTAAGCTACCAGGTACTAGAAGTCTATTTTCACCTAACGTAGGAACATTAACAATTAAAGTTTCCCCTGGATTGGCCGATGAAGGAGTGAAAGTTACACGATGGAACACACGACTGGCTTTAAGAGATCTACCTTCTCTAGGAGAATAGTCAGGATGGAGCTTTGTCGATATCATGTTTGTTCCACAATTGAATATATCGCCAATACTAATAGTATATCACATATCAAGTGTTCAATATGGAAGAAACGATAGACTTCGATCCTATATCTGAAGAAGGTAGAGCCGATGTGAATGATCTTACTGCCGAAGAATGGGCGGAGATTAGACCTGATGATGGTGAGGCAGAAATGGATTGGTGGAATAGAGCTAAGCATAGATTCAAAAATACGACGAAAAGCATACGTGATAGGTTGTGGAAAAATCGTAGTATTTGGGGAACCAGTTCAGCTGAGTATATAGAATTAGTCAATCAAGGTGATGATGCGGAAACGCAGTTTACGGTAGGCAGTAGTACTGCGGAAACGCTATTTGAAAGACTGGAAAGACGGACTGAAAATGCACAGGACCAAATCACTATAAAGTTTCCAAAAGCAGATCTAACGAAGTTCACTGCTAGTTTGGATGACTATGATAGGGTCGTGATAAAACTCAATCGTAAAAATGCTGGTTCATACTTACTGTCGGACGCCGTAGACACTCCCAACGTATTACTGAAAACGCTTAAAAACGCTCTTGGACCTACTGCGGAAAAGGAGATTAGTATGAAAGAGGATATGGCCACCGAAAAAGATAATCAAAAGGCCGAGGAAATAAAAAAGATGGATTCATTAACTAAGGGAACTCCAGAATATGAAGTGGCAAAGAATAAAGTAGCAGCACTAGAGGTTCGGAAACAGGAGATCGAGGAAGAAATAGAAGCCATCAAAGATCGTATGTCATTACGAGACCGCATAAAAGCCATCTTCAAGAAACATGGATTTACGGTGATTGGAGTGTTAGCTGTCGCTGGTGCCGTAATTGGTACTGTCGTTAGTATATTAACGAAAGGCTTGACTTCCATCACTAAGGGAGTTGGTGAGGCTTTGAAGGATCTTGGAAAAAAGTTGGCTAACGTGCTACCTGCGGCGATAGGCGCTATTGCGAGTTTCATATTCCGTACCGCTGGAGAAGTTTTCGGCTTCCTTGCAAAGAATGCCTGGCTACTCATTGTAGCTGTGGTCATATTCCTAGTAGAGCAATATAAATCGTCGAAACGACGCTAACGAAATATCATCCATGAGGCTACGCCGGCCATGATACCCACGATTGCCAAATTGGTTTCGTGACTCGTTGGTGATACACCGCGACTTTGTCGCCCATGTGGCGTCGTATCAATCGTAGCAGTCGTGGCTCCGCTGTCTGTAGCAGGTTTATGTACCTTTGGTTTCGAGCCTTCCATAGGGGCTGGTGGTGGAGATTTTTCGTTAAGATTGATGTCATCGTTTATTCCTAAACTGATACCAGGTTTATTTGCCGTTCGTAGGCTGTTTACATACGTAACGCCCTTAAAAATAATCATATAGCTGGGTATTAACAGACAATCCTTCGCAACTGCTAGATCTAGACGAGAACTAATATCCTTAATAGATTCTCGGTATTGGGCTAGAGTGTCTGAAGCCGATTCTCTGATGGCATTTTCAAACATCGTATCAAATTTATTTTGGGCGGCTGGGGACTTCGAACCTACGATCGGTGAGCCGGTTGAAGCCTGAGATGATAGGACACAAAACAAATATACCATTATTGATGCATTAATTCGGACTATCCCGGCCTTTGTCAATCCTTTTCCATTCTGTGGAACGAACCAATTGTAGTGCTTCTCGTTCATATCATTTCGATGTGTGGCAAAGTCGATTTCATAAGCACCGAACTCTCTTCTGATCTTGTAATACATGACGTAATTCCATGGAACGTTGTTAAACTTATTAAAGACGTTTTCTCTGGGGAGAGGTACTCCTAATTCGAATAGTATTCGCCTTATCGTATAGTATACATGAAAGCGGTAAAAGCTCCGAACATTATCAATGATTGCTGCATCGTCTGAAAGATGGTCATCGAATGATACACCGCAGCCTGCCGTAGCACACCAAACGGCAAAGCAGAATTGTTGCTGCCAAAGTTTCATTGGTTCAGCATCGCCCCACTTATTCGTTTTTACTATTCTATCGTTAGCATTAGCAATACTGTCTCGCAGGGCATAGCTCGGATCTTTATTTTTTATTTTATCACTAAGATCGAGCCCCAGATCTTGAAAAATATGTCGCGGCTCATACGTAAATAGTCGATCTTTTGCTACGTAGATCCTTAGAGTTTGTATGATTGGGTATATGTCTTTAGCGACGTGTGCCCAGGGAACTGCTGGAACTGGATACTTAAAATCAGTCCTTCTGAATGGAAGTGGAAAACCACTGCCGAATGCGGCCACCGCATGTTTTTGCGTTGTCACGCGTAACGCTTCGTGTAGATGATTTCTGTCATCTACTGGTATTAGACCACTTATATTCCAATGCTGCCCACCATCGTAAAACATGATTCTAGTCTCGTATGTAGACTCATCATGTATGTCGGATGCCGTTGTCCTAGCTGAGAACTTATCGAAGTCCGCGTGAGGATATTTTTTCTTAAAGGACGCTAAAGCCTTTGCATTGCGAGGTGCGATATAGTCACCCCAATCACCGTCGAAATGAACTCTCGCTTGGAGACTAGGCATGGTTTCTTATCCTTGGCGCCGGGCCAATCAATCCGTTCGATTCATCCACTTAACTAATCTGTTTGATATTGATACGTATTAAAGTTACGACATATGTTAATATCGTGAAGTAAAGAACGTACGTTAGTACCATAATATGTTAATATCATATCGAAGTAAACTTCAGGCTTTAATATGGTAATCTTAAATGTCACCACTACCTCGACTGATCATACGGTCTACTTTCAAGAACCTATTTACATCCATAATATTTCTCTAATCGAGGCCGCTTTTGAGAACGGTTGGTGGAACCTATCGGAGAAAGCTTCATTCAGTTGGAATACCCCAGGTGAGATACGGATTCCGTATGAACTTAAGTCGGGGAATTACAATATAAGCGTCTTGATGAGCGCCCTCGAACCCGCGGTTACTGCTGGTTTATTGGAATTCATAGACCACAAATATAGGAAGTTTTGGATTCTAAAAATTAAGAAACCAATCCTGTTCAGTAAGAATCTCTGCGATTCGTTGAATATCGAGGGTACTCCAGAAGGGGATAATGTGTCACTAAAAGTAGGAGAATACAAACTGGTGGTACAACTTCTTCGCTATGTATATATCTACTGTGATGTGGTGGATCCTAGCTTCTCAATTCTTAATGGAAAGCAATCAAACGTACTGGCTATCTTTAATCTCGAGGGCCTTAGGTTAACAGAAAATACTTACAATGCATGGTTTTCCTGGCCCATACGAGCTCTAGGGACCAGACGAAACAGCCTTCTCCTGACACTTAGAGACGAAAAAGGAAATATTATAGACTTCCGTGGTCGACCTATACGATAAGTATTGAAGATTGAGTAAGTTATAATATAACCACATATAGCGAAGATATAACATAATGGCAAGCGATTCAATTCAATTACTTCCAACGGCACCAGGTATTTATCCGCCGCTGGCTAGCGGGGCTAGCGGAGATAATTTTCGGTTGCAAACAGTCCGAGATACTCTTTCAGATATCGAAACTCAAGAAAAACACTATGAAGGTGTGCGTAAGTCCATGGTGTCGCTGTGGTAACAGGAGGTCTATCTGTATTATTATGGGGTTCAGGATTAGCGGTAGCTCTAACTGGTTTTAAAGTTTCTAAACATGAGAAAACCGCTATGTTAGCTAAAGCGAAAATTAATACGATTCGCGATCTAGTATCAAAGGCCCTTCGCGATGAAAATATATCTGACTCTGAATACGGCCTCATCCTCGCTGAAGCAGATAAATACGAGATTATGAGGTCTGAAATTCGCCGAGAGACTTCGGCTGGTGAAAAAAGTATGGAACAAATTCGAACCGAAGTGCGAAAGGAAATGCGAGAAAAACTTGGCAGTCTAGTGGGATAAAAATAGATATCTCCTATGAAAAAAAACGGCGTGGATTTTCCTTTAACTTCACTAAGAGCAAAATCGTATAAATTACCGCGTTGTTTTGGTTCGTATGCTAATTTCGAGACAACGCGTGGGTGACGCTAATTAACATACGACAATTGCTTAAAACATAAGTAGGATATTTTATCACCAAATATCTCGTCTAGCACACATGGCCTCATGGTTCTGCGCTAGGTATGTGATCGAAAAGGTGGAGCCGATCATATACCTGGGGTTCGAATCCTACGGGCCATGTGTGGTAGATCGGCTTGTGTGATGGAAAAAGCTCCACCACATCACACAAGTCGTAGCGCGTCTGTCGATGTGGCAGAAGACGAACGAATACAGTACAAACAGTGTCAATCCTGGGTCGGGTGCTTGGGTGAAGCTCAAGGGATCTTAAAAGGGACCCACGGGTGCCGGTTGTGCCTCAACCAGATAGGACCAAATACAGTAGACCGAATACAGTGGACCAAATACAGTAGACCGAATACAGTAGACCGAATACAGTAAGCCGGGCCCAGTAATAAGCAAAAACCTCTCTAGGAACGAAAAGGCGAAGTAAGGAAAAAGGAGAAAGTGGTTCCTAGAGAGGTTCTGGAGACGTCCAGTTTTGCTTTTGGTCTTTTTCTTCGTTTTGATTTTTTCTTCTTAGAACTAAAATCATATGGTCTAGTTCGAATTTTTTCTATCTATATCGAAGTACGTACTGAACCACTTAACGATATCGATATGAACGTTTCTATTGGCATCGAGTATAGCACGACCAATGTATTCTTACTCGATGGTGATTTGGAAGTGCGTAATGATCCACTTAACAACATTTAGATGACCATTTTTGATGGCACGTAGTAGAGCATAACCAACGTATTCGTACTCGATGGTGATTTGTAAGTGCGTAATGATCCACTTAACAACATTTAGATGGCCATTTTCGCTTGCATCTAGTAGAGCAAGATAAACGTCTTCGTCCTCTCTAGTGAGTTGGAAGTGCGCAATGATCCACTTAACGACATCGAGATGGCCATTTTTACCGGCATAACTCGCCCCCTCGAATAGTTCAAAACAATTGTAGTCGTTCTCTGATGTAGTCTGGAAGTGTGTAATGAGCCACTTAACGATATCGAGATGACCATTTTCACTGGCACAAAACACTACACAGGACTTTGGGTAGTACTCCTTTGCGTATTAGTAGAAATTCTTAAAGAGCCACTTAACAGCATCAAGATTACCATTTTTGCAGGCGGTGAGTATCGCTAAATCATCGAAGCCATCACCATATACGTCATTTACGGAAATACCGAATTTCCTAACCAAATATCTCTCTCATCATCGTTATGAGTAGACCTAAGACCAAAAGTGAGTACTTGTTTACGGAATTCTTTGTCTACGTTTTCGTATCGAGCTATAGATGCGGCATCGTTTAGATGTTTTGAAGTCAAAGCAATAGCGGCAAATGATGTGGGACTGGCATACTCTACGATCTTAGTCAAGATTTCTATTGGAAGGTACAATATATTAGCCATAGTATACTTCCGATGTTTCACAATTTGGTACCTCAGGTATACATTAGATATACATACCATCCGTAGGGGTAGCGGGGGCTACCAAAAAGGTGTTGCGCCAGTTCCCCCATTTTACAGACTTCTCACCAAGAGCGACGCCGATCTACTTACAGTGAAAACAGCTGTGAAGTTTGCTCGAAGAAAGACCACGGTTCTTGTTGGAGATGATACCGATTTGCTAGGGCTCTTGTGCTATTATACCCGCGAAGATGGCTGCATGTGACCTCTACTTCAAGCCGGAGCCAAAGGCAAACACGAAGGGCGCGCGCATCTAGAACATGAAGAAAGTGAAAGAACAGGTGGGTGAGGATGTTTGCAGAAACATCCCATTTCTTCACGCCATAAGGCATAACCGGATGGGACACCACCTCCCGCCTGTACGGAATAGGTAAGGCGACGGCCCTGAAGAAATTCCTCAATACCACGTACTTCAAAGACCAAGCCAGGGTGTTCAGCTCTCATTCCCCTGTGGGTGATGTTATTACTGCTGGTGAGAAAGCATTGAGTCCCTGTTCAATGGAAAGCCAGCAGAAAGGCTCGATACTCTTAGATATCAACGATACTATGAGAAATTTGCAGGTAAGAGTCCAGAATCTGCCTCCAACCTCAGCAGCGGCCCGGTATCACAGCCTATGAGTGTACCTTCAAGTCAAGCAATGGGAAGGATACAGTCATGTTGTTAGAGGGCTGGGGATAGAAAGTTAGTGGTACTACCAAGTAACGGACCGATTTTCCTCCTGCACCAGACTCCCTTCTTCATTTGATCACGTGCAACTGTTTATCGGACTGTAGCAGTTTGCGATGCACCTGCCGCAAGAACAGCCTTGAGTGCTCCCCTGCGTACGGTAAATGCAAAGGCTTCGCATGTACAAATTCTGCGAACCAGCCCATTGACTATAACAGTGACGAGTCTGATGAGTAATGTATATAGATATTGTAGCATGGAAGGGTCTGAATGTGGTTAACTGACTACTGACAAACGGCCTTAAAAATAACTGACAAATGATGATTTTTTTACTGACAACTGACAACCGAAAAATAACTGACAACTGACAAATTGGGTTTTTGTGGTCAAACATTGTAATTTTTCTCTAGTAATGATTAACTAGGGCTAACTGACAAATGGCCAACATTTTAATTGACAACTGACATGTAGACCCCCCCCCCCCCCCCCATTCAGACCCTCATGGAAAACCCTCACAAGCGAAAGTAAGGACATGAGGGAACGGGGCACGGGAAGCCTGTTTATAGATCGTCTTGAGGCTATTTTGAGTTTTTCTTTAAAGCCTTGAGCGATAATATCATTAGTGCTTAGCTTCTTGGTGTGGAACTTTCGTGTCACAAGCGAAAGTAAGAACGTGGAGTTTTAATTGAAATATTTATTGCTTTTGTGTTTTGTCTCATCTTTTTTTACTAGATGAAAGCTCTGTAGGCGTGTATGAAGAGCATTTTCTTAGTTTTGAGCAAAACGAGTCGACTTCTGGCACAAAATAGCGCAATAACACCAACTTCCGGTGTATAGCCTCGTTTTCATGTTGCAGCAGAGAGCGAGTTAGCAGTGGCCACGATTTCTCGGTGTTCCCGTGCTTGGATCGTTTGGGACTTTTAGTATGTTAATTTAGAGGCTAATTCTACCTGGCTGGTGATGAGAAAGCTTCTTTTGCAATTAGTCACAGGTCCAACCATAAAATGCCTGGACTATTGAGGCAATTGACGAAAAAAATAAATGACCGACACTGGAAAAGCCAACATGCTGCTATATACTTAAGCAAACAAATATTCAAAACCTGGCGGGAGCTCAACTGAGGCCAAGGAACTTTTGGTAGTGACTCGGCCTTCGCGGCCGAGTCACTTCAAGAGTAGTTGATTGAGATTGTTGCCACACGAAACGTTTAGTGTTTGACTCAAGGTATAACAAAAAGTAACGCCAGAAGATAAATAACATTGCCAAAAACCTTTAGCTAAAAAGCAATGTTTTATAAAACGGACAAAATGAAAGAAAAGAAAGAGTTTATTTTGCGACTTTTCTGAGCACAAGCCAAAACACAGCAAAGCCAAGACAAACTCACCAGCCAAAACACACCAAAGCCAAGACAAAGGACAACCCGAACTCACCTGAAAACGTTTTCCAGAATCAAAACAAGGTAATAAAACATACCTGAAATTTAGCTGAACCTGCTACTTTGTCGGCTCTTCAAAAATAATTATTTAGGAAACGGCGAGGTTCGAGCCAAGCTATCTCACTGACTTTATTCCAACGAAGCATTTATAAACACTTCACGAACGAACCAAGGCTTCACAACAATTATCATGAAAGGAGGCGAATTCCAACTCTCTTTACAAGTCTTTAGAACTCCAAACGATGGGAGTTTTCCGTTCAGCAAGGCAAGGAACGACGACTAAATTTGAAAACCGTCCGTTCAGCGTTTAAGTCAACACGGGACCAAAACCATGTTTCGTAAAATGTTGACGATTTTCACAAGAAATGGCGCCAGATTGTCCTAAGCGATGACAAGTAAACAATCCCTAGTATTACATTTGACGAGGTGAAGAGTTTTTGTACACATTTAGCCGGACTTTCATTGCTGTATTTTCGGATAAATCGAGGTGAACTTCCGTAACTGAATTTTACTTTCTTACACAAAATCTACCCGCTAACATTGAAAGGGTTTCAATCTTACCCTCAACCAATCAGAAATGAGCTCTCGTTGAACTGACCAATCAGATACAATGCTACTGTCTCTTGCGAAAGAAACCATTGCGATCGCAGAAATTTTTTGAATATTTATGAAATGCTAATTACCTCAAGAGCATACTTACTGCGCACGGGCACCAGGTGACCCAGCCCCTTTAATCGACTTTTAGTTAATCATACCAATTTTCATAAATGGTTTTTACAGTTAACCATTCGATAACGGGTTTTCTATTCTATCATTCTCATGAACAAGATTGCCAGAAATCATTTATTTTCGTGCAGTACGCCCATCAGCCCTTCACCTCTCAAAACCTTGCATTTTATTGGACCCCAGTTGGACTGCATTGACAAAGAATTGCATTGTTTTAGGGTTTGTATTGTTTCAGGGTTAGGCATTGTTTGGATAGCCAGTACTATTCCACGTTCCGAGGAGGCGAAGGCCGCCCCAGTACGCCGAAAGTGTTTTACATCTTGTTCAACAATTCTTGGGTAATTTACGGTCGTGATATAGATGGTTTGCCCTCAATCCCCAGAGATACAAATGACAAAGGGCATGGCAGCCATGTTGGTGTACAGAATAAAAGAAGCTAACGAAGAATCTATTGTTAACTGTACACCAACATGGCGGCTATGACGTCACGGGCAAAGGGTCCATTGTTTTTAAAATGCGTTACAAGTCCTTAAAATGATGCAATTTACGACAAAATATGCCAATTAATTGAGTCATAACATTGAATATGTTTATTCCTTTCAGTTGTCTTTCAGTCGGCATCAGACATTTGATTCTTGCAATCTTATTGAAATATATATTAATCAGTGGAGCTGCTGATAAAAAAACAGAGCAAAATTATCTAAAGATACTTTTGATTTAAATAATGTCATTGAAATTGGAGTCCTTAATAAATGAAAATGGCGCTAATAATTGTTGTTTTTTCAATGCCGGTCATTTTGTTTTCCAATTTAACCTTTAAATCAATGATAACTGGTTAGGGCTCATATGCATTTCAAGTATAGAAACCCTGGCGATTTTGAGGAAATTTGTGCCGTCGCTTAATAAAGACTATAATAATAATACACTTGTAAAGTCAGTACACACGAAGGGACAAGTCTCCGGAACAAGTCCCAGGAAAAGGTCGCCGGGACAAATCCCCTCGTGCATGTGAACGATTCAAATTTCATGAATAAATATTGTCTCTATCTGAAACACAATTTTGTCTCCTTGAATCGTCCCTTCGATGCAGACTGTTTTGATTTGAAAAGACAAGTCACGGAGCAAAACTTGATTGTCCCCTCGTGTGAACAGTTCATGTTGTCCCTAGGACAACATTAAAATAAACCAATCGCAAAGCGTCATTTTACTTTCCCACAAGCTCTTACGAACTCTATTTCAAAATGGCGTCTGCAACAAGTCCTCTCATATGAACACAAGAAATGATTTGTACCCGGGCAGTTGTCCCTTCCTGTATACCTTTAATCGTGAAAACGAATGATAAAATTCACAGCAATTTACCAATGATGGGATGACGAAGAGAACAATAATACTGATTTTAATAGACAGACGTCTCCAGATAGTTAGCCCGTTTGAAGAGGATGACATCATTAAGGTGGAAATAATTTAACCAACAGTAGTTTCGATAATTACCTGCTACGAGAGTGCTGGATGTTATGTTGCTGCTCCACAATCCATCTCCTACTGAACTTATGGTCCTGACTTGAAACCAGTACTGTGTGTATGGCACTAGATTACTTAGTACAAAGGGCGCTGATGGGGAAATCGTGGTGATAATCGACGTGCTGCTAATATTGTAGAATTTTATGCTGTAAGCTATTATTGTCCCAGTGTCATCCGCAGTCTTCGCTGTGAATCCAAGAGTTATGAATCTTTGGTCTGGTGTAGAAATAATGCCTGGTGCTTCTGGTACATCTACAAAATATATATATCAAAATATTATTAAGTTCAGTATCGAAATCAATGAAAATATTCATAAATTAAAAATCTTGTATATTTGCAAATCCGGCAAAAAAAGGAATAGAAATGGAATCCATGTTAGAACAATTTAGATAAACCACATAGATCCCCGAGTAACATGTTGTTCGAACTCATTGTCGTAGGCTTTCCCTAATAATAGTATGAGATATACGATTTGCGTCTTCACTTTACTTACGTAACTGTACTTTTACGATGATTGACGCCTCAGCTACTCCTCCACTCGGTACCGTAAGAGGATAACGTGCTCTGCAGGTATAGGATATGTTACATAGCACAGGGCGTGTTGCCGAACTCTCTCTTTTACAGTTGTATGTGTTCATTACGTCATCTGCAGATGTGAAATTGACTTGAATGCTTTTCCTCGACTGTCCATTTAATAGCGTTCCATTCTTTAACCACCATATAACAACTGACTGTGGCTCGCCTGCTATCGTACAGATCAGCTTTGTCGAATTTCCTTGTTTTGCAATAAGAAGTACTTCTTGTAAGAGAGCGCTCACTTTATGTGCCACAACTGCCAAGATAAACACAAAGTCACACGAGACATATATATTAGTTCATGGAAAGTACTAACGCATGCTATTTACGCAAGAGTAAATACAAACAAGTGTGTAAATATCACACAAGGCTTTCTATCTTGTAATTGGTTTAATATTTACATTGTTTCTTTACTGAGATTTTTCTCCAATATCAAACAGGTTTTATTTACTTATAGTCATTGACCACTAACTCTTTACTTCTTGTTTTGCATTTTGTATCCGACCTAACGCACAATAAAATTTATCAAAATAGACAGAAAATTTAAACTGACATCTTTCAGACATCTCTATTGTTTTTGGTGTGTTTGTTATTAAATATCACGGTGGGCATAATGATCCCGAAATCGCAAGGGTTGAGCGTGATCAAAATTAGATTGAATGGCACAATTTCCTAAATTTTAATAACTATAATTAACTTTATTTATCCACGGTAAATGGTTCAACAGGGTTGATTTTCAAACATGCCGTGCATAACTAATTATAATAAGTGCTGACTGATCTTGTTTACAAGTGAATTGTAACGAAATATTAACAAAATACAATATTAATAATAATAAGAAGCTGTCTAAAATAGCACTAATCCTACAAATACCCTATTCTTAATAGTTATTGAATATGCATAGAGAAAAGGCTTTAATTGCATTTTTGAATGCAACCAAGTTGTTAATCTCTCGTATTTGGTTTGGTATTTGGTTCCAAGCTACTGCACCTTGATAAGAAAATGAACGTTTACGGAAATTAGTTTTAGGTTTAGGCAATTGAAGGTCAAATTTACTGCCTCTAAGATTGTAATTATGTACTTCCGAGGTCATTTTGAATAGTTCTTCTAGGTATATTGGCGCGGCTTCATGAAATACCTTAAACACCATTATCGTTATTTGCTGGTTTTGTCTTTCGCATACATTTGGCCAGTTTAGTTGCCTGAGTAGACCTCCTGACTTAATAGAATAGGCAGCCCTAGTTATAATGCGGGCTGCTCTGTTTTGAAGCTTTTGTAATATTATTGCTCAGTTCGCGTTTTACAGCAGTTTCCCCACACAATACTACAGTATTCGAAATATGGCTGAAGAAGAGCGCGATATATTGATGTTAATGTATCCCGATCATCAGTCAAATTTCTAGCTTTATAGAGCATGCGCAAGCCATTGGAAGCTTTTGAGATTATATTTTTGACTTGATCATCCCAATTCATTAGTTCATCAATCTGCACTCCTAACAGTTTAGTAGTGGCTTTATGTTGAATAGTCATATTATTAATAAGTGTCATATCCCTAGACTTAGCAAGTTTTTGTCTGGAGCCAATGGTCATGTGGCTGGTTTTTGTGGTATTGCAACTTAATTTGTTAGTTTTTAGCCAATTTTCAATAGCAGCTAGGTCCTCGTTTAACATATCCTCAATATGAGTATCCTCAATATGTGTCGCGCCATTCTGCGCGATGCTAGCTGTTGTGATGTAAGCGTCGTCAGCAAACATTCCAGGAGTGGAATGATGGAGACAATTTGGAAAATCATTAACATATAGTATGAACAATAGAGGCCCAAGAATGGACCTCTGGCGAATACCACAGTTTATGAATTATTCACTTGATAGAATACCATTTACAAAACACCTTTGGCTCCTCTTACATAAGTAGGACTTGAACCATTGTAAAGCTCTACCATTAACACCAAAGCAGCTTAGTTTGCGAAGCAAAATATGATGATCTACAGTGTCAAAGGCTTTTTCAGATCAATAAAGACATTACCATTTAGTTCACCCTTGTCCAAGTTGTTAAGCCAAATATCAGTTGCAAATAGTAGAGCTGTACAAGTGGAATGCTTAGAACGAAAGCCAGATTGAAATTTGGTTAAAAGGTTATTTGTTTGTCAAAATGCTAGGATTTTGTCTGAAATTGAATGAAATGTTCTCAGTTAAGTATGCATGTAAACTTTTTGGGTTTTTGGTTAAATTAGTTTTAGAAAATGACATTATTGTGATGTCATAAGAGCTAGCTCCTTTTTTGTTATAATTCCTCTTTAAATAGGCATTTTATAAAGTAAAGTATGCTATAACGAAGATATGGCGATGCATTTTCATTTGGCCCAATGATAAATATTTCCGAAGTTATTATAAGGATTTTATATTTTTAAGACGTCATATATGTGCCGTGCTTTCCACTGTAGAAGAAAAACGAAAACTTGATATTGCAGCTACTTAGTGTGTTGGAACGGCATTCGTCAAAAAATCATAGATCTAATGGTCACTCATCTATATTTAGAGGGCGTTTCCAAATACTTATGACGTCATAGTGACGTTTAGGTTTTTTCCATGTAAGCTCGAAAGCATTTATCCATTAAAAATTACAATTCTAAAAACACATGACCTTAGGTACTAAGGTCTTCGTTAAGTTTCTAGATTATCATATAAAAATATTTGAGAATCCAAAAGTTATTCGAAAACTGTTTCATAAACGGTTTTATTCACAATCAATAACTTTCTTCCACTTAACCAATCGAAATGGAATTGCCATTACTTTGTTCTGAAGAAGAGGAGAATTGAAAAATATTACATTTTAGTATCTTACAGGTACTTGAAAATATGGATAAACCTATTATAAATGGACTGATAAATGACGTCATTAAGAGTTTCGTGTAAACACTAAACACAAAAAATATTTTGTTTACAGCTCTAAACCTCTCCTAAAAACATTATTGTACTGTTGAACGGTTTGAGGATATAGACAAATAAACCAACCCCGACGATTTTGGGGTTATTTATGTCATTAATGTCATATTTATGTTCACAGAATACTTACATTATTTCAAATGTCTATGGAAGTTGAAATCAGTCCTCGAAGGCTTGAAGTCTCCTAATTTTCGC
Source organism: Actinernus sp. WN-2022 (assembly GCA_030867875.1). Taxonomy (NCBI): domain Eukaryota; kingdom Metazoa; phylum Cnidaria; class Anthozoa; order Actiniaria; family Actinernidae; genus Actinernus; species Actinernus sp. WN-2022. Next base: position 9,025,467 of record JAOWCC010000936.1, on the reverse strand, counting down.
CGTATTTTCTTTTGACACTATGAATGATTTCACATAGATTATCTGTTTAGTTCTTACAGTCGAATTTCGTCAGATGTTTGTGATTTTGTGTGTCCTATTTATCTCTTAAGGAATAGCCCAGTTTCGTATTCGAAAATTACCGCTGAATGCAATGCAATGTATGCAGGGTTAGCCTCATTCTGAAGTTAAACATTCATAAATACCAGCGAGAAGGTGAAAAATGCGAAACTACAACAATACGTAACGTTGTGAATATCCCACCTTCTCGCTGGTATTTATGAATGCTTAACTTCAGAATGAGGCTAAACCTGCGTTCATGCGTCTGAAGTCACTTTCCGTCGTGTTCTCTTGTGTTTGCTCTTGTGATTTTGTTTTCTTAGTCTATAATATTCTTCTAAATTGACTTGGAAGTTTTAACATCGTTAGTACCTTCAACTTTCGTAGTGAATTAAAGTGGCGCTCTCAAAATCCCGGTACGTTTTGACATTTGTTTTCTGATTGGGCGAAACGCTTTTCGCACCTGTGAAAAAGCCGTCTCCCGTTTGATTGGCTAAGGAAAATGTTGGAGCGGGTTTTCGCTAGGATGATTCCATAAGTAAATCTCAAATGTATATGTAATAAAAGTGTTTTTAATAGCTTTATGAATATTAGAAACGCTTATATGGCCGAGTTATTTATCGTGCATGGTAAATTACAATGGTCTTACGCTTTTAAACAGTACATGCAGTATATTAATGATTACAGGATAATGGTGTAATATGGGTATTTTTAGCTTTGTCGGTTGGATATAACTTCGACTATTACAGTCTTTGTTCCTAATTTTTTCTTCGACGGGGCCACGAATTGTCAAGTGTTACCCTCGTAAAGCCTATTGATCGATTGACTGGTATTGGAGAAATAAACCTGTATTAAAATAATACATTTGAAATATACCGCATGTTTTAACGAGACTACGAATTTCAACTTTACATATACATAAGCTAGTATTTTCCACTGCCGTTACAATAGTATTTTGGTGATTACAGTATTATTGGTATATGTAAGAATGACCAGGCTCTGTTAACAAGGTGGTACTTCGATTCGAGGAGGACTGATGCTCAAAATAGGTATTATGTGACATGAATGACGTATAAGTGCTCGAATAATAAAATGAAGTGTAACAGAGTCAGTAATCCGAGAAATACAGCATAATATACATTACCTTAAACATCTCTCTGTTTAGTTAGAGTATATCACATATGATAATAACCCGTGAAGAATGCACATACATATAAAGTACAAATGAAAATATTGTGCTTACTCACGTCCTGTATTTAAACCACTAGCTATCAAAATGCTGATACAAACATATCAACGGATATATGGTACTACTTGAAGTATTTACTTCAGATAATTTGCTGATGTTTCCGAACTCTCGGTACTTTAATTTTGTGGAATTCTCTTAAGGTTGGAAGGCAAGATATAACAGTAACATAATAACAGTAAATAAATCAACTCACACTTTTTGATATATACACTCCCAAAAAGGAAACTTACAAGACATACAGCCGTAGATATCAATTCTCATGCAAGCTCCTCCACTGTTGGCCTGAGGTAAAATTCTGACGAAGCGACCAGCGAACGGGATTGAGAACCAGTTGACTCTTCCGTCTGCATTGTTGCGGTTACCTGTAAATTGCTGTTTAAAAGATGTTAAAGAACCAATGAAGTTTCAATTTCGATTCTTCAATCGAGAATATGAATTGACATTTAATAACTATGATCACCTTTGCCATACACTTCTCTTTAACGAATACTTTTAACCCAATGTGCAGCAGAATGTTCATTTTTTTCTACAAACTAGATCCTTAAAATTACGCAAATCTAGGCATTACAAAGTTTACGTTTCATTGTAAGTTAATACAGACCTTGGCGGTGGACCTGTGTCACGCATGCGCTTCAGAGCCTAGTCTACAACAACAAATGCAGACTACATGACCGAGTGACGGCGGTTTTATTTGTCCATGTTTAATTCACCGTAACACAGATTGTAAGTAGTAATAGAGATTGTTTTGTTATTGAATGCCTTGATAATGTTAAGACCGTTTGTTTTTTTCGTATATAGGTTATACAAAATAAGAAATATACTGTTTATTTACTTTGTATTCGGTTGAGTGAAAATTTCTTTGTTACGTTAATAATAGGAATCTTACCTTGCATCCAAACACCTTAACCTTACATCGTATGGCGGTCACATATGTTGTAATTTGTTTGGCTACCGGTTTCCCTGCTACACCCATCATATGGATAGGATACAGATAAATGGCTTGATCTCTTTATCCTCTTAGTCTTTCCGGAAGGAGGAAAACCGGAGAACCCGTAGAAAAACCCTCGGAGCAAGGGGGAGATACCAACAAACTCAACTCACATATGGCGCCGCGTCTGGGAATCGAAACTGGACCACAGATGTGAGAGGCGATGCGCTTAATCACTGCTCCACCCCGACTCCCTTGCATACGCCTAACCAGAGTATTCCTTTTCATCGTCTGGTTAATTTCTTTGAATGCTTAAATACCCAAATGTTACTAATAGTTGTTCTGTGCATGAACTTGCTATAGTCCTCATATAAGGTTTAGGATTTGGATTATATTTGTTACAATCATTTAACCTACCCTTCCCCTCCATCGTGGAGTAATAAGGTCCCGTCCAAACAAATACGTTTTGAAAAGATTGAGTTTTTATTTCACAGAAAACTTAATAAAACCATTGCGTTTACATGATTATTTTGAATTCAGGTCGTTTTGCCCGTCCCCGCAACAATGAACAATGATACCGGTGACTAACATACCTCGACCTTACACTGCGCATCTCTGGGAAGCTATCAGCAATCGTTTTCAAACGTTTGCGTTTTGACCGTCTACAAGTAAACGATAGTGTTGCATTTTCAAATCTTCCAGCTCAGGGCCCGGGTACATAAAACGCCGGTAACGCTTACTATAAGGGTGCACTTAAGTGTCTCACTCAACACTTAAGATTTTCCTAAGAGTTCACTTAAGTGTTGTTTATGCAACATATTCTACGACAGCAAAGAAAATCACACAGTCGATAAGGAAATGACACTGGCATCAACACGGTGGGGTGCATGCATTTATGACTCCGAAGAGAATCAGATATACATACAGTACTGTTCGAAAAGATTGCAACGAGGTGAAGTGAAATATCGAACAAGGAACAGCTGGTCCAAGCTATTCATGATTTCTGGAATACCATGACTCCTAAAAAATGCCAGAATTACATTAACCATGTGTTAAGGAAAGTCGTCCCAAAAGTGGTGGAAATGGAGGGAGCTGCTACAGGGATGTAATGCAGCATCCACAAAACGGCTCTTTTAAGAGCCACCAAATGATCTAAAGTTAATTGCCACATGCTCAATAATCTACTTTTACCAGCTCATTTTTGAAGTGCTTGTCTAATTACTCAGGTTTCGCGAATAATAATAAAACTTATATTTAACCACTTGTCTTCGTTAGTTTAAACACGCGAACGGCAGTGTTCACTGAGTAAGAAAGACTTGAAACAAGAATAAAAGTGAGCCGAAGATTGTTAGCGGGCCGTGTTTTGCTTGAACAGGAATAAAAGTTAACTGAAGATTGTTGGCGGGCCGTGTTTGAAGAACGTTTATTTTGAAGCTGGCTTTGTTAGTTAATAAGAACGCGAACGGAGGTGTTGAGTAAGAAACTGACAACTCATCACGCTTGAACAGGAATAAAAGTTAACCTAAGATTTTTAGCGGGCCGTCTTTTAAGAACGTTTATTTTGAAGCAGTTGGCTTCGTTAGTTTATAAGAACGCGAACGGCGGTGTTGAGTAAACAACTCATGAAGTGTGAACAGGAATAAAAGTTAACCGAAGATTGTTAGCGGGCCGCGTTTTAAGAATGTTCTTTTAAGCTGGCTTTGTTAGTTAATAAGAACGCGAACGGCGATCTTGAGTAAGAAACTGACAACTCATCACGATTGAACAGGAATAAAAGATAACCGAAAATTGTTAGCGGTCCGCGTTTTAAGAATGTTTTTTTTAAGCTGGCGTTCAGTTGATAAAGACTTGAAAACAGAATAAAACTGAGCCTTAGATACATTAGCACAGGCACATTTCACATTTCACATTTCACATTTCACTTTCCAAAAGTGATATGTCACTTTCCAAAAGTGATATGTCACTTTCCAAAAGTGATATGTCACTTTCCAAAAGTGATATGTCACTTTCCAAAAGTGATATGTCACTTTCCAAAAGTGATATGTCACTTTCCAAAAGTGATATTTCACTTCCCTTAGTGAAGTGATAATCACAGGGGATATATCCCCAATTCTCGTTGCAATCTTTTCGAACAGTCCTGTAGGGGACAAACAACTTTCACAACAAAGCTACAAAAAAAAGAGAACAAGGAGCATTTCAGCGAGGGAAACCAACTATGCTTGAAAATACTTATAAGCTCATCTCAATGAATAACACGAGATTAAAATGGGGATTCTGCACAAGAAAGAAGTACTTGATCTGAAAATAAGACTTTTAAAGCACGAACTTGCCGAAAACGAGAGTGACATCATCACTTAGAATGCCGCGACACATCCGGGACATTTCTCAGAGCAAGCAGCGCTAAATTCAAAAGAATAGTAATAGTAAGGCAAACAATAGAGAAAATGTGCTCAAACGCACGAGGTAGGTTATGCATTTACTATTTTTTTTGAAAAACTATCTATTTTAAAGTTTAGGTTTCCACTGTAAATAAACGTACACGAGAACAATAATAAATCGTGCACACACAAATTAGTGCACTCATTAAAGTTAGATGTTAGATTTAATTATTAACAATTTTCTTTGACTGTTTCAAATATCATTATCAAACGTTTGCATAAATAGAAATTGACGACAGATGTATTGAATATATTTCAATGGTATTGTATAGACTAACAATAGTAACTTGTGTAAATCCTTTTAAAGTGTTCCCGTAAACTATCCCGTAATTCATACAATTACGAGCGCGCTAAGTGTACATCATGCAACGCCCGCAATTGAACCCGTAACGAAATCTTAAGTGCTCCACTTAAGAGTCATACTTGAGTGGAGTTTTATGTACCCGAATCCTGGAGAGCATCATAAACGTTTGCGTTATCATCGAAAACGATACATCACTTTCATCATCTTGGATATAACGTAACAAGTGGAACCTCATTTCAATGCAAAACACTGAACATTGTATGCAAACTCTAATTCCCTTTGTCTGAAGGCTTTCCTATGAAGAAGGATTGCTTTCATGTCCCCAGGCGCTATTACGTTTATCTTTCGAACTCTATAAACTAACTATCAAATTCGTTTCCTATGAGGGATTCTGCATTAGATTGGAATCGGTGGTATTAGAATGGTTTACGTGCCCTTTAAGATACAAAAAGAACAAGAGAATAAAAATAAATAATTGAATAAATGCTACAAATTAGACCGCTATATCGTGCATACCCGGAACGTAATAGGCAATATTCGTATTCTCACGGACGAGCTGGAACGAACACTCAATGGAGGCTCGTGCGGGGGAATTCGCTAAAAACTATTTAGCATTAGAAACGATTCCTCCGCATGAGCCTCCATTGAGTGTTCGTTCCAGCTCGTCCGTGAGAATACGAATATTGCCTATTGATGAAGAGTGTGCTCGTTGCCATAAATGATTACAAAAGTTAAATAACCAAACCTGCAGTCGTTATTTCAAATGTTTGCCATGCACGTACAACCTATTATATTACCTGTCGCGATCTATTTTTCTACACTATGCCATACCTTAGCATGATGTTGTCCTTCCTTGTACTCAAACCATTCATCACCATAGAAGCTGTGGCTAATGGTATATATAGTAACCCACTTAGCAACAGTAGGGTGTCCCTGTGTAGCTATTCCTGTTACTGTCTTCACCTGTCCAAGATCAACCTGTATAAACTGAGTGATGGACGCTGTGGAGCTGCACCATGACGAAATGCCATACAGACGACCGTGAGATGCAGTGTTTGTGTTAGAAGATGCTGATATCTGCATGTCAGTTATCTCTTTGCGTTCTATTCCTAACGAAGATGCGCAACCTGTATAAAAACATGCTTTATGAACATTAGAAAACCACTAGTTTTGGCATGCAAAACATCTACCATTAAATGCTAGGTTACTTTTAACCACTAAAATATAAAACATATCGTGTACGGATCGATTTTATACTTATCAGGTACCGCCGGTGCACCGCTAGTGTATATACATATTTATTAGATGGATGACAGTGTTTTACTGAGAAATAAACCAGTCATACAACTACATCCGGGTATTGAGTGTCGTATTTTCCATATCCGCACTAGTGAAAATATCGATAACGTCATGTGTTTTCGCCTTTTGAACGTCTACAAAGATGGCGTCAGGTTTGTGAAAATCACAGAGAAAGATGTAAACAGCTTAAATGAGCTGCATGACAGCGAATATTCCGAGCACAAAAAGCCAAATACGATCTAAAACTCTCTAAATATTTTCTCGCCTGTAATCAAGAGACAAAAATGCCTGATGAAACAGCTTAGAAAGACCACGAATAAATTTGTACTGACAGTAGGTAAAACGAATAGATAAGGTTCTTAGAGCAGTTTAATTGTCCATATAATAAAAAGAAAATTACACGCTGGTTTGAAGATATGAAGTTTAATATCCTCGAGAGTCCAAAACATTACGCTCGTTCGCTGCGCTCACTCGTGAAATGTTTTCGACTCTTGAGGATAAACTTTATATCTTCGCACCAACGTGTAACATCCCCTATATATATAACAAGAATAGAAGTGAAAGATAAAATATGTGCCATGAGTGAGATTTGAATCCACGGCCTCGGCATTCTAGTACGTTGTGTTTTTTTTTTATTTGTTCTTGACTACTTTACATTGAAGTTACAAACATAAAAAAAAAAAACACAAAAACATCAAGGAGGCTTTACAAAATACATAGCCGTATCTACTATATATATATATCTACAAAACTAGTTTCATTAAATTTTCTTTTCTGTCTGAAGATTGGACTTGTGAAAAGTATTTTAACATTATAAGATATGCCTCTAGACTGTAAACTTCGTCATTCTTATTTGCATTATATATATAATATTTAGCAAAGAGCAAACAATAATTAAAGTGCAACTAACCCCTTTTGCAATTTTTATACATATAAAACTTTGGAACGTTTTGGCTTACGGGGAATACTCTATGTTCTATGCGTGTTTGAAATGGTGAAAATTTGACCTTTCCTGACCCATGACCGCGTGAGAAAGACTGGGTCGATTCTTGATCTTACGTCATCCAAGTATTTTGGCTTTGCAATAATTTTAATAAATATTTAGTATTTTGTCTAAAATACCTGTTTTCTTTACTAACAACTCACATACTGTGTATATTCTCTATCTATCGATGTTGCTGTAATAGAAAGGCGCCATGGAGAATAATGCATTAATGAGGTGACGTAAGATCAATAATCGACCCAGTCTTTTTCTTACGCGGTCATGGGTCAGGAAAGGTCACATTTTCACCATTTCAAACACGCATAGAACATAGAGTATTCTCTGTAAGCCAAAACTTTCTTCGCAGAAGTACTCTAAACCTTTCAAAGATTAATATGTATCAAAATTGCAAAAGGGGTTAGTGGCACTTTAAGGAGACAGCTATTTTGGGCGAAAGAGCCATACAATATTTCTTTACACGATAATATATTCATGGGTATGTATATTTGTCACTGATTTAAACAAACCGAGAATTTGTTCCAGAAAACTTCAGTCACGGGACAATCAACAAAGCGGTGCGCTAATGTTTGTTTAAACGGTTGGTCGTCCGGACAAAACTGACATAAGTCACTTTCAACCACTCCATCCCTTTTAAGCGAAACTTTACATGGAAGTATATAATGAATAATTTTGGCCTGAAACATTGATAACCTCTTGTTACATGTAAGTTCAATAGGCATATAATATACCAGGGAAAGATATATGTGGCTTAAACATTTTCTCAACAAAAAGTTGAGAAATTAATTTAGCACTTAAATTACGATGAAGTAATAATACTGGTGTTATCAAAACAGTACCAGTACCAATACTATCTTTGTTACTGGACACTTTTAACCTTTTTTCCCCCACAAGCTTGGAATAGCATCAATAACGGCAAAATATTGCAGTTAGCTTTTACATTATAGGTTCGGTTAAACTGTTCAAAAGACATAAACGAAAGCCCATCATCATTCATTAAATCTTTAATATATTTTATCCCACAGTTAAGCCAGTTTTTATGGTATATAGACTTCTTTCTGATCTTTATAAATCTGTTCTTCCATATTATTCCATTTTTTATTTCTTCCGCATTATTTACTTCATAATTCGTTAATTCTTGCCAATATACTAAAATACTTCTATATAACTCTGAAAGTTGAGTAATATCAATAAGTTTTACATCAAAATTGCATTCAAAAATTAACTCTTTACCCACTCTTTCAAGGCCTATCAAAGGAATATGCTTCAAAGTATTCTCTCCAGGCGAAAGCAATCTCTTTATCCAAGTTAGTTTTAAAGATTTATTGATAATATGAAAATCAGGCATTTTAATTAAAGCCTCCTTTATCATAATTTCCAATCATTGCTGTGTTACCACAACACCATCAGGACCAACCATTGTGGAACGTAATAGTGGGTACTCCAAGCATTTCTTTTTCGGGGTCGAAATGGGAAAGCCCATAGCTTTAAACTAGCTTTCAACCTAAGTATCATACTGATTCACTAGCCCTGAGGCCAACTTAGGAATCACTAAGTTTAAAGGATCCCAAAGGATTCAGGCTTATTTAATAAACCTATATAAACAGTATAAAGAAGAAACACATCTCTATATAGCGATACTTACTGCCACATCATCCATTGTCATTAGAGATTCATTGGGTCTTTACACAAAGCGGCCTTTTGAAATCATGGTTGGCACATTAGCATAACAAAAGCAATGTTTATCAACACAAAGTATCGCTATATAAATAACTAGAATGGAAGTGAAAGAGAAAATATGCGCCGTGAGTGGGATTTGAACCTACGGCCTCGGCATACTAGTCCGCAGTGTTACAACTACACCATGAGGTCCAACCACGCAGGCAACGCAGCTGGTTGATGGTATCATTGTGGAACGTAACCGTGTGTACTCTCAGCATTTTCTCTTTCGGTTTAGAGATTGGAAAGCCTATAACTTTCAACTAGCTTTCAACCTATATTTAAGTATCATACTGATTCACGGGCCGTAAGGCCAACTTAGGAATCACTAAGTTTAAAGGATCCCGAAGGTTTCGGGCTTATTTAATAAACATACATAAAAAGTATAAAGGAGAAACCAATCCCTATATATAACAAGAGGCCCTGAGTGGCCTTAACTCGGGCCACCTAGGAATAGGTGCATACATGTAGTTCATGTGTCATACATGGTGCTCTTTTCAGCAGTATCGTATATATCTCGTGGGAAAGTTTAAAACTGAAAAGTACTCCTAGCCCGTAGAATTTAAGTGCTGGACTTCTGTAAGATCAAAGAACTGAGAAATCGGGCCAGTTTCTACTCTATTTGAAAAGCAAATAATGGTTAAGAATGGCTCAAATCTTAGACCCCGTTCCTGGAAATATCGTAATTTCTGATCTGAGAACCAAGATCCCGTGAGTGTCGAATCTAATTGGTTGATACCGTCACGTGTTGAGTTGTCCATCGAACAATGGGTTTCTGCGCTATCTGACTGGTTAACGGCGAAAAAGCTCGACTAAGAAAATAGTAATAAAAACTTGCGATTTATGACTCGTGCCGACCAAAGGCCTGGCCCGAGAAAATAGAGATAAAAAAGAGAAAATGCTGGGAGTACGCGTGGTTACGTTCTACAATGACACCATCAACCGGCTGCGTTGCAAGCGTGGTTGGTCCTGATGGTGTAGTGGTGACACAGCGGACTAGTATGCCGAGGCCGTGGTTTCAAATCTCACTCAGGGCACATATTCTCTCTTTCACTTCTATTCTAGTTATTTATATATAGAGATGGGTATCTTCTTTATACTGTATACATCTATGTATATATATGTCGTGTAAAAAACGGTACAAAAGAGAGAATTGTTTTTTACAGTTATATACAGTGGAATCCCAATTATTCGAACACCCGATTTCTCGAAACTCCAGATTTCTCGAACCAATTTTCACTTCCATTGGGAAAAATTGACCCTCGATAACTCGAACCATTGAAAAGCGGTTAATATTCATTTTCAGCACTGTGGTGTCAATTTCAGTAACATTCACGCATTGAAACAAGGTAACACTGAACAATTGGTATTCTCTAATTATATTACACGACACGCAGCTAATCTGTCATCTCTTTACAGTCGTAGGCCTCGGATTACATGATAAACAGTAAAGTATACTTTGTTTAACTTCGGTAGCGCCGTGAATCAAATTGACTTTTATCAATGGAGGCCGACGATCAAACAAATGTTCCTTGATCAGAGTTGTTCAGATGATCAGTGTGTCACTGAATTCCGTCGAAGCACCAGCAACATTGTGGACATCGTTTACGAGAATTTGGTAGTTGAAATGAGGAAACAGTCCATCACCTACTATATCAGTTGAACTGTATGAAATGAGAGAAAGCCAACATCGTCTATCAATTGGATTCTGTTATGTTTTTGAATGAAGTTTTGTTTGTAAATACAGTTACATATCTATCTATAGCACAAACGGTGTTTTTTTAAAGTAAAATATGCGTACTTGGTTTTATAAAACAATAGAAACATAGGGCCCCTAAGGGCAACTCGTGGATGGTCAGTGAGCTATTTTGGCATACTTTAAATCATGTGACCTATGACGGCATCGTTACATGTACGTCATCACCAGTAAGTAAATCGTGGGAAATAATACCATACCTGTACAAGTTTGAACTGTCTGGTATTAGAAATTAGGGATACGGGCATTTACTTAAAATCATGTGATGACGTCATTGTTACGTCATTTCCACTAACCAATTTGTGCGTGATTGAAACAACTTAAAAGCCTATACTTATACGCACATAGAAAATACTAAAGAACTGTGCAGTACTGACTGAGGAAAGGGGCATGATACAGTCATTATATAATAAGTGGCATAGAGCAGATAAAGAAACTCTGCTAGCAGGAAAACAGTGTTCTAGCTAGGAATTCTGCTCAATTATGTGTCAAATAACCCATATATCATTTTCTTGTGGGTCAATTTGGTCATGGAATTTTTAAGGAACCTTTGTTTCTTAGGGCCCTAGATGTTTGTGATAGAAGTATGCACACAGCGCGAAATCATGAATTTACGAAAACGGAAATTGAGTCGTAAATCTGCTCGTGTCGAATTTCCGTCACGTTTAAGTATACGGAAATGGGTTTTGTCAGAAAATGTATTTCCTTTAAATTTCCGTCTTTGTATACGTCGAATACCGACGTAAACATTGAAATAGACATTTCCGTTGTGATTACGTTTGATGTAAACTGAGGAAACACATAGGCTAAATATCTTGAGCCAAATATCTTTGCCTCAAAATCATCATATTATATTGCAACTGTTCGAACTAATTATGGTAAATTTAGTTTAAGATATTAAGGTACTGTAATCTGGAATTCACTTTCCGAAGTCAAAAAAACTCTTTAAATCTAGACTACAAAAACAACTCATAGAGAACTATTAATTATTATTTTGATACCCATCTTCTCTTCCAAATCTTGTATCCCCCAACTGTGTTACCTGTATGTTGTAATCGTTACTTATAAGTATTGAGTGGTATTTGTATTGTGTGTGATAATACACACTTTGTTGTATATATTTCTCACTTTTTTCCTTTTTTCGTTCCGTGACCCAATAGCATACTGTCTATATAAATTTATTTCGGGATACCAGACTCGTTTTTAATTTACTTCTGATATCTAAGTACTTGAACAATGCTAATTATATTAATTAATTTGTAACTATTCAAGAGAGAGTATGAATAAAGATGTGTTGTCATTGGGCATATAACTTTGCTTGTGGTCATAAAATTACTGTTTGCTAAGGTTTTTCTGCAGTGCCTACGTTATTTGTAAAACGGCAGTCTATTTTCATCAGCTTGAAGCGCATGGATCTCGAATACATTTTTATAGGATGAAAATATGCTAAGGCAGTAAGTCGGCAAACGCAATAAGGTTTTATCTCTTTGATTGACTATCAACGCTGCTTCCGGCGAGTAGATCACGCAAAGGTTGTTAAACATGAACTGTCAACCGATCACTTCCCTTATTACTCTAGCGAATCTCACGCAAATATTAATACTGTTCTTTTGTGAAATAGCCTGAGCCCGCTCCCATCTACTCCCTTGTGCCGCTATTTAAGGCTACTGTGCGGTTTAAAACGGTTTTGCATTAAAATTGTACGTCTTTAAACTGTTTCAAACTGTTCAAGAAAATTTTTAATTGATGATCGAAGTTTACTGTTATCAGTGAACCATTGTGTTGTATCCGCGTGGGCCTGGATCGGAAATGTTATAGGGTACCGAAAATAAATACTCGTTGGTATTACCCTCTACCGCATAATGACGTTGACCTCTGCAAAAAAAGCGGGAAAATCAGTTATCTTCGCCGAGCCGTGTCGACTGCATGCAGTACGCGTTGCACTACGTTCGTAGTTTTGGTCTTTGAACATTGTTTTATTTCACCTTGCCCGTTTAAATATGGTTGGGATTGAAGCCGGGACTGCATGAGACATTCTTTACACCTGAAGCAGCTAAAGTCGGCCAATGAAGATATGAACGAAATCGAAGGTCTCGGCAGGAAATTAAAGAACTACAAAGCTTGAGCCAGTTGAGGGACGATGTGAGCAGCCTGAGAACTTACAAAAGCGTTAGTTACTAGAAAGTGTAGCCAAGAAACAAGAAATAGACACAGCTTGTTCGGTAAGCTAAGGTAATTGTACCAATAGTGTCATTAGTGAATTATAGTTACTTATATTCAATTCCATGATGTAGGCCCTTAGTGTATACACTTTTGGCGCTCATATTCACGTTCGTCGCCATTTAATATTTTATATGTCGCTTTGATTCCCGCGAATTTGCACTGCTCTTAGCTATAAAAACTTAGTTTTGTTATATTCCAACGAATAGCGATTTGACTCAAAAATGACAGTTCTTTACGACTGAAAATACCTTGCTGTAGCTTAATGCGAATTATTACGAGTTATTCTCGCTGGCCAAGTGTAATGTCATCTAGGGTCAAACGAATGCTAACCATTATTTTCATAACAAAATATTTTTAAGATGAAGAAAAAGGGTATTAATCAGTAAAACTAATATTTCCTGAAGGTATAGAGTACTTCATCTCACCGGCAGAAACATAACTGGTAAAGACATTAATATAGAAAACTGGTGTCACAGTAGCAATATATTTATCAAGGTTAAGAGCCGAATGATCTTATATGACAAAATGCCCTGTCAAGATAGAGAACATGACGAGTTAATGAGGTAGCAACGAAGAAATTAAGTCACGGTAGGAAGGGATTTCTTATCATGTCAAGAATAAAACGATTGATGATATCAATAATATAGAGCACTCGCAGAATTTATTTCTCATTTTACGGCTAAAAGATCATAAGTTCGCTCGCGCGATTAACCGAAATGAAGTAATATTCAAGTTGTATTATCTTTAGAGAGAGAAAAGCCAGTGTTTTCTTTAAATCAAACGGCAGCGAATAAAGTTTTATGTTCATGGATTTAATACTAACATATTTTATATTCCACTTATTTACAGAAATCCGTGCACAAGGTATACCTTGAACTGTCACAAAACGATAAATTTCAAAGTGTAAAATGGAACTGTGGGGAAGGATAATGAAAAGCAAGCCAACTACGAGTTTTGGCCGTCTTTGAGCGGTCGAATAGCATTCAGACAAAATGATATTTCTATCACCTTTCTCTGTAATAGTTGACGCTTTATAACTAATATAATTAGGGGAATAAAATTATGTCTTCGACGGGCCATCCGTCTTTGAGCGGGTAGCTAGTTGGTGCGGTTTGGCCGTCTTTGAGCGGCCGAATAGCATTCAGGCAAAATGACATTTCTATCACTGACCTTTCTCTGTAATATTTGCCGACGCTTTTTAACAATTAGGGGAATGAAATTATGTCTTCGATGGGCCATCCGTCTTTGAGCGGGTAGCTAGTCGGTGCGGTTTGGCCGTCTTTGAGCGGCCGAATAGCATTCAGGCAAAATGACATTTCTATCGCCTTTCTCTGCATAATATTTGTCGACGCTTTTTAACAATTAGGGGAATGAAATTATGTCTTCGACGGGCCATCCGTCTTTGAGCGGGTAGCTAGTCGGTGCGGTTTGGCCGTCTTTGGGCGGCCGAATAGCATTCAGGCAAAATGACATTTCTATCACTGACCTTTCTCTATAATATTTGCCGACGCTTTTTAACAATTAGGGGAATGAAATTATGTCTTCGACGGGCCATTCGTCTTTGAGCGAGTAGCTAGTCGGTGCGGTTTGGCCGTCTTTGAGCGGCCGAATAGCATTCAGGCAAAATGACATTTCTATCACTGACCTTTCTCTATAATATTTGCCGACGCTTTTTAACAATTAGGGGAATGAAATTATGTCTTCGACAGGCCATTCGTCTTTGAGCGAGTAGCTAGTCGTTGCGGTTTGGCCGTCTTTGAGCGGCCGAATAGCATTCAGGCAAAATGACATTTCTATCACATTTCTCTGTAATATTTTCCGACGCTTTTTAACTAATTAGGGGAATTAATTTCTGTCTTCGACGGGCCATCCGTCTTTGAGCGGGTAGCTAGTCGGTGCGGTTTGGCCGTCTTTGAGCGGCCGAATAGCATTCAGGCAAAATGACATTTCTATCACTGACCTTTCTCTGTAATATTTGCCGACGCTTTTTAACAATTAGGGGAATGAAATTATGTCTTCGACGGGCCATTCGTCTTTGAGCGGGTAGCTAGTCGGTGCGGTTTGGCCGTCTTTGAGCGGCCGAATAGCATTCAGGCAAAATGACATTTCTATCACCTTTCTCCGTAATATTTGCCGACGCTTTTTAACTAATTAGGGGAATTAATTTCTGTCTTCGACGGGCCATCCGTCTTTGAGCGGGTAGCTAGTCGGTGCGGTTTGGCCGTCCTTGAGCGGCCGAATAGCATTCAGGCAAAATGACATTTCTATCACTGACCTTTCTCTGTAATATTTGCCGACGCTTTTTAACGATTAGGGGAATTAATTTCTGTCTTCGACGGGCCATCCGTCTTTGAGCGGGTAGCTAGTCGGTGCGGTTTGGCCGTCTTTGAGCGGCCGAATAGCATTGAGGCAAAATGACATTTCCATCACCCTTCTCTGTAATATTTCACGCTTTTTAACAATTAGGGAATGAAATTATGTCTTCGACGGGCCATCCGTCTTTGAGCGGGTAGCTAGTCGGTGCGGTTTGGCCGTCTTTGAGCGGCCGAATAGCATTCAGGTAAAATGACATTTCCATCACCTTTCTCTGTAATATTTAACGCTTTTTAAATAATAATTAATTAATTGATTAATTAACGACAACGCCAGGAGAAAGAATCAAAAGTTTCAGGACCACAGGAACAGCCTATACGCTCTCAACAGCGCATGAAGCGAGTAAGTATACCAACATGCATTCTAGACCCCAGACTCTTCTCGACGAAATAGTAAGGTTCTGGGAAACACCAGAATTTAGATAGCCCTGATTGGTGTTTTATAAAACAATACAGATGACGACATAGCACATGCGTGCGTAATTAATTTATTTGCATTTGAAGGGAAGAAAGCAAAATGTCAGACGAACACAAGCGTGTCTGAAGTTAGGTCAAATAATTTCGTCAAGTAATAAGTTCATAATCCCTAATTTCAACTTGAAATTTCACGCGTAGTTTGTAATTTCAGAGGTGAAATTTCAAACGCCGCCTACGCGCGCTCAGTAAAATAATGTTTTTCTGGATCGTAATTTGCTTTCCATAATATTATGGATAAATTATGGATAAATCGCCGAAGCGGCTCGGGAAATTACTTCGATTTTGACTAACACGCGTGAAATTTATCCCTAATTTCACTCGCCCCATTTGATTACCTATACTAACTACTGAAAATACAGTCTTTCCGGCTGCCTTTCTAATAACAAACTCTAACGCCAGTTCAAACATCGAGTTGTCCGCCATTACGTTTCTGGAGTTTTTAGCATGCGCTGTGAGGACTGTAGCCAGATTTGGGCTATAACCCTCATTTTTGCATATGTGGAGTTGTCCAGAGCCTTACGATTTCGTCGAGCATGCGCAGTAAGAAATAAGAGAAGGGTCTGGGGTAGAGAATGACCAGCATGACGATTATATTATTGAAATAGAGCGAGAAAACAAAAGCAAACAAAGAATATAATGTGAAAATAAATATAAACGACCTCTAGCTTGAAAGTCTTTTTGTAAAATTGCGAGAGATTTTCAGAAAAACATTTAACCTCTTTATTTGGGTACAACAATTTCTAAAATCATTAAGTAGTTACAGCATGTCTTAAAATCCTGAAAGATACGTTCCCGGCTTGCAGAAGGGTTGAATGTGGTTGTCTCTTTTTACGTGTAATACTCATGCCTGATCTTTAATAACAACAATATAATTATGGTCGTTTTCCACAGAAGCTTGCAAGAAGAAGAAAGGCTTTGGCATCGACACAGCTGTCAGGAAATGACTGAGAAGAAGCCAAAAACATTTTCGATTCAAATTTCGCTCTACAGTGTATGTCAAGCGAGGAAAGCTGTCAGTGTCAACTGGACCAGTCCCAAAGCACCGCAGATTTCGTCGTTTGGCCTGGGAGAGGACTAAACTCTATAACATCACTGAAGAAGCTAGGCCATCGGCGATCAGATAAAAGAGAACTTAACCTCAGCGCAAAAACGGCTCGCTGCGCGTGTAAAATGTAGTTATTTCAGAAAAAAATCAACTCGCCTAAAACCACAAAATATACCCGCTTGGGTTGCAAAATGGTACTAGAATATCCAGCAGTTAAATAGGGTATATTAGATAGCTATATAACTTCAATAATCTCACATTCAACAACTGAGGAGTTTACATTAAATAATAAAAACACTTAAAGTGCCAATTTTATTACATTCAATGCCAAAATCAGGCGACATTTTTTATGCCGTTAAATATATGCTAATCACATGCGTGACGTCACTTAGTCTGCGTATTTTATACATGTCCAACGGCAAAGTTTTTATTTAAAAATAATATGGTCAACGTCCAGGTTTCTCTAAGTAAGACATATTTAGAATGAAAATTGGGCAAAAATGCATTTATATTGTAGTATTTATGGAGACGAATTTATGTAGACGAATTTATGTAGACGAATATAAATGCGCAGACCAAATGACGTCACGCATGTGATTAGCATGCTTTAACGGCATAAAAATTGTCGTCTGATATCGGCAAGTTTTGAGTTCAATATGAAAGAAATATATGTTCGCGCTATCCAAATTGATTTTTAATTTCACAAAGTGACTAAGGTAAGCATTTCTTTCATTTCATTGGCACTTTGTCCATAATAAGATTACCTTTCATTAATAACTGTCATTTGTTTGCTGAGTCGTCTTGAATCCGGAATTCGTTTTTTTTGCCCCACTAAAACCCGGACACCAAATCTTCTGTAAACAAATTTGATTTAACAGTGACAAAAACAAATTTTGGCAGAGATGATTCGATACAGCTGACCTTAGAAAAGTAGTAAAGGTTTTTGAATACAGTCATATTTCTAATAATCCAATTAGTCCAGCTATATAATAATGGCAGTCTTAAAGCTTAATAGGATTTTAACACGGCAACCCTGAACCAAATGTTACCTTTTATTTTTCCTCGATCACGCTTTTGTTTTCACGTGCGTTACCATGAACATTGTTCATAGCATTAACTAACTCTATAAAGTGATTAGTTGTTAGTGTCTTTTTAATGTTTTATGATAAAACTGTTTCCTGATATAATAAAAGATGAAGTGTTATGTAAAATCTTGTGTATTTACTGATGTTGAAATATCTAGCTATATATTTCAAATATCTTGTCATGGTCTTCAAAAAAAAGATAATGAAGAAGCAAAAGAAAGTCACAAAGTTAATAAAACATATATTCCAAAAAGCATGAGTTTACGATGACAGAAATTAAA
This sequence comes from Actinernus sp. WN-2022, assembly GCA_030867875.1. Classification (NCBI taxonomy): domain Eukaryota; kingdom Metazoa; phylum Cnidaria; class Anthozoa; order Actiniaria; family Actinernidae; genus Actinernus; species Actinernus sp. WN-2022. The sequence goes on along the minus strand of JAOWCC010000936.1, from coordinate 9,007,234 downwards.
GTTTACGGTCACGCTAGAGCTAACCTTAAACGTCACGTATACATATGTATACATTACCGTGAACATAGGTATACGTTTGTTCGTAAACCTGAATTTCTGCCACCGTAAACGCATGACGGAAACAGAGTGCGGTTTTAGTTCGTTTCCGACGTTTACGGTGTAACGGAAACGTGACTTAAACATATGATTAAGTGCACGGATATTAATGAATACGGCAACGGAAACTTAAACGTTTCCATACGATTCCGTCGTATTTCTGTCAACGGAAACATTTATTTTCGTCCTGTGGCAGCCCATGGTTACACATATTTTGTGATAATGGTCACTTCTGAATCTGTTATGTCAATGGTACATGGTGCAGCCCTATAGCAAGAACCTTATCATGCATAATTTGTTGGCTTCAACCTTATGTTATCATAGAAAAGATAGTTTACTTGCAGTAATAAATTACTTACAAACACAAAAGGGATACATGTAAATTCAAATGTTTCACAGTATATGAAGTAAACAAAAACATCGAGTGAAACAATGCAGTTCTTGTATTTCCAGGGCCATGCAAGAATATGTGCACCAAGTAACTTACACTTACTTATGGCCGACTGTTATAACAATTGAGTCATTTTGGATCAAACAATGGTTTTGGTCCCGGTCACCTGACACTGGTGGGTTTCACAACAAGTTTACCAGGCAAAATGAAATATTTTTATTCTCCTGGGAGTTAACTAACATGGCCGAAGCACGATCAAAGCCCATGCATGAATAAACCCTTTCAGCTTGCCTGTTTGTTGCCCCATTCATATCAATAAAATGGTTGGCAAAAGTGTCGTTTTGAACTTCCCACGGTCTCTTCCATATTAGGAACATTCCATATTCCATATTTGGAAGAGCTGCCAGGAAATTCAAATGGCGGTTTCTAGGTCCCAGGCCTCTATATCGACACTCGTTGTTTGATATGTTAGACCACGACGTTTTCCATGGGCAATGCTTTTTTTGTTTTTCCCTGTCCCAAGACGAAATGTACCAATTTCTATAATTGGTGAACAAAGCACTGAATCCTCTGGAGAACTATCACGTGGTCTGAAATAGGGTACTAAACACGCAAGCTGAAAGGGTCTATAGTGCAAGAACGGATATATTTTTTTATTTCCATAATGAGATACAATGTACATAGATCAGGACAAATAAAATATCTGCTTGCCTGACCAAGTTTAGATTCCCCTGTTGACTCTACAGGTTTTTGCAGCAAAATGTTGACTATGAGTCAACATGTCAAAATAGGGGTGGTAATTGATAAATATTTAAATTGGAGTCATCAAATCGATCTAGTTACAAATAAAATAGCAAAATCAGTTGTTATAATTTATAAGTGTCGCTCATGTTTAAACCACCAGATCTTACTCAACCTGTATTATAATCTTATTTATTCATACATCCTATTGTACCATAATCTGGGGTAGTAATTATAAACAGACTTAAAACCTCTTTACATTTTGCAAAAACGTGCTGTTCGAGTAATAACATTCTCAAAATACCAAGATCATAGTCGACCGTTATTCTATCGTCTTAACCTTCTTAACGTTTATGAAATTACCAAACTCCAGCTAGGTGAACTTGTTTATAAACATTCTAATAATCTTTTGCCAACCAGTTTTGACATCCCATTGACTCGTATAGCTGAAGTCCACACTCATAACACTCGGTCTAGAACAAATATGAATTTGTTTTTACCAAGACAAAATACTAATTATGGAAAATTCTCAATAAAAATTGGTGCAGTACAAATTTGGAATGAAATACCCTTGACTATAAAACAATCGACTTCTCTTAGTTTATTTCGAAAACGTTACAAAAAACACCTTCTAGATTCTTCTTTCGAAATTTAATTTATCATACTTAACTTAGTCGCTGACTTACACCATCGTATTTATTTTGTAGATCACTTGTATACATGTATTTAGCTTTAGTATTTAATTGATTCATCCCCCACCTACATGGGACTCTTTAGTGTAATTAATTATTCTACGTGTATGAGCACGCTTTGTAACCCTCCGGGTTTTAAGCTCATGCTCCTTTCCATTGTTCTTCTCTTCCCTTCTTATTATCTTGTATTTTATAATTTTATAAGATGGATAAACAAATAAATCTTGAATCTTGAATCTTGAAGGCATTAAATATGGAAAATGAAAGCCACCGACCGTTGTTTTACAATTATATATTTGTAAGCAAACGGCCCCTCTAATCTGGTGTAAAAACCGGTACTCCATTTTTCTTGAATCTTGAAGGCATTAACCATGGAAAATGAAAGCTACCGACCGTTGTTTTACAATTATATATTTGTAAGAAAACGGCCCCTCTTATCTGGTGTAAAAACCGGTACTCCATTTTCCAGGACGTTGCTTTTAAGTACGGTGGAAACAAATCGAGCCAAGTTGTTTGCTTTATTTAAGGCATTAAACATGGCAAATGAGAGCGAGTTCAGTTAAAACGTGGCTAAATTAGAGGCTACCGACCATTATTTTACAATTATATGTTTGTAAGAAAAGGGCACCGTATTTTTACATAAAATATATAATAAACCCGTTTTCTTATGTAAAGAAACGTTCTGTTTACGTGAGAAAACGGTATAGTTATATAATAAACCCGTTTACTTAATATGTAAAGAAACGGTTTTATTATGTAAGAAAACTGTATTTTTAGGTAAGAAACCCGTTTTTTTTACGTAAGAAAACGGTATTTTTATGAAAGAATCCCGTTTCTGTTACACTGTACCGTTTTTTACACACACACACACAACTTCCGAAACAAAACGAACAAGATATCTCAACGGCTTAAACGTAGCGTACTTACTACTCGCAGATCCTTTATAATCAACCCTCACTGCCTTGTGGTTATAGTAGGTTGTTGGTTGAAGACGTATAAACTTCGCCTGTATGGGTGTGCTCAAGTCGTTAGGGACAACTGATGTCCTGTCAGTGTTACCATTAAACACCTGCATAGGACATAAACAACCAAATGAACCAAAGTATGTTACAGTGACTTCATTTTTATAAAGGATTAAATAACTTTAATAGTAAAACATAAGTTATTTATCCATAGTGAAGTCGGTTACAGAAAAGAGCGGCAAAATAGTCATACATACTACCACTGATGTTGCGGACTATCTTAAATGGTTGCCTTTAGAAAGTAGGCGCCGTATGCATAAGAACTGCCTAACATATACGTGTTTAAATGGAACAGTTCCGTCATTTTTTATGAACCGTATTTTACTATTATGAAATGCATGTGTCAGATCAGAAGAAACGGCCAGGATCTGAATTTGCCTCGAATCAAGACAGAAATGGCAAAACGCTCATTTTACTATAATGGAGCGAAACGTTGTAATGAACTGCCAGCGATCATAAATAATTGTAATTCCATTGTCTCTTTTAAGACACTGGCCTTGGAACACTACTTAAACTTAGTATATCCCAGATTTAAATGTAAATAGACTGATATTTGAACTTATTTTAAATGTGTAGCCACTAGTTTGTAACATTAGTGATTTATAGTTTTATTTCCAGGGCCCTTTTTTGATACTAGCAAATTGTTGCTGATTAGGTTAAATATCAATTATTATTATTATATCCATGCTTCAATGTGACAAGCTCCTGTGATAAAGTGAAAAGGTAACGAATTTCGCGTATAGTTTTTATTACTATTATATGACAAAGGGTTACTTCCGGTCAAGTTTTCTGCTCGGATTGGCTTGTCAACGGATAATATTTGCCTGTAATATCAATGGGCGATAACTGGTTTGCCGACTATTTCAAGACACAATGGCTTTCGGCAGGTAAACAAGAAGAAAACACGATCTTATGATTAAATAGGAAAAAAACATAGTTTCCAATGGATGCCATCTGACTAAAATAGCTTTGTGATTATTTCAGGTGGCCTGTATCTTATCCCAGTGAAAAAAAAAGAAAAAAAAGTTGTAGTTGTTGTTATGGAGAATTCGTGAATTTTGAAATCGACCATCGGGCAGAATCCGGCGACATTTTCTCTGTCACGTGACACGGTTTTACGCGCTTGATTCAAATTTCTGGTCGAGCGCACATTCCAAATTACAAAGAAAACTGGCCAAAACTCTGCTACATGCCGAAAATGTTGTCGATTTTTAGTTTAAACAAAAACTAAAACAAAAAATGTAACAGCGGGATTTTAAAGAAGATATATTACGCTGTAAATACCGCTAATTTGGAGGTAAATTAAGTGAACTTCTGTGCCATGAAAAACGAGTTGAAGTTTGAGTCTTTTGAGACAGAAAACGTATGGAAAGTGTTTTCATTAGCTATTCAACACTTATTTTCTCGCGAAATCTTAAGTATCCAAAATTTGTAACATCGGGAAAAGATTATTTGATTATTCATCTGTTATCGAGTATTTTCTAATCTAAATCGTATAAATATTTCTACAATGAAACTTGAATGTTTTTGTATCAGTCAAATCGCCTTCCATACTTGCATATTTATTAACTTTCAGAATTCCCGCGGGCAATCCTAAGCTCCGCCTCCTGAATTATAACAGAAGATACCGAAACAAAGGACGGCAGTGAAAAGAGTAATTGGGTTAGGCACTTGTGATACATAATAAGTCTACATAATAAATTTATACATAATAAGTCTAATGAGTCGGTTAACTATTTTAGGGTAGCGCCGGGGTGGCGCCAAGCTTTTGAAAGTTATTATCTGCGCGGAAGGAGTGAACAAAGATAAATGCATGGCCATTGGAGCTGAATCAGAAAATAAATACACACTAAAAGTGACTTTGCAGTCGAATTTCTGATAGTTTATAAGTTGATCGAATCCGTTTTTTTTTTGCGAGCGAATTTGTGTTTTGCGAGCGAATCTTCAGGTTGTGAACGAGTCCGTGCCCCGAAAACATACACTTGTATAGAATTAAACGAAAGCATAAGAAATTCCGTCATACAGTTGATATAGGCTGAATGACTTTTGTAAACATCGGCTCGCACACTTTATCATTTAGGACCAGCTTCTGATCATAGTTAAGCGGCACTTTGCCTTTGGCATAAAACCAACGCGCTTTGTGAAATGATAAAACTTAAACGAAGAAAACAAGTTCATAAATCAAGAGCGCATCACAAGCGATTAAACAGACGGATTGCTTATGTCTTAAGCTTTAAAACGAGACCTTTCCCACGGTTATGTGTTTCTGAAATCTGTTTCTAAACCTTTAGGTTAGTGATGCGAACTTCTGAATACGATCGTTATTTTATGTTTAGTAAAGTGCTGTGATCTGAACCAACTCGTATTTTTATTTTAAAGCTACAAAATTACAGAACTGTTTCCATACATTTTTATGGTGCGCTCTCAAAGTGAGTGATCATGACTTTTCGTGTTTAATAAAGCGCTTTGGTCAAGAGTTAAAAAAATCTTTTATAGCTTGTATGGCGTTTGAAGTCTTTCGCTTGGATAGCTCGTCCGAACAATGCCGAGGTTCACTTTTAATAACTACTTTCACAAATATAGCTCTAAAATAAAGCTTACTGAATTTGACTAAGCTCTAAATGCAGACACTATACTCCATTTTAATGTTGGCATGAGTCAAACCTCGAACGCAAACGAAATAGGTTTGGAAACATCGCGCGACAAAACTTATAACCCAAGTAGCCACGGCAAATTGATTTTTTAATGTAACCGAGTTTACCTGTTTACCTATTTACCCAAGGTCTATTGAAGTTAGTCCCATGACAAGCTAGATGGCAGTGATTGACAGACCCAGGAGCAAGTATGGGAAGAGGTATTCCCAGAAGGATTCCCTAGCAGCCAATCACAAGCGCTTTGCTGAATATCTAATAAGGCGTATCATAATTATTCATATCTCACGGACGCGAGAAAATGTCGCCTAAAACAATAGGATTCTACCCGATGCCATACGTATTTTCATGGTCAATTTGTTATGACTGTTATGCTATGCCCATAACTACTAGTACCAATAAGGTTGCGTTATGCTGTGTATTTTGGATCAACTTATTTGGGTTTCCTCGAAATACTTAAAAAGCAGTAAACCATTAGGTATATATATAGCAGTAATAGCTTTTCAAAATAACAAATGTTAATACAAACAATGGCTTAACCTAGGAATGAGTAAATACTGTAATATCCAACCATCTGGACACCCTTATGTCATATCCATTCCTTGCCTTACGTTGGCGAGCGATTCATTGAGTTTGCATTGACAGGCAAGTGTTATACTGTAAATAACAGACTTAGTAAAAACTGAAATGTGTTTCTTCTTTTCCCAGTGCGAGTATACAATACCACATGGGCCGCGTCAGGCAAAAAGGGCCCGGACGACATAATATGTAAATGGCTTTTGAAATTTAAAATTCTACCATGTTTTTTATACTTGTGGTGAGATTACAATATGCATCGCGAGCGCCACATTGTGCTACTAACAAGTAGTGTTGATTTCATGAAATCGACCAGTGAAATCCAAGACGAAATTTACGATATTTTTACACGACGGTGTGATCACAATCTTAGCAGGCGCAAATGATTCCTTATCATCAGACGATTGTTTCAAGGTGTAACTTGTACTATTGTTAAAATCATATTACGAGCTACGGAGAGTAGAATGACTGCAGAAAAGATACTTTTTGGCCAAAAAGTGATCATCTTGTTCATCTTATTTACTTTTTTACTCTATAATGTCAGCAGGTATAAATGAATGTCATACATCAAAATCATCCCCTCTGACAGGATTCCTAATTTTTGTGGTCATATTTGCAATGGGGCCCTTGCATCAAAATCACGTAAATTTCACCCCTGATTTTTGTTGTCAATTTCTTGAAACTGGCATTTATTGTTAGGAATGAAATGTAGCGCTTCTCGTCAAGAACATAATACAATCTTCATCCTGTTATTTGGAACACCGTTGTAGGAATTATTTAACTTGAATGTCGTCCGGGCCCTTTTTGCCTGACGCGGCCCACGTGTTATTGTCATACATGTATCCCCTTAGGGTGATGTGAAAGCCACATTATTAACGTTGCTAAGGAGATGCGAAGGCAGATTAAATATCACTACAATTACCGTGGCTGTTATCGACTGGATTTAACTTAACTAGAACGTGTATAATAGATCTCACATATCTAGAAACATAATGTGAATACAACTCTTTCTAGCGTCGGAAATGAGGTATTTGGGTCCAGGGGAGCAGCATCGCTTGTATTTGTTCACTTCCGGTTCAGTTCACATTTTTTACTTACTGTTACGTCACGCGTATGCCTCGGTTTGGTTCGGACACGAGGGATTGTAAAATTCCAATGTCGCTCGCTCTACACCAACAGGGGAACAAACGATTTTTCAACCTCTTTTTATATCGTTATTGGTTCGTTTATTTACAAGTAACAAACAGGATTTCGCTTCTATGTACAAGTTTACAGTGGTCGTTAAGCTATTGGAGCCTCTAGTAAACTTATCGAGTGATTACCGAGCGTTGAAAGTGTTTATAGTGCGAGCAAGCCACCAAACTTGGAGTGGTCGCCATTGGGGCAGCCACACTTCAGTTGAACAATCTCAACTCCTAATTGGAAGGATGTTCAATTCACAACCAACCAGAAGACCCTAGAAGTTATCCTGGAATACAAAGAAGACATTTTACAAGCCCAGAACCACGAAAAAGTACCAGATAAGTCGTTGCTTATAAACATTGATTGTACTGATGTTATCGCAAGCCATTTTTTGTCTGTTTGAATAGAAATGGCATATCATCAGGCTCAAAGCAGTATTAATGCCGTCGAAGAGGGGCAAAGGGCCCAAATAATTATAGAAGAGCAGAATGCCGAAGAAAGTATAGTAGAACAGAGCGATAGCGTCTCGCAAATCGGACTTAGTTGCCTTTCTATTGGAACGCCATCGTCCTCTGGCGCTAGTGGACACCATTCGAATGTGTCTGTTGTGTTTTCCAGGCTGAAAGAAGAGCTCAAACTAGCTGAACTAGGCGCTCGTGTAGCTACTTTATACCAAACTGAAGCGTTAGAAATTGAGAAGTTAGAGCTCGAAGCCAGAGAAAAGGCGCTTAAAGTTCAAATGCTAATTAAACAAAGGGCACTTAAAATTAAAACTGAATTAGCAGCAGCCAAGGCAAGAGCATCTGTCTATGAACAGCTAGGTATGCAAAGCCTTGCTAAGCCTGAGATGCCCCAAGCACACTCCACACCCAGTCCCCTGCCCGAAAAATACTTAAACCCATTTGTCCAGGAATATACTCCGTCTCGGATTCAACAAATCGTTGAAGGTATTTGCTCCCGTGATAATAAAGAGCAACAAGTCCCAGTTTTGCAAACTCCGCAGACATTGGGCACAATAGTTTCTCCTCCAACAGTGCTTTCCCCTCCCACAAAAAGTGCACGCAAGCGCAGCAGCCTTCGCATGTTACAAGCAGGCATGGACCTTATATGGAAAGCCCACTTACAGAGCACAATAAGGCAAATACCACGTACGATACAAATGTACAACGCCCATCAGCCAGCGAGGAAGAATTTAATGACCTTATATGACGCCAAAATGACATAACTGAAATGCTAGTTAAGCAGCATGTAAAATCTGCACTTCCAAAGAGTGAAGTACCTGTTTTTATTGGGAATACATTGGAATAAAAGTTATTTGAGGGCGCCTGGCTTTGAGCATGTTATTGTGGATAAAACTGACAGCTTCAAGGACAAACTATATTACTTGGAGAAATACACTAGGGATAGGCACAGGGTATTGTTAGAAGCTGTATGTATATGGAACCCAGAAAGGGCTACGAAACTGCACGAAGGTTACTCGAGAGGGAGCTTGGCAACGAATACAAAATTGCAACTGCTCAGGTGGACAAGGCGCTGAATATGGCCCGTGACAGGAGCCCATTACCAGGAGCGTCCATCTTCCCAACTGTGTCTGTACCCCAGCACAGAGGTAGATGAGGTTATTTTTAGCATTGCGTTTCGCGCGAAAAAGAACAAAGGTAGGCTATTCTTAGCCAATCTGATAGCTAACGTCACTTCTCATTATTATTCATTATCATTCTTCTCACTTTCAACGCGGGAATTCGAATTGCTGGTTTTCACTCAATCCCCAGAGATTCAACACAGCACGAAAAACGAGATTTAATCAAGGTTAAAGGCACCGTAAAGGCGACTTAAATCAAGGGTTTAAGCTCCTTTACGCCACCTTTACTGTTCGTAAAGTTGAACTTTAAGTGAACTTTACGCATTGACTTAAACCTCACTTAATGAAACACTATCTTTAAGCCAATATTTCCATGCTTAAAGGTGGCTTAAAGTTCGTTTAAACACAACTTAAATACTCCAGAAAGTTTACTTAAAGGTCTATAAAGATCACTTTAAGTAAGTATAAATATTACTTAAACCTTGCGTAAACCCATGGACTGAAATATTGAATAATAATCATTTGCATTGTATTTATCCTGACTATTTGCACGTGAAATCATCTTTATATATTATAATAATAATATTAAAATAATATTATCTACCATAAACCACCGTGAACAATAAACCACTGCAGTTCTTTTATTTGAATGATTTTATTGCATTCAAAGTTACATGTAATCTCAAAGGTAACAAATTTTAAAATAAATTACTGTACAATGTATATATGTATATAAATTTTCTGGCAAAAAACATTAACATTCTGATTTTCCTCTCAATGAAGTTCACAAATAAGGTGTATTTTTAATTGTGTCCTAGTAAAATTTCTTAAAATTGCCACAAATATTGTTAGCTTGCCCAATAAAGTTAATAGTTCATGCAAAGACTGTATTGCAAAATTTGAACAGAAAAATAATACCATATGATAAATAAAAAAATATTATACCACATGACTCAAGACTAAATACATTTTCCAAAAAAATATTCATTTTTCCTGAGCTCTATTTTTGGGTGTTGAATGGGCCCTTGGCTCTACTAAGGAAAGTGACGTCTGGGAAGGTTGGCGTACAGCCCAGTTAACAACAACATTTGGCAACCCCCTGTTTGAAGGACTTGTGTGATTCCTTCTGGGGAGAAAGCTCCTTCTTGACCTGGGAGGGAGCTTCTTCAGATATTCAGCATCTAGTTCTTCCTTGACTTTTCTTAGACGTGTCCTCTCCCAGGCCAATTTCTTTGTGAGATATCCCTTCAGGTGGGTATTTCCATCCTCATCCTCAGATAAGTCGCTCTCATCAGAGCTAGTGTATTCGGGGGTGAGCACCTTTCTGACTGCATCTTGGACCTTTAGATCAGCCTTCATTAATGGCAACATTTCCAGTCTTCTTTGCAGCTTCTATAAAGAACCTTTCATTATTTTACAGTTTACACAATTAATATTTATTTATTAATAACCACAAGAACAACCATTGCACTTCATTGATAGTATTTAACTAAAAACTAACACAAAGCCAATCAACATGCCAAATGTATGTAATTCAGGCAAGGTTAAACTCAGACGGGTGTAGACTAGGCTCCGGTTGCACGAAAGGTGGTAAATAGTGCTATCCAACGGATAAGTCCTATCCAATGGATAATATTTATTGGATAACTGCATCATTTTATCCGTTGGATAGTTGCCTTGGTTGCCTGTGACAGCTTTGCCACTTGCCTGCTGGTTCTAGGCACCAACCTCCCATTTCTTACATCGCTGAGTTTAGGGTTGAGGAAGAGACTGGGACCGAGTCAATAAATATTAATCTTATCAAGAAACAAAACCCCACCATAAGATAGAAAACACAAAAATTAGTAAATTTTCCAAGTTTCAGAATGTTTGTTTGGACAAAAACACTAGCCGAACAGCAACAATTTTATATCGTTGAATAATGTGACCTTCAAAACATCTTGTCTGGTTGGAAAATAATTGGATGTCAATCAGACAATCTAGGCATATGCAGCCTTTAACCAATCCTGGCTAATTTATTTTGATTGACGGCCGTCTAGACTAGATCAAGTTTGTCTGAAAGCATTGTAATTTTCAGGGTCACACTTTAATGATAATGGTTGTAATGCACGTAAAAATAAAATAGAATGTATGGTTTTAGTATTTGTCCAAATGATCTGACACTTGGTACTAATTTTGAGGTAATCTTTCTTGTTGTGGGACTAGTTTTTTGAAAAGACTGAAATTTACAATCAGCTCCAGTCCCTCACTCAACTCCAAAATGGCTAATAGTAAAATGCATTAGCATGTAGTTTGTCTCAATGTTTTCTCATTTCATCAAAAAATAAATACAATGAATAATTATACACAAGGGGATGATCAGATGGTCTGAAACAATGAAACAACATTTAGGGAGGCTAAACAGGGACAATCACTGGTCCTGATTACATGTAGGTTTCCTTCAACACCAGACAATGTAGCGAAACTATTGCAAGTTATAGAAACCTCAAACTCTGATTATTTATCAGGTCCAAGTGATACTGCCCTTGTATGTACAATTTGAAGTGTTTAATTGAACTTACATCTCTTGATCTCCCTTGTCTCCTACAAGTGGTCTTATGTGCCTCTGTGGCCTTCGTTACTTTGCGATGTTGTTCATCGCATTTTGTCTTGAAGTAGGTAGCACCAGCACCTTAAATTAGATAAAAGAATGAGAATGATTCCTGAGTGATACATCATAATAGGAAATGAAACCGAATAGGAAGGGAAATGTACATTCCAATATTTTAATAGACCTTTTTCGAGATGCGATAACCGCTTTCAATAGTATAGCGGGCGGACATCATAGCGAGGCAATTTCGGGGAGTGTGCGGACATTGGCATTATTTTCAAAAATCTGCCTTTTTTGAGCAGTGCGCACGGAAGATTTTTAAAAATAACGCTGATTTCCACGCGCACTGCCCAAAATTGCCTCGCTATGATGTCCGCCCGCGATATTTTGACATCGGTCATCGCATCTCGAAAAAGGTCTATTGATCTAACATTATGACGTCACTTCAAAACAATCTATTGTTTAAATGCTAAGGATCATGGTTGAGAGAGGGGGATAAAAGAATCAATGATTACAATATCTGGAAACTAGCCAATTTGAAGTCAAGCACACATCAGCAGAGCAGATTTAGTTCAAATTTCTATTGACGATTCTGTCCCCCTCATAAACAAGCCATGACATCATAATGTTATAGGGCAATTAAAATAGTACTGTGATCATTATTATTAAAATGGCTCAGAGGTCGTGGCTAGATGGGATTTTTTTGTGGTCGGCTATTCTAAAGTTATTCCAACATTAATTATACCTTGTTGAAATTTGTGTTGTGAAACATGCTATAAAATTAGATATACCTGTTAATTGTGCATTCGTCCATGGACACTTCCCTTGCCCTCCATGCTCTTGAACAACGGAATGAGCTACTTCTTGACAAGTAGCTTGGTTTACATCGGACCCAAAACTATGGAAAAGAGAAAAGCAAGGAAAATGATTAGTAATAGTATCAATAAACTGAATACATAAAAATTATTATTATTATTGAAGAAATAGAAAACGTGTGCATGTGCTCAGGGATAAGTGTTAGAAGCATGATGCGCCTCAGCCAATCAGAGTGCTAGTTTTACGATAGTTATTTTATATTATAATAATAATATTATAAATAACGTTTAAAACACTTTCAATAATAGACAATAAATTTGTTTCGAACATAGAATTTATTATTATTTTACCTAGCTTTCGGGCATTGCCCATCTTCAGGGTTTGATGGATTATAAGTAATTTATCAGACCCTGAAAATGGATAACAATGCCTGAAAGCTATGTAAAAATTATAAAAACAAATTCTAGGCTGAAGAAACATGTTTGTTGTCTACAATGAAACCAACCTACAATAACACTCTCAAACTTTCAATAATAGTTTGGCACAAAATTTTCTAAATAGAGAAATTAGGGGACACCTGAAGGTTGACTTGCCTGCCAGGACGATCCTAGCACTAGAGTGAAGAAATAGAAAACGTGCGCCTGTGCACTTATAGAGCACGCGGGGATTGGCAGAACACGAGAGAAGTGTTAGGAGAAGCATGATGCGAAGCAGAGTGCTTCTCAACACTTCTCGAGTGTTCCATCAATCCCCAAGTGCTCTAAACTGCACATGCACAATGCACAGCGGACAAGGTTTCTATTTATTTTATAAAATACTCTTTATAAAAGGCTACAAATGCATGTGCACTGTGCTCTCATCAAGCACGCGCTCAGCCAATAAGAATGCTAAATTTATGATAGTGTCCTGTTCTCATGTAAACAGGGCATAACTTTTAATTCACTATGAAAACAGCAAATTATATAATAAAACAAATCTAATAATAAATATACCTTTTATTCACAGCAAATCCCTTAAAGTCATCTTTTTGCAGCAGTGCAGTGTAACACGTCCTGAATGATTTCTATAACAAAAGCAGAAATACAATCAGAATAGAACAAGGAGTGGCGGCGTAGCACTAATAGATAGATAAAGATGTAGAAGGAAAGTTGTACTACAACTTTGCTTCTACATCTTTAGAAAGACAATCATATTATGATTATGCATAAAAGTATCAAGCAAAGTGTGGAATGGGCTCCCTGTGGTAGCGTCACTTGATCATGAGCACATGGCATTGTGACTTGTTTGACATTTCGCACCTTTTAGCCACGAAGGTACCTATATCGTCAAACATATGAATCAAAACATAATTTCAACCGCAGTATCTTAATATTCTCAAGTGAAAATAACTGAGAAAGTGTTAGGATTCTACTAGACACAAAATATACGCAAGCAGTATCGAGTTACTGCACGATTTTAGTACGCGTCACTCAGCCTCAAGCTTAAATAAATATGTAATACAGAGAAAAATCATTTTACCCGAAGGTTGCAAGCAACACCTTACTTACCCGACAAGTTGAAGGGATAACGATCTTCTGTGTCTTTCTTCGTTTGGTTCTCGATGGCTTGTCTGTGTCATCTTGTCTGTTTATTCTCGATGCCATATCTTCGAGGATCTTTCTCTGTCCTTCTTCTTGCTTCACGATAGCTAGTCTTAACTTCTTATTTTCCTCTAAAGACCTTTCCAGTAGATCCACGTATTTGTCAGGGATGTTATTAGCTTCAGCCATTCTTGAAAATTCAGATAAAATTGTGAAGAAATCGACAACAAACCACCAGCAACGATCAAGCAGAATGACACTCGATCGAGTGTAACCTGTCACGCTTACGTCAGGACAGGGGCCTCAGGGGAGCATACGATTGGCTGAACTAGAAAATCAAGTCACTCATTGGTGGAATGATCCCGCCACAGACACTGCATGCATAATTTGAGCTAAATTACACAGAGATCTCACAAAAGTTGTCACCTCGGGACTGTCGGGTCGTCACCAGAAGTTTTCTTGTAATTTTGTTCTACCAGAAAGATTTCACCTTCAAAAGGATAAAGCAGTGTATTTCTTAATGATTATACATGTGCTTTAAGCTGTGTAAATGAATCCATCGATATGTCCTCGCGATCACGAAATCGAAAATACTTGTGTGGCCATTGTGATGAATATCTTTTACGAATTACGTATTGGAGACATCGGAGATCTTTCTATGATCCAGATACGCAAACGTGGACCTCCAAAGCAAATGTTTTGCAAAAGAAGAAACGAGACAAAGCCCAAGACCGAGGTAATTTTACCTCAAAGCATGAAACGTCAACTGCATCGTTCACCGGCATCTTTGACAATGACAAAAGCACGTCAGATGAAGACTCGGACTTTGACTTTGCAAACGGTAGGTATTACGATTATTTTGTATGAATATATCGAAAGAAAATTTGAAAATAGATGTAGAAGATGTTTTTGCTAGTAATCAGCCAAGTCTGTTCTCGTTTCCTTCGATGAAAACGCGTACTCGTTGCTATGGCAACCTGAAAGAATCTCTCAGGAATAAATAAATGAATAATGAATGAATTAGTATACTTATTGGTTTGTCTCACGATGTAGACAGGAGTCATGTCTCCCAAGACTTTGTTACTTCAAATCAATAAGTATAATTCATTTGATATTATTGTCTACTTGGACCAAGCATTGTGCTGTGCAGACTTTGCAAGGTTTGTTGTATGGAAACATGCCATGAGATTTGCTATGAGACCATCACTACACATATACATTAATTTATAGAGTCGTTTTCATATGAGTGGGTAACCCCCCAGGTGGGAAGGGGGGGTGGGGTACTTGACTCGTGTTTGGGTATGGGGGTGCCGCTGAGGGTTTGAAACCCTGACCCTGTGTAGGACAAAAAAACTAAAATACCTACCCCTTTTAGGACAACACCCTGTATTTTAGGACCCTGTTTAGGACAAAGGAGAAAACACATACTCTTGTTTTACACAATTTTGATCTGGTGTTGACAGATGACCTGCTAAAAACTGGCAAACATCTCTGATCTCTGATTACTAAATACTGTATAAACCATTTTTAATGACGACAATCGTGTAACCATACCCTGTTTAGGACAGGTTCAGACCCTGTTTAGGACAGACTCGCATAAAATTATATAACCTGTTCAGGACTGTGCGGTTATCTATCATGTATTAAGTTACATACCATGTGATGCCTGATATACATGTACATAGACCACAAGGTCACATGTAATGATTTAGTATGAGACTCATGCTTATGGAATAAACATGTATACACATCATTTACTCCTAACAGTAGTTAATATAACCTAGGAAACATTACAGGACAGTGAGGCCAAAAACCATACTCTATCCAGTGGCACATCCCCGTACAGTCCATATATGGGAGTGCCCCCCCCCCCCCCCAAAAAAAAAGGGGGAAACCTACGGTACTGTGACACTCAAATGGCTTTCTTTCTGGACCAATCAAAAAGCATGCAGATGCATCTCATCCAATCAAATTCTTTGAATACGGCACGGCACAGAATGGCCGTAAATTTCCCACTCATACGAGAACGCCTCTATTCTATCTTTATGGTGCAGTCTGTGCTCAACAGTGTGTATTTGCATTCTCCTGTAGTTGTAATTTTACTGTTTTACAAAATGTAGGTCCAGACTGAAGTATGCGAAACATTAACTAAAGTGTGGTCATAATTTTAATAGCATCATAGAATAAACTTATATGGTCCTAATCTTTTGTTTTATTTTTAATTTCTACAGCTGAAGTTTCATCACCTGAAGTTGATGAACTGCCCCAACAAGATAACCAGGACAACTATTTTCCAAATGTTGTAGATAGTGACATGGTAAGTTTAGTTATCCATGTCAGAGATACAATGTAGTTACTGAGCAAATTCTGTGATTTGTTGCAACCTTGGCTTTGACCATTTTTAAAAATCTGCAGCACACACTGTTTTCAAAGTTTTGAAAAAATTGCCCGAGTCACTAATAATAATAATAATAATAATAATGTAGGTACCATAAATGCTCGAGTTAGCGCCCAGCTTCAAATAAGCACCTCCCTTCGTATTTGCACCCCCCCCCCCCCCCCCAAGGCTGAAAATATTAAATAAGCGCCCCCCCTTCTAATAAGCGCCCCCACCTCTCCCCCAAGAAAGAACAAATTACTAAATATACGGTATACATATATTTTTACAGTCAAAATGGCTCAAGCGTACCCCCGTAGAAGCCATTAATGAATTTATTATTCGAATATTGAGTTGATTATTAATTCACTCTGACTCCAAACTTGAAAATAAATTATCTACTTGAATTTTGATTGGATTCTTCAACAATTGCCATGCAGAGGTAGAAAAACTCCTGGGAAAGGCCACCACTTAGAATTTTAGTTGTGAAATGAATGTGAAGTTTGAATTATTCGATTTATTATGAAAACTCGAGAATAGTCAACTCGATATTCAAATAATGAAATCATTAATGGATTCTAGGGGGGTACGCTTGAGCCGTTTTGACTGTAATGAATATGTATAGCATAATAGTACAGATGTTCTTCAAAGACCTTTAAAGTCGTAAAAACAAAATAAGTGCCCCTGCATTCCTCTGCCGACATGGCTTCTGGGTTTCCAGAACAGGCTTAGGACACACTTGTATTTCAGCATGCCCCCTCAAATAAGTGCCCCCTTCTAATTAGCTCCCCCCTCGACACAGAAAATTAAATAAGCACCCCAGATGCTAACTTGTGCATTTACGGTATTTACAGTAATGTTGTATACAGTACAGTATTTCAAAAAAGGTTGTCTTATGAATACTGCATAGTGTATTGTGCATTCCAAGATGAAAATTAATTTTGTATTTGTAAAAAAAAATAGTTTTATTTGGCTATATTATGGTAATGTTACTTAAAATATTTTGGTTTAGTCTGCATGGTTTTGGCTTCTAAACAAGATTCTTTATAATTTATCACAATGATGTGAGCTGCAATTCAGTATACAGTATTCAGTATTCACAAAACAACCTTTTTTGAAATACATGTAGCTGTATAGCACCTTTAGAAGTGTTTTACAAATACTTTGTATGATACAAAAGTATGGCACTACTGTACACAGTTTACAATTATTGTGAAGGCTGTAAGTAAGAATTGATGCCTGGCTGTTGTACCAGGAGACAACCCCATACTCTTTTTAAATAAAACAACAGGTTCTTTTATGTCCTCTTAAATACTGGTTACATTTGGAACAAATAATCTTTACTGTTTGTGGGTGTCAGTCAGTTGACCTACACATTTGTGCATGTACTTAAAATACAATATAACCTGTGAACATTTAGTCTCTCCAAAGGGAAGGGAGGGGTAGGAGGGGAAGGGAGGGGTAGGAGGGGAAGAAAGGGGAGGGGGGTAGGAGGGGAAGGGGACTGGGCAGGAGGGGAGGTTCAAGTCTACCCCTCCCCCCCTCCTTCCCAGTCCCCCTCCCCTTTCCTTTCCCCTCCCCTTCCCCTTGTGGGCCTGTTGACAGGCTAATACAATATAATGTTTTTTCAATTTGTTTTCTAAATAGTGTCTTTCATTTTTCTTAAAGGACAATGATATAGACTCTCAAAGTGGTGATTGTGCTAGCTCTTCATGTGAAAGTGATGGTGAATCATGGCATGAGCATAGTGCTGACCTTCTACAAGATGTATCAGAAGAAGAGCCACTTCCACAACCAAGACAGGATAAAACAAAGTTAAAAATCATACATTCACTGCTTCAATGGCTACTGTACTTTATTCTTATATGGCAAACAACATGCAAGATAAGTGACAATGGAGTAGAATGGATGTTGCGTTTTATGTTCCAATGGTTACATACAGTAGGACTGGCATGCAACAGTGAATTCCTGAGTAAAATGGCAGTAATGTTTCCTTGCTCCTTATATCTTTTGCGTCAGTTCCTGAAGTTTGATCGTGATGACTTCACCAAGTTTGCTGTATGCCCAAAGTGTTGCACACTGTATCATCTTGATGACTGTACTGTTTACATTGGTAACCAGCTGGTGTCAAAAACATGTTCTGTGAAAGCATTTCCAAAAGGTCGTACAAAGGTGTGTGGTGCAACGTTGGCCAAAAAAGTAACTCTTGCAAGTGGCAAGATCTGTTTCTACCCACATAAAATTTATTGTTTTAGTAGTATCATAAATCAACTTGAAACACTGCTCCAAAGATCTGGAGTACCAGAAATGTGTGAAGAGTGGAGGTCAAGGAATTTAGAAGATGGAATTATGACAGATATTTATGATGGAGCTGTGTGGAAAGAATTTCTAAAGTACAAGGGTCAAGATTTTTTAAACAAACCGAGAAATCTTGCATTTGGAATAAACGTAGACTGGTTTCAACCATACAAGCACAGAAAGGACAGATCAGTTGGTGTGATATATTTAGTTCTTTTAAATCTTCCACGGCAGGAACGTTACAAGTGGGAAAATGTAATTGTTGCTGGCATTGTTCCTGAATTAAATAAGGAGCCAAAGTCTTTAAATCCTTTCCTTAAGCCAATAGTTGATGAGCTAAATACTTTATGGCGTGGTGTAAGATTACAGAGCAGCACAAGCAAGATTCCGCTAGTATACAGAGGAGCACTTATCTTTGCATCTGCAGATATACCAGCTTTACGGAAATTATGCGGCTTTAAAGGACACTCTGCCCATCGTGGATGCTCGAAATGTTTCAAATTATTTCCAAGCACTTTTGCAGAACCAACTGATTATTCTGGTTTTGACAGAGAACATTGGCCTCCCCGTGACAACATTAGTCATAGAAGACATGCACAGAAGGTTAGAACTGCTCCAACAAAGACAAAACATGAAAAACTTGCTAAAACCTATGGACTTTATTATAGCACTCTCCTAGAGCTGGAATATTTTGATGTCATAAAATGTTCGGCCATTGATCCTATGCATAACTTGTTCTTAGGGACAGCCAAGCACATGTTTAAAATATGGATTGCAAAGGGTTTTTTGACTCCTCGCTCACTTAAGCTAATGATGTTTGATGTTGCAACAGGTTATGGACGATTACCTAGCAAGATATCATCAAACTACGGCAGCTACACAGCATCTCAGTGGAAAAATTGGACTCTAGTGTACTCAATGTTTGCACTAAATGGACTGATTCCTGATGCCCATCTTAGATGCTGGCAAACATATGTGTTGGCGTGTAAATACTTGGTCAGCCCAATTGTCAAAAAAGTTGATATCATCAAAGCTGATTTCTTGTTTCTGAAGTTTGGTAAAGATGTACAACGACTGTATGGCAATGAAATAATCACACCAAACATGCATCTGCACTGCCATCTGAAAGAGTGTGTGATGGATCTTGGCCCAGTACATGTATTTTGGTGCTTCAGCTTCGAACGATTTAATGGGATTCTTGGAGCCACACATCTCAATGGAATGTCAATTGAAATACAGTTAATGAGAAAGCTGTTGGCGGGACGATATGTGTGGAACGTAGAGTTTCCTAAAGAGTTTGCAGAGAACTTTGTGCAATTCTTTGATGACAAAAAAAAGACTGTGATTGAAAACTTTAATGCACTTAATGCTACAAAGTTATTCAACGCTGCAACTTGTTACAATTTAGGAGAAGTGAATTGGAGTGATATGAGATACTTAATACTACCAAATTCGTACAAGCTTGTGGCCATAGACTCAGATGATTTGCAACTTTTACTTTATTGTTATAAAGTTATCTATCCACACAGCAATATATCTTTGTCATCACTAGCCTTATGTGCTCGCAAATATCCTCGAGTTTCTCTTGGAACTGAAACATTTGGTTCCAAAATGGATAACAGAAATCTGCGTTCGTCAAGAGTTTTGGCTTCATGGTCAGACGAAAATGGTAACATTAACCCTTCAGCAGACGTTAGACCTGGCCAAGTGAACTTTTATATCAAGCATTGTGTAGATATAGACAATGTCCCTTGTGAACATGTTTTTGCATGCATTTGGTGGTACAGTCACGATGAGAGCAAGGACCATTTCAAGAAGCCCATTCAAGTATGGAAGCTCAAGACTTTTGATAATCCTGGCCCTTCAGTATACTTACCAGTTCAGCGTATACTGCAAACTTTTGCTTGTTGTGAATCCGTGGAGATTTCCGGAGAAAAGAAACTTGTATTAAGTCCAATTCCAAGATTGTATTATTAAATTATTATGAGTGGAATTCAAGCAACACTTCTACAAGTAAAAACTTGTATTACACAGTACTAATGCATGGACCTTTGAAGATGCATGTCATGTGTATTTGCGCTAAAAGTATATAAGTGGCTACATTGTACACTGAAGTTTACGGTATTGTTTGATTACTGCTTTTTATCTTTACGAGACTTATAAAAGTAATAAAAGAATTACAAAACAAAATGGATTAATGTTTGCGTAAAAGTAGCGTAAAGTTAATTAAACACTAATTTACGTTCAACTTAATGACCACCTAATTCTTGTGTAAACATGACATTATGCCACATTTAAGTGAACTTGTAAATCCAACGTAAAGCCAAGTTTACGTTCTATTTAAGTTAAGCGTAAATCTACCGTAAAGTTCACACTGGACTTTACGCTATCTTTACGTTCACTTTATGCCGTGAGTGCTTAAAGCTGAACTTTACATAGCTTTAAGTGCGTTTAAATGCAGCTTAAAGTTATATTAAGAACTTTAAGCTGCTTTAAGCTAAGCTTAAATTAGCTTAAATCTCGTTTTTCGTACTGTGCAAATGTTGGTGCCCCAACAAAAGAAGCTAACGAGGAATATATTGTTTAAGGGCACCAACATGGCGGCAACCTCTTTTCGCGGGAATTTCGAATCTAAAAATAGCCTCATCTACTCCTGTGCTGGGGACCCAACCCATAACAGACGAACGCTCCTGGTAACGGCCTCCTGCCCGTGATTAAATCTGAAGACGCCGCCGCGCTCCCTAGCTACTCGCTTTTTCTAATCGCAATCTGCAACGTAGACTGCGAACATTCCCTTTATTTTTCTTGGTTTCTAGACACGAAAAACTCGAAAAACGGTGTTTTGGGCGAGCGCGGATTGGGCGCGATCGAAATCTCCGAAGGGTAGGAGGGCGGGGGGGGGGGGGGGGACAAAATAAAAATAAAGGGACTGCAGTCTTTTACTACTAGCACGCGTTCAGCGTCTGCACCGCCCAAGCACCGGCCACTAATTAAAATGAGATAAAACTCCGCCCACCTGTCAAAATATGAGGGAAAAGCTGTGAGAAAGCCGCCAAACTGATAAACAAAAACAAACCGTGGGGCAATCCATGTTGGCGGGTCACTTCTTCTTTTATAGAATATAGTTTTGCCTGAAAATGGTTTTCATCGAAATCGAAATGAATGTGGGATGAACAACATTAATGAATTCGACACCGAACCGAAACTCCTAAAAAAAGAGAAAAGGAAGACCAAAGTTGTTAAGTGCTGCCGATTTTTGTAGAATCTGCAAGGTATAAAATTTCAAGCTGACTGCTGGTAACTTTGGGAAACATTCTTACGTTTCATCCTAAAATATCTTCCAACCCCCCCCCCCCCCCCCCCCCCCCCCCCCCCCCCCCACCAAAAAAAATAAAATGGCTTCGATAGTACAGCAGTTAGTAATTTGATTACTAATATTTTCACAATCCCTCTCAGCTTGGAAAGACATCTATATGCCCGCATATGTTCAAAGTGTGACAATAACGAGAGATTCTTGCTGAATCGAGTAGACTTCTTAACAAATCGAGGAACTCGGAAGACAGAACTTGCTCGGCGGACGCGTATATAACTTCATACTTGTTGTCCCCAATATCACTCAAGATTTCTTCAGTCTTTTCGAAAGCTTTCGCTTTCAGGCAGAACTCGTTTGACTTGATCTGTTCTTCCACAATCCTCCTCAGAGGCACGTTTACCAGGACAGAATGGCTTTGCTCGGGATTGTTGTTCCGTTTGGCCAAAACCAGTTGGAAGCACGGCCAACACATCTTTGGTTTGTAATAAGTTCTCAATGGCTTGCTTTTCTTCGTCTTTTAATATTAAGCCACCCAGCTGATGAGATAAACCCTCAAAAACTTGTTCAAAATCCAAAATTTCTCTCGTTGCCATTTTTGGAGAGCGAAAATGGAAACCTTTGCGGTGCTATGAAATAGCTGTCAATATCTTTCACATATACTACTTTAGATTGATATATGTTACGTCTGTATTGTTTAATTGACCAATCACGATTTTCAGTTAGTGGAGCGACTGAAATTCTGAACGCGCGCCAGTGGGAAAAGACTGCAGTCCCTTTATTTTTATTTTGTCCCCCCCCCCCTCCCCCTTCCCCCCGCTCGGGATTTCGGGATTTCGTTCGCGCCCAATCCGCGCTCGGCCAAAACATCGTTTTTCGTGACTAGAGACCAAGAAAAATAAAGGGACTGTTCAAAGTATATCTGCAATGAGCGATATTAAGCTTTTGGAGCAACTGGTCCATCCCAAACAAACTTGCATATCATCCTTTCCAGGCTTCCATATAAAGGGAGAAGTGGCGAACACTAACGTATGACATTCAGGATAAGCAACAGCGCAGAGCTAATTTCAGTGATCTGACTCACTTTGTGTATAGACAGGCTAAGATAACAGCAGACCCGGTGTTTGGATCGATATCGGATGGTGAGAGCAACGAGAAATTCCCACGCCATTCTAATAAAGGTAGCAACAAGCGAGATAATTATGTTACCAATGTCAACGCCTCAAAGGTTTCTGACGCAGCAGACGCAAAACTGCATGGCTAGTCCTTCGAAGCGTGATGCGTCAGCACAGGATCGGTGCAATGCACACGCGAAACCATGCGCTTACTGTCCAGGAGACCATACGATGGAAGAATGTCGGCGCCTTAAAGGCCAGAAGAACACTGAGAAGCTTAATTTTCTAAAATCTAAAGGGCTTTGTTTTGGTTGCCTGAAATGTGGTCATACTTCACGCGAATGCACCAAGCGACTCAAGTGTGTCGCGTGCTCGCTCTCTCAAGCGCCAAGAAGATAACGAAAGAAAAGAAAGGTCTAGTACCGATGCGAAGCGTCGAGTCAAACTAACACAAACGGAAGTGCCGGGAACGAAAGCGTACGTCCGACTGCGTGTGCTAGTACTGGGGCCGGAGACCAAGACAACGCCTTAAAGGGGCATTGCATTCTCGTTCCCAGTGCCTCCTCAACTAACTGAAAAATCAGAGGCTCTGGTAAGTCACGAAACAGGCTCTAATTTGATTGGCTAAGCCAAATCGGCTGCGCGATGAAGAAAAAATTGAACAGGTGCTGCGCACAGCGCTTTTCTTCCGGTTCACTTAGTGGATAAATCACTTCCGTTGTAAACATAACGAGTAAAATAAGGCATTTTTTTAGGTGTTCTTTCAATAAAAGTAAAATAATCAAAAGAATAAATATTCATATGTGAAAATAATAAAGAATGAAGTGATGTGCCTTTTAAAAGAACATGATTAAACAGAGTAATTGATTAATAAACATTCATATATGTAATGTATGGTGGCAAAAGCCGAAAGGTAATTAAAATCTCCCTTCGATCGACTATAACCCAATAATGGCGGATGCTACGCCAAAAAAGTCAGCATAAAAGCTTTTCGATCGAAATACATGTATTTGCTGCAACGCCGTAATATCGGATAAGAATCACCCAGTGATTTTAAACAGCGACCTAAGGAAAAGTTTGGGTTCTTATCTATGCCATCCGTTCATTTTCTGAGAAGAATCCTACCCTACAAAAATATGCTGTCCGTGCAAACGCTCTCTTGAAACTGCCGAAAAATTCCGTGAGATGGTTCAGCAATCGCATGAACATCAAACCGCGGCGATCCAAAATTCCAGGCTAAAACGAGGTCGAAAGCAAAATTATAGCTCTCCTAGTAATCCACCATCAAAACACATTCCGCGCCGAGTGCACTGAGCGCTATAGCCCTTGCTAACCTACAACAGGTACATAGGGCTATTCTTCCTCGACCATCAGCCCTGCAGTCTAATCCAGCAGCTGAAAATCAGCATGTTCTGTGCACTCCTCGATAATTGCGTTGAGAGGAGATATGACGACCACGATTGAGTTGGATGAACCTTGAAGAGCATTAAACTCAAACGGTAAACTTTGGCAAATTAACGATTTACCATAACCGGTCGGAAGGACACAGAAACAGTTCTTCTTATCGATACTGATTACCCGAATAGCTAAGTGTTTAGTTTTTAAAGAAAACTGTATTTTAAGCTTTGCAAGGGCGAACTGGATAGCTTCCATGAGGATCGCCATTACTTTAGTTAGCAAATCGGAAATGAGTTCTAAGAGCATGCGCAGTTTCAATGTCCTAGAATCTAGGACATCCGGTTTCGTGTCTTACCAGAGTCTCTGATTTTTCAGTTAGTTGAAGAGGCACTGGGAACGAGAATGGGGGCATTGTCACCTGGTTGTCATGCGCAGTATGTGTGTAGAAAGTACTAATTAGCATACCAAAATCTTTCCGGTTGAGCGAGCGTACGTGAGAAGGTCGCAAAGGGGAGGATTTGTAGTAGCATTTTGAAGGCTGGCGGCCCTGTATCAGGGAACCACGTTGTAACAATGGCTTCAGGGTCGATGGAGGAAGAAGTTGAGTTGATATGATAACATTTGGACAAATAGTTCTGTTCTTATGCTTGATTTGGACAATTTTGCATAAAATCTGATATCGGCGAATGCACGATATCACGAAAATCGAACAAAAAGTACATTAAAAATACTTTCTGATGCCAAACAAACCACAGAAACACAAAAAGCAAACTCTTCTGATCAACCGACATAAAATAAATAAGTAAAATAAGTTTCCAGTCCATAAAAGCCGATAGTTCGAACTAGTACAAACACGCTAGGTAAGCTCAAAGGATTTTCTTCACAAGTAAACATTGTAGTGTCAAGCACTACACAATGCTTTCAAAACTGTAGGAAAACTCCCGTTTAAAAATTCCCTGATGTCCTAATAATCAAAGCAGCTCACACAGGTTAGTCTTCTGAGCAAAGTACATTCATTTGAAGCTATCAAAATTGTTTTGGAGTCCATAAAATCTGAGAGATCGAACTAGTACAAACAAGCTTGTTAGGTTATAAACAGACTTCCGTTGCAAATAAACATTCTCTGGTCGAGCGCGCTACAGTATGCTTCCAAAACTGTAGGCAAACTCCCATTTAAAAATTCCCTGATGTCCAAACAATCACAGTAGCTCACACAGGATAGTCTTCTGAGCAATCGAAATTCGTTTGAAGGCATCGAAATTGTTTTGGAGTTGAAAACCGATATATCGAACTAGTACAAACAAGCTTGTTATTAATTCACAGACTGCGTTACGAGTAAACAGCGCGCTACACTATGCTTGCAAAAGTGTACGAAATGCACCGTTCAAACATTCCCTGATTCAAAATAACTACAGCAGCTCACACAGGATAGCCATGTGAACAATCGACATTCATTTGAAGTGATAAAAAATGTTTTCAAGTGCATGACATCCGATAAATCGAACTAGTACAAACATACCGTTAGTTCACGCCACGCTGACTTCGTGTTTTTTTCGAAATTTTCTAGCTCATTTTCGCAAATCAAACAAAAAAAGGCTATAGAACTAATAAATATATACATCTAAAATACTGTACGAAGTTTGGAGGACTGATGGCCCACACAAGCTGTTAAATTGGACCAGATTATACCACGCTCGCATTGATGGCGGATAATTTGAATTTCCCGTGGCCCACGGAAAACTCAACTATCTCGTCTCTACTGCGCATGCGTATAAACCGATGACCATGCCCCTTTATTAGCGGAAGTCAGGAAAAAACAGATAAATTTAAAATTTCGCGGCAAAGGTCGAAAATACGATTTCTTTCATATTTCAAAGTCAGATAGCCTAAGGTATAACCAAAAGCACTGTACACTTTTTTAGGGAAAATATATTTTTATTTCGAAGTAAAACGCAATTAACTAAATTCAGTTGAAATCACTGTTTAACACGCCAAATTGTGACACGAGTTTGAGGGTCTCGCGTACAAAAACAAACATCCATCTAGTCTTAAAAATGTTCAAATCGTGTTCTACGATATCTATATATCTAGCACTATACATTTGAGAAATATTGTATTATTCTTTACATGAAAAACAATTTTATTCAGAAGGCATACATTTCACGTTGATGAAAGTGCTCGTAAATAAAATTAATTTTCACCATATGCTAAACAATTGAATTGATCAAGCTTCAGGTTTTTTTTTAATTATCGAAAGATTATCTCTCGATAACTGTAAATATTTCTTTGGGCATATAATTGTGCGTGATGCTAGAGCTAGAGCTGTCTGTTGAAAAACGTAAATATTTGACCTTGACAGGTCAACTTTCTGTTCTACGGGTCCAGCGCATTTATGCCTATTTCACGCTTCTTAACAAATTAGAGGTTCCGAAAATACACTAAAAAGGCCATTTTAAAACGTTCTAACCTTATTTGTTGTAGAAATCAGATCCGGATACTGTTTCTGTGTGATTTCTTTCGTCATTCTCTTCAGTTGCCTATTTATAACTTCCAATCACACTACAAGCTGTCAATGGTTGAACAACAATCTTTGTCTGACTTTCGACGTATTACAACATTACAACATCCAATTCATAGGTTACTGATCTTTTGCTAAATGTTCTTCGATTTGAATTGTACTCTCGTTATAGTTTTGAGACCTTAAAACTGCTACAATACGATCAAGGTGTCGACGGTTTTTCCCAAGTTGCACAATATTAAAACAATAGCATTATGCTAATTATTAGCGTTGAGGAGGGGCTTACATCAAGTTAAAAAGAAATTTATCAGAAAATATTACACAGAAATAGTAGCCTGTTAGGCCATCTCAATAAAACGTTTCGTTTAACATCGCCCTCTGGCTCGTGATGGTGAATCGGTCGCTAAAAAAATATTATTTAAAATTTATTTTAAACTTTTAAAGGGGACTAGTCAAGGCAAAAATCAAGTCATTTGTATGTACTTTTTAATAATATAAAAAGAGCTTACCACAAGCTATTCTTGTCAGCGCGCTATATTTTTGCCAGAACTCTCGTCCGGCCACCATCTTGAATTTGCCTCGCGGGAGCGTAAACAGTCAGCGGAAGCTCGCGTGACGTCATATCGTGAAGCGAGATTACAAACGCCCAAGAGTTTACTGGTCGCTCGGTGTTAATTTTACTATTTAGCAAGAAAAAATGTCTTCAGAAGAAGAAATATCCTCTGATTCGAGTGGAAGTAGTCTACCAAGCCTTGTCGATAATTCGGGCAGCTTTACCGGAGATGAAGACGGCGGCAGCGAGACTGGGTTGCAGCCATATCAGTTCGAACCAGAGTACTCTTCAGACGACGACATGGTACAACATCACATTGAACCTGCTTTAGACGAAGATTGAACCCAGAATTTAGACTGGTAGGAACCTTGATATGGCTGTGTAATTGTATTTCTGTTGTCGAACAGTAGCGATATTAAACTTACAAATTAAATTGTTGTTTAACGAATTATTGAAACCATACGTGCATAATACATTTGTCTTACTGTCCTGAAATTTCGTCCCTTAAAGCTTTGCTACTTAACTCGAGAAACAACCACTTTATTAGGGCTGTCTCCGCAATTTTTCCTACCTGTTTACCCATGGCTAGCTCCATGGCTGTGGAATAAACTTGCAATAATTAGGTACAGTGCTAGCATTACATGTATACTGAAATGAAAGACACAAAATCAGGTAATATTAGTATAAACTTACATGTATGATTGCACCTGCATCTTTACTGGTAAACTTATTTCAGGTGCACATGTGAGAACTGCCAGAGAATGGATAGAGCTGAGTAGTGTGTGTGTTGCCTGGAGCTTACACAGATAGTGAGTAAAAACAGTGAAGTTTCTGAACCCCCAGGCAACCCACGTTGCATTACCCGCCACCCTGGTTTCAGTGCTGTGTGCCTTAATAAATGGGTTCTCCAGACTGCCTGGTACCAGATTAGGCAGCAGTATACACAGTAATACAATGGGCCTGAACACAAACATAACCGACATATTGCATACCGACAACTGATAAGATGGTGTTGAGGCATTCTTGGCAAAGAGATCAGAGTTGCCCTACGATCTTGTGCAGTTTGCTGCATCCGTGCACACTTTCCTCCACCTGGTCTTGAAGAGGACTTTATTTTTGAGGGCTTTCATTTTCCAGATGAATAGTTCAGAAAAAGGGATATTGTGTCAAACAATTAATAGGGATATAAAATGATGCCTACAATAATGTGCTTATTGGTCTGTTCAGTTGAATCCTCTGAATTTTTATTAGTGAGATACTTTGTTATTAAAGGGCCCTGTGCAAGAACTGTGTGACGTTGACGTCATAAAGAGAAAATCAACTTTACTAAGTGCAATTGGGGGGATTTTATAATTAACTAAATTCACTCACACTGTTTTTAAACAAAGCCCTTCAGTAATATTTTGTGAATGATTACGATTAAATACAACATATTCAGCTTGAAATAACACTTAGAACTGGTGAACCAAGGTGTACAAAAACAAAACAAAATACTTTTAAAAACAGTATTTACATGTATATGTTTACATGTATTCATTGTCATACATTTTGTGTTCATTGTAAACTTTCAGAAATGTCATAACTTTTATATACACCTGTGCCACAAAGAGAATATATGTCAGGATTTTAATTTCATTTTCCCCCTAGAATTTACTTACCACCACCCTCTGAAGTTTACAAATACTTTCACTGTGAGTTTTTTTTTTTTTTTCTAGGACTATATATTGGGTAAAAAGTGACCAATAGGCCCTTTGGAGCAGGCAATCATGTGACCATGTCAATAAAAAACCTGACACTGTCACAAACTGAGGAAAGGAAAGTTATTTGAAATCTCAGAAAATTAACAAAGAACTTTGTATGAGATTATAGAGATGACTGGCAAGCCATGCCAGTCAGCCCCTCAATTTCAAATACATGTAGTTCTCCCTGCCTCAGTTTGTAAGATACAAAGCTGACATTTTCTATGTGAATATCCGGCTTGTCCAGCTTTCCATTTCTGGCAGTCTCGCTGTGACAGTGTTAGGTGTTTGGATTGATGTGGTCACGCGACCGCCTGTTGTAAAGATCCTATTATGGTACACCTTATTTTGAAAAACAAACTGGCCAGTCAAAATGTGAGGTCATATAAATCTTACAAAGCTAATGTTATCAATATGTTCACCATGTTTCTGATAGTTGATTATTAGGTGAACCGAGACTTGTGCTGCTGACCAGAAATATTTCTAGGGAGATTGACAGCTGGCATCATTTGAATGTCACCTTCCAAGCATCCACTCTGACAAACATTGACCACATCAGCCATCATGTCGAACACATGAGCATATGATTTCTCCTGCTTGATTGGTTTCCCAACCCAATGTTTCTGTGCCTTAGGGAAGCTGACTTTGTAGCGGGCCTCACCCATGTGCTCTCCTGCTCCTACCACTGCTTGTTGCCTGTCAGAGTTGGAATTGTGGTCAAGGGCTGTGAGTTTAGTGCGAGCGAGCATACCATTATATGAAAAGTGCTCTCGTTTGGGGCAGTACTTGAGCATCAATGAATGGTAAACCTCGAGCTCCCCTGTATGGCAGAATTCAGTTAGCTTCCCCAGAGCTTTCATGAGTCGGCTGTCAAGAATGACTTCCTCTAGGGCAACATAGGCCTTGGAGCCTGGAATGAGCCACTTCTTCTTCCTTATCTGACCATCTGTTAGTGGAGGATGAGTACACTCATGGAAGAATGTGTTCCTAGTCCATTGATGCTTGTTGGTCACATGTTGTAGGAGAGACTTCCACTTCTCACGTAACACGTCTGCGTTCCTTTCACAAGTTCTTGAACACCACCACAGGTGATTTGATACAGACCGTATCCAAGGCTTGAGATCTTCACACCCTTTTACTTGTGCCTTTTTGGACAATTTTTACAACAGATTTAGACAAATGCCAAACATCAAACTGGTGAGAGCTTTCACTGTGGTTTTTGTCCATTGCAGAAGCAATAGAGGGATGTCTGTCTGTGGCCAGTCTTTTGACTGTTACCCCTTCAGCTGTCAGATCCTGGAAACACCTCTCAAAGCCTTCTTTCTCCATGGCATTGGAGGAAGTTACCTCTGTGACTTGCACAATACTGAATGTGACAACCAACCCCTCATCAGACATCATAGTATAAGTACCATAGTTGGCACTATGGCAAGGGCTGTCACATCTCCCATCTCCATTCAGGTTAACTGGACCATTTCCTTTTATGGCATTCAAAACCCTCCTTTTTTCTACTGACCACGCCTTGTCAATAACTGGAAACAGGAACTTGTTTTGAATGTCATAAAATGTTGTTTTGCTGAATAATTGCAAATTCAAGAAAGAAGCAACTTGGCTAACACGAGAAAATGTGTTTCCACTAAATAAGATGGCTGCTGATGTCAGTAGATTCCCAGCAGGTATGTTATTAATGAGAGGCTGGGAGCTCCAGTGTGTTTCATGGCCATTTGTGCAGGACAGTTGTACTGAGAGCAAACTCCCAGTTGTGGTTTCTTGTGAGTTTGTCACAATGCTTCCGCAGCTGGAGCAATAGCGCCAAAGTGACTGTAAACATGATTTGAACACCAAATATTTTGGTTCGTCACTTGGATCGAGTACACTCTCATAGTCTGTACTGCATGAACTAGTGTATTGTGTTTTGTCGGTGAGGTACCAGTCATCATAATGCGAAGCCAAAGGGGATGAGATGGGATCTGAAGTCTGCGAGTCAGAATCATAGCACTCCTCATAAAAGGTTTTCTTGCTAGCTGCTGTATGTATTCCCATAGTAGGTTTCTTCCCTGGAGAATTTGGCATAGGAGTGTCCCCCTGTTCTACCTGTGTCCCGGTTTCAACAACATTCAGGCTGCGGCGAAAAAATGTTCATGTATTCCTCGACCACTTTTTCCTCTACTAGTTGTTGATTGACAATTTGCATGCGAAAGGCGAGAAACTAATACGTAGAGAGCTCGAAAAAGAGGTATACATTTTTAAAATTTACTTTTTCCAAAGAATTGGGTCGGTTTGAAATCTTGTATTTTTGTCCCCCCCCCCCCCCCCCCCCCCCAATGGGTCGGTCGGGCGTTCGTTAAACTTCCTCCAAGTCGAACTCGCTGAGTCACTGGGTGAGCATTCACTGGACTCGCTGGGTCACTGGGTAAGCGATCACTGAGTAGTCGAGGGTAGGCGAGCGCGAAACGCGAGAATCGAGGGCTAAGCGGGGGTTAAGAAGTCTGGGGATTGGGGTGGTCCCTCGCTTCCTCGGTTATTCTGGACAGACTATCGATTGAGCACTCTTGGTATTTATTTTAAAATCTTTTGTTTTCTGAGGTGCTAAAAATATGCATTAACAAATCAAACATGGTTTTCCATTTTTTTGGGCCGTTTATAAAAACGGTGCTTAAAATCATAATATTATAGGCTAGGCTAGGTAGCAACTTTTATGATTGCTACCTGGTTTTCTTTTTTTTTGCCATTAAGAGCTCATTATTTATTTCAACCATGCGAAAGGGGGATCGTTCAAAGCAGTATACGTAAGAGGGGGAGCACAATTTATGAAGCAGGTAGTATATCGAAGACTTGTTTGATTCTGGATGAATTGTAGATATCCTAATTTTTATGACGCTCCTAACAAATATTTTCGATAAAATTCGTTTTGGAAAATGCCGCAATTTTCATTCGCGCGAGCAGTGCAACAAAAAAACTCGACAAGGGATCCAATCCACCTATCATCTTCTTCAATCTTCGAATGATAACTGTTTTGATAACCCGTAAATCTGCTTACTTTTTCAGCGAGTGAAACTCAGATTTGGAAACAACAGCCAGATGATTTTTATATTCATGCAAACCATAATGAAGTTCACGTAGTTCGTGTGGTATATAATTTTTGATAACCCGTAATGCTCGCGTCGATCCATCTATTTTGAAATAACTTTGCCGAATAAAGGACTGTTACCGACTCACATCCTTTGTTCTATTTTCAATTGATACATTTTAAAAGAAAACTTCTTGAATAAACAAGCTAATCAATTCATAACTTATTAGAAGCTAAAAACAAAGTGTATGTAAGCGACGTTCTAACTAAGAAAATCTTTCTGAATAAACAGCCATAACCAACGCGAAGTTAAAATGGCGGTAAGTTTATATAACTTTAGAGCAAGTTATATCAGTGTAAAGTGTAAACGTATCAAATTGATGTAGATACTTATGTTCACTTTATCAGAATACAATTCACTAGCGATTCTCCCCCCCCCCCCCCCAGTGTTATTCACAATCGATCTCTCCCCGAGGAGGGCGAATTTACTAGCGATCTCCCTCCGGCGAGAGCGAATAGTAGTATACAAATGATAGTTCTACACCAGGCGCCCTATTGTTCCGCCTTGCAGCGTATTGTTCTCGGCCGGTGCCATTTTCGGAATGAACGAGCCTTGCGATTTGTGTATCAAGATAAACAAACTCCATATGAAATATTAGTAGAGAAATCTGGACATACCACATTAGTAAACCAGAGACTTATTAAAATGTTATGTACAGTATTTAGGTCACTAATTTTCTTTTTGTTGTGGCAAACCTGTAAAATACCTGGGTTGCTCCCATCGGGGCATCCCTTATAGTGTTTTGGCCACGTTAATAAAATTATTGTATTGTATTGTATTCGGCCTATTGTTTCTGCCCGATGAGTCATTACGCCCAGCCTTATTGTTCTCTTGCGATACCGCGGATGACATCATGATGTTTTCCAACCACCCCTCCCACTCCAATCCCCTCTCAAGCGATGACGACATAGGCTTACTAATGGTTTGAATGGTTTATTGTTGGTAGGGTAAACATTCTATTTCTATTCTATTTTAAGATCGGTTAGAACCTTTTAGATTGCACCATGGGGTGTAATACCATCAATCCGGAAAGTAGGGTATAACATTATGATAGGGTGAACTTCAATTCACTTAGTTGAAAAGATGGACTTGCTAAGTTTTACTGAGAAGCTCTATAACAGCGCCTGTGATTTGGAAATTTGTCATCAACTAAATTTAATTCTGGCAAAATCTTGTTGTGGATGTAAATATTCAAGCAAGGACCAAGACTGTCTCATGCTCTCTGAGAGAGAAAAAGTAGAACTGTACTCTGAGAAAGCACAGGCAACCCAAGCCTCTTCGTCACTGATGTATTTATTTGTGGTTTGAGGCATTTCTGGGTTTTTTTCTCCCCTATATACATATTGAGAAGGCAGGAAACACGAGACGCCTTAACTCCCATGAACTGATACTAAGCTGATCGGTACCACGGATCGTTACATGCTAGGTTAGCTGCAGAAACCGTCGAATTTGACTACTCACAAAGCGAGTGGATTTTCCAGGGACGCACCATACCCAATTTGAACGGCTGCTAGTCTACTGACTGTCAGAGCACGGTCGAGCTAGCCACTTCACCCATTTACTAGAAATAGAATAAACTTTCCAAAAATGTAGGCTTGTTTGACATCGGTGTTACCATAGCAACACAGCGTTGACGTCATGTGTTTTACATATCAGCAATTTTCTTGAAATCTGGACCTAAACTTTTAAAACGACCTAGTGTCCCTTTTAGTCTAAATATAGGCCTTCAATACTGCAAAGCTTAAAAAAATTGTATGAGAGCGTTTTCGAAAAAAAATGGGTTGAATATTTTCATTCAAAAAATAAACAATTCGCCTTACTTCCTGTTTAGTCGTCGAGAACTGTGTGTTGCGGACCGATTAAAACGCTGTTTTTAGCAT
Source organism: Actinernus sp. WN-2022 (assembly GCA_030867875.1). Lineage (NCBI taxonomy): Eukaryota > Metazoa > Cnidaria > Anthozoa > Actiniaria > Actinernidae > Actinernus > Actinernus sp. WN-2022. The sequence continues at coordinate 8,972,996 of JAOWCC010000936.1, read as the reverse complement.
ATTTCATACCTGTGACATAGGACTACTTCCCATGAAAATTTCATTCCATTTGCTTTATTCGATTCCGGTTTATGGAATAATAAGTAATGTAATAAATATGCTCATTTTACTCAGAATAGTAATGTATTTTGTAAGGAAGCTGTAATTCGAAAACTAGTCGATAAAAAAAATTTTTAAACTTTTCACCTGAAATTCAACATGTACTACCCTTGCCCTGTAAATTTCAAGAGCATTGAATCATTTTAAGGGCGCGAAATAAAAACAAAAACACAGGGAACTTTTACATTCATCCACGCAAGCTTCATTGCTGTATCATTTTGTTTATAGCTTGTGTCTTTCCGAAATTTCTCTTTTGTCTAGATTCTACATACTTGTGTGCTTTTGAACTAACAAGTTTACCATGCACGCTTGCTACACTTCGCTAATGCCGGAACGCTCGTGCAAATCCATTCGAGCCACCTTAAATGAGTGCTGGAGGAATGTGAGAAAGCGTTCCTGTATGTAAAATGCTGAAAGTTTGGATTTTCGAAGAATTACGAGGACGTATTTTTCACTCTCATAAATGCAAAGAAAAAAGTAATGTCTGTTTACCCGAGCGCTTAATTAGTTTTCAATATGCAAGCATGACGTCAGCACATTTGTTTTATTTTTCTGCCCAATTAAAGCCATTGTTAGAATTTTAGTGAATTAGCGCGCCAGTGAATACTCTCGTATGATTGGTCAAATGCAAGTGTATTGTCTGAATTCCTTTTAAATGTAACATTACATCACTTGCCAGGATATGGAAGGTAAAATCTGATTGGTCCATAACACAATGAGGTATGCATAACTAATTAAGCGCTCAGGTAAGCAGACGTTACTTTTTTCTTCGAAATTACAATAGTCAAAACATAGGTCTGCATTAGCAGGCTACGTGTTTCCCGCCTTCTCAATATTCATATAGGGGAGGAAAAAATAACAGAAGTGCCTCAAACCACAAACAAACACATCAGTGATAAAGAGGAACGACTTCACAACACACAGGTAAGATTTCATGAATTTATAAATCATTTTAATACAGTTTTAGATTGTTTTTATACATTTCTTGTAAAAATCATTAGCTTGATCTGCCTGTGGAGAAAGCAGTGGCAAACATGGACTTGGAGAGAGTTGAAATAATCCTAACAAGCAACATCACTGCATTCAGTTTTCCGATGAAAATTTCCCCACTATCAGAAAAATATGTGCAAGAAATGTGCAAAAAAAAATCAAACAACTCGTATTGACTATGCGATTGTACTAAGTTCACTCTGTTTGCTAATTGTATGACAACATATCAACTAACACGAGAAATAACAACTAAAAATTAATGAAAAACTCATTTTCACAATGTGATTATAACATTCTGTCATCAGATCTGTACAACGACATAAACAGGTGGTGTATAGTAAATAAAGCTACACCAGAAAAACTTGTGATGATCACTGAATAATATAAATATAAATAACGAAGTCGAAAGATGCATGAAGTCATTATGTATGGTTTATTGTTTGAAGGCGATTAAGGGGATTTCAAGGGATTACGCATCGCGCAGAATGGTCTTGTTTTCAGCGACATATACTTACGGCTGTTAAGCAAGGTCGGCATAATTACGAATAATACAATTCATTATTCAATAAGGCGATTGTGAATGGCTATTGATAATCGGTGTGGGAATACCCTACTCCCACATCACATTAAGTACATGTCAATCACTGTCGTCCGCTCTCCGTTATGGGACAAATGAAATCCTTACGCTCATTAAGGAGACGTCATTATCCCTAATTCGAAATGAACGACTAGTTGGTAATTATCCTAATCTTGTTATATCGATAGATGAAAAGTGTCAGAAACTTTGAGAAGCACAACCCGTGAAAATGAAGTCCGCACTAGAAAATGTGTGCTGGGACGCTCGATTGAGTTTGTTTTAAAGGCTACGCTAGTTTTCAATTTCAGTCATTTTAAGTCCGACACGCTCCAAAGGCTCCAAAACAGAGCCGCCAGAGTGGTCACTTTTTCAAATTATGATAGGGGTCGGCTGAATTGCTGGATGAGCTGGGATGGGTAAATCTTGAAGAAAGAAGATTGAAACAATTAGCAATATTAATGTATAAAACACTAAACGGGGGCACTCCGAACTACTTGACTAACAAATAATATTCTTTCTTATAACTTGAGAAATTCGTCTAGTAATCTGTTTGTGCCTAGACCAAACAGCGAAAGTGGTAAACTAAGTTTCCAATATAGAGGGTCTGTTCTCTGGAATAGCTTTTCTAACAATATTAAGAATCAGACAAGTGTTGCAGCTTACAGAGACGCATTAAATGATTTAGAATAGTTTTTATAAATACCTATAGTGTCGCCATTTTTTATTATCAATACGATTTTGTATTTTTATGAATTTTGTAGTTATAGACACGGCTCTACGGAAGAGCATATGTATGATGAGAAACCGTGTATAAATAAAGATTATGTATGTATGTATGTAGTGTCTTCTTTCCTTCACACTTCGAATCAATACAGCAACTTCGTAGTTTGACTTCTTTGCGATTCTGAGTCGATAAAGATGACAACATAAATAAAAAAATTACAGTTCTTAGTGAACATCTCGACAAGCCTCTATGCGCCTACAATCGTAGAAACTACAATATAAAACTATAATACAATATGTGTAACTACAATACTATCTACGATGTATCAAACTATGTATACGTATAAAACTAAAAATTTAATAAATACGTCTTAAGCAGAGATTTAAACTGGGAGAAAGATTGGGCGTTTCTAATATTACATGGCAGCGCGTTACAGAGCTTAGACGCAGCAATAGAAAATGCGAGATCCAGTTTCATTTTTAAGACTTCGACTTCTAGAGCAGACAGAACCACGAGAGATATCTCTTTTTAAAGCTCAAGATTAAAATCATCCGTTTCTTCATTTGTTTTTGACGCGCTATCGCGTTTTACGCTGTTATTTGAGTTATTTCTTGTTTGAACTCCAAACAGTGCCGCTCTCCTTGCAGTCGGTGGAGAGTGGAGACGACAGGTAGTTTCATTTTTCAAGAACTCGACTTCTAGGGAAGACAGAAACACGAGAAATGTCTCATTTTAAATCTCAAGATTAAAAAAAATATCCGTTCCTTCATTTGTTTTTGTCGCGTTATCGCTTTTTCGGCTACATGTTCTTTGAGTTATTTCTTGTTTGAACTCCAAACAGTGCCGCTCTCCTTGTAGTCGGTGGAGAGTGGAGACGACAGCTAGTTTCATTTTTTAAGAGCTCGACTTCTAGAGAAGACAGAGACACGAGAAATGTCTCATTTTAAATCTCAAGATTAAAAATATCCGTTCCTTCATTTGTTTTTGTCGCGCTATCGCTTTTTACGCTGTTCTTTGAGTTATTTTCTTGTTTGAACTCCAAACAGTGCCGCAGTCCTTCACACTCAGCCGGTGAGGACGACAACTAATTTCAATGTTTTGAGACTTCGACTTCTATAGCAGACAGAAAAACGAGAAACGTCTCATTTTAAAGCTCAAGATTTTACAAATTTGTTTGTGATGCGCTTGAACGTTTTACGCTGCTCTATGAGTTATTCGTGTTCCTTTTACAAACATTTTGGTTTGAACTCAACACAGTGCCGCTCCGTTCTTCACACTTAGCCGGTTCTGAGTTAAGACGGCAGCTAGTTTCTTTTATTAAGAGTTTGACTTATAGCTCAGACAGAAACACGACAAAAGTGAGTCCTCTTTGATGGAAAAGTGCCACATATGCAAGAAAGAGTAAAGACCGGCGTTCAAACAAGCCAGTAACAAGAACATTTAAATAAGCGTTTGTTTATGATGCCTGATGAGACAGTGGCTTTCCGCGTTGTTCTGTTTGTATAAAAACTGAAGTGCCGCTTACATTCTTACAGTTCGACTTCTACTGCCCGCAGAAACGTATGAAACGTCTCATTTTAAAGCTGAAAAATTAACAAATCTGCTCAGAGAGGTGATCTGTTCGAGTATATATTTTTGTGGCGCCAGCGTTTTAAACATTGCTCTGTTGTTTATATTTCCACCTGTGCAAATTCCTTGGATTAGTTCTTTGACGAGTCGTGTAGTACTAATTCGGTTCTGCCGTTAAAACCCCACGGTCGCGTAACAGATTGTAATGAATACAGTCGAGTCGGGCTGTCATCCCTTAATTATTTTAGAACAAAGCATTTGTTTTCACACCACGGATACCTTAAGTACTGGCTTAACCTTAATTACAGCGGCGTGTGCGCCATTGTCTGATGGGGAGGAGCTAAGGCCTCAAAGCAATCCCTCAGGAATTTTAAAACCCTAAATTTAGCGAGCGAATTTGTGGCTCCTAGATGCGTTCTAGAAAACATGAGTTTTAGAAGCATAATATCCGGAAGATTTCGACGAGAAAGAGTACACGTGCTAGTAAGACGTCAGTCTATCTTTTTCCGTGTGTGGCTAAGAAATACGACAATTAGTCTAGGAGAAAATTGCCCTCAAAGTCACACATTAGCCATTTCCCCCTCTATGGGCTACGAAAAACATCGGTCTTTCGGGCAACAACTAGAAGCTTATTAACACGCGGAAAACTTTTATATTTAGCAGAAATGGTCGAATGACATATCTCTTACTAAAACCCGTGTGTGGCTAGTGGATACGATATTTAGTTTTTCCGGAAATGAGTGGAACAGTAACGTGGGTACAATACCGCAAGGATTTGACATTAAACAAATGCTTTCAAAGAAATTAGAAATGTTTGATTTTCAGAAGGTTTATTTAGATAAACTCCGACCTCACCACTTGAATGATAAATTGTAATTGAGTCATTCGAAGCGCTTATAAAGTTTAGCGATCATAGAGAAAGTTTCCAAAGAAACAATAGACTACAAGAGAAAGCACCTTGATGTTAAGCACACTTTATTGTTGAATCACAATACAGCGTTCGTATAATAAAATAGAATTTAAAACAAACCCACTGATTTTGGATCGGCTATGTCAGTGTTCAGAGTCAGAAAGTTCATGCATTATCGCTCGGTTCAAAGACTTTGAATTTATTCGATTTCATAGTCATGTAAGTGACGAAGTAATCCACAGTCTTTACTGCTAATCACAGAAGTTTTTAATTGTTTTATTCGCCATATCACTTGTACGTGTTCGATTATCTACGTTAGTAAAATATTTACAAACTCTGTGAAGGGGCAAAGGGACAAAAGGCTAAACTTTTGTCCACTTTGCGGACAGCTTTCCTACTGCTCTAAGTCTTTTAGATCTTCCCACTTTCTCTATTTGTTATAAAAGAGCACCTTTATATTTCTATGCATTTGATTCGTCATAGCTAAACCACTGTTTTTGTGATGAGGAAGATGGCGTTGGAAAAGCGGCGAAAGATGTAAACGAGCTTGTAGGAGTACTGGGTATCGGAGTATTGAATGTAGCAGGAGATACATGTTTTACTATAGCTATGAAAGAACTCAAGGGAGGGGTCATTAATTGCGTTTGCGAAGACGTCGGTGGAGTGTTGAACGCAGCAGGAGATGCTACTTTTTTTACTAGCTATCAAAGAGGGAGACGTCATTAATTGCTTTTGCGAAGAAGTAGGTTGCTGTTGCTGTTCGACCGTCTTATTCTTTGTTGGAGTTACTAGAGCTGTTCCAGGAGTTGACTTTGAAGGAGTTGATGCTAGGGATTGAGTTGTTCTCATGCTAGCGCTGTTCGGTATGGAGTAGTGGAACTGTTGTTGTAGATCTATAAAGCGATCTAAAAGCTGTGAATATTATTTTGCTTTGATATCATCTTATAAAGAAGGTTGAGATATAAGTTTTTGCATTTCCTCAGTCAGGTACTGCATTGTATTGAGAATGGGGGTTGCATATAGCTCTGTCTTTCAAAATATTTGCTGATTAGAATAAAAATCGCTTTTTGACCGAGTTGTGGTTGGAGTCTGGGGAGGTGCCTGGTCGTTATGCAAAACATTGGTTTTTAGTCTGTATTCATCTGAGGTGTTAGGTTTAAGATCCACGAAAAGGTATCCATAAGGACGTTGAACAGCTGTTTCATATTTTTGAATATTTTTTTCTGTTTTACCGGAGTACATCTGCTTTACCAAAGTTAGCATTTGTAGTTTATATCTGGGGTTATTAAAGAACACCAGATAGTGAGTGTTCAAACTCATAGTCCGTGCGTGTGATTTTCCCTTGTTGAAACATATTCTGTAAAAGAAATATCACACTAAGGTTTCAATGGTGATATCTTTTGGTGAATAAATTCATGATTATCTGATTCCTTGAAGACTCTGACATTTGATCATCTATCGCAATCACATTCGCGTTGTTAGAGTTGAAATACCAATCCTCATCAAGTTCTTGTGGTATTCCTTAAATTAACAAACTCTATTCCTTGCACGGATTGCATAATTTTTTCATAGGTGGGTTGCCATCAGTGTGAATAACACCATACTATTCGCTGATCTGGAGGTTGGATGACATTTTTTGCATGTGCAAAGAGGTTCTGTACCCAGACTGTCTTTCCAGATCCAGTCATCCCTACCACCATTGCAGTAAATGCGGTGCAGAAGCTGAAAGCGACAACAATCATTTGCCGGTAGGGTACTTGTATGAGTTATTTGAGATCGATTTGAGATATCCCTCTGAGAATTTCTCCCCTGCTGGAGCCAGAGTTTTCGATCTTCCTAATTCATGTTGTGCACCCGGCTGAAGGGGCAAGACCGCCCCAATTCGCATCAAATAGAGCGTGAGAAAATATACGATAATGGAGCTGTATATAAACTATAAGCAATAGGCCCGGATAGGATTTGCATGGCTGGGCTAGGTTAGCTATTATGCGCTAGGCTAGCTACGTTATCTAGGCTATAGCTAGTTAGCTAGGCTATAGCTAGGTTTGCTAGGCTAGCTAGGTTAGCTAGACGGTTAGCTAGCTAGCCTAGGGTAGAGATAGCAGGAGTGGGTTTGATACCCAATAGCAAATAATATTATTTGTCCTATTTTGTTCTTACTTTCGACAAGTTCTTACCCTAGGAATATGAGTCAGTTACTACATCAAAATGTTGGTTATTTACATCTCTTGGCCTGCTGTTCATGTCCACAAAGGGATTTTCTACTAGCTACTGCTACCCCTGAACAAGAACACATACTTTATGAAGTTTGCTTCAATCTAATCAGAGGTGTAATACCTCTTTCAAAAGTGCAACTAGACAAACTTATAAACCCATCGCCAGAAATTCGAGACATTGACGCCTAGTAGTATAGATGGTAGACATAGCATATATGGTACATTGGGACACTATAACGAAGGATACATAAAGTACCAACCCGTAATTGGGTAACACCGCTCAACAAAATTTTATCGCAGACTCATCTCGGACCTACTTTCCAAAAGGACAAATTAGGTTGAATAACTGCTGGCTGTTTAAACAAACACACTGCAGTTTCTAGAGTACAGAACAAGGTTTCCAAATATGCCATGTTTGTTGGATTTGGTCACTTGTGGTCAGAGTTATGGCAGTCTCAAGACGAGCAATATTACGGGTTTAGTGTGCAAATATGGAGTCTGAGGTTTCTTGTGGAAAAGCTGAATATTCTAGAAGGAATATGAATCATCGAAAATGGACTTTGGGACATCAGAAGGAAAGAATACGGTAGGTCTTGTTTATGTTTTCAACTCTTCGCCCGCATATTTTTTGCTAAGGTTGTAGATTTGCAACATATACATTTTATAAACTGTTATCTGCATGTTTTACTGGAAATCATTTAATGTCCACTGTAAATAAATGCGAATTTTTATGCTTCCTCTAAAATCAAAGAAATGAATAATGAAAGTTTACTACTTGGCTTTGAAAATAATCAAAACTGAATTGATAATATATGTAGAAATAATGCCTCGATCGCACGTTTTTACGATTGTACCGTATTTCATGAGAAATAAGGAAAATGTTTAGGATCCCATGGATACATTTCGCTATAAATTTTCACGACCCATTTCACACAGTGAACAGGGGTCAATATGTGTTGCGCAATAACCATGTCTCGAATTTCTGGCGATGCCCTTTCCTAATGATATACGGGAATTAGCAGACTCGTCAGTACCATTCAAAACTAAAAAAACAGTAGTTCAACAGGGCGGTGGCTTCGTAGAAGATATCATTTCACCACTTATGACAGCACTCACTCTCTTTTTGCTATAAATACTCCCTAAAAGCTTTCAAAGGCAATACCATACAAAAACGTTTTGGATTTACTTCATAGTATGTGGACTTCAAATAATATTTTATTTTGGAATTCAGACGGAGAAATGCTTCACCAACAACGACGAATACCTGTGACAAACATCATCGAGTTGCTTGAGTAATGCGCGTTTACCGTACAACCCAGAAGTAAAAAACCAACATGTCTTACCAGTTTTACTGAAGGTCTGGCGGAACCTGGAATAAACAAAGGTTTCATTCGCATCAAAATACTATTAGCAGATTTGGTTGTTACGCAACAGGAGAAAGGCGACTCCAAAACTCCTTCGGAAGTTGATAGTGAAAACAGCGATAGCGAACATAGTGATCATGATTCTAATGTTGATGAAAACAGTGAGGGAAGCTCTGTATTACACCCCATGGTGTAATCTAAAAGGTTCTAACCGATCTTAAAATAGAATGGGAGCTAATCGTGACCGGTGGTTTCATGATCCGTATTTAGAAAACTGCGTTTTCATGGCGAATTAACATACCGTATGTTTACCCTTCCAACAATAAATCATTCAAACCATCAGTAAGCCTATGTCGTCATCGCTTGAGAGTGGATTGGAGGGAGAGGGGTGGTTGTAAAACACCGGCTATGATGTCATCGGGGGTATCGCAAGAGAACGATAAGGCGCCGGAGAGAACAACAGATATACCAAATATACCAGACGTTATGACTCATCGCGGGGAAACAATAGGCCGGAAATGGCGTCGCATGAGAACAATAGATATTATGGATATTCCAGCGAGAACAATAGATATACCAAATATACCGAGCGTTATGACTCATCGGAGGAAACGATAGGCCGGAAATGGCAGCGTCCGAGAAGACTAGGGCGCCTGGCGCAGAACTGTCATTTGTATACTACTGCGAATTCATTAGCGATCTCGCCCTTAATACTACCTGTATTTAGAATACCACTGACACTTTGAACGAAACAAAGAGTGACATGAAAACATTCCATCGCTTTATAGAATCCACTGAAAAATTAGACGAACTTGATTATTTGTTAAAAAAGTTTTCGTCAATGTACGCAAAATTACATTCAAAGTAATATTTATTAACTAGAGCAACAACATTAATTCTTACTTTTTAATATAAAACTAGGAAGCATTTGGAAGAACTTCGTAGATAAAATGTTCGATTCCGATGCGTCTTAGTATTTTTGCCGCTATTGGAAACTGCAATTGCAGGAGCAGAGCAGGTATGTTGTATCTAGGACCTGACACCAGTCGTGACGCTTTGTATGTGTAACTCATCTGAGTTTCTCTCTCGCGCTCTCTTATAATCCACCGGAGTAAGATTCAAAGTGTGTGTTTTTCGTATAAATACTTTGCGTTTTCATTATGTTTTCTAAACATACATGTGTATATATTATTCCTGTTTGCTCAAGAGGCAGCATTTCACCTAGGGAGCGTACATGATATTCATTATTTATCTTACAATTATAACAGAAAGAAAATGAGGAAGCTATAGAAATACATAATCAGTACAAAACTAATATCAAAATAATATAAACATTGCTAGACTAGAAAAGGACATAATATAGAATGCAAATTGCAAGGATAATTAATAAAACACGATTTGACTCAATATGAAGATTTAAACTGCCTTAAAATGCATTCATTGTGTGCTAGTGATAAACTTGAATCTTCAAAAAGTAAAGTTCTTATTTTAAATATGTCCACAAAAACAAGATGGAGAGTATAGAGTAGCCGATTCTTATAACAAATCGAATTTCCGTTGTTAGTTTTTCATCCTTAGAAGTACGGATATGAACAAATGAAGCAAATCTAGAAATAGTACAAAAATATACTTAATAATTATTCATGCACTGAAGTCGAAGTAACTGTTATTGGTGAATATTCATCAAAAGGTAAATATTCACCATCATTATTGGGGCGGCCTTCACCTCACCGGAACCTGGAAGAGTACTGGCTATCCAAACAATAGCCTACCCTGAAGCAATACAAACCCCAACCCTAAAACAATGGAACTCTTTGTCAGTGCAATACAAATGGGGTCGAATAAAATACATGTTTTGAAAGGTGAATGCCTCCTGTTATTATTCAACACATCGTAATTAATATCGCTCAGATATAGTCATTTCACCCTCAATATCTGCCACCTACACCTACTGCGATAGCTGTCATCCAAACAAATTCAACTTTTTTTTTTCTACAACATCCTGAAGTATTTCAATCACGTTGAAAACAATGAAATCGAGTTAATTATCAATAATTATGTTCACAAAGAACACGAAGAAGGCAACAAAGTGGAATATTGAAGATTTTCAATACATTTATAACAGTAAATCCATTTGCAAATACTCAAATCAGATTCCATGCTGATTGCTTCCGCACGCTTGGCACAAATGACCCTAAAATCGATCAATTTGCTATATTTTCAAAAGTTTCCAACGTAGAAGATTGATTTTTTTGGTGGGAGGATGAAGACCGATGACCAAAACAAAATCCGATAATTTGAACTACCGTAGACATCTTGATGACGTCACAGTTACGTCATGTATCAATTTATAATAGGTTTCTCGATGTTTTCAATTACCTTTAACATCAGTAAATTATATATTTTCGATTTCCCATCATGTTGACAACAAAGTAACCGAAAACCCGAGTTCGATTGGTTTAAATATTTGTTTACGACAATCTAGCAATCAAAAGAGTAAATAATCGGTACCCACAACCGTATGTTTTTAGAATTTTCAATTTTTGAGAGGAAATACTTTAAAATTCAAAGTGAAAAAGAGGATACGTCATTATGACGTCATATATTTTTGAAAACGTCATTTAAACTTAGGGCCCCTATGGGCAACTCGTGGCATATACTAAAAATCACATGACCGATGACGTCATCATTAAGTCATCGCCACTTAGTGATTTGTTGGGACCCAATACCATGCCTGTCCAAGTTTGAACTGTCTGGCATTTTAAATGTGGGCAAAATGAGGTTTTTAGCAACTTCTTAAAAGCCATAACATTAGTAGCATTACGAATTTTAGCGGGCAGGACATTCCACACTGTGGGTGCCGCTACCGCAAAACAGCGGTCACCCAATGTGATCAATGTTCTCATTCTTGGTCGCTCTAGCAGAATTTCTTTAGACGTTTTAAAATTATATCTTAAAGTAGTCTTACATTTGATAAATCCAGTTATGGATGCCGGAGCGAGTCCACTTATAGCTTTGAAGGTAATAAGTAAGATTTTAAAATCAATTATATGTTTAACGGGTAGCCAGTGTAGTTTATAAAAATGGGAGTAATGTGATCGAACCGACTGATATTACAGATGAGTCTATCTACAGCATTCTGCACACGCTGAAGTTTGTGCAGCTGATTGGCTTGCAGGCCATAGAGAAGGCTATTACAATAGTCTAGTCGACTAGTAACAAAGGCGTTAATTAAGATTCGCACAGTGTCAAAACTAAGACATTTTCTAATTCTCCTAATATTAAATAAGTGAAAGAAAGCTGCTTTGCAAGTCTTGTTAATGTATGTGTCCATTTTCAGCTGCGCATCGAACCAGCAGCCAAGGTTTTTTTCCTCACTAGAGGGTGCTGTGGTTACATCTCCGACGCGCAGTGAGTCAACGTTCACTTTGAGTCAACGTCAGTGCTGTCTTGTCCCGATGATAACAAACTCTGTTTTGTCATCATTTAGTTTTAGCCTATCCGCTAGCATCCACTTCCTCATGTCTGCGATGCAGTTTTGCATGGCCTCAACAGCAGCAGATTGCGTGACACTTAAGTGCGGTATCGAATGAAATATACAGCTGTGCACGGTCAGCATATGCGTGGACGTCTGATAGACGACGTTCCAAAATAGTAAACAGCTTGCTTGCGTATATAACAAACAGGAGGGGGCCAAGGCAGGAACCAATGGAACACCGTACTTCATTTTAAACTTCCTGGATGCCCCCCTTGGATAGATATGTATTGGTGTCTATTATGTAAATAAGACTTTAACCAGGAAAGTATTTGTCCTGAGATGCCAAAATCAGAATACAGACGGTCCAGTAATATGGGGTGATCGACAGTGTCGAAGGCGGCGCTTAGATCTAGTAGTACTAGAAGAGTCACGTGTTGTTGATTCCTGTTCATTAAGATATCGTTTTCTACACGAAGAATTGCAGTTTTAGTGCTATGAAATTCGCGGTAAGCGGACTGGGCTTTGGGATAGAGTTTATGCAAAGTCAGGTGATCATGAGTTACACTGAAAACTGCTCGTTCAGTGGGCTTAGAAACAAAAGAAAGGTTACTAATAGGACGGAGGTTATTAAAAATAACCTCTGCTCTAGGTTTTTTCAGTCTTGTGTGGACATCAAGCTGTTTCCAGTTGTCAGGGAAGCATCCAAAGTGTAAAGACAAGTTTGTCATCCTAGTGAGTACTGGAATAAGAACATCTCGGCACTCAACCACGAGAGGAGTGGGCATGGGATCTAAGGAGCTGGTCTTCTTGCTAGACTTAGAGATTAAGTGACGAACATAGTCTTCACTAAGTGTATTAAACAAATCAAAGCGAATAGAAGTCACGGTATATTGATCGCTGATTGAGTCATCACCAGCGGCAGCATCAAGGTTGGCACGGATTCGTTCAACTTTCTGGACGAAGAACTGACATTGGCGAGTACTGTACTGTCACAATAAGCGTGAAAAGTTAGATCTGTTACGCGATGAAAGAATGTTTTTGCAGATCTAAACGGCTTACAATGATAATTGATGTTCACTTGTATAAAATTAGTGTAGTAGTTTCTGCGCTCGCACTTCATTACAAAAGTAGCTTGATTTGTTTTTACTTTGTAGATTAAAAAGTTACTATTTAACTTTATCCATCTCCATTTCCGTTCAGCTCTGAATAATACTAATACGTAAAAAAATAAGCTATTTACAATCCTTATAGGAAATAATCTACTAAATTTAAAATGTCATCGAGATATTTACAATCATATAAAAAATGGGTTAAAATATATCTAAATAAATAAGTAAATAAATGAGAATTGAATAAATAATGAAATCTTAAATTCAATAATACGTATCCTTAGTGAATCAGTTCAATAAGTTCAAAACTTGAATTTATCTAGGGACGACATTGTAGCAATGTTTGTTGGAAGGCTATTCCAGTCCTTAGCGGTCCTAGGGAAGAAAGAGTACTTCTCAAACTCATTAATAATTCATGAGCTTTTAGTAGATCAGAGGGCTGCATTTGGTCACATGCATGGATCTGGATACCCAAATATCCAAATCACTAGTGGTGTTCATCTGTGTTCTCTGGATTACAGCATAAGTATGACTTTACATGGAGAAGTAAAGGAGAAGGCGGAAATGTGTGACTCGAACCATCATCCTCATGGCTGCTCTTTACTACTAGTCTGCTGTCTTGCCCACTACGCTATCAGGCCGTTTGTTGAAATGACCATGACAAAATAACAATCACAACCCTTGTAGTCTATAATTGCATGCAATAAAATTCCAGGCAAATAATACTTTCTAATGATGGCCACGTCGATGTTCGTGAGAGCGTACTTGTAGATTGTGGCCTTGATCCTATCGTGGGTAAAAAGAGCAGGTCGGCTTGCTGGATGGCGTTTGGCTTGGCAACCGTCCATTGGTGCCGTGGAACATATTTTGGAGCTGGTAAATAGATTTGACATAGGACTTGTTTGGCCAACCACGCTATAGCCGCGTCTTCGGAGACTTTGGCTTTATCGGCTACTTTTTTCACGGCGGATCCACCACGCCAGTACCCTGCTGGATTATAGTACGCAGCCTTCATTTTTATTTCGTTTATATATGCTTAAATGACCTTAGAAAAGCCGTACCCCAAAGCGATGGTACCTCCACCCACAAATAGCATCTCGTACATCTGTTGGGATTTCGAAGGTGTGTAATAATCTGAAAACTGGGATTCGTCAAGGTTGATTCGCGAGTGCGTTTTATTATACAATTCTAGTGCGCGATCCCTATTGGCAAGGTCTCATTCGGCATCGTATTTCAAGTGTTGCTCTTCTTGTATCCACTCCGCTACTTGGATACGGTGTTTTTGGAACGCCGAATATTCCGCTTGATATTCTTCCAGTTTTTATTGTGTCGCTTCTTTTCGTCTAGGAACGCTCCATTGGAATCTCCAGAGAGATAGCGCCAGAGGTAGTTTCCACCTGTGAACGCAGCGGCGGTGAGGATAGCCCCAATGCCCATATTGGCAAGTGTACCAAGATAACTACCTTCAAGATATGTTTTTTTACAGCGATACTGCCTGCCAAGACGGCGGTCCATTTTACATAATTGAGGATGTTCGTGGATGGGTCTCCCGTCATCGGCTCCTTGATGGCTTTCTTAGCAACCCATCCGAATCCTGTGGCTATACCGGCGAGCAACGGTAATGATTATGCTCTAGCAAAATTGCAAACCTTAAATTAAATTATACCCTGTTTTGATATCATGTCACCCATTAATAATAATCTCAGTCTGGCTAGTATAGATATCGATTTGCAATTACGCTCAGTAACTAATTTTAATTACTATTCTACGCATGATTTCCATTCAAGTGAAGACATTCAATCATTTCTCAATGACAAAGTTTTCTCTACCTTACATCTAAATATCAGAAGTCTAGCTGCTAATTATGATTCTTTTTCCCAATTATTAAATGACCTAGAACACTCTTTTTCCATTATTGGCCTTTCCGAAACTAAAACTAGGCATGGAATAGATCCATTTGTACATACCACCCTTCCTGCATGGTTATCATTTTATGTCCCAACCAACCCTATCAAATGCTGGTTGTGTTGGGTTCTTTATTAAGAATAACTTGTCTTACATCAAAAGAAGTTACCTCTGCTGTTCTCAATTCGAATTGGAATTCGACTCTCTTTCGGTTGAATTCGAAATCCCTCATGAACATAACATTGTTTGTGGCTTAATTTATAGGCGTGCAAATCCAAAATTTGAGAAAACATTTGATTTTTTATATATGACTATTGAGAAAATAAATAAATAAAATTATTGTATGTTGATGGGCGATTTCAATATCAACCTTTTGAATTATGACTCCCATTCAGACACTGAAGATTGTATTAATACTCTAGGCTCATACTCCTTCCATCCACATTTTTTAAAACCAGCTAGAATCACTGATCACTCTGCAACTCTTATAGACAATATTTTATTTTATTCCTTAGAACACCAGGTTATAAGTAGCAATATATTATGTGACATTAGAGATCACCTACCATATTTTTTTAATTATTAATACATTATCTGCTCTTCCTAGTAACTTTAAAATATATAAAAGGGACTATTCTAAACTTGATAAAGAGGCACTTATGCTTTGCTCTGTGATAGTGATATTGCTGACGTCAACACACTTTTTCGGTCCTTTTACTCCTGTGTTACTGAGAGTATTAATAAGCATGTTCCTTTTCGTAAGCTTACAAGAAAATAAAATTAAGTCTTTATCCAAGCCCTTGATTACATCGGGAATTAAAGTATCAATTACGATCAAGGAAAAGTTACACATAAATTATTTTTTAACTAGAAATTCATATTACCTTAAAAAATATAAATATTATCTTAACAAGATTAGTTACCTCCTTAGACTTAGCAAGCAAAAATACAATCATAACTATTTCCTTGCAAATAGCAAAAATATCAAAAATACATCGCATGGGATAAAAGAGCTGATTAGCCTTAAACCAAAAGGCTTACATCCGCCCTCAATTTTTTTTCTGAATAATCATACTATAAAAGATCCAAAGGCCATAACCTCTGCTTTTAAGAAAAAAAAATTAATATCGGCAAAAAAGCTTGCAGATGAAATATCTCAAACTGATATTGGACCTTCACAATTCAATAGTTTTTACCTATTTCCAGTAACAGCTATGGAAATAGAGGATGAGATATCTAGCTTAAACTCGTCCAAAGCAGCAGGCCCCTTTAGTATCCCTGTCTGCTTGTTAAAGCTCCCAAAGGCTTGTTTGTCAATCTTAGCAAGTATTTATAATCTCTCTTTCAGTAGTGGCTGTGTACCAGATCATTTCAAATTAGCTAATGTCATCCCAGTTCATAACAAAAGATTCAGTTACATGCATGAACAATTATCGACCTATTTATTTACTCTCTATTTTTAATAAATTCTTGGAAAAGTTAATGCTCAAAAGATTAATCACCTTTATTAATAAACACAATGTTCTATATGATAAGTAATTTGCCTTTAGTGAAAAACATTCTACCATGCATGCAACTCTTTTTATCACTGATAAAATACAGGGAGCAATAGAAGATAGCCTATATTCATGCGGGATCTTCCTAGATTTTTCAAAAGCCTTTGACACTGTAACTTCGGGAAACAGTTACTTAACTACACTAAAGACCCTCACTATATTATAAAAAGGCAGTTAGAATTATAACCTTTTATGATTATAATTCTCGCTCAAGTCCGCTTTTCCACAGGCTAGGGCTACTTAAATGTTCTGATCTGACCCATATATAGAACGCTTTATTTATGTATGACTAACATGCAAACATACTTCCACCTACTTTTAATGATTTCTTTAAATGCATAAACAGAGTACATCAATATAATACTAGACTGACCTGGTAAATTCTATATTCGTTTTCTAGGTGTCAAAGTGTGGAATACAATTTAAGAAAACTTCAAATCTAAAAGTCGCGGCTGTTTTAATAGGCTCGTAATAGATTCTATTTTAAACAATTACTTAATAGACTGATATAGTGATGTAGTTAAACGTATGCCCACTTCCATATTTTGTGTATGTATAATGCGTTTTCGGTATGTTTGTTTTAGATAAGCTTTGTGTGTATTAGTATTGTTCGTTTTGTATTTTATTTCCGTCCAATTTATGAGTAACTACTGTATCAATTATTCCTGCATGGCCCAGCTACTTAGCTCGATTAGCTTTTGCTATATCTAAGTAGCTGTGCTCTTCTTCCTTTAAACCGCCCACTACTAATTTTGTTATGTATGTATGAAGAGAGTACAAATAAAGTTGTTGTTGCAACGCCGCGTCCATGATGGTTTTCGTGATTTTTGCCTCGGTCATTATAGTATATATGCTCTACACGACGGGTCTATCTCGGACAGCGAATTCAAACTCATTCTGAGTGAAGCCACCAAGTACAACGAAATGAAATCAGAAATACGACGACGGTCACGAGTGGGAAAAATGTGGGTTAAGATCAAATCCGAAATGAATTAAAAAAGAGATGCGAAGCAAACTGGGCAGTCTCGTGGCTATAGACTGAACATATCCTTCGAACGCAATACGCAATGCACTGCTCTAAACATCGTCAAGGAACGTAATCGTGGGAGTTGAGATACACATTGATGTTCTTCTGGAGTGCCTCTTTATTGATATGACTGGTGTGCTTCACATCATATTTTTAGCCACCCTTCGCAAACTCTCGTAGACTCAACGCAGGATTTACTTGGAAAATCACATCGGGTCTATTAATAACCAGACTGGGTAACAGCGCGATCAAATCTACTTTATTGAGCTTACTGTATCTCTTATAACCAGCGGCGTTTGCCTGTACACGCAATTATTTCACTGTTATAGTTTTCATCGTTATACACTACACTATCACGTCTATTCAAATAGAAAATAACATATTTACATCAGTCTGATACACACTTGCTCTCCCTCGTCAACCGGGGTCCAGAACCGCGATATCTATCTTCCGGGGGCGGGGCTGCGCGATCTATTCAGACGTTTATAGGCATACTACCATACACAGCTCAAGGAAGAAAAAACATACAGGAAATGCAGACAAGGAAACACAATACTTCACCCGTGTCACAGAACCGCATGTAGTTATCATCCACACAATCATACAGAGAATATGAAATGGAGGTTCTGGTGCACAGGGCAACACACTGGATTTACGCTAAAGTCGTTTTTCCTGTCCTGTAACTGTAATATATTTCTTGGTATGCGTGTTGCGTATATGCGTTATATTTCTAATATGCTAATAACGTGATGTCATAGTAGGCCATTCATTATACAAAATGTGCTGGCAGAGGTAAATATTTTTGTTGTAGACAAACATGTTATATTTGAGCCTTATATCCGTTATTTTACTAAACATTTTGTATAAATCAGAAATAGCTTTATTATCAAGAAAAAACAGATGGTATTATTATAGCGATGTTTCGTGTTGATAAACATTACAATTGTTATAACATGACCTAAGAAATTTCTGCAATCTGATTGGCTAAGAGGAGTGGTATTTCTACGTAATAGTGAGATTACAAACTCCAAGGAGTGGTATTTCAAACACCGGGGGGCCACTCACGTACATGACATAAGTGAGATATGCGGCGTACCGTGTCTAGGCGTACCGTGTCTAGGCCCAATTTCGCAAACCAAGTCTTGTTTTGGAGCAAATCATCTATAAATTCGGGTTGTTTTCCTACATTTCATGGAAATTCTGGTTAATAAGAATGGCTCTGAATACAACACCTCACATACCTACCTTTATTATGCAAGCGGTGCCCCCCCGGTTTGAAGCTCGGTTACAGGTCGCCGAGCGGGTGCAGAAAACTAGAAAGCTACGGAAATTTACGGTGGCAAATGCCTGGCTTTTGGTGGTTAAAATTGAAGAGTTTGGTATAGAAATGAACAGGAATATCATCTGTATCCACTGACTCCTCTTTTGCCTATTGTACTACGCCTACATTAAGCCTTATGTTTGCTATTGTTTTAGGAGGGCAGAGTTTTCTCATCTCTCTGGAATTTTCAAAAGTTACTATCAAAGTTTTCAAGATGCCATTATAAAAACTTAAAGCTGTCATGCGACAGAAATATTTCTCAACCATTTGTAAAAACAATTTGGTGCAAAAATACTCAAACATCTGTTATAATATAATGTACCAGATAAAATGATATTACATATAGTACCTTTCTGAAGTTCGAAACCGTAGACTTCTACCCTCAAACATCTTGAACCAACATATTTCATAGGAACGACGCGGATATACCTCACAATAACAGTCATGTAGAGTACTTGCCGCACAATAGATGACTGGTCGTAATTGGCAAAAAATACCTATTGAAAACATTTACATATCAGTAACCTTATGATGGTGTTTTAAGTAGTGTTTACAACATGAGCAGGAGTGTTGTATCAGCCTATCCAATCTCGAGCCGCAGGTATTCCTCTGATTGATTTCCTTTGTTGCGCCTGTTGTTTAACGTACTATGATGTGTTGTTGAGGTAATCGGTATGAAATACAAAACACTAAAATCGAATCAAATCTTCCTGTCGATATATGGAAACGATCATTCTTTCACGACAACGCCTTTAAGCTTCGGGTTTCCGGCTCGATGTTACAGCTGATAACAACGATTAAACATACACTAGATACATATCGGCAATTAGGATACAGTTTCCGAGGGGTTATTCTATGAAATTCACGAGACAACAGAGTACCCACCCTGGCCACGTTTCCTTCTCTATATACGGTCCAGTTGCCGCCATCTGTCGATCCATTTATTTGATATGTTTTTACCCACTGGTCTGCGTCAGGGTTCCCTTGTGTTGCAATGGCACAAATCACATGAGGTGATCCCAAGTCGATCTGTAGATATGGCGTGGAATCAACGGTAGACGCGCACCAAGATCCTGTTGTAAACCCTAGTCTTCCATTCTTTGACGATGCGGATTTTGTTGAGGCAGATAGTTTACTATCAACTATCCTCCAATCCCCAATCCCTAGAGGTATGGTCTCACAATCTGTAAAAGGATATTAGTAAACAATTATCCTACAAGATCCAATTTGGGTAAGATGAAGCCATATTCAGCACATTTATGACAACATAGAGGATTACTTAAACAGACTTTGGTTGCGCGCTATATTTGTGTACAATATCTGAATCATCCTCAACTATTCCGGTCATGACAGATCTGTGGTACGTCAGCGGTTTTCCCCGTGAATGCACGTATTTTTGACATACCGAAGACTTTTGACACTGGCAATATTCATACGATAGTTAAATATTGCACAGTTGTAAACAATAGGTAAATTCGACATTTGGAAAAAGAGCGTTTTTATTCTCCTGAGTGAGGTGGAAATTGTGAGTTATTTTGGTTTTAGCACGAAAAAAAAGAAAATTGGCAGTTTCGTAATTTTGCGATTTTCAGTGTTTTAAAGTCCAAATGGGCAAGATAAATTGCAAATCTAAAGGCCTGAATTTTCGGTTACCAGTTACTGGGCACTTCTAAAACAAAAATCCGCCGCGGCAAATGGAATATATATGGACGGCATTGTGGTATGGAGATTTCATTTCTTCGTGTAAGCGTATTTTCGTAATAATTAGCACTAAATGGTGAGGGGTCGTCCTACCAACATAGAGCAAGTCAAATGGCAAAGGACAACGCATTCATGTGTTGCTTATTTTAATATAAACGGAAAGGGGATAACTAGAAAACTGTATCGGCGGTCCGGCAAATTTGGAATGAAGATTACATTTGCTTGAAATGGTGAAAATTGATTTATGCTTCATCAATTCTTTGTCAAATTTGAGGACATTTTAGAGTAATTTATTTTAGAAACGGCTTACGTACCGAGGTCTCAAAGTCCGAGATTTCTGGCGATGGTTAAACTGCATATGAACCTTCGTGCAATTTTCGTAGCTATGAAGCTGCTAAAAGTTTTGAGTACTTCTGCGAATAAATTTTTGGTTTACAGAGAATACTCTATCTTCTACGCGTGTTTGATATAGTGGAAACGTAACCTTTCCTGACTCATTTCCGCGTAAGTAAAAGCCTGGATCGATTCCCGAGGTGACGTCATTTCATTAATTCCATAAAAACTTACTTTTTTTCCTTTACTAACAACTCATAAACTGTATATTATCTAAAAATCGATATTGTTGTGATAGAAAGGTGCCATGGAGAATAATGCACTAATGAGATGACGTCACCTCGGGAATCGACCTAGGCTTTTACTTTCGCGGTCATGGATCAGGAAAGGTCACGTTTCCACGATTTCAAACAAGCGTAGAAGATAGAGTATTCCCTGTAAACCAAAAAAAATATTCGCAGAAGTACTCAAAACTTTTCGGAGTTTCATAGCTATGAAAATAGCACGAAGGTTCATATGCACTTTAAGCGAGTTTAGGGTGCAACATCTGGAAGCTTTGTACGAAGTTAAATGTAAATAAAATTAATCATTCCAAACTAATCATGGTTATTCGAAGCATACGAACGTGTTAGTGTGATCGGATACTTTCGTCACTGGCGTTGAAGCTGTTTATATCTCTCGCATCAGGTAACCCAACATTTAGTGGGATGAACGTGTTTGGGTTAATTATATACCTAAGATGGAAACATGTGACTGGAGGAAGTCCGAAATAATCAATATACAAGAAAGACTGAGATGCGTATGGTATTATCTGTAGCGCGCAGTCTAGGGATAAAAAGATGTTGTACACAGGCTATACTTGGGCTGTAATATAAAAACGTTGTGAATTTGAAGGCCTTAAAAACTATAATAATAATCTTTTGACAACCCAATAAGGCCAAATACTAGAAGTATTGAATATACTCTATTGTTAATAGAACTACATTAACCATGGCCGTAAATAGTGGACATGAGTGGGAGGTGTCATTATTTATGAGCAAAATCACCTGCCAATCATTCGAAAGAGATACTTGCTCGCTATTGGCCAGAAGCGGAACGCATTAAATCGAGGCTCTGTAGCAGTAATTCCAATATGGCGTCTTTTCGAGGAAGAAGTGGCCATTCGGTGGGCTTTTTTCGAGTCTTAAATTATCTTTCTACGGCAAATTTCTGCGAGGACAAGAAGAGAAAAAGAAAAAAACTTGGAAGCCGGCTGTACAGTGTCGAGAAAATTATCACAAGGCGTGAGAGGAAAAAATTAAGTCCCGGGGTTTCGCCACGCATTGGGACAAGCCTGTGACTATAGCGATTGTAAGCTGATAGTTTCTAATATTGCATGTACTTGTACTTGTTCTTGATACGGACTACGATTATGATTGTAAATTAATTTTGCATGTTTTGTCCAATAAACGTTGTTATTTAGGAAGTAATAATTTTAGAGTTGTTATTGCCTGCGAATATAATAATATTAATATGCTCATATTTGCAGTTTTGCATGTCTTAATTAACTTGAAGGATAAAGAGTTCCTTATCAAGTGGTCGAATTTTGGACCATTCGAAGCTACGTGGGAAGCTACGGTATTTGATTTTTGAAGAACAATTTGTCGTGCAGTATCCTTGTTCTTTTCAACACATAGTCATATGACAGAAATTTGAGTATCCATTTAGTTAATACATCATGCTTCAGCTGGAGTGATTGATCCCACTTTATACCTGTATTGAATCAGAAACACACCGTGTACTCACAGTTCAGTGCATTCCATGCAGCATTCAGTGAATAAAAAGTTCACAGCTCAGCTTTTAATCCACTGATAATTATTCGCCATATGATATGTGTATACTTTTAAGTAAAATTCGGGTAATCTCTATCATTAATGTTGATTCTAAGTCATGTGAATAGTAACATATTTGTTTATTATTTGAGTGTTGCATCTATTACCTTGGGTGCCAGAGATCTTTCTCTCTAAAATTACTGACATAAAACGACCTATGGTGCTAATTAACTGATTGTGCCTACAGCATTCTGTCTCAGTAAACTTAGTGAGAAGGACCTCTGGTCCCCATCATATGCATCTATGAGTTGTAAATTAAGGTTTATATTTCCAATATGCTAATTGTGTGTTATACAAGGTTTCATGCTGGCAGAGATCAATGCACTTTTTACACATCCATGTTATAATATAACAGTGCATTGATATAAAGTGCATTGATCTCTGCCAGCATGAAACCTTGTATAACACACAATTAGCATATTAGTTTCATTCACAAGGAGAAATAAATTGACATCACATTATTATCATATTTGAAGTAAAAATTGTGAATAACTCATTGGTACAACATCAAAATATATTTTACTCCACCTATTCACTTGATGTTGACTTTACATTAATGTGAAAACAAGTTAGGCTTATAAGCCCTTTAACTACATTTCAAGTCCTCATTAATTATTCACGAGGTATTCAGCCAATCCAATGGTCTGATTTTAATCCCTTGAGGACACTGGATACCTGGTCTAGTCCTCCTAGCAGTAACTGGAAAAGTTTCTAGTTACTGGAACAAGTTGTTCCAGTAACTGGAAATTTTTCCAGTTACTACGAATAAATTATTGAAAAACATCATGGCATGCATAATTACTCTTTTATTGATCAGATTAAACAATTTCCTTTCAAATTCCATTCATTATCATTATGAGGTGGATACACCTCTTTTACTAAGTTAGATTATCATCCAAGTGCATTATTTTCTCGATATTTTTTAGTTTTCCTTGCAAAATACTAAACTACCAGCAACTTTTATTTGTCTTTGATTCCTCCCGAATAATTAATGAGGAGTTGAAGTCGTTCAAAGTCCTCCAATTTCGGACTGGACGGGGATTTCAAGTCCTTGCAATTAGTTCCAGTCCTCGGCTGCGCCTCGGACTGGAACAAATTGCGCGGACTTGAAATCCCCGTCCAGTCCTCATTGTCGGACTTTAAACATTACGTAGTCTGGCACTTGTAAGGCAGTAACACAGAAACAAGCATGTGTTATATCCAGGTATAAGTAATTAATACCTTGTCTGCTGAACTGCTTCACATTTTAAAATTGGGTGAGAGAATCCTGGATATTGTATATTGTTTTGGTATTCGCTCTCACTTGTTAGGGATGAGGTGGGGATAATAAATAAAATAAAATAAATGTTATTTGTTATAGCAGGCTGAGTATTACAGCTTACAGCTGGTGGGGGCCTGCTTTTACTCCTCGCGCACTCTCCACTAATTGAATGGGGGGGGGGGGGGTGTGCACTGTTCTCATAGTCAAATGTTGACTAAGTGTGTGTATTCACACCCAGACATAAAACAAGTGTATGGGAAATAATATAACAAAATAAGTAAATAAATGAAAATAGAAATAACATAAATATGAGTTAAAATGGTACAGTAATAAAAACAAATAAAATAATGATTATATACCGAATATCATCGGACAGAAAAATAAGACCAGGAAGATATTGAAATGTATAAGATAAAAATATATAAGGTAAAAATAAGAGTACCAAAAAATGTAAAAAATTGTATATATATCAAGCCATTATTTCACAAAATTCGCAGATAAAAAAATAAGCTTACCTTAAGAGTTTGTTGTTGTCCTGTTGTTTCTCTGGGGTCTAGAAATGGTGGTTATGGGGCATTTCTCTCACTTTGAGTTTGTCTCTCTAGAAAAAAAAACAGGACAACGACAAACTCTAAAGGTAAGTTTATTTTCTTTATCTGAGAATTTTGTGAAATAATGGCTTGATATATAATACAAGTGGTCACACAGTGGAAATACAGAGCTTGGGCTGCCTGTGGTGAGAGACTGAGAATTTCGGGTAGAAATCTCTTTCGCTAAACTCGCTAAATAGAAAACTTTTCCAGTAAAAAAAACACCATACAACACTCAAATAACTACGAATCTTTATATCTTGAGTATATTTAGAGCACAGTATCGCTAAATTTTCATTCCAGGAGTGAAAATCTAACTCCATATCAAAGTCTTTCAATTCGTAGCCACAGGAAACCCACAACCAATTTGCCGTGTGTTGGCACCATATATCTCATTTCCGTAACCGAACTTAACAGCAATTTGAACAAAATTACATCCAAATACCGTGGTGGATATTTACTGCAGAGGTTTTCTGTAACTTATGCCTGAAAGAGCACCTATTCGTGAGTAGAAAACCGAGAGAACATTTTGCATGTGTCTACGACTTCGTGGGCAAAACGGTATTTATTGAGCTTCAATTGTGGTATTTTCGCTACTTGTCCATACTACGACTGTATAATTTTTCACATACATTTACACTGAAATACCGTGGCGAATACAACTCGATAAATTCTAATGTTTATCTTGTCTGTTGGGTATGATGGTCTTCCAACAGATTCCGAGAGAACATCCTGTTATTTGGGGACGAGTTCAGAGGTATTCTGACTTTTATATTTATTTCCCCTATGATGTCTATATCGGCGGCGGCCATATTGCATGCATATTTAGCCAAAGCGGTGTGCCTACTGCGCGTGCGTGACCACCATTTACGGCCATGCATTGCTACGTTTAACTGCACTTACTGCATTCGCTTTCACCATACAAGTCCAGTCTGAGACATATCCCGCTATTCGAAGTCCTTGGATTCAGCTTTACGTGTCGAGCTCTGAAAGGATGGCTTAGCCAGTTTACCACAACGAGGAGCTTGTCTGCGTTACCAGTAAAACTCTGCCATGGGAGAATATATGTAACAACAACAACAACAACAAATATTTATTCTACTCGCGAATCACGCATGGCATAAGTTACCTAAAAATCGATCACTGCGAAGCGAGCCAAAAAATGTATAAACCAGTGCATCAATTCGATGTAAAATTTTACGAAATTTTCGAATGTTAATATTAAAATGAAATAACGTTATATATCGACGTTATCGTGACGTCATAATTAACAACTTATTTTAAGGTCAAATTCTGCGCTACCTATACGTTTGAAATAATGCAGGTTATTACAACAACATAAATATGTGTTTTTTGTTGCCGCAATTTTAAAGTATCTACGATAAATATATATGCTGAATTATTAAGAACTGAAGTTTCCTGTGACGTCACATTTTTTTACGGCATGGGTCTGACATCAGTCATGTTTTCTACATTGAAGAAACATAAAAGGACCATATTGCGGTTATTCAGTGTACAATAAGCACATTTCCTCTTTAAAACCAGAAAAATACGCAAATATTAATATTTAAAAAAATATGACGTCATGATGACGTATCCTCTTTTTCACTATGAATTTTAAAGTATTTCCTCTCAAAAATTGGAAATTCTAAAAACATACGATTGTGTGTTCTGATTTACTCTTTTAATTGCTAGATTGTCGTGAACAAATATGTTATACTCTAAAAGATGTATGAAGAAATTGTTTTGTAAATGGTTTTATATTGTATATTTCCAGCCAAATGTTGGCGGAAAAATTACCCAAATTCACAATTTAATAACTTTTCTCCCTCTTAACCAATCGAACTCGTGTTTTCAATTACTTTGTTGTCAACATTATGGGAAATCGAAAATACAAAAAATTACTTATGTTAAAGGTAATTGAAAACATCGAGAAACCTATTATAAATGGATACATGATGTAACTGTGACGTCATCAAGATGTCTACGTTAGTCCAAATCATTCTTCGATCGATTTCAGGGTCATTTGTGCCAACCGTGAATATAAGAATGAAACAAAATACATTTCAATATGGGAGCTATTATTAAAGGAAAACTGTACTGCTACTAATCGAGCTAAGTAGCAGGCTTTACAACAGTATAACAATAGTTTAGACGGCGAGATATATAATTTCATATATATAAAAGCAGGAACACATTTCAAAACAAAACCCTATGAACTACTAACATAGAGCAAAGATACTGTATTACTAAGAAATCTCACAGATTCTAGCGATAGGCATAAATAAAGTACATCATCAAAATAAATACAAGAGGAAAAAGAAGAGAAAAGAGGAAACTTAATACAAGTTGAGGTATGAATCAGATAAGATTTTGAAAGAACTACGACTTTTTGATATACTATCTTCTCTAATTGATTCCAAATCCTGGCGCCTGCAAAGCGAATATTAAATTTGCCGTTATTAGTTTTTATTTTCGGAAGATAATAAGACTTCCTACAGCTAATCTAGTATTATCTTGATGTACTTGACTTACGTAAAAAAACGATTTGAGTCTATTAGAGTAAACGTCATACATAAACAAAGCATTGTTAACTAGAATTAAATCAAGCAAATTAAGCAACCGTAATGATTGAACAATTGGAGTTGAATGTTCATTAAATCCTGAAAAGTCATTATCCTAACTGCTCGAGCACAACTAGGGCGTTTAAAGACATGTGGTACGTATTTCCCCAAGTAGTAACTGCATAGGTCAAGAAAGGATAAATCAGGGTGGAATAAAGCTGGATTTAAGGGACTGTGTCACGGTGAGCGACCTTTAAATTAGATGTCCGGGCCGGACACATTCATTATCAGCGATTCTCATATGAACTGACGAACCTCGCCCACATGTGATATGGTAAAAATCAAAGCAAATATTCAAACATGAAACTGAAGTCAGTCGTCATCGATAATTTCTCGATCAACACGTCACCTGTTTTGCGAACCGCTTGAACAATTTGCACCTGGCTATCACTGAAAAATATTAGCAGCCAGCAAATCTCTATATACTATTTGAAAACACGAAAGCCGGTGTTCCAGGCTCGTAAAGACGTAGACTAATTTTGGGAATGTCCGATGTAGAACTTGATAATAGGTGGTCGAGGTCATCGATCAGCTGGTGGTAAGGTTGTAAATATTACGTTTCATTGTTTATCGACTCCAGGAACCGACAGAAGGTTTTTAATCTCACTAGCTTTTTTATTCATGGCACTTTCCTGTTTATTTACGAACCTCTCGATTCCTTGCTGGCTGTTCGGAGCCTCCACCGGTCTTTGCCGTTGGCCATATTCTTTTCGTTCACTATAACGTTGCTTTCTATTTAAGTAGGGCATAGTTCACTTTCGGAATATTCTTCCTTGCTCATTTTGCACTTTCTCTCCGTTTTGTCTCTAAAATTTTAGGGCTATCAAAGTTTGGTGGGCATTAACATATATCATAATGCCCATGGGCATTACGGGTAAATCTTGATCGCTGAACAGCCAATCAGAACACGCACTTTTACCGGAAGTAGCTCTTACCATATAATAATAAGGGTTATATACTTTCTGCTCGGGGGTATGGGATTTATTCACAGAGGATTCGGGCACAATGGCGAAGTTTTCTCGTTGCACGCAATAACAATATCTCTTTTCGTATTGAATGATGAGGAAGCATTATTTGCTTGGTTTATTGTTGCATGAAATTACCGTTCATATTGCTTAACAATTTTTATCGGTTCTTTCAACCTTAGTTTAGTGGATAGGACAGACGACGGGTAAGGACACATGCCGTTATTTTGACCTTCTCATTAAATATTTACTTCTCCGTACCATAGTTAATAGAGCGGAATTGTTAGGAAACCCTGCAAACTTCAAAGGGGCTAACAAGGTCGATGCGGTTTAGGTTGGAAGGGGGTAAGACAAAAAAAGTGTGCACGGTCATAATTCATTAGCGTCCCCTGGACGTCTGAACCCACACGTTTCTATTGGCTGATTGATTAACACATTCCAATATATTGTGTTTTGTTCACGGCCATGGTTGAAAAAGCGAACAAAGACATAACAAAGAAGGTCGCTGGGTTTCATAACCATTCCCCTCCAGTCCGTACATAAATAATAGGTAGAACTAGGAAAGTGTGACGGGAATATGTCGAGGGCTAGGAGAATAAGTTGAGCGGAATATGTAACGAGATTCCCTCTGCCTCTGGAACTGGGCACGGGTGTCGAGATATATTTCCCCAAAATGACACAAAGACAGCCGAGCCATGTGAAAAAATATTATGATCATCTGAACCTTTATTTACAAGAAAATAGCAATAATAAGAAAGCATGACATTAGTAACACTTGCTCTGGTACATTTCATGTTTCATGAACAAGGACAATTTCTGACAAGGATTGCGTCCTTACAAGAAACCCATATAAACGCAGTCTTTCTTAAATATTAATCGCCATCAAAAAGTATCATTACTCTTTAAATGTCTATCCCGGGAAATATATTTTTTAAAGAACATACACGTAATGATACTCATCATCTGAACCTTTATTTACAAGAAAATAATAAGAAAGCATGCACTTTAGTAACACTTACTCTGGTACATTTCATGTTTCTGTGTATTACTTTGTTTGATTTCTTACTCACTGAGAGTGTTCAAGTAAATTCAACAACCATAATAGGTTTCAAAGATAATTAATATATATGCTCAGAGGCCTTACAAGTCAATTAAATAAATAATGGCTTCGTTTAATTCTGGTTTGCGCCCCAATACAGTTGTGAATCCAGGAGAAGGTTTAGGGGTTGCAATACCCCCCCCCCCCCCTCCCCCCTTGCAACCCCACCAACACCATCACCACTGGTTAGCTCAGTTGGCAGAGCACGGTCTAGAGTGCGGGAGGTCGGGGGTTCGAATCCCGGCCGCGTCCTTGAGCAGGGACGTTTATAAGCCGTTGGCCTTGTCTCCTTCTACTTCTAATCAGTATTTGAAGGGGACGTGAAAGAACCTGTTGTACTACTCGAAAAAGAGCAGGGGATTGTCACCCGGTACAGCAGCCTGGCCATTGCACTAACCACACTCAACATTGTAAACTGCGTGGCAGCCATTACCGCCGTGAAGCAGTCCGAAATAATTCACTGACGGGATATGTCAGTCATATGTAAAGCGCCATGAAACTGTGGTTGATATGGCGCTATATAAATATGGCCATTATTATTATTATTATTGTTTGGTGATCTGATCTTGTAATATATGCACACGTGGTTCACATCATACCTCTCTCAAAGATCGCAATTTCTGTGCTTCAGGATGGAGCAAGATCAACTAGTCGTCTCTTAACTTGTGGTATTCCCCAGTATCTGTTTGGGCCCTCTACTATACCTTCTATATACTGCCCCTTGGGGATATTATGCGTTGTCATGGCAAATATACGTAATATCATTTAAGCGGTCTTTGCTTGGAGACATGCAGAAGTCGCAAGCAAGAATCGAACTCTGTATCCGTGATGGATGATATCTAATAACCTCATGCTAAACAACTATAAAACTGAACTATTGGTCCTTCACGCTAAGCATCGACCACAGCCTCTGTTGGAGTCTCTTGCTGTTGGCGATGTCCCACCATGCTTACTTGCTCTGCTCGGAACATTGGTGTCGTTTTTGACGATAACATGAACTTTGATAAGCACATTAACGAATTTCGTAAATCTGTATTCTAACATATTAGAAACATCTTTCAGGTTAGGAAGTTCCCGTTAGTGTAGAATCAAACAAAACGTTAGTTAATGCATTTGTTGTTTCGAAAATTGATGGATATAACGCGCTTCTCTATGGACTCCCGTCCTATTTATTACAAAGGCTACAATATGTACTTAATACGGCTGCGAGACTCATAACGCTATTGCGCAAGGCTGAGCGTATACCTCCTTTGCTCACAGAGCTACTTTGGCTCCCGATGGAGCAGCGCATTAGTTTCAAAATCTTGCTCTATTGTTTTAAAATTATGAATAATACTGCACCATCGTATCTAAGCGAGTTACTTGTCCAATACGCTCCGGTGCGTAGTCTTAGGTCATCTAATCAACTTCTTTTTCACCAGCCTTCATATAATCTTAAATCTTGTGGTAATAGAGCTTTTTCTGTATCTGGACCAAAATTGTGGAATGAACTTCCCCTTGATATTAAGATCAGTCCGTCTGTCAGTATCTTTAAGTCCAGGCTCAAGACCCATCTTTTTAGGAATTCTTTTTTTCTAATGTGGCGGCTGTTTTAGCTGAATAGTACTGAATAGTGCCAACATCCTTTCCTTTTGTTGTTTAATTGGTGCTGTTTTGTGCTGTTTGGTTGGTGTTGTCGCATGCTTTTATTGTTTGCACTCTACTTCTACTTCAATTTTTACTTCAATTTTTAGTCATAGTTTACATAGTACATTATGAATATTCACATTTATTTATATTCATATACATGTTTTTCGTTTCATTATATTTGAATTGTAGCTAGTTTTAGTATAATTTCATCAGTAAATATAGAGATTACCGTGCTCTGATTGGTCGAGAATTACGTCATATGTCGCTATATTCAGCTGCAGAGCGCCTGGAGGTGAATATAATAACATACAAGGCATTTACCAAAATGGCCACTCGCATATTTACCGATGTTTCTCACGAAGAAATAAATAATATGAAAGAAAAAGTTTTTCCAAAACCTACCAAAGTAGCAACTAAATAAGTACATGTATGGCTAAACTTGAAGCTTTTTTAATAATCCATAAACCTTCACAAACAAAGTTTACTTACGAGTTTTGGGTTGAGTTTATTCGGTCCTCATGCATATGTCTTCATTAATCACAAACTTTCACAAAGAATAACGTCTACGTAGAGCAACAAATAACGGAACGAGACCTTTTCCTACAAATTTGGGAACGGTTCGACTCAAAAAGAGGGTACTTACTTGAGTTATTTTCCTCGTGGTTCTTGATAGAAAAACAAGTTCTAGTTTCATTCATGCTGGGAGCCGGTTGCTGTTATGCTCTTCTCTCGCTGCTCTCCATGTGTTTTCGAGCTTTATCTCATACCGAAATCATTTGTCTCTTGATTTACCATTGACTTTGATTCTGTGATGGCTATAATCCACAAAACTAGTTCATAGTTTCCAGCACATGTCCTTTGAAGTGAACTCATGAAAGTGGTTCCTTTCGATAAATTTTCACTCGCCGTGGCAGATTTTCAGTTTTGCCCATTTAAACTCATTTTCGCTGCATTTTCTCTCTTTGTAACACGGTACGAGGTCTCAAAAGTCAAGAATGCTGCTTCAACTTGAATTCTAGTGTGCATTTTGGAGGTTTTTCGGTATTTCTTTCTTTTTACAAAAGTTTTGGAAAAGCTATTCTTGTCTTCCCTGCAAATCTCGTGTCGAGTGGGTTTGTGCAATGAACCGTAGCGACACGTGATTATGCAACTGTTTGTCACAAAACTATCCTGTCACGCGCGCTTGTGAAACGTATAAAAGGTGGCCGGGAAGTCAGACTATTACTGTCTAGTTTTAATTTCTCTGATATTTCTCTGATATTCACTTCGTCTCGGTAGATATTCACCAATAGCCGGTCAGTTCAGTGAATAATTGTTAATTATTGCGTATTTTTGAATTGTAACATTGTAAAGCGCATTCGAGCTTTCTCCGGAGAATTGCGCTATTTAAGAATTAAACATTATTATTATTAATATTAGAGAGTTTAAGTATCGACGATGAGTATGATTACGTGTATGTTCTTCAAAAATAATATTTCCCGGGATAGACGTTTAAAGAGTTATGATTATTTTTATGGCGATTAATATTTAACAAAGACTGCGTTTGTATGGGTTTCTTGTAAGGACGCATTCCTTGTCATAAATTGCCATTGTTCATCCTTAAATGCATCTTCCAATTTTTTTTTTCTGTGGAGGGACGTTTGGTTGGTTTGGAGCGTAGCTCGCAAGCATGTCAAGGCAGGGTTTGAGCATGAAATCGAGGCTAAAGCTATTTTATTGAATAGAGTGGCTTATGTATGCCCAAAGTTCTACAAAAATAGTGGATATCGCTAATCTCAGCATTCTAAGTCGTTTGAACATATTTTGTTGTAAAATGACTATCACGTGACCAGCCACATGATCACAAAATCTGGAAATTTCATCTCAAAATGGGCTGGTCACACTGTATTTTTAAAGTAACGGTTTCGTGTTTATCTGGTTACACTTCTGGTTGTTTCTAAAGATCTGTTTGGAATGGTTGACCCTGATAGATTGTTAAGGCGAAAATAGAGAAAACATGTCACGTAACCTGTCCTTGGAACCAGTTTTCTCCAATTTTCTCATCTACAATGGCAAAATGTCAACCATTCCAGAAAGAGCTTTAGAGACAACGAGAAGTGTAATCAGATAATCCAGAAATCGTTACTTGAAAAATGCACTTGACCGGCCCATTTTGAGTTCTTTATTTTACCAGCATTAAGGTCACGTGTTCACTAAAACACCAGAATACCTAACTTAAAATGTTGAGATATATGATTGCTGTCTAATTACCAATTTATATGGTATTTCTTTGAAAAATGACGAAGTTAGAGAATTTAGAGTGTTTAACAGCTGAATAAACCATGCCTTATAACATGCTTGAGATAGGTAATCGGAAGGTGAAGCCTTCGATAATTTAGTAATCATTGGCTGCTCTTTGAAGTGAATGAGTGAATGTTATTAACCTATGCTGAATGTCGTTCTCAAAACAATTGGTAAATACCCAATAGTTGGCCTGCTTAGCGGACTAAGGGGAAGGAAGAGGAAGTGAAAGGGAAAGCGAAATAGAGTGAGGGGAAAGGGACTGGTAACTTTTCCCTTCGCCATTTTACCACTTCTCATTCCCATTCCAATCCACCTTGCGTCGCCAGTCAGGCTAACCACTGCCAAGCATGTTAGATCCTTTAAACGTTAAAACGCTTTCTTTGCATGTTGAAATATAAATAAATTGATATCAGCACTTATAACTAACCTTTGCTGTAAGGGTTGCAGCTGTGTAATCGTACCACGTCACATTATCCACACTGTATCTAACAACGTAAGTCATGACCCAGTTATCAGCAGTAGGGTCCCCTTGTGTAGCAATTCCTGTTACTGTCTTCACCTGTCCAATGTCAACCTGTATGTACTCAGTGTTAGATGTTGTGGAGCTGCACCATGACGAGCTGCCATACAGACGACCGTGAGAGGCTGGTGAGCTAGCAGAAGATGCAGACATAGCTGAATCTGGAATCGTTCCATTCATCACTCCAAGTGAGGACCTACAATCTGAATTGTAGATCGCATAAGTTATATGCCTATTAGTAAACGTGCACTAGCATTAAAGGCGCTGCGTCACGGTACTGCGCATATTACAGTGTCCAAACATTGAATTGACAGCCGTATTGTGTAACATCCAATAAGAATCAATCAACATAAATTGCCGGAAACGCCACACAGTTTGGGTGATAGCCGTGATTCACAGATTGTAGTTTTGCACAGTTTCTGGCGAGATTTACAAGGATTTTGTTTTTCCTACATCAAAGACAAACAGCACTGAATAAAGAATGGTATATATATTTCATTACTTGCTTGTATTTTTTCCTGTGTTTCGAGTCATAAACAGTCCGAATTTGCCAAAGTGAATCGCAAGCTGCTTGCGTATTTATATATATTAAAAAACTCAAAATAACTTTTATCGATGTTTTGGTTTGCATTTATTTTCCATCATAGGATAGCTGTGAGATTGTAAAGGCCGGTGTTTGTTCACGAAAAGTTGGGCCTAAATGAAAAGGATGTCCATGTAAACCGGCTGCACGGGTTTGCTCGCTGCAGTTCAATAGCGAGAAGATATGTAATTCACGGTCAACGGTCAGCGCAGATGGCGGCCATGTTTTTCGAACGTCCGTCTGTTCCGTTATTTAAGAGACTAAAACTGCTATTATAACTGCAGGCGCGGATCCAGACAAAAAGCTGACCGATTTCCGATGACATTTTTAGATCTCCCCCTTTATATATCGAGTCAATCGTTTGGACAGGATATTGCCAAGTTCAATTTTCCTTGGATGGAGCCTTGCAAATTGCTTAAAATCTGACCGATTTCCGCATCACAGCGTTTGTACAAATTGGGCTATTGTTTTTATTGTTTTCCCCGCTAATTGCTGGATTGCACCGTGGCAGAACAAAATATGCCTCATTAGCTACTTTCGTTATACCAAACAACATGGCTTCTAAGCTTTTGTGATTTTATTCCCTTAGGAAAATTTCAACTCAACAATAGGGGGAAACCATTCTGAGAATAACCTAACTTGTGAAAACGCTGTGACATTATGACATTATGACTAATTATGGGATCCTGCTCTTAACTAATCGAAATAGGGTTTTCGATTACTTTCTTCCCAACAAGAAGATAATTCAAAAACATAATGTTTTAGTATTTACAGGTATTTGAAAATATGGAGAAACCTATTATAAATGGATAAATGACGTCATGGTGATGTCATTAACATATTCTCGTTAACACTAAACGTGACATTTTATTTTGTTTGCCCGTCTAAACCTCTCCAAAAAAAACTCAGTATTGTACTGTTGAAGGTTTTGAAGACAAATAAATCACCGTGTATAATTCCGTCGTCCAGCCACATGTATTTAGGTTACCGATGTGACGTGTGCGGCACTATAGGAGTTATGGCAAGTAATAAATTACAGAAATTTCAAAACAGAGCTGCGATTCTTCGTGCTGATTATAAAATCCGCTCACAATCTCTACTAGCTCGACTTATTCGGTTGGGAAAGACTCATAGAAAGGAGAGCCAAACAAAACGAAATTATGATGTGTAAAGTCAGAAATGCCTGTGCACAAGTCTGAGGTTATCTGAAAGCTCTATTCGACAATGTATTGGAAAAAAAATTTAAACTTTATTTAATCACGGAAAATCTCTTCATACATAATGCTCTTCCAGAGAGCCGTGAGCCTATATTAAAACTAATTACAAAATATTATAATATGAATTAAATACAATATATCTTATAAATTATCAATAAAATCTCTAAAATTTGTGATTGAGCATTGGTTATTTGAAAGGTTGTTCCACAGGTAAGCCACTCTATAGGAAAAACTTTTCTTTAGGGCTTCAGTGTTTGGTCTAGGGAGAAAAAGACTATGATCAGAGCGACGCAGGTTATATGCATGTACATCACTCGGTTTGTTTTAAAGATCAAAGAGATAGGCCGGAGTATGGCCATTTAACGTTTTGAACATGAGACCAGTCAGCTGGTTGTGACGTCTTTCATTGAGGTTTTTCCAACCTAGCTCTGTAAGAATATCCTTAGATCTAACTTCATAGTCATAACCGGTGACAATTCTGGCAGCTCTATTTTGAAGCCGCTGTACTTTATCTGATAATCCCTTCCCCCTTGATCCGCAGACAGAGCTACAGTAATCCAAATGGGGAAGAACTAACGAATTGTAGATATAAATCATAGTGTCGATGGGCACAAATTGTTTTATTCTTCTCATTACACCGAGTCCTTTGGCAACCTTTTTAGAGATATGGTGTACATGTGATTCCCACGTGAGGAATTCATCGACATGTACCCCAAGGTATTTATAGGACTTGACTCTTTCGATATTACAGGCATTTATGCAGATATCAGGATTTTCTGGAAGCAAACCAAGTTTGTGACGTGTACCTAGAAACATAAACTTTGTTTTGCTGGTGTTGAAACTAAGTTTGTTGGCATTAAGCCATTCGTACACATTTTCAAGATCAGTTGTCATAGTTTGCATTAATTGTTCTGGGTTATCTGAGGCATATGTCAAGGTAGTGTCATCTGCATACATGCGGACATTAGTTAAAAGATTAGAGTTAGGCAAATCGTTTATATATATTAAAAACATCAAAGGACCTAAAATGGACCCATGAGGAATGCCGCATGTAATCAGGCTGAAATCAGAAAGAATACCATTTACAAGAGTTTTCTGTTGACGTTGTGATAGGTAAGTAGTTAAAGTAGTCACCTTAGGTCCAATCCCTGGCTCCTGATTGGCCTAGACGGGGGGCGTGGCCTAAAACGACGCCATTACGCACGTGGCGTCCCAAAATGACGTCACAGCACGTGGCGCCGTCTGTTTGGCGGCCAAAGCCAGGCTTGGGATTGGTCGTCCGTGTAGGCTTAGAATGACGTCACAGGCGCCGCCAAACCCTGTCCCCCAAACGAGGCTGGACCGGAAGTGGAGCCGCCGCCAGGGGTAAAGAGGTGTTTGGCGGCCCAAGCCAGGCCTGGGAGTGGTCGGGCCGTGTCGGGCGTTCGGGAGGGGTTCGGCGGGCGTCGATTTTTTAAAAAGACGTCGAAAGACGAGGTGCTTTATTCATTCGCCTACGGTGTCAAGGTGAAGACATGGGGTTACTGATCGAGTTTTATTTTACCCACGAGGGGGCGGTGACTGAAACGGCACACATGGGGTATTCCAATTTCCATAGAAAAGTGATGCGGTGCATGAACCTGGAAGATGCCAAGCGTTACGTGATCAGCGATTACGAGGGGACGTATTACGGGGAGTACGTACGCATCGTCTACAAGCTGTGTGCGGCCTTGGGGTATACCGTCCCCCATACAAACCTCATCCCTTACAAGATGGTGTTTATGTGAAAAAGAAATGTGTATAAATATAAGCCGTACCGGGGCGTGGGGAAGACAGTGAAGCAATGACAATGGAAGAACAAGCACTGAGATGGGCATCGGATATCCACTTTGACGATTGCCTGAAAAGTGACGAGTACTTCATGGATATGGATAAGTTGACCGTAAAGCTGGAGAAGGAAAGAAGTCCAACCACAGAAAAGTACTATGATAGGCTATGTGAAATGGATTTCAAGGCTATGCAGGAAGGTTTGAACCACAAGCAATACCTGCAAAAGTACGAGAAACAAGCCTACGCTGAAATATATCCCACTAGGGACCCACCCCCCTAGGGACAGGATCAGTCCCACGCGGAACCAAGAAGACCTAGATTTTGGGGACAAACCGGACCCCCCGGGATTTTTTTACCCTGGGGTCGGAAGCACCCCCTATGTAATTCTAGGGGTCCTTTCCACCAAAAGAAAAAGAATTAAAAACTATATACCTATTTACAAGGCCAACCGTAGAGAATGAGAAAGAATAGCCGAAGCTAGAAAAACAATAAAACTTTCAAGAGGAACAACGTGGGGTGTCTGTTGTCTCTTTTCTAGGGGAAAAAGTATAAGGGAGGTGTCGCGCGCTAGACTCGGGGAGAGTACAGAATGCCTTGCGGTGGAGGAGGAGGTCCGTCCCTCAAGTGCCATGGTATTTTGAAACGTGTCCGTTGTCTCTTGGCGTGTTGCGGAGGAAAAGTGATTATCCAGGGCTCTCATTTTGAGGATTATGGGGCGCAAGAAGGCGAAGAAAAAGAATCCTTCCGCGCTGCTCGAGGCGTTGTATTACGACCCCAGCAGCCCTGCTGCCTTTGGGGGTGCTGCCCGTCTGGTGAAAGCGGCTAGCGAAGTGGGGGTAACCCGCACCACCACTTTAGCATGGCTGAAAAAACAATTGACCTTTACGTTGCACCGCCCTTTTCGAAAAAAATTTCTGCGAGGGCGCGTGCGCGTGCTAGCCCTCGACGAGCAGTGGCAGGCAGATCTGGTGGACATGCAAGCCACGAGCGCCTTCAACAAGGGATACAAACACATTTTGACCATCATCGATGTGTTGTCCAAGTACGCGTGGGCGGTCCCCCTGAAGAACAAGACGGGGGAGGAATTGGTGCGTGCCTTTACCCAAGTGTTCCGCGAACGGAAACCGTTGCGGTTGCAGACCGATGCCGGGACAGAATTTACCAACCGCAAGTTCCAGGCCTTTTTAAAAAAGAATGACGTGGCCTTTTTCGTCACGTACAACGAGACCAAAGCCCAGATTGCTGAGCGGTTCAACCGGACGCTCAAGGGCCGCATGTACAAATATTTCACGGCCACCGGGAAGAAAGAGTATTTGAAAGTCCTCCCCCAATTGGTGCTCGGGTACAACCGAGCCGTCCACAGCAGCATTCGACGCGCCCCCATCACCGTCACGCCCTTCAACGACCACGAGGTGAGGGCCATCTTGTACCGGGAAAAGCAGCCGACGCCGAGGAAACCGAAGAAACCGCTGTACCGTTCCGGCGACACGGTACGGATTAGCAAGACCAAAGGTCATTTTGAAAAAAGCTATCTGGCCAACTGGTCGGAGGAAGTGTTCACGGTGATAAAACGGTTGGACTACCGCACCCCTCCCGTCTACCGGTTGGAGGACCTGAGCGGGGAGGCGTTGAGGGGAACGTTTTATGAAAGCGAGATGACGCCGGTGGCCGTGAAAAAAGAAAGTCTCTTTATCATCGAAAAGGTGTTGCAGCACCGCCCCGGCAAGAAGAAGAACCAGGAAGAAGTCTTGGTGAAATGGGAAGGGTACCCCGCTAAATTTAACAGCTGGGTCCCGGTCACTCAGCTCCAGACCCAAACGTACGGGTGAAAAAAAGAAATAAAAGAGTTTGTTGTACCGCTTGCCTGATTCATTTGTGTTTGAGTGGGGAGAAAGAGAGAGAGAGAGGATGCAGGAGGGTGAGGAATTTTACATTACCGTCACCAACGGGACGAGTACTAACGTCTATACCAATGTCCCGTCCCGGTTCCGTATCCATCTCCCGCAAATGTATGAGCTGTCTCCGGCCTGGGAAATGGCGGTCACGCAATTGATCTTCACCAGGCCCCAGAAGAAGAAGAAGACGCTTTACATGTACTGTGATTTAGTGGAACCCAGTATTGTGGGGGATACGAAAGCCCCCTTGTTGAGAGTCCTTTTTTCAGGGACCAGCGACGAAAACGGCACGGTCCAAGAACGCAACTTTTCTCCCCTGTTCTACAGGCAACTGGCCAAGACGGTGTTTGAGGATTTCGAAATCCTTATAACCGACGAGCACGGGAAACTTGTTTCATTTCCACAAACCTCTAAGGTGGAAACGACCCTCCATTTCCGGAAAGCATGGACCCCGACCGCATCTGGATGACCTTGCCTAGCGTGGCCAGCCGGGCTACCTTTCCCAATAACATGGGCTCCCATTTTCGTATCCGTCTGCCGGAGATGATGGTCTTGGACCGACGGTGGGAGATGGCCCTCTGCCACCTGCAATTTCCACGCGCCTGGGATGAATTGTTCCCCCAAGAACAAGACCGCCAATTTATACTGATCCAAGGAAAAATTAAACAAGCAGAAGAGACCTCGACCACACTCACCTTTGATTCCCAGCATTTCAAAACGGTCACAGAACTGGTTCATGCTATGCGCTGGGCTTTGGTGCAAGGAGGGTTCCAAGCGATCCTCAAAACATTTGCTGTCCGGGCGAAATCTCCCGATAAAACATTGGTCAAGACCATCCTGGAATTGAAACAAACCGCGACGGACGGGTACATTCTAGTCCTCCCCCCTCACCTGGCCTACATGATCGGTTTGCAGAACGATCCCAAAAAACCAACTTCGCATCCCGGAGACAGGATGAAACAACCAGGCCCCTCCACCCCCCCCGTTGATGTCCAGTTTCTCCGGGGTCTGTAATGGTGTGGTGATCCCGGACAAAGCTATCGTGATCCCCGCATCGAGTTCGGAGAAAGACCGGACCGTGTACGGCATTGGGAACATGCCTCAATTTCAAAACCATCACAATATCGAACTCACCTTTGTGGTACCGCCCGGGAACTACGCGAACGCCAAAGCACTCCAAGCGGTCATTCCGACCTACGCCAATCATATGTCATGGGTTTGGGACCCTACCGCTCCTAAAGGAACCTTAAGGATAACCTTTCAAACCCTTAAAGCTTCACATCATCTTGTCATGAGTCCTTGGTTGGCCAAGGTGTTCGGGTTTGGCGACGGGCACACGGCCAAAAACTTTTCAGATGACAAAAACAAGACCAAGTGGCCCCTGATAGGGTACCAGCCCGAGTGTTGGTCCACCTATTACTCCGGCCTGAAAATCTCGACGACCAAACCCTACCCCCTCGACCGTGATTTTAAACACCAACCCGTGCGCAGTTTGTACGTGTACTGCGATCTGATTGAGCCGCATATCGTGGGGGATGTGAAAGCGCCCTTGCTGAGGGTCGTGTCGGCCCAGGTCCCGTACAACAAGGTGGTGGAACGAGACTTTCCGGTCATGCGCTACTTTCCGCTCGCCAAAACGGTGTTTGACACGCTGGAAATCCTTATAACCGACGAGTCCGGCCAACGCATCTCATTCACCTCAGCAGCGACCGTGGTGGCGACATTGGAATTTGTGAAGCGTGCTCTGAAAAGGAAAGGATGAATTATGGACCGTCTACGGGGACTATGGCACCGGTGCCATCTATGGGGGACGTGGTTGGCGGAGGGTCTTCGATACCTGTGTTCCATGCGCTCCCCGCCCACGCCTCCAGCCCTCAACGCACACCCACCTCCATTCCTGTCTTCCAGGGGGGCCGCGGAGAGCAAGGCGGCGGGGGACTCATCCCTATCCGTTGGAATGAACTCGGCGGTTACGGACCGGTCACCAATCAAAAGGGTGGACTCTTACCCTTGGCGCTAGCCCCCTTAGCCGTCATGGCGGGCAAAGCGCTGGCCGGGACCGTCGCGGGAGCGGTGGCTAAAAAAGGAGGACAAAAGATACTCGCTCAACTGAAATCGAAATTTGGCAAGAAGATGGTGAAGCAAATCGTAAAGGACACGAAACAAGGGGCTCGGCAAGAAAACCAGTAAAACGTTGATCCAAGGCCTAGAAAAGATAGCTGGGGTGGCATCGAAAAAGAAAAAGACGAAGAAACCGAGGGCGGCGAGGGCCAACAAGAATAAAAGAAAGACAAAACAGGCTCTCCCTCTCATTCCTTCGAAGGCTGTCAAGCGTGCACGTGTTGCGAGAGATATCTTTGACGTTGATTATTGATGGCTACGGTCGCAGGCATGGGCAAACCGCCCCTGCCCAACATGTTGGGCGGCTACAACACCCATTTGGATTTTTTCAACAAGGAATTGGCTCAAGCGGTTGAAGAACGAGGTTATTGGTCGGAGCACGCGCCCAAATCGGCCCTCTTACCCGGGTCGCCCGTGGAATTTTACCTCCCGGCCAGTCCCTATTACACCGTGCTGCCTAGAAGTTATTTCAAGGTAACGGCTGACGTCGTGAAAGCCAACGGAGAGGCTTTGACGGCCGATTTGGCCTTGGGGATCGTCAACAATTGGTTTCATTCCCTCTGGTCGCAAATCGATATGGCCTTGAACGGGGAATGGATGACCATGAGCACTAAAACTTACCCCTACAAAGCCTACCTCAGTACCCTGCTCAACTATACTCCAGACGCCAAGAAATCTTACCTGACCTCGGGACTGTACTACAAAGACGTGGCCGGGGCCATGGATGCGTTCACAATCGATGGGGACAACATAGGGTTGAATACGCGGGCGGCTTACGTGAAGGAAAGTACCGTGGTGGAAATGACGGGGATGTTTTACATTGACGCCGCCTTCACCAACAAACTGCTCCTCAACGGAGTGCCCCTAGAATTCCGACTCACCCCCGCCAGCAACGCCTTCGCCCTCATGGGAAACAGTGCAGCGGCGGAAGTGGCCGCCGCTAAAATCAGGCTGAAGAGGGTCACTTTCTTCCGCCGCGTCAGTGTCTGCAACAAGGACTTCATGAAGAGCGTCGAAATGAAACTCGTGTCCCAGCCCGTCCTCTACCCTTACAACAGTGAGGAAGAACGGATGTTCACCATTTCCCTGGGGGACACCACCTTTGAGAAAACGGATTTCCTGGGCGGTCGCATCCCCCGACGCATGCGACTTGCCTTGATGGGGAGTGCGAACAGTTTGGGATCGCTGAAAAAGAACCCGTACAATTTCCAAAGGTTTGGGATGACCCGCGCGACGGTCACGATCGACGGCACGCCCACCCCCTTCTCCCGCCTCGAATTTGCGGACGGGCAAACCCTGGACGGGTACAATACCTTGTTCCTGTCCCAAGGGCCCATGAGCGCCAACCACGGGATTGACGTTACCCGGACCGATTGGGACAAGGGCTACGCCATCCTTTCTTTTGACTTCACTCCAGACGGCAGTGGCAGCGCCTCCCACATGAACCTACAACAGTACGGGACGGTGGGCATCCGCCTTCAGTTTGCCGCAGGGGTCACCGAGACCTTATCCGTGTACGTGAACTGCGAGTTTGACGCCGCCTACGAAATCAACAGCAGCCGAGAAGTGAAAAAGTTGTAAGCCGATGACCACCTACACATCGCAATTGGCGGTCTTGGCCCGTCACGATTGGTGGCTCCGCGCCTCGTTTCGGGGCGTGTTTCCCATGGACCGACGGCCCCGCCGCGTGACCTACCCCGCCTCGTTCATTCTCAATACCGACAACGCCGACGGACCAGGCACCCATTGGTTGGCCTTTTATTTTCCGCGCCAAGGCCTGAATGAATTCTTTGACAGTTATGGCTTTCCCGCCTCTTATTACGGGTTGCAAGAGTACGTACGGCAGGGGAACGCCCAGCATAAGGAAAACAATGTGATGTTGCAAGGGAACAAGTCCAGCGTGTGCGGTAGTTATTGCCTGTACTACCTCCTGCGCCGAGCCCACGGTCGGTCTCTGGCGGAGGTCCTGCAGAACCTCCAGCAGTGGAAGACCAAGACCACCAGGGACCGGGCCCTACAAGCCTGGCAACGCCAGTACCAGCGCCGGAGTGTGGCGCGGTGGCAGCAGCAGCAGCAAGACCTTCACGATCAATGTGTTATCAGTTTGAGACAAAGTGAAAAAATAAAATAAAACAAGTTCCCCACCTCTATGTCTTGTTATTCTTGGGAAGGGTGTGAGGCACGATGGATGTCCGTTTCCAAACGCCCTGCAATATCTTGATCACGGGTCAAAGTCAATCGGGGAAAACGGTGTTCACCGAAAGACTTCTGCACCACGCGAAATCCCATTTTACCCAGCAACCCCTCACGATCGTGTACTGCTATGGCAGCGCTTGGCAACCCCGGTTCAATGCCCTGCAGAAACAATTGGGGGTGAAATTTGTGGAGGGGCTTCCCGACGACCCGTACGCCCCCTTTCGCGGCAAGCCGGGTCTCTTGATCCTGGACGATTTGATGAAAGAAGGCTCCAAGGACGAGCGGGTGGTGGACCTGTTCACCAAAGGCTCGCACCACCGCAACATTACGGTGCTGTACCTGACCCAGAACATTTTCCCCCCAGGCAAGTACGCGCGCACCATTTCCATCAACGCGCACTACCTGGTGGCTTTTCAAAACGCTCGGGATTCGTTGCAAGTCCGGAAATTGGCCGAGCAAGCCTTTCCGGGGCAAGTACCGGCGGTGATGCGGGCCTACCAGGACGCGACCCAACGCCCCTTTGGCTACCTCCTCTTCGACCTCCACCCCCGGACCCCGCCCCAAATCCGGTTGCGCACCAACATTTTCTCCGAGGAGGGAAAACAACATCACGCCTACGTGTTGGAGGAGGATCAAAAGGGGGCAGGACTTTGGGCGGCACTGAAAATGACGTGGCCAGCAGTGAAAAAGTCATTGTTAACACCCAAGGCAAGCCGTAAGGTGGACGCCCTGGGCAGCATCACCAACGCGCTGTACCGACAACGAAGAAAAACCGGTTTTTTAACCAGGGCTGCCAAAACGCTACAACAACTAGGAGGCTCCAAGAAGACGGTTAAAAGAGTGAAAAAAACAAAGGGCAGCACCCCATCCCAATCACTTCGTGGGGCCGTGTGGAAGAAACCCAACAACAAAACAACCTTCCATCCCCCTTTTTCAGGGCAACGCGGGGGTGCTTTACAGCGCTCCCGGAAGTCTCTGAACAGCCGTGTC
Source organism: Actinernus sp. WN-2022 (assembly GCA_030867875.1). Classification (NCBI taxonomy): domain Eukaryota; kingdom Metazoa; phylum Cnidaria; class Anthozoa; order Actiniaria; family Actinernidae; genus Actinernus; species Actinernus sp. WN-2022. The sequence continues at coordinate 8,928,464 of JAOWCC010000936.1, read as the reverse complement.
GAAGAGGTCCTGAACAAAGCGGATTGGGTTAACTTTATAGTCTAGGCCCCCCCAGGGAAACCGTTCAGTTGTGGTGATGGCCTCCCCCTTGCTTCAACGCAGCGCCACGTTCCTCCGTCAATTTGCCAAAGCGGATCTCGGGCAGAAAAAGAAACTCATCCGGGCCGCGAGCCAACATCAAATCAACGCCGTCAGCGAAGTGGTGCACAACGCCTTGCTCGGGACTTTTCCGATAGGCGCCCGTGCGAAGAAAATTTTTGCCCCCATCAAGGCGAAACTTCGAAAAATAGCCAACAAAGCCCTGTCGCCGGCCGTGAGGAAAAGGATTCTGCTCTCCTCCTCGACAGCGTTGCAGAAAGCCAAGCTTAAAAAGGCCGTGGGCCAGCGAGGAGGGTTCATTTTCACGACCGCTGCCCTCATTACCGCCGCCGTTCTTGCTGGCAAAGCCGTGGCCGCTGGCGCCATCAGTGGAGGGGTAGGCTACGGAGTCAAGAAAGCTCTGGAGCAAGCCGGAGGGTATTTTGACACAGCCAACCCCTCGCCAATAGACCCTTCCCCGGAAGAGTACGCCCAATACCTGAGTCAACCTTATATCTGGTCCTGAATGGTCCAACCAATCCGCAACTGGCCGGTACCCGAGGGTACAGACCCGGCCCGGTGGCAATTGTTTTTAGCCCGTCTTCGAAAAAGGCAGCGCCAAACCCTGCCGGGAAAAAAGTCAGCAGGACCGTGCGGGCAGCGAAGAAAATCCGAAGAAAGTATAAGACGCGACCGCCTAAGAAGAAATCCCAGACAGGGAAAAGGAAGCGGTCCCCACACCACCCTCCAGCAGCCCCAGTAGGAATTTCCGTGACGCGATGGACCGTGAAGCGACACAAACGAAAAAAGCGATGAAAGAGGCCGAGGGGAAGAACCCTATGCGCATGGTCTTGGTGCCGGAAGAGTCTATGCGGTGGTTGGAACAACAGCTTCGTGTGGACACGACCAAAGGGGTTAAAGTGCTCAGCCAGTACCAAAAGGCCATGGCGCAGGTCCTAGAAAACCCAGAGAAACCGGCCAGCGCCGACCAGTTTCAAGATTTACTCCAAAAATACGTCCGGCGTCGTGAAACCATTGAGCCTAGTCCCTTCATGGCCGTGGCAGCCAAAGTGTTAACCCAGAGCCAAAGGGGCGCTTTGCGAAAAGTTCCCCCCTCCAGCAAACCTTTAGCGTCGGTGCTGGTCAATCTGTTGAAGTTGAAAGGGGGACAGAAAATTTCCTGGAATGCGCAAGGGGAAGTGAAACTCTACGGGCAAACTCTACCGGGGAGTCAAATTTCCGATCTGATTAAAGAGGCGGTGCATCCTTCTTCCACCCGCACGTCGCCCGGCTACCGTGATTTCATGCAATTTCTAGCGGAAGAAAAAATTCCTAAAGATCTCATCCGACACCCCCGGGATCTCATCTCCAAGAAGAAAGAGTACACGCCCCGGCCTAAACGAACCGCCGCAACTCCAGAAGAACTCCCGCCCCAGCCCTACAAAGATCTCCCGCCGCCCCGCCGAGAGGAAACACCGTTCTCCAGGACCCCCTACAAAGCCTTTTCCCGTGGGGGTCCCCGTGGGGGTCCCCGTGGGGGTAGCCGCCGCCTCTCTTTTGGCACAGACTCCGCCCAAAAACCGTCTTTAAATTGGCGTCCTTTTTAAATCCCCCTTCATTAACGCCATGGCACGAACCCTAATGAGACCCGCGGGGATGGGACAAGCCCCCTGGCAACGCCGTGTCGCCACCGCGAACGCAGGGAAGACGATGCCCAAGAAGAGAATGCCCCGCCATACCGTGGTAGGTAAAAAACCCAGCAGGGCCGCCCGGGCGGTAACGCAAATACAGAAAAAGTATAAGGCGCAAAAGAAAAAGAAAGCCCAGACAGGGGGGACGCAAACCGTGCGCAAGATCACGAGCCGAAAATCGAAAGACGGCCGTACCGAAACAACGAACCGAACGACGACCACGTCGGGCAAGCGCCAAGGCAAGAGTATCAGCCGGTGGACCGTCAAACACCTGAAGAAAAAGACTTAAAGAAAAAAAGACTTTGACAATTCTCACTCATTACGCGTTACTCTTCAAGCGGTGAACATCATGGGTCTAGATATTACTTTCTATGGAGCTGAGGGCGGCGGCGATGTCATTGTGGGCGAGTGCCACATGTGCTATTCTACATTTGGAAACTGGATGGAAGAATACCTGAGCGAAGGCGAAAGGAAGCAGTATGTGGTGAGCGACTGCGAAGGAACCTATTATGGACACTATGTGATGTTGGTCTATCATATTTGTATTTGGGAAGGATTTCTGCGCAAGCATTCAAAACTCCAACCTTACAAGATGGAGTTCCTCTAAATAAAAGACTGAGACTTTAGTATCACAGCTCAAAGGAACTGAATTATTTATTACAATAAAACTTTGTTTCTTCTAGAGTCTCTTTGTTTTCTTTCAGTAGCCGTAAGGGTAGCTCTGGTAGCCGTGGAGAACCCTCTTGTCGTAGGTCACCTTGAAGGTCTTGGTCTCTGGGCGGGTGTGCAACGTCCGGTCTTGGGTGTTGCGGTGGATGGCGTGCGGCGTCACCACCGTCCGTGTGGGTTCCCCTTGGCCTTGCACCATGGCTACCATGGTCTCGAGGTTTACGATCGCCCGATTTCTCACATTGAGGCGTAGTCCTTTCACCTTGCAGACGGTACGGCCTTGACTCGTTTCGTACCCGTAACTCTCGGGTCCGGTACAGGCAAAACGGACAATCTGTTCCCCTTCTTTCAGCTCGTTGGTCATGTCGCCTAGAAATCGACCGACCGGGGGCGCCACTTGGCCTACTTTCTGTGTGAAGTAGATGCTGTCCGTATCGTGGTAGACGATACGGTCCTTCAAGAGATCGAGGTACGAATAGAGTTTCAGGCGTGCGTGGGCTGTGGTGTAGGCGGCAAACACGACGTTGGTGTGGGGGTTGGAGTCCACGTAATGGGGGGTGGTGGTGTAGTGGACCTGCACCATGTCTTCGTGCACGAACAGTACGTCCTGCACTTCAAATTCGTCGCTCATCATGAGCTCGAAGTAGCGGTCCAACTCGGTGACGTACTCCGACTTCTGAGGGTTCTGCTTCTGGCCGAACTTGCCCCACAACGTGTTGAGCATCCATTTCGCCAGGGCCCGCATCCCCGCGTTGAACTCGATCTTGTCCCACTCCAGTAAGATCCCCGTGGCTACCCGGTAATTCTCTATAAAAGAGGCTTTCTCGGCGTCGGTGTGACACCCGGGCGGCCACCCACTCGCTTCCTGTTTCATCTTGAGGAAAGTGTTCACGTAGCCCGTGAACAAACCCCGGGTCCCGGTGGCGGGATCGTACTGTTCCGACTCGGGATAATGCCATACCCGGTACATTTCCAGGACCCTGTAGCCTTGGCGCAGGGCCTCGTGAAGTTCGTGGCTCACCCAAGTGCCTGTCAAAGCCCGGGCCTCGTCGTCGTGGCAGCAGGGGACCTGGTTCTTGTCTTCGGCGCAGGTCCGGCAGAGGGTAAACAACAGTTTCTCCCCCACGTGCGTTGGGAGGACCGGGAAAAACAGGTGGCGTGGCGGTAAGATCTTCAGATGAATTAACCCCTCGTACGGGAGGGTAGGGTCTAGATTCTCGGTGAGGATTTCTGGATGGCCCAGCGGGAACCGTTGTGTTTTTTGCACCCAGGGGTACAGGGAGCACACATCCAGCGCCTCCATCCATTCTCTCCCCCATTCTCCCTCGCTCGCTTCCCAGTAAGTCTTGATTCCGTTGGTTCGCCCTCCAAAGAACGCTTTCTTGGGGTCGAGGGGAAGCTGGGCTTGAGGGATGGGCGCTAGGGTAACGATGGTCGGGTCCAAGGCCATGGCCGCCCGGAATTCGCACTCCCTGATCTGGATCACGTTGTACCCTTGCTGACTCAGGTACAACATTTTGTCTCGGGTCCGGTCGGCCAACGTTTTCATCGTGTAGTGCAGTAAGGGATGAATTCTGTCTTGGTGGTTACAACGATCACATCCATGCCAAAAACAACCGTTTATTTCGTACGCCGTGTGGGTAGCCGCGTGGTACCCGTCCAGTTTGTAGGGGCCCACATGCTTCTCTCCGACATTGCCCGCGTGCTGGATCTGAATTCCGTCTCGCCGCTCCACGTGGGCCAACCATTGGAGCGCCAACGCCGACTGCACGTCCTTGGGCCGGTAGCCAAGCCGTGGCAAGACCGCAATGGTGTTCGGTCTGAGAAATTTCTTGCGGAATACTAGATTGCACATGGAGGCGAGGGTCACGGTCCTGGTAAAGGGGTCTATCCCCGCCACTTTCATCATGATTGTCCGGAATGCCAAACAGGCCCGTTGCAAGATGGCCACATCCCGATGTACCACGGATTAATTTCTTCGAACGTGAACTCGTCCTCTGGGTCTCCCCCTGGGTCTCCCATCGGTTCTCCTACTGGTTCTCCCACTGGTTCTCCCACTGGTTCTCCCACTGGTTCTCCCACTGGTTCTCCCACTGGGTCTCCCCCCGGGGAGGGATGAGTCGGCGCCTGACGGGTTACGGCATAGGGATTGTCCTCTTTTTCATCTTCGAGGGTGAGGGTAACTGGGTTGCCTTCTTCATCTAGATAACTCCAAGAATCCATCGTGCTCACACTAACCCAAATCAAAATTCATCGCTCGCTTTTATGGCTTTTACTCTGCTCTCTGATTGGTGCCTTTTTCTCGGCCGGTGATTGGTTCCTTTAGAAGGAACACGGCTTGTGAGTGGTGGAATTCGATCCGTTTTTTGTTCGACTGGATCCCCTGGGGTCTAAGAAGCCTCTGAAAAACATCTCCCCTTACCCCTTGTTCTTCAAAAATTGTCTCACCCCCACCCCCGGGAGCCCTTCTTCCTTCCTTCGTTGAACCGTAATCACTTTGCATTCTCTAAACACCTTTTCTGATCTCCTTTGATCCTCTAAGCTAGAACCCCTCGACAAACGTACCCAGCTACGTAAACAAAAACTAGTCCAACCGGTTTATCCCAGTTTAGGAGGCTCTTGTGAATGAGATTTTGTAAGGCAAAGACGCGCGGCTCCTGATTGGTGGAAAACTAGTCTAACCGGTTTATCCCAGTTTAGATTTTCGTGAATGAAAGTGGCGTTATGCAAAGGCGCGCGCTCTCGATGCCTGATTCAGCGTGTACGAGGTTTTGACAATAAAGGAAGCCTTTCCCGGATCGCCGAAGACGAAAAAAATAGCGGAAAAATTAGAAACCCTGGCTGGCTAATTCCAGCAAAAATTTCAGACCCTTTCAGGACTGTTTTGGGGGTGAATTTTGAGAGTCAAAAACCAAAAATCCACTGAAAACGAATTCGAGTCAATTTCGGATTGAATGACCCCGCCAATCATAGCGCTCGCTTCGCTTAGCGAACCAATCGTAGGCCGAGCTTAAGGCTCCAATCACAGCCCATCCTTTGCCTGCATAAATACATGCCCCAAAACTAACTTCGGCACAGTTGAATCAGCCACTCAACCGGTAAGTTTACACAAAATTTTCTCTTGGAATTCAACCTGAGGCCTTGTATTTTCTCTTGGAATTCAACCTGAGTCCTTACTAATCTTTTCTTTTTTGTTTTTCCTTTTTATTTCCTCAGTCAAACAACAACAAGACAAACACCGAACAAGAACAAGGTGAGTTTTACACAAAATTCTCTCTGGAAATTCAACCTAGGGATTTACTAATCTTTTCTTCTTTTTTTTTTTTTCCTTTTTATTTCTACAGACAAAACAACAACGACGCTATGGCTGTCCAACGGCCCATACGAGAGATTGAGGTACTATCCTGCTGACTTTCTTTTTGCCTAGGAATACCGCCGCTAATCTTTCTTTTGTTTTTTCTAGAATATCCGAGGCGTACTAATCCCAAACCTGGCTCAAGTAAGTTGTTGTGGATGTTCTCCCACCTCCCTAAAACAGTGTTAACGTTCGGTCGCTGCTTCACAGAACCGTTCATTTTATTGGTAAAATTTCCCCATTCAGTAAAAGTTTTGATTAATTTTTATAGGCTTTTCTCGAGGGCCCCACCGGTGGGGGATCTCCGCTCTTGTCAGAGCGCCTCTAGCGAACTAATTTCTCTAAAACATTATTCGTTTTTTTCTTAATTTTCTTTTTAAAAAGTTTTCTTTTCCGAACAGACTTTTCTACCGGTCGCAACGGACTTGACTGCCTACCACTATCTGCACCATGCCCTTTTTTTGAGGCAGTTTGGCTTGCCCCTGGAGATCCTATCCCTCATTGGGGAATACGTATGCGGACAGCAGCGGGCTGACAAGAGGAAGATCAAACACAAAAAGTTATTTTTCCCCACACTTTTAATGGTTACTTGTTTAAGTGTTTGGGACTTTAAATCCGTCTATTGTTGGGACGCTAGTTACCAGGAGCTCCCCCATAATAAGCGATTTTGGGGGATGGACCCTGTCACGGCGGCTATGTTTATTGAGCCGTTAACGGAATTTTCCTTCCGCTGGTGCCAAAAGTGCCATTCAAACACAACCGTTTGCCAGCGCCACTGCAACGTGGGAATTATTTATAGACGCTGCCCTCACCACCCCATTTATTCTCAAGTGGATCACGAGGGGTGGGGAAGATTTCAGTGGCGTACACTTTTCTTTCACGTCGAGTGCTAAATGCCAATTATGTTTTTTCTAGTGTGTAAACTGTGGCCATTATCCAGAGCAACAGCAGCAATTACCGCCTATGCCTTGCTGCGGAGAAACTATATGTCCCTCGTGTTTTGTGGGGTTATTGAAACCTGGGTTGAGAAAAGATGGACACCCCGAATGCTTTTACTGTGCCACGAGGATGAGGCACGAGTTCTATGTTAGGTCAGGATCTATTATCATTTTTCGACATGGTATCACCTTTGGGTGCCTAACTTTGCCCTTAAAAAAAATATTCAATCGACGTTATGATCTTGTTTTCCCTCCTCGATAAAAGTTTACGCCATTGAAATTTTCCTGAAGTTCCTCCCGTGGCATAAATTAGACCTAAATTTTATTTTTCATTTCTAGTGTTCTAGATGTAAGACACTACGGGGAGACATGTTACCCCCGCTACCCTGTTGCTGGAGAACGGTGTGTGCCGCATGTTTAATAGCCAGGATATCTAAATTTCTGAGCAAAGATGAAGTACCGCGTTGCTGTTTTTGCCGGGTAAAATACTACCATGAATTCTACATAAAAGCGGGAAGCTTAATTCTCTTCCACCACGGGACCGTTTTCGGTATTATTGTTTTACCTATTGATTATAAATACCATCACCATTATGGATTAGTTTTTTAAAAAAAAATTATGCCACGGGAAGATCTTCTCTTTTTTATAAATTTTAAAAACTTATTAGGGCCATTAGACCACTTTCAAAATTACATAAATATTAGGGCGATTAGCCCACCTTTTTCTATTACATAAATATTAGGGCAATTAGCCCCATTTTCAGAAATTTTAACACTACTAGGGCGATTAGTCCCACTTTTTCATAAATACTAGGACGATTAGTCCACTTTTTCTGCACGGATATTTTCAATCTTTCGAATGGGCCGGAGGGCCTGTATATATGTATATATTTTTTATATTTCTATCATTTTATCTTTTGGTTGAAAAGACACCTTTAATTATTATTAATTATTTTCAATACATACTTGTATTATTTAATTAATTTGGTGAGCCTGAAATGGGCCACCGCCTTTGTAAAATTAATTTTAAAACAAGGCACCCCATTTTCAGAAATTTTAACACTACTAGGGCGATTAGCCCCACTTTTTCATAAATACTAGGACGATTAGTCCACTTTTTCTGCACGGATATTTTCAATCTTTCGAATGGGCCGGAGGGCCTGTATATATGTATATATTTTTTATATTTCTATCATTTTATCTTTTGGTTGAAAAGACACCTTTAATTATTATTAATTATTTTCAATACATACTTGTATTATTTAATTAATTTGGTGAGCCTGAAATGGGCCACCGCCTTTGTAAAATTTAATTTTAAAAACAAGGCAAACAAATTTGTTTTTACTCAAACAAAAGTCTCTTTTATTGTCTCCAATTACATAGTGGTTGAATCCCATAAGGCCACAAAGTAGCTTAGGACATAGTGGTTGAATCCCATAAGACCACAAGGTAGCTTAGGACATAGTGGTTGAATCCCATAAGGCCACAAGGTATAGGGGTTGCTTCCGATCACCAGGGTAAAATCCCGGGTATCCGGTTTGTCCCCAAAATCTAGGTCTTCTTGGTTCCGTATGGGTTCGGTACTTGGCTCGGACCAAAATGTCTATAGGGGGTGGGGAGGGTGGGGGACCCTCGGTCATTGATCCAGTAGGGAGTCTGGACTCCACACATTCCCCGCCCGTGGGGACTCCCGGGGGGACCCCCCTGGGGACCTCCCGCCGACCAATCCCCGGCCTGGGTTGGGTCTCGCCCGACGCCCCGCCGAGCCCCTCCCGAACGCCCGACACGGCCCGCCCACTCCCAGGCCTGGCTTGGGCCGCCAAACACCTCTTTACCCCTGGCGGCGGCTCCACTTCCGGTCCAGCCTCGTTTGGGGGACAGGGTTTGGCGGCGCCTGTGACGTCATTCTAAGCCTACACGGACGACCAATCCCAAGCCTGGCTTTGGCCGCCAAACAGACGGCGCCACGTGCTGTGACGTCATTTTGGGACGCCACGTGCGTAATGGCGTCGTTTTAGGCCACGCCCCCCGTCTAGGCCAATCAGGAGCCAGGGATTGGACCTAAGGTGACTACTTTAACTACTTAGGTAGTCAGAAAACCAGGTCAAGGTTTTAGGTTGAACCCCATATAGTTTCATCTTAGATATTAATATTGAATGGTCAATAGTGTCAAAAGCCTTTTTCAAATCTAGGTATAGAACAGCATTGGTAAGGCCATTGTCAATATTGAGGAACCATTGGTTAGTAGCATCCAGTAAGGCAGAAACTGTAGAATGGAGTGGTCTAAATCCCGACTGGAATTTATTATCAGTTAAATAGGAATAAAACTGATTAAAGACTGCTCTTTCAAGTGCTTTGACAATGACTGAGAGAACAGAGATAGGCCGGTAATTGTTAGGTGAGGACCTAGCTCCTTCCTTGTGTACTGGAGACACCCTAGCTCTCTTCCAGTCAATTGGCAAAGTACCATGATTAATAGAGAGATTAAAAATGCGAGTTAAAGGTTTAACAATGAATTGAATAGAAAGCTTAAGCAGAGCAGCTGGGATTTCATCTAAGCCGCTAGCTTTATTTGTTGGGAGATTCAGAATAATTTGAGTTATTTCCGATATTTCAAATTCATCAATCTCGAAAGCTGTTGTTACTGGACTAATAAAAGGATTCCAAAGTAGCAGACGGTTACCCAATTTGCTTAGCTAGGTTTGGCCATACTTCGACAAAATGCTTATTGAATGAATTGCTAACATCCTTGGGACTCTGGGCATCAGCATCCGAGTTACTTTCATCAGCCTTCATTGGTATTGTAGTTGTTTTAGCTTTCTTTGAGAGGATCGAATTGATCCCTCTCCAAGTTCCGCCTATACTCCCTTGGTTTTGTGAGAAATAGTTTTCGTAGTAGCTAATTTTACTTTGTTTTAAGGTAGTGTTTAACTGGTTCTTAGCCTGCTTATAGGAGGTCCAGTCGGCACTGTTACTCGTGATAGTAGCTATTTTCTTGAGATGATCCCGCTGGTACATGAGACCTTTTAGTTCTAGTGTTAACCAAGGCTCGAATGAGTTGCGGGTGCGCTTAGTTTTAGTTGGCGCATGCCTCGCTCCCATGCAGTAGTGGGATCATCGAAATATAATAAATTATCCCATGGGACCAATGCAATATCATGAATGAATAAATCAGTATTAAAGTGCTTAAAAGAGCGATATTTAACACGACTAGGAACACTTTTGGGTAGAACAAGTTTCCTTGTGGCATAAATAACACTGTGGTCACTCATTCCAACATGAGAAACTCCAGCGTGTGTATATTTGGTAGGCTCATTTGTAAGGAAAAGGTCTATAGTTGTCGAAGTGGCAGATGTGATAATCTTACGGGCTCATCAACAAACTTACATATACCCTGTTAAAAACACATATTTTTTGAAGACTGAAGAGCTTTAGTTTGTGGAATAAGCTTCCTGTATATATGCATAATCCCACGTCCTGCATAATGCATAATGCCACTTTAGGGCCACCAACCTTCTTGATAACTGGTCGTCGGGAACATATAAATATAAATATATATGTTTATATATTTTACATTTTACATTTTCAATTAAGTATTGTTATCTACATTGTAGTTACAAGGCTTTCATGTAAATTAATGTAATGTAGTTGAAACTTCCGTGCCTAAATAAAGTATTGATTGATTGATTGGAATTTGGATTGGCAAATTTTTCAAACCCCCTACCCTTGTTTGTGAGTCAAACATATTAAAAGTTGTTTCTTTTATTACTTCGTGCTCTATACAATTGTAATCAAACCTGAGAATCCAAAGCTTTCCTTTTACGAATGGAATTGATGCGATTTCCCCCAGCTTGATCGATTTTATTGTGCCCGAACATTTTACCACATACTACAATAACTTTGAGCGATCCAACCCCAGATATTTTTCTGTATTGGAGTTAAAGGAGAAACCAATGGGTTCAGAATCAGATAAACTCTGAAATGGACAAATATTTTGTTTCCAATCAGCACATATCCGGAGATCCCCTGTTTGAAAGCCGACAATGCGGACTGGCCGGGATTTCAAGTCTGAGGCGCAGCCGAAACGGCTTTGAAACGACATCTCATGCTCATTACTCGGGCTGCCTGTGGCGGGCACGAGTCTAAATCTGCAGGTCGTTTTTTTTGTTCTGTGCAACAACATTTCTGTGCATGCGTTAAATTATGCATTAATTGTTGGCGCTAATATATTTCTCTCCAGTCTAGTTGCCAGATTCTGCGGACGCTATTCTGAACTCCTGAACTTTGAGGTACGTTTCGTAGGTTTTATGCCACATTTCATTTTACTCTCTGTAATAATACATACCAACGCAAACACCGTTATCGGTAGGTCAACACTAAAATATTTTCGACCGTGTTTTTTACTGGTTTACTGATCTCGCATCGAGACCTGTGTACGTTTCCGTTACACAGGTATACTGAATAGCTGATATTTTAATATGTCGAAGTATATACTGAGCGATTTACTAGCAAATACATATACTGTGGTTGAGCAGTTATGTGTTACTATCCTCTATCGAAGTCTGAAGACATCTGAACTCCTGAACTGTGAGAGCAACACTGTCACTCGCCAACACGAAGCCAGAAATACACACTCAGCATATAATTAATTTATGATGAGCCAAGCAAAGGTAAACTTAAACAAGAAACCTCTTACGGGCGAGGTTTTGGTTCGAGAAATTAAAGGCTTCCAACAATTCCCTTTATATGTAATATATTGAGCATACTGAAGTTTTGGAAATGAGGGTAAAGCTTTTAATTAGAGATAACCAACAGGCATTTCAGTTAATAATCTTTAATCCAACAAATACCAAGATGGACTCGTAATGGCTCATCATGTATAGCAAGAACAGCAGATAAAGTTACATAGAGGCACACAAATTGACATAGCCGCTAGTTCCATCACAGGATGGACAGGATACAACTTATAATATGGTACGAATATAAACATACATTTGAGACAATCATCTATTAGTACTCGGAACCTGCAGTATAACAGAACAGCAGACTAAATTATAAACGTGTGTTACATCGATAAGTAATATTTAAATTAAAAGGTCAACTTCTTCATACGAGAAAAACAAAAATAACAAATTACATATATACTAGGGGAGCAGAGAATGAAAGTCAACGCGCTACCGGACACTCCTAAAGACTGCTAAATTCAGCTAATAATTATTTCCTTAGCTTTGGTTATTACTAAGAGGATTTCAAATGAAAGTGTATTTCATCTTCAATCTCATGTGGCCCGAGTGAAAGCCCAGATGGGCTCTTGTTAATTATTTGGGAGGCAACTTGAAGATTGATCCATTCTACTATTTCTAGTAATGAAGTATATTTTGTTTCTCGCCCTTTGGGATTTGTTGAGACTGGAGTACGTGAATTATAATATCAAATTTCAGAATTTAGTTTGTACAGTTTAAACACCACAGGCAACCCAAGCTAATGATTTTTACAAGGAATGTATGGGAATTGTTAGAATAAATATAAAACTGTACTAAAATGATCAATAAAGTCATAAAATCTTACCTGTGTGTTGTGAAGTTGTTCCTCTTCGTCACTGCTGTGTTTATTTCTGGTTTGAGGCATTTCTGGGCTTTTTTCCTTCCCTACATAAATATTGAGAAGGCAGGAAACACGAGACGCCATTAGTCCACGTGGCGACTCTTTAAAGCATCGTAATTCTTTGAAAATCCAACCTTTCAGCATTTTACCTCCAGAAACGCTTTCTTACATTCCTTTAGCACTCATTTAATCGATCCATCGCTTATTTCTTCGTTTTGTAAGTACTCAAATTCGACGGTTTCTGCAGCCAACCTAGCATGTAACGATCCGGGGTACCGTCACCTTAGCCTTTTTTTCATGGGCTGCCTGTGCTAGTTGAACCACAGGCAGCCTGTGGTTGGACGTGGCTATTCTTCGGAAGCAGTGACGAACGAGTGCCGAAGGAATCCAACACCTCCGTGTTTTTTCAAGGAGATTCGGAGAACAAAGTCATTGTGCTCAATCGACCATTCACTGAACGGTGAAATATGCAGAACAGAAGGCATATCAGCCATTAGTAGAGCGTATTGGGAATGGACAGTTTTCATTGAATCGTCAAATACAGTAGCGGAAATGCCACTAGAACACACCATTACATTTTGAGACGCGTTACTGTTTCGTTTACTCAACAGGATATTAATAGGGACTTTAAGCACAACACGACGGCAATGTATTCGGCGACGGCATTAAAACAATAGCCTTAATTACAAAATACAATAGCCGCACGTGAAAATGCACGCAGTCGCCTACATTTCCACCATTCTCTGCAAAAACACAACGTGAAAACCCCAAAGTCGACGTTTTAAAGAGAGTAAATCAATCCGTTTTTCGTTCGGCGTGAACGGAACTCTATACTCATATTTTTCGAAAATCTGGTTGTGAAAAACAATTCAAGGTGAACGAGGGAAATAGTAGGCACAAAATGTCGGGAGAATGGCCCTTTTCTACGTCCCTACGTCATTGCCGTCGTCGTCGGCTGGTTGCTTAAAGTCCCCAATATGTCCTGGTTCGGCAGTTCTAACTGCTCTTTGCTCATCTGTTAGGCTGCAGGAAAGATAAGGGTTAATGCGAGTTCTCACTGACCTATTTGACACACCATATTCTAGCCGCTACACGGACGTATTTTTTCACTCTCATATTGCAGTCACTTCAACAGAATCGTCTATAACAAACTCTTGTACAACTTACCTTGGTCAGTTCCGTTTTTGGTTATTTTACATTTGAAACAGCTTTTGAAGAAAACTAAATCAAGAAATCGACTACATTTCTATTTGACTTTAACTTCACATATTGTTTGCTGAAAAGTTCGTGGGTCTGCCCTGCAGATTTCACCGTTTAGCGATTGGTCGATTGAGCACTGCAATTAATTCGTTCTCCAAATCTCCTCGAAAAACATGGAGGTGTTGAATTCCTTCGGCACTCGTTCGTCACTGCTTCCGAAGAAAAGCCACGTTCAACCACAGGCTGCCTGTGGTTCACCTAGCACAGGCAGCTCATGAAAAAAGGCTACGTTGACGGTACCCCGGATCGTTACATGCTAGGTTGGCTGCTGAAACCGTCGAATTTGAGAACATACAAAGCGAGGAAATAAGCGATGGATCATTTAAATAAGTGCTAGAGGAATGTAAGAGAGGGTTATTGGAGGTAAAGTGCTGAAAGTTTGGATTTTCAAAGAATTACGAGGCTTCAAAGAGTCGCCACGTGGACTAATGGCGACTCGTGTTTCCTGCCTTCTCAATATTTATGTTGGGGAGGAAAAAAAAAGTCCAGAAGTGCCTCAAACCAGAAATAAACATATCAGTGGCGAAGAGGAACAACTTCACAACACACAGGTTATGACTTTATTGATCATTTTAGTACATGTATCGCCAGCGGGTCAAAATGGTTTAACGCGTTTAATGGTTTGACTTCAAGGATCTGACCCACGGTTTACATGCACTTGTGATCCTCACTATTTGAGTAGATTTGTCGGATTTGACGGTAAAAACCAAAATGAGCGGATAAATGGACGAACATACGGCTGGCGACACACGAAACACAAAACTCACAGCTCGGCAAAAGCACATGTTAAGGCGCAAGGCATCACGGGACAACAAGAAGTTACGGGACACGCGCGGGACGTAACAGGACACTGAAGAACACAATTGTTGAGCATGGCCTCAACATCTTGGGGGGCCAGGGTGAATGGTTACGGGCCATGCAGTAACTTGAATAACAACGTAACGATACGCTCCGTAAATGCGTATGAGAAACTAATAAAAACAACAGTTCGAGTGTTCCTAAATGTTCCTTAAACGATGGTATCCTTCGCTAAGCAGTCTGTGATCGTCTAGTCGTTCTCGTTTCCACGTTATGCCGATTCCTCGAGAAGACACAGCTTGGTCACCGGACGAACGAGCGTGGAGTTCTTCGTCTTCACTTCAGCAGCACGTACACGGGAGTCTTCTCCTGGGAAGACCCTGACGACTCTTCCAAGCAGCCATCGGCTCTGGGGTACACAGTTGTCTGCGACAAGAACTATATCGTTCACTGCAAGGTTCCTCTTTGGGAGGACCCATTTCTGACGTTGCTGCACCGTTGGTATGTACTCCTTTATCCACCTTGACCAGGAGCAGTCCGCAAGGAACTGTGCGCGTCTCCACTGCTTACGTAAGTACAAGTCCTCATTGGCGAACACTCCAGGGGGAAGAAGAATGTTCTTTCTCTGCAGTAGCAGGTGATTTGACGTGAGAGGCTCCAATTCATTAGGGTCGTCACTGTTAGGACAGATCGGGCGACTGTTTAGGATGGATGTGACTTCGGCAAACACTGTCCTCAGTGTTTCTCGGCCCACCGGCGCGGCGCGGTTGCCTAGAACAGCCTTCATTGACTTACGCACACTCCGTATAAGTCGCTCCCAGACACCCGACATGTGACTTGCTGCCGGGGGCTGGAACCGCCATCTTACGATTGGACAGCTATACCACTCCACATCTCTCTGGTGCAGCTCCTTCTTGACTGCTTCCTCATCGAGCTCTCGAATTGAGCGTGTCAGTTCTCTTTCAGCCCCTGTGAAGTTGGTCCCATTGTCGCTCCATATCTCTTTCGGGTATCCACGTAGGGACATGAATCTACTAAGTGCCTGAATGAACGCGTCAGTTTCTAGGGAACTGACATCTTCTACGTGGACAGCTCGACTGTTGAAGCACACAAATATGCATCCATACACCTTCTCGGTACCGCGGCCACGCTTGACATGGAAGGGTCCGAAGAAGTCAACGCCAGTGTACGTAAATGGTGCCTCGTATGGCACGAGTCTCTCCTTTGGCAGGTCCGCCATCATTTGCTGCATAGTAGGGGCGTTGCGCTTGCGACAGTCGACACACTCATGCAACACTTGCCGAACCAATGCTCTCCCTCGTAAGATCCAGAAACGGTGACGCATATCCGACATTACATGCTCCCGGCCAGCATGACCTAGAATATTGTGATAGTAGCGTACAATTAACCTAGATACCAGATGATCATTTGGAAGGTCCATCGGATGCGCAGCATTGAACGATATCGGTGCGCGATGAACTCTCCCACCCACTCGTACAACTCCTTCAACTAGAGTAGGGTTCAACGTAGCTAAGTTGCTGCTCACTTTAACTTGTCCTCCACTTTGCAAGGCAAGTAGTTCCTCCTGGAAGCATTGACGCTGTACGAGTTGTACAATGGCGTCACTGGCGTGATGTATCTCAGCAAGGGTAACCGTTCTTCCGGAACCCTGCATGCTCTTTGTTCCCTTGATCCGTCCCACGAATCGTAGCAACCATGCCATCACTCTTACCAAGCGATTCCAGGACGAAAAAGTGTCAAAAGATCGTCAACTGGAGTCGCATGTGTGCTCATCGACATCAAGTTCTTCTCATTTCGGACTTCTGCATCGTCGTCGGGAACTTCTCCTACGACTTTAGTTGGCCATTTGTCTTCTGACTGCCAAAGAAACTCAGGTCCGGACCACCAGCGGCAGCCTGGGATAAACGACTCGATTTCCATCCCTCGTGATCCATCGTTAGCTGGGTTCAACTTTCCGGGGACGTGATGCCACTGTTCGGGCGTGATGATATCTTGAATTTCTGTAAGGCGATTTGCGACGAAGGTCTGGAACCTTCTCTTCCTGTTCTTGATGTACTGTAGGGTTATCATCAAATCTCACCAGAAGTACACGTTGTCTATAGGTATGTCAAGTTCCTCTGAGATCACTCTGTGCAATCGTGTCGCTAGTACTGCCGACTGCAACTCTAGACGTGGTATGGACCAGTCCTTCATTGGGACATTCCGCGCCTTCCCCATGATGAAGACACAGTGCACTTTCCCTTGCTCATTGGTCATTCTGAGGAAGGAAACAGCGGCATATCCCCGTCTCGACGCATCTGAGAAGTGGTGGATCTGGGTCTCGCAGATGGTTCCAAGATCAGAAGGCTTATAACATCTTGGAAGCCTAACATGGATAATACGAGGCAGGGACTCCACCCATTTCCGCCATTTCGATAAGTATGGCTCTGGAATATCATCATCCCAAGGACAGTTCATCATACATAGCTCCTGTAACAGCACCTTGATCGACAGAATAAGCGGCGAGACGAAGCCAAGAGGATCGAAGGGAGAACTCATGACATACAGTATTCCACGTTTCGTGGGCGGCTTCTCGGTTGGCACAGCCTTGAACTGGAAGGTGTCAGACTCGGCATCCCAGCATATTCCAAGCGCTCTCTGTATGGGAAGTTGTTCAAGATCCAAGTAGAGATTTGGGTTCGCTCTCTCGACAACGGGTATGGATGCCAGAACTTCACGGTTGTTACTGGTGAACTTAGTTAGGTGAAAGCCTCCTTCCTTCAGCAGTCCAATTAGGCCCACAGCTAGCTTCACAGCTTCCTCCTTTGTGGCTGTTGATTTCAATACGTCATCAACGTAAAAGTTCCTTCGTACGGCACTGATAACCTTGGGGTCGTACTTATCTTCATTGGCATCTGCTGTCATGTTCAGAGCATTTGATACTCTTCTGGTGGTGCATCGATACTGCTGGACCACAAAAGGAATCGTAGGGCGTCTGTATCACATTGAGCTACCTATACTTGCAGAACATCGCTTCGATGTCGGCCGTAAACGCTATCTCTCCTTGTCGGAACCTCATCAGGACTCCTGGTAGATCGTTGATAAGGCACGGGCCCTGGAGTAGCTTGTCGTTAAGGGACAAGCCGGAAAACCTCGCTGCGGCGTCAAACACAACCCTCACCTTGCCTGGCTTATTTGGGTTGCACACAGGGTGATAAGGTAAGTACCACGTAATGTCACTTCTTTCAGCGGCTTCTTCATCGGTCAATCTTCTCGCGTACCCTTTGGACATATATTCTCCTATGACGGCCTTATATTTCACTGCTAGGTCTGGGTCACGGAGAAAACGCTTCTTCCGATGACGTAACCTCGACTCCGCAAGGCTTCGGTTGTAAGGCAAGTTAGGATGCTCATGTTTCCACAATAGTCCCATTCATTCTTTCTGATTGTACCGTCGATGATCTTCATAGCCTCGCGGTCCTCAACAGACATTGACTTGGCGTCTCGCCTATTTGTACCGTACGACTCAGACTTCCAAAATTCTTCTACTTGACGGTCAAGTGCGATGCCTTCAGATTTGATGAAGTTAGAGTTAAAGTGTCTGTTGGTGCTACAACCCGAACAACCACCAATAATGCTCCAACCCAGACGCGATCTAATGGCTAGGGGTTCATTTGGTCTTCCTTTCTTCACTTCAAGGGGTAGGACCCAAATGTTCTTCCTTTCTACTTCCGGAAAACGCATGTGTCGTAAGTGCGGCCACTGCTCGATGTGCCTTATTAACTTCTGGTTCTTAAGTGGTATAGCGAGGTCTTTCACAGCCCATGCGGCTCCGACTTTAATTATGTGATCGTCATCACCACTCACAGGCGCGATACTGAAGTTGACCTTAACTCCTTCTTCTTGTATATTGTTATCATTCACTGTGTTGAGCGAGAATCTGCTTGTAGTTCCCTTCGTGTTAATTCCCCTTGCTAACGAGGGGTCTATCATGGTAATGTCAGAACCAGAGTCTATTAAGGCTTAGGTTGTGTTCACTTCACCATTATCTCCGATCATCTTTAGGGGGATGACCTGAAGCAGAACCTACTGCATGTCATCGGCGGTGGTTGTAGAATATGATCCATGTGCAGCGTCTTCTGCTGGAAGAGGGTTAGCTTCAACGTGGTTGCTGGTTACGGAATCCTTATTCACGGGGGAAATCTCTTTCTTAAGTTGGGCGTGGTTTGGTTTGCCGCAGCCTTCCGCTCGGCATCGGATGGAAGATTTACACTTACTAGCGATGCGTTTGGTTTAACTGATGCAATTGAAACAAATTCGCTTGGATTTGACAAACTCGCTTCGATCCTTCGGCGACTTTGCCTTGAACGATTCACAACGGTATAAGCGATGCGACTGATTACACAGCGGGCAGGCGGATTCAGTCATATTTGCGTTAGTAGCGTAGGTCATAACTCTATTTGTTGATGCCTTCGATGTCGATGGCTTGTGGGATGCTAGTGGGTTTTCAGACTTAGAAAAGAAAGGGTGATTAGCAACATCGGCTCTATCCTTCAGGAATTCGACTACATTCCTAAATGTTGGCATTATTTGCCCGTTCCGATCTAGTTTGCTAAGGTGTTCTGCAAATCTAGTGTGTGCCCACTGCGGTAAGCGTGCTATGACTTTCTCTAGATTGTCAGTGCTCATTTCTCCAAGGAACCCCATAGCCTTTAGGGTATCATATGTCACCTGTGCTGTATCTGCAAGGCGTCGCAGGCCTTCGTGGTCGTTTCTTTGGATAGGGAGACCTTTGGTAAATGTTTCAACACTTGCACGCACGACCTGTGATGGGCGACCAAACCGGTCCTCAAGCGTGTTCATCGCACTACGAAGGCCACCCGGGAGGGCCTCATACCTTTCAACCGCTTGAAGGGCGGCGCCCTCCAAGAAGTGCAGCAGCATGGCCATTTTTACAGAGTCATTGAGAGGTCTAGACCCCACCATCTGATGGAATCTTTGTTTGAAAACTGGGAATTTCTCGGGAGAGCCGTCGAACTTCTGTACTCGCACCTTCGGGAGATCGTGGGACATTCTGATTTTCTCCATTTTTGCAGCAATGGAAGTGAGCAGGGTTTCGCTCATCATGCCACTTACCATCGCCATTTGTTGTTGCTCCACAACCTGTTCTCTGGCTGGGCATAGGCCATCAGACCCCAAGGGCGGGGGCGTGAACACAGGGTATACTGTTGGCTGGACACCGGAGGAGTGTATACACAGCAGACGCAGTAGACTGGGCTCCAGCAGGGTGAAGACCTTCAGACACATGGGGCGAGGCTACGAAGGGCGTACACACAGGAGACTGGGCTCCAGTAAGACGAAGACTTTCTGACACATGGGGTGAGGCTACGAGGGGCGTACACACAGGAGACTGGGCTCCAGTAAGACGAAGACTTTCAGCACATGGGGTGAGGCCACGAGGGGCGTACACACAGGAGACTGGGCTCCAGTGGAGCGAAGACTTTCAGACACATGGGCAAGGCCAATGGGGCAAGGCCACGAGGGGTATACACGGGAGAAACAGTTGATTGGACTCCGATAGGGCGAGTACCATCGGGACCCCAGAGCAGGGCCACAGGGGGCGTAGAAGTGTGGGGTGAGAGGTTACCCCCCGGGGGACCAGGGCGATCCCTTTGCTGAGGGGTTGGAGGGGGTTCTATTTGTACAGTTGGCTCTGAGAGAGATGGGGACTCTACGATATATATTTCCCTTTCTGTCATGGTTGGTGGCATGGGAGACTGGGCACGGGACTGAGTCTGAGTCACCAGATCACTGCCAGGGTCTAAGGGCTCTTCTGTCATAAAATAATCAAGCCTAGCTAGTTCGGCCCTGTCCTTGGCTTCGGCAAGTTCACCCTCGGCCTTAAGTCTAGTCAGTTCAAGGCGGTTTTTCAGTTCGAGTTCCTTCTGTTTTATTTCGATTTTACACGCTTCATTTCAGCTTTAATCGTTCGCCCTTTCCTTTTCTCAGCTTGTTGTTCGGCTAGAGCAGCTTTTGCAGCAGCGAGTCTCACTTTCTTCCTCCTTGAGCTCGAGGTACTCGTTCCCGAGGCTAGACTCACTGCTGACCCGACTGTACTCTGGGGCGAGGCTTGCCGGGGCGTGTTTATTTCCTCAGCCACCTGTCTGGCATTTGCTAGGTATTGCTCTAATTTCAGCTCATAATTCCTCTTTCTAAGTGACTGGAATTTGAATTGATTCTGTACTTCTTCATACTTTTCACTATCATGGTCAATGCAATTGTACCCATCACAACACCTACAGTATTTTTTCCATGTTGCTTCTAGTCGAGACTGAAGTCCCTGCACCTTAACTACATTTGAAAATTCTTCTATAGCAATGTCAACTTCGTTTATCACTCGAATGAGTGAGGCCGTATAACCTCTTCTAGAACGGTCAAGCGCCTCAATTCGCTCTAAAAGCGCTCCAGTGTCATTCATACTTGCACAAAACACAATATTTGGCAACTTTGGTTTTTACAATATGTATCGCCAGCGGATCAAAATGGTTTAACGCGTTTAATGGTTTGACTTCAAGGATCTGACTCACGGTTTACATGCACTTGTGATCCTTACTATTTGAGTGGATTTGTCGGATTTGACGGTAACAACCAAAATGAGCGGATAAATGGACGAACACACGGCTGGCGACACACGAAACACAAAACTCACAGCTCGGTAAAAGCACATGTTAAGGCGCAAGGCATCACGGAACAACAACAAGTTATGGGATACGCGCGGGACGTAACGGTACACTGAAGAACACAATTGTTGAGCATGGTCTCAACAGTATAGTTTTAGATTTTTTCTACAAAATCCCATACATTCCTTGCAAAAATAATTAGCTTGGGCTGCCTGTGGTAAGACAACGCCGGGAGGTCAGCATGGCTTGTCGTGAGAGCGATGAGGTAGACTTCCGACCTCTAAAACGTTTTAGGAAAGTGAAAAGTAGCGGGGAAGAAGAAGAAGTGTTAACAAATGCTGTGCCCTTGCCAACCTATTACAAGATTAACTGTGCAGTGAATATTTTTCAAGAATGGAGGCAGACAAGAGAGAAGAAAGTTGCCGCTTTGGAGTCCACCAGCTTCAACATACCGCTAGAGGGCATTCAAAATTTGGATATTGAGATATGGGAAAATATGTCAGCCCCGTCGTTAAACTTTTGGCTTGGCAAATTTCTACAAGAAGTAGCTGATAAGAAAGGTTCCAGATATCCTGCTCGCACGGTCTAACAGATTGTGGCCAGCCCAAAATGACACCTAAGATCAAAACATCGAACAGACGTAAATATGTTGGACAAGTCTAACATGTGGTGAGTTTATTTACCAAATTCTAGAATTAGCGACATAAATTCTGCTAAATTCTAAAAGAACATTTTCTTTTTTGAGAAACCTTGTTCTCTTTTCTTTTAGATTTGTAGGGTTAAGAGAAATTATTGTGGCAGAAATATCAAAGGAATTTAAATTTTAATCTATTCTATATTTTGCTTGAGAACGTTTTTCTCTTATATAGTTTTGCAGGATTGAGAAAAATCCTTGATGCAGAAATGAAAAGTGTTCACGGCACAGGAATTACCAACCGAAAGGATGACAAGGAGGTGGTGCCAGGCGAAGAGGAATACCTGATGTGGAAGACAGGAGTGCTAGGAGAGACGAAAGCTAAGAGATTAGTTAATACCATATATTTCTATAATGGGAAATTGTTTGACATGCGCGCTCAAGAGCATAGGCAATTAAGGCTTAGCGATATTGAAATAGAAGCTGACGACACCATAATTTACCGTGAAAACTGTTCTAAAACTTTTCATTGCGGCATAGCAGATATGAAAAAGAAAGCAAGAGTAGTTAAACACTTTTGTCACCAAAAAGGCTGTGAGAACCACGACCATTGTTTGGTTAAGATTTATAAGCGCTATTTTAGTCTAGTACCCAGTCTTCGTGTTAAGGATAACGCTTTCTATTTTCAAGCATTTAGCGACGGTAAATATGCGTTTAAAAACTGCGCTGTTGGAATTCATTCTCTCAATAAGATTATTCCTAGTTTGTGTATGGTAATTGGCACCACAAGAAAAACTAGCCACAGTCTTCGCGTGACATGTGTTAGCAAACTGTTTAATGCAAATGTGGAAGAAAAGCTTATCAGAAGCCGAAGTGGGCATGCTAGCGATGTACTTTTTGGATACGAAAAGAGTAGCAAAGAACAGGAGCTAAAAGTTTATAATGTTTTGAGTCCACCGGTTCAGGCAAAATAGGCTTCGCTTGAGTCAAAGAATCTCGTTAAGGAAACTAATACTTTAAGTGTTAGCAATGACATAGAATTGCCTGTATTGAAGTAGGTGACTTAGATTCTCTGTTGAATGATTACAATGTGCCAGAACGTTTAGATTCCAATGCTCTAGGCTCTTAGAATTAGGCTTGTGACGGGCAAATTACTATCAGAGACAACTGTAATGTGACAATCAATCAATTCAAAATTATATTCTGTCTGTGAGTGAGGTGAAATGTCTTTACTATAACTTTGGTGAAAACCAGTTAATTGTTACAAAATTTAACTAGCTCAATGTATTTGAATAAGTATGTACGAAATCCGTAGTCCACTCATTATTGCATGGGAAATAAGTGTTTAATACATTGAGTATTACTGTCGTGTTAGTGCTACATTTGGCACTGTGAAGTCCAAGGATTGAATTTATTTTGATCCAGTTATTGAACTGCTGGACTATCAGCGTCACGTCTAATAAACATAAAACCAATGGCGCAATTACGGTTTCTGTAAAACTACCCACCCACCCCTCCGTTGGATATGCATCGCTTTATTAACGATTAACCATTAAAAGTTATGGTGAAGTGTGAGGGCGTGGTGGGGTTTTCCCAGAAACCGTAACTGATCCAAACCACTTGGTTTAACTTCTAGAGTTCGAAATACTGGTACATCATCTTTTGAACAACAATAAAGCTCTTTGGTAATAACAATAAGATTTTAGAGTATTCATATTTTGAATATAACAGCTTAGAATTGAAGCCATATTGTTTTTAACGTAGAAAATAGCACGTTTAAAAATGTTAAGCATTTTCTCGATGAAATTCATTTGGATAACACTGACAAGTCTACCCTGGTTCCAGAGGTTTTCTAGAGAGAAGAGCCGCGGCGAAAGAGCCGCGAAGCGGCGATCAGCGAGCTGCGAAGTAGCTAGAAGAGAGAACCTCTGGTATCGGTGGGTGCCAATCTCACTTTCATGTTTTGAAAACTGTGAAACATATCAACTGACTAATTAATAAACCGACCAATCAAGAGAGAGATACCACGTGCGGGTCACATTATAATTTTGTTCAGTTGGCTAGTCAGAGTAAAAGAATGTTGTGCCAGAAGTTTTCGGGTTGAGATTAATGCGTTTACATGTCAAATGCATGCGATTCAGTTCGTCGACCCGGGGATGTTTTCACAGCAGAGAACTCCCCGTAAACTGAATTAAAACACCACCCAAAGCCGTAAAATCTCGAACAAACGACCATTGCAGAGTCTGCAGGATAAACATTAAAGCACGTAGCCGATCTACAACGAATACCGACCTAAATGGCGTTTCACAAGTGATCCAGTGTCAAGAAAATTATGCTACAGAACACAACTACTCTAAAGTTAGAGAAGACCTTAGATCAATGTGAGAGTACACCAATGAATTTAGAGTGCAGATAACAACAAATATTGCGTTCCGTGGATAACTAAACCCTCTAAATGATAATTATTTGCTTATATATGATAGCAACTGAAAAAATATCGACTTGCCATGACCAGTCGGTAGGATTTCCGATTCATAACACCAAATAACGCTTTGTCTTAATGTTATGTAATGTTATCTTGGGAAAGCGGTCTTTTAGTACAGATGATACGATGTCTTCATATATGTTTTGAGGAATCGACATAAGAATACTATAATTTTATACGTACGAGATCGAGCGGACTTCGCTCGCAGCTGAGCCAGCAAACGTAAATAATTCCCGTCCCATCTCTAGTTGACTATACGATATCTACAACGATTACTTATCCTTCCGTCCTCGATAATAATATCTAACCAATCACAGTTCTTGTTGATCTCATTAAATATTCCTACAATCAGAAAAGACAGTCAGATCTTGACCCTCATGAAAGTGAGATTGGCACCCACCGATACCAGAGGTTTTCTCGCAGTTCCCTTCTCGCTGCTTCGCAGCTCGCTGAACGCCGCTTCACGGCTATTTCTCCGCTGTTGTTCTCTCTATAGAAAACCTCTGGGACCAGGGTATGACAAGTCCTATTCTCTTGAACAAATTTTTTTTATAGCTGGAAATCTGATTAATGCTTGAAGCTTGATGTATCTAATAATGAAGTGATAAATATAGTGAATCGCCATAATTTGAAACTATTTATTGTAGAAAGTTCAAATTTTCGCTAAATAAATACATTTCATGTAGGCATTCTGATGAGGTAATATGTTTCAAGTTAATTTTCACCAAAAAAGGAGATGATGTCACAATAACGTCATAATACAGAAACAATTGTCTCAAAATATAAAGTTTTACTGTTATTAATCTGCCAACATTTCGTCAAACTTAGTGTATAAGTAAATAAATGGTGTTAATATCACTTTTTTGTGAGGCTCAACCCCGGCGATTTCTAATGCCCACCGTGATATATTTCTACTAGAGTGCATTGGGAGACTAAGGGCCTACTTGCATTTAGAGCTAAGCGAGACGCCAAAAAACTTTACTTCTTCGATGCTTTTGAAAACAGTTCCACCTCAAAATAATTCTGGAAACATCTGAAAAACGTGACTGGATATGCGAAGAAACCTTGCGGAGGCAGGGTGGCGCAGTGGTTAAGCGCTTCGCCTCTCACCCCTGTCGCCCAGGTTCGAATTCGGGACGGGGCGCCTTATGTGAGTTGAGTTAGTTATTATCTCGCTCTTACTCCGAGGGTTTTTCTCCGGGTTCTCCGGTTTTCCTTCCTCCACAAAAGCTAGCACGCTAAATTCCAATTCGATCTGTGGATTAGCCGGGACCTGGCTTTGATCAGCCCCCATGGTTGTTTCAGGTCTCGTTAGAAATTCAGAGTTTTTTTATCGAACCTTTTTGAAAAGTCTAAAACAAATTCACATGCAGGTTACTTTGTTTTCGTCAAGTGCTGTTTTCAAGTTCTCCACTGTTTCTAGAATTGCATATTCAGTTGAGTAGCCTTTTCTTAATCCAAATTGATAGTTGAACAATATGCTCAGTCAATGTTAATAAGCCAAGAGTTTGTAGAATTCGACATTTCTATCACTCTTGGATGCATCCTACGTTTATAATGCAAAGCCCAAAAGTGAAATGTTGATCTTTCTTGGTGTCGTATTAAAAAAAGAAGAAGAAAAACACAGCATAATTTAGTTTGGAATAATTTAGTTTGTGAGTAAATTTGGAAGCGGGTTTATGGTTCTATACTCAATTCAAGTTCCAAGAAGTTAGAATCATCGAAGACTGATAGTCCACAAAGAATGAAGCAATAAAGTTTTGTTATCTTCAATCGGCCAAAAATTTAAAGAGAATTCAATGCACGAAGCTAAGGTTTGCTGGTTTTGTTTCAGCGTGATGAAAAATTTTAGAATGACATAAACAGTCTACCGTGTACATTGGTGTGGTCGAGCCGTGCGCTTCAGTGGTTTCCCTGCATGATATTAATTGTTTGCTTTTTGTGGTGCCATTTTTCTGTACTCCTAAGAGAGTGTTTCTCCTTGAAATTAAGCTGGAATCGACGCTATAGCTAACTAGTTTCTGTAGAAGTATCGAGCATCGGCAAATTGTATAGCTTTCTCTGTTCTGCGGCTCGTCTGAACTTTGTAATCGGCCGAGACTGAACACAACATGAATCGCTCTGATTGGCTAATGTTAATGAGATTACCCTTGGAGGTGGGACTTTTTAGTCAACCGTGAAATGAATCGAAAACCTTTATCGGGCTGTTTCTCGGCTCTTTTTTTCGGCCAAAATCAGAACTTTGTTGAAGTCCAGCCTTTTAGCGTTTTGTACAATTTTCCTAAAACTTTCAAGAGTCGTAAAAAACAGCTGTTTCTAAAATACAGTGTCGGGGAATTTTGAAATTATTTTTCATTCTGGTTTGATGACCTGGTTTGTATAAAAATGGGATGAAAGACTACTTTTTCGACTTTGAAAAGGGATAAAATCTGTAATACGCAATATATCAAAAATGCCCGACACAGTATTTGAGTCAATTTAGTTGGGATTCGAAAGGGCTAATTAAGAAAAAAATTGTTTCAAAGCCTGAAGTGCTGAACTCCTTCTGGTGGACGGAGTCATTTCGCGTGGAAATATATACAACATCTACGCTTTTAACTTTTGTTAAAAACGGATTAAATATATACTTTCTTCAATTCAAGACCTTTAAAACGGTATATAGTACATCTCTGTGGCTTTAATTCCGACGTTGCAAGAGCGTTTTTCCGAAATGACACGTTGAACCTTTATCGAGACCTTAAGCACCTCTACTATACGGTAATTTATCCGTACATTAATTATGGCCTTATGAGCTGGGGTAATACATCGCCACTTTATCTTACAAAAATTCGTACCTGTCAAAACAAATCATCACAAAAATATGTTTGCCAATAAAAGAGATGTCAGCTTTTTTAACCTGTTAGGTTAAAGCTAACCTTTTGAAGCTCGCCAATGTTTTTAATTGAAAACAGCCATTTTTACATGAAAAAGACAAAGTACCATCGATATCAATGCTTTAGAACTCTATAAGGCTAGCTTCAGCATGTCACTCTTATAATACTAGATTCGTCGATTGGAACTAACTACTCGCACATTATGATTTATTCCGTCTATAATCTGGGACACAATTGATTACAATATAAACAGTCTAATTTAGTTTATACATTCAAAAAACGATACAAACAAACCCTTTTATTTACACAAACGTAGTTTATTAGCTATGAGCTTATTCTTATAACGTCCATGTTTACGTCAGTATCATATATCGTAGGCAGTGGTCAACTCGAAAGCGTCAATGCTCCTTTGACCTGTGTGCATGATGCCTATATTATATTTATCTTTCTGTATTTATCTGTACTATAATTTTTTCTATTTTACCAACGTTGTAACTTTGTAATAGAACACGTGCAAAAAAAACGAAAGTGGCCAGTGTTTTAAGCCATTTGAAATGCTGAGTCTAACGAGTACGAGCCAGTCAAAAATATTTTTACGAATCGAAAAAAAAAAAAAATATTTATAATCATTGATATTCCAACCTAGGTTGTTTTAAAATGACCTAGAGTAGAATTACAGTTCTTTGATATAGTAGTATTTTTAGCATACCTTCCCCTATAAACAAACTGCACTGTCAAGTATAAAGAATAGACAACTCTTTTGCCGGGTTTTGGACGGCTGTCTAGTGAATTTTAAATTTTCTGAAGCGCTTGTTTTGTAGTAGTGTATTAATCTCGCAAAAATCCAATAAACAACTTTTACTTCATTTAATCGTGTCTCATTTCGGTTTGCGTTTGTTAGCTTCTAAAATAGCGTTCAAAGTTTTCAGATGGCTCGATTTTGTCGCTTAAATGGCATGACCACGACTAGCGATAAATTGCAGTCAGGTACACATAAGGTTTTTGTATGTTGATAATCATCCTATGACCGAGATCACAACTGAGATCATTTTGCGATGTGTTCTCGAACATATTGCGAGCACGATGCGAGCAGATCGCGAGCAGATCGCGAGCACGGTGCGAGCAGATCGCGAGCAACTCACGATAAAAGTACATATGTTTCTTGGCGGTACTGTAGTTATACGTGTATGGTTCGTCGCTCAAGTGTTATTGGAGCCAAATCGGAAGTCATTATTCCAGTATGGGTAAACAGCAGGAAAGTACAGCCTTCTCTTCTGAACTTAGACCACATGCATGTTTTAGAACCATGTAAAAGTATAAAGGACTGTATGTTGGCCGGACTCTAGTAAATGTAGAAAAGGGTGATGTTCCAGTTCGCATGCTAAATCTGTCAGATGAGCCTCAAACTCTGAATGCTAATACGGTGATAGCAGTAGTTAAACCTGTATGTTGTGTAGAAAAAGTAGAATTCACTGAGGATGGAAATGAGAACAGTTGTGAACTTGAGTTAAGTCAAAGTGAGAGCAACAAGAAAACCGAAGACCAACTTCCTGAACCATTGGGAGAACTGATTAACAGGAGCTCAGTTAATCTTGGTGGGGAAGAAAGGCAACAAGCTGTTAGTCTTTTAGCCAAATATCAGCATGTATCTTCACTATCAAACAGAGACCTGGGGATTAGTAACCAAACCCAGCACAGCATCAACACCGGAAATGCAGCACCAATCAGACAAATACCTCGTAGTTCTGCTCCATGGAAACAAGCTTAAATTGAACGGCAGATTAACACACTGCTTGACGAATGGAGAGTGCAAGAGTCTAATAGTCCATGGGCTTTACCGGTGGTACTTGTGACCCAGAAGGATGACAGCCAAAGGTTCTGCATTGATTATAGACAGCTTAACTATGTTACTGTCAAAGATGCTTTTCCACTACCTCGAATTGACGATTATCTACACTGTTTGTTTGGCTCTAAGTAGTTCTCCACTTTAGATATGGCCTCTGGGTATTGGCAAGTAGGTATGGGTCAAGCAACACAAGAAAAGGCTGCATTTGTAACAAACAGTGGATTGTAGGAGTGGAATGTCATGCCATTTGGTTTGAGTAATGCACCAGGCACATTTGAAAGATTAATGCCACTTATCTTGAAGGGACTCCAGTTTAAAATGTGTTTGTGTTACTTGGATTATGTGTTAGTGTTCGCCACCACCTTTCAGGAACTCTTACAGCGACTGGAGGAAGTGATGTTAAGAATTGCATCAGCTGGACTTAAGCTTAAACCACAGACATGTAATCTGTTCCAACAGAGATAACCTATTTGGAACACCTTGTAACCAACAAAGGCATCCTGACCGATCCTGAAAAAATCGAGCGGGTTTCAGACTGGCCTGTCCCAGAGAACCCGACAGAGATCAAGAGCTTTCTTTGTCTAGCGTCATACTATAGACGTTTTGGATTTGCAACAGTAGCAAAGTCGCTCTACCGACTAATCGAGCGCTCTTTGAAGGAGTTCGAGCGGACAGTTGACTGCCAAGTTGCCTTCGAAGGACTGAAACGGTTACTTACATCTTATCCCATACTTGCTTATCCCTTACAAGATACATCATTAATTCTTGACACAGATGCCAGCAACCACGGCATCGGTGCTGTGCTCTCGCAGATACAGGATGGGAAGGAGAAGCCAATAGCATACTCTAGTCGAACACTCTCCAAGTCTGAGAGGAATTATTGTACAACTTGCAGAGAGCTTCTAGTAATTGTCGAGTTTACTAAGCAGCATCGGCATTATCTCCTGGGCCGCAGGTTTACAGTACGCACTGATCATGCACCATTAAACTCTATTCTCAAAACGAGAGATCCAGAAGGGCAGCTTGCTCGCTGGATTGCATTCTTAAGCACCCTATACATCGTTCACCGCGCTGATGCTTTATCTCGCAGACCGTGCACTGACCGCTGTAAATGGTATCAAACATGGAAAAAGGCAGAACTGCTACCAAGGTGCGATGTAGGAGTCCAGACAGACTTAGCGGAAGATAGAGAGACTAAGGAACCATGGGAAAACAACTACGATGATGGAGGCCCAGACGAAGTGAATACGACTTGCTTTGAACCCCCAGTAAATAGCTTCAGTAAGTGCAACACTGTGAAACTGGAACCGGTGTGGACAAATGAGTATCTGAAAGAACAACAGTTGATGGACTCTGACTTGCAGTGTTTTATTAAGATGATGCAATTACGATTGGGTGACCAACGGCCAACGTGGACAGATGTGTCAGCCACAAGTCCTTTATTCAAAGCACTTTGGGCCCAGTGGGATCGCCTCTTATTCCAGGATGGGATTCTATGTCGCAGATGGGAGAGTGCGAGTGGTGATAGAGTTATAATGCAGAACAAGCGCATCACAATCACACTACAGCTAGTCACCGTGGAGTTCAGAAGACATTGAGTGCTTGGAGACTCCGCTACTATTGGCCTGAATAACCTCGCAGACACACTGGTGGGTAACTAGATGTCATGCCTGTGGTGTAAAGAAGACATCTGGAAAGAAGCGCCGCCCACTTGAGAGGCTCGCTATGGACATTCTCGGACCGCTGCTGCTAAAACCTAGAGGAAACCGTTATGTATTAGTCATTACTGACTACTTTACTAAATGGACAGAGGGTTATGCGAGAAGCGTGTAGCTGAGTTTGTTTGTCGCATTGGTGTTCCACGTCAGCTCCATAGTGAACAAGGGACCAACTTCGAGTCAAATGTCATGGAAGAGGTCTGCAAACTACTAGAGACCTCTGTGGAAAAGGTATAATCGTACCCTGAAGGAGATGTTAAGGGGAAAGCTGAAGGAAAGCCACCATGATTGGGACTTGCAATTGGGTATGTGAATGGTGGCTTATCGGTCTGCGGGCCATGAGTCAACAGGGATAACACCAAACCAGTTAATGCTTGGGAGAGAGGTCGAAGTACCCTTGGATGTTGTGACAGAGTTGACCCCAGATGTACCTGACCCAAAGACAGAGTATGTGGAAGCTCTACACAAAAGATTAACTAGTGCACACGAGAGTGCACGACAACACCTGAAGAGTGCTGCTTTGCGCCAAAAGCGCAACTATGACAAGAAGCTAGCGTGGAAGCCATTCCAATTGGGTGACAGTGTATGGCTGCACAATGGTCGTAGCAGGAAAGGAAGAAACCCTAAATTAGACAATCCTTGGGAAGGCCCATTCTTAGTAACTGCAGCCCTGTCAGACGTGGTGTATCGTATTCAGAAGACAAAAGAGAGCAAAACCAAGAGTGATACATGTAGATAGGCTTAAGGCATACTTGGGTCCACCCCTGAAAAATTGGTTGTTGTCTGCAAAAAAACAGTGAAGGTCACCATTGCCCCTCCACTGTCGGGTGCAAAAGGAAGTCAATATGTTGCAGCCGATGTCCTGAGTCGGGATTTCAAGGATGAGACGAAAGTTTCTGATTCAACTCATAGGTCAAGAGATAAGGATGATGGGGAGACTTCTATCTGTTCCAAAGATGTGAAATCTGATGATCATGATGAGATTCTAAATGTACGGAGCCAGAGGTTGTGAATGACATTGAACTTCTATCAGCAGAGAGTGTTATTCCGAGTACTGCAAGCACTGTGCAAGAAGAAGTAGATGCTGATGTAGTAGGTAGTAGCACTCAGTCTGTAATAGAAACGTCCACTGAGAATTGATCGAACACAGCCGAACCAAGTGAGGGGAGACTAAAGAGAAGGATGAAACTCTCAACTCGAATAGGAGAATGGGTTACATCCATGAGAACAAAGTGGAAATCGTGAAGATACCATTAGAACTTGTTATTGAATTTCATGAACATTGTTGTAAAAATCGAACGTCAAGGGAGGTCACTTTAGCGAGGATTTGAATTGAGTTGAGGATCCATCTGGTTTAGAGACGACCAGCAAGAGAACATGTGCACTGTATCTGTGCGGTCAGTTCAGTGTTAAATCGGGGACAAACGGCAGCCAATAACTATCAACTCGAGGACCATGAACTTGAACATGTATGATTTGACAAAGTTATCAGTACTGGGATCAGTGCTATCCTAAGGGGGGGGGGGGGGGGGGGGGGGGCTATGTAATGATGCGATATGTCCTCACTCCCACTCCCTTGAATAATATTGTAACTACCCCCCCCCCCCCTCCAAGAACAGAGAATTGAGTTTGTAGAACACGTACGAAGAGAGCCCGACATTAAAGACGATGTTAAGACCTACGGATGACATTTATGGGTTATAGAATGTGAAGGGAATCTCGGAACGCTACAATATAAACAACTAACTTAGAATAAAACGCACTGTTGTGTACTCAATTTGAATATTAAAAGCTACAGACTTGTGTTGCCGGTTTTCAAATATATGCACTTGCCAACTTAGGCTTTCTCAAAGTCACGTTTCGGTTAGTTTTTGGCAAGTCTATTGCTAACTGTGCGATTAGCTCAACATTTCTTCATACTGCATTTGGCCTTCGTTTTCTTTTCATTCATGCCTCGTACAGTGTACGAGTTCACTTACTTCTCGCCAGTCTATAACCTTTAAATAATGCAGGCTCAGAAACATTTCAATACCTCGAAAGTGTATTATTTGTATAGGTGATATGCAAACTGTCATCATTTTATATTTTAGAATCCGTCAAGGTGAAATTAAACTAATACAAACGAGAAGAGCTTTGAAGACAAGAGTCACGTAGAGATACAAGATGCAAGCTGAAAGAGTTAATTAAGAAGCAATCGGTGACGTGATATTAGAAAGAGAGGCTATGATAACGCCCGTTAAAATATATGCCATAAACAATAATGCGGAAAACACGCAGCCTTTTGTGTGAGAAATTGATATTTCTATTTGAATTTCCCTGAGTAAATAAATAGCCCGGACTAACGATGCTCACGTATATACATTTTTGATGGAATTGGATTTTGATTTTTTTTAAATGTTCTTTAACTGTAGGGTAATTAGGAATTAGGTCGTATCGTCTGTTTCGCGTTTAAAAAACTATCCTTTGCTTTTTTAAGTTACTGACCTTTAAGTTTCACACCATAGACTTCAACACGCAGTGCTTTGTAGTTATGGTAATCTGTTGGTTTGAAACGGACAAATCTGGCTGTTGCAGGAATAGCAAGCGGATTCTTCTTAATCGTGGTGTAGTATATGTTGCCAACGAAGTTCTGAAAAATAAAATAAGTTAGTTCAAATGTTTGGCTAGTTTGATCTTCAGAACAACACACAAACAAATGTATTTTATCCGTTTAAAGTAAAATCAAGGTTCGGTTGAGATAAATTAATGTTACTTTGTGTGCTGATGTTTTGTAAATAAATGTTTATTAAGCTTTCGATTACTACTTCTACAACTCATTAATTGTTCATAAGGGGATTAAACATTTAATAGCCCAATCCAAGGTAATTTCCACCATCTTGTAGCTGTGGAGTGTCAGCACCACTTCAAATTTCTAGGACTTTGACATTTCAAAGTCCTTGCAGTTTGTCCATAATAACTGAGAAACTAACAAGTCAACAGAAAAGAAGTAAAGTGACATCGAAAGAAACAATCTGCATCCAACAAGACTCGAACGAACATTTCCAGAACCCATATATTTCTAGCCCACTCCCTAAACAACTACACTACTGAATCGCTTGTTGAAATCTGTGGTCCTAAAAATACTAATACTCCATGGGCGGGATAACTGTACACAATAAATACAAACAATCGAAACAATGCTCACATAAAACATACCTGCATGTAATAATTAATTAATAATAAAAGCCGTTTCATATCCTCATCACGGGATTCTATGGGGGTTTCAAATGCCCGTGGGAATTTCAAATGTAAGGGCTCGACATTTAGAATTTCGCTCGCATTTGAAACCCCCATGGAATTCCATGACTCGGATATGAAACATTACTTCTGGTCTTGATATCATCATAAGAGGCATCTTGCAGAGAATAATTACTGAATTCTGATTGACTTAGAGCAGGGTATTTTTGGTCATATTAAAACAAAGACAGACTAATTATGGATTTTCAGTTTCTAAATGCTGGTACGAATGCAGGTTGCCAAAGCATGTCATCGTCAAAGCATGCATGCCACTGATAGTGCCATCTTTATAGAGGTAAAGTTTTGTAGTAAATACAGAGCTGTAGAGTTGACGAGTTGTAGAGTTGCAGATTGAGTTGCAGATGTACTTGTAGGTAGAAGAGAGTCATGTTACCTCCGGCACGCCAAGCGGAGTTCGCGTAAACATTTGGAAATTATTTGGAATTACACACTAAAACTAATTCAAGAGTTGTACTCCATAATACTATTTATGATGGACGGCAAAAAACGAAAGCCCTGATTATTATATGTGTTTATTTTAACATTCCAAGTGAGTTGCATATGCGAATATAGCTCCTTCGCACTTTAATACAGTTGTATTAATTCCGTCCATGCCCTCCTCCCATACATGGCCCTCTGGCAACAACCGTGTGTACATTTATTCCATCCTGTCATGCACATTGTTTCAGCTCACCTTTATTGCTACATGAAACTCATGTCAGTAAAATCCTTTACCAAATATCTTTAATTTTGGGATGCTATATATTTCAGAAATATTTATAGGTCTTTAATTGTCCCTTACTCGAATTATGGAATTACAGATTGGGGCCAAGCTTGTAAGCCCTATCTGAACAAACTTCAAATTCTGCACAAACGAGTGCTCCGATTTATGTATATTGGTGATCGTAATGACCATGCCATCCCCCTATTTAGTGATGCTAATGTAGTGCCAGTACATTTCTTATAATATGAATCAATATATAATTTAATGTAAGACATAATAATAATTCAGCTACGATAGATATGTAAAATCTATTTGAAACTACATCAAGTCTCCATTCGTATAACACAAGGTCTTCTGCATCCAATAATTATTATATAAAAAAATTAAAGAACTGAAATACAAAAAAAATCGATTAAAATATTCGGAGCCAAACTGTGAAATCCCATGCTGCCTTAAGAAACTAAAGACGAAAGCTGAAAAAAACTCTTTTTGATATACTCGAGTATTTGCCGTTTTCTTGAAAGGGCAAATGACAGTTGAATACTTTTTTGGCCTTTCTATCCCATAATTGACTTCACTTAGATCCATCCCATATTATTTTTTATTTGAGACCTAGAGGTTAGGCTTAGGTTAGAAAAAGGCCATTTCCTGGTATTGTTACTCAAAATACAGGAAACTTCCATCAAGTAAACGCAATCTACATTAAGAGAACGTTGTACTGCCCTATAGTGCATCGAAATCCATTAAAAGCTCGAGAAATGGCGCCATTTGAAGATTTTAGGGTACACAAGTAACTTTGAGAGATTAAGGTTAGGTTACAAAAACACATCTTCGGGTTTTCTACTCCCTTTTGTGAAAACATGCTAGATATATCTATTTATAAAATAACCCAGAAGAAACTCGCGCGCTGATTGGCTGAACGTCGTGTTTATATGAGAGTCCATAGGTTTAACAAAATACAGCCAACCGACGAAGTTATCAAATTTGCTAACCATCCCGGCCAATATATTTTTATTCGCGGATCCAACAAACAAAAGTCAAAACCACTTTTCGTTTAACTTATTTTGTACGGTACTAAAACACACAAACGGCTAACAAGTTTAGTTTTTAAACAACCTCCTTGTAGACGAATAGAGTGAGGAATCGAGCTAGAGACTAGAGTAGACGAGAGGGAAACGCAAGGCAAAACTCTATCAATTTTTGTCTCCGTCTTTTTTTATCCCAACCTAAATTTAAACTAATACGCTTAATGTTCAACTTCAAGTCCGATATTTTATCGGCGACGAAGTCACGAAATAATAAGCCTTCATACAAGGCCAATTGTTTTCATTCACCCTGCTTGGTCTTAGGTAATTCAGATAAGGTTTCTGGCTTTCTCCTTGCCATTTTATGAACAACTACATGAATTTTGCAAACTCCGTGCGACAGTTGTGAAGTTGGTATTTTGTTGATTTTTTACAGAACAACATGAGCTTTTCCCTCTTACCTTGCACTCTTAGCCTCATCGCATTTGAAGGAAGGTTCCAACAGCTAGATCTTTCCATTGAGTTTGGGGAAAATAAAAGATCATTCAACTAAAAGCTGCTTCCAAGTTCAACAGGGGAATCCTGTTTCCTCGTGTACATTCTGTCATTCAGCGACAAAAACACCCAGTTCAAGTCCTCCACTCCTTGAATGCCTTACGGAAAAGCATGTATTGAATTCCGACTTATTCTTTTCGGGGAATGTTGAAGCAGATGTTTCTAAAATAGAGCCACACATTGACACAAAGGGCACAGAGCATTCCTTCGTTTCTCTCAGTTCCGTATCGGGAGATTTCCCGAGCTGTGCAAACTCACCGTCGGTCGATTTATGACGACTGTTACAGCTAGGAGAATTGATCTTCTGATCGTGCGTGCGTAAGATTTATCTCGTGTTTTTCCTGTTCGTTATTTTATTTAACAAATAAAGAAGCCTTAGCCATGTTTTATACTATCATAAAACACGATGGGCATTTGAGAACATGAGAGAAATGTTAAAGCACAAGCCGAAGGCGCGTGCTTTAAACATTTCTAGAGTGTTCTCAAATGACCAGAGTGTTTTATGATAGTATAAAACATGGATTTAAGGCTTCTTTATCTGTTTTATAATAGATTTACGCGCGCGATGAAAGGAAACCGCCAGTTGAAAACTATATAACACGGCTAACCATGTTATATACTCTGATAAAACATGGCTTCTTAGCCAATCAGAGCGCGCGTACTATCGTATCTATATTATAAAAAAGCAATATAACACGCTTCCCTGCCTTTGTTCTCTTATATAAATACTTGGGATATGTTGGGAGAACGCAGAAAAAATTGAAAATCACGAGCCGCGTGTTTATATAAGAAAACAAAGACATGGAAAGTGTGTTATATTACTTAAATATATACACATATACTTTCATACCGTCGCTACTTATCATAGTATTAACTTATTTTGTTCTAAGTTTCCTCTCCTCCTCGTGATCATTATGTCAACGCGCATATTTCCGTTCTCACATAGGACTAGGCACGCCTAGAATAGAGCCAAACTACCTGCGGATCAGCCACATCGTAAAAATAATATATTAATCAAAATAACAAAAATGTCTGAAATAGAAATTTGGGCAAGGTATCTCAAAGCAGATTCTCATAAAGAACTGTCGTTCTCGTCGCGTTTGATGTGATTACCCAGCGTTCCTCTCGGAACTTAAAGTGGTCTACAAGCTTATATATGTGTAGGCTCAGATACAGTGATATGAATTCCCTCCAAGCAATTGCTCATATCCAATAACGTCATCCTAATCAGGATTCAATTTTAAGTGCATATGCACAATAGTACTAACGAATGTTTTGATAAACTGTTTATCACCAGAAGACAAGGTCATACCTTAAAGGACAAGATGGTAATAATTTAGATTAGTGGTTTGGTGATCATACATGAAACTTATATTAATCAAAGGAATGGAAATTGCTATGCGAATGGCAAATAGAATATGCAACTCTTATGCGAAAAACACCTAAAACGTTCTCAATGATAAATTATTGAGGGCTGGCGGCACAATCTCAAGTATGCTGTTAGGGTAGAACTGATTATTGCTAAGTTTATACATAACAGGGGGTAGTAGTACCTACTACGTAGTTCGTAATAAAACATAAAAAACCTATTGGCATTATAGTTTCCATATTCTCCACACCCTTCCCTGGGTTTGGAGGCATGATCGAATCGCACATTAATCATCCTTACGTCACAGTACTGCTAATTTTAAGTAAGGTACCAAGGTCATTCTAATTCAAAGGTTAATTGACCTATATCATTATGACGTCAAATCAAAACAATATATTGTTTAAACGGTAAGGATCACGGTCGCGGGAGGGGGAGAAAACAGCAACAACACAAAGGAAATCGCTATCAAATGCATTTTGTAGAACGTAGAATAGCGGTAACAGCCACCAAATACGGTAAATATTGTGGGGGAAACCAGGCAATTCGAAGTTTAATTTTCCTCAGCAGAGCAGATTTAGTTAAACATTATATTGTTCAAGTCGATTCTGTCCCCCTCATAAACAAGCCGTGATGTAATAATGATATAGGGTAATTGAACATAAATGCTTGCAGCAGACAGCATTAATGTAGCATACAGGACTTGAAAAATCTTTGTTTTGTCTAAATTTTAGCAAATGTGGACCAAAAAGAAAGGATACTAAATGTGAAACAGAGGGCAATACAAGATAAAACAGAAACATGTCAGAAAATAGGGATTGCACAGTTTCCAAGAGGAAACCTGCTTGAAGAATGAGACAATCAGGTACTGCAATCCCTGATACAGAAACAGGACACAGCAGAGATATTAAAAAGAAATGAGTTTTGGAGCTCTGTCAAAAGAAACTAATGAACAGTACATGTGTGAAGAGAAGGGACATATTATCTATCTATCTTCCTATACTCGTATCCATCTCTAAGATGATTCTGACGAGTTGTTTGGTCATTGGCAAAGAATAACAGTAATATATAAATAAATAATTAATAATAATGAAAAAGAAAAGTAATTAGAGCTGCATCAGTTAATTTTACAGGAAGTGATGATCAAGCTATGTTTTGAGGGAGGAGATATATTTAGCCTGGACTAGAGTCGACGGTAAGCTGTTCCATTCTCTTATGGTCTTAGGGAAGAAAGAAAACTGATGATAGTTTGTCTGTGATGGAGGGACTTTGTAGGAGACTTGACGTAGATGTCGACTTGTTCTCCCCATTGGTGTTAAATACCCTGTTTGTCCACCTCAACTACATCATTACGAATCTTAAATATCATAGAGTGTATATTCTTTTTTCTTCTTAGTTCTAAGGTTTCCCATTCGAGTTCTTGTAGCATTTCCGATACACTTGATGTATTGTGGTATCTGTTTAGGGTGTAGCGCGCTGCTCTTCTTTGGACCATCTCAATTTTCTTGATGTTTACATGGGTATATGGGTCCCAGAGTGTAGTTGAGTATTCAACTTTTGGACGAACCAGACTCTTATATGCGACAGATTTCAGGAATGACGAATTTACTTTAAGATTTCGCTTCAGAAAGGCCAATGTTTGATTTCTCTTGTTTGCAATATTAGAGATGTGAGTGTTCCAACGAAGATCTGATGTGATTGTCACTCCAAGGTACTTTACTGAATTTACTGCCTTAAGAATATTTCCATGCAGTATGTAATTATAGATGAACGGGTTTTATTTGCGAGTGATCCGTAGAACATGGCATTTCTCTGTATTAAATACCATGAGCCACTTATTTCCCCACATTTCAAGCTTATACAGGTCACATTGGAGAGTATTTGCATCATCCTGTGATTGTATAGATAGGTACATCATTGTATCGTCTGTAAAAGTCTTACTGTTGAAGCTAAGCTTTCAGGCAGGTCAGTTGTGTATAGAAAGAACAAACATGGGCCCAAGACTGACCTATGTGGGACTCCGGAATGCACTTTTACTTTGCTTGAATGTTCTCCCATTAGAACAATCTGCTGTGAGCGGTTTGTGAGTAACGCTTGGACACAGTGCTTTATCTTTCCTCTGATACCATAGTGATCGAGTTATGGATAAGCCGTTGGTGTCCAACCTTGTCAAAGGCCTTAGAAACGTCCATAATTATGGCATCAGTTTGGCCACCCACTATGTATTGAGTTATGTGAGGACAGATCACAAGATGATTATCGCAGTCCCAAAAGACCAGGTTAAAGCCAAATGCTGTACTAGAGAATTTCACGATGTTAGAGAACACAATAAAATCAAGATGACTGGCAAAGTGTTCTCTCTTCGGGAGATAACATTCAGGTGAAAATAGACAACTTACAAACTGCGCTCTCGTCCATGTACAAGGACTGCATTCCCATCAAGTCTGTGCGAGTGTCTTCCAGATACCTCCTTTTCATGTCACCACTTGTAAAACATATTCTGAACAATAGGCGCAAATTAATGAGAATGGGACATACCGAGAATAATAGCTCTGTTTCTATACTTCAATATAATATCAACAAACTGATTAGAGAGAGCCAACTACGTGCTGTCAAACAAGAATCCAACAAGCATGATAAAGGGACTAGATCATGGTGGGCTACTGTGAACTCTATTACCGGGAGGAAATCACATAACCAGTCCATCAGTTCAATTATTGATCCTGCCAGCATAAACAAGTATTTTGCTGACATTAACACTGATCCACATTATTCTCCTCCTGAAGCTGTTGTTATACCTGAAGGCACTAGAATTCCTGAGTTGTCTGTACATGACGTCACACAGTTCCTACTTAGAGTAAAAAGGACTGCATCTGGTCCACATAACCTCCCCTACTGGCTCTATCGTGACTTTGCTTACCATCTTGCCCCTATAGTGGCTGATGTTTTCAATTTATCCTTGAGGCTACACACTGTTCCTCTAATATGGAAGGAAGCAAATGTCAGACCCCTCCCTAAAGAGTCACCTTTAAGCTCCTGTAATCAGCTCAGACCTATATCTCTTACCGACATCATTATGCGTCTTTTCGAGCCCCTGGTGTATAAGCGTGAGTTATCCAGTATGTGTTATAGCTATATTGATCTGCATCAATTCGCTTATCGATAGGGACATAATTCTACTATGGCCCTGATCAAGTCTCAACACTACTGGTTAAAATGGCTCGATCATAATGCTGACTTTGTAAGAATTTTCTCCTTCGACTTTAGCAAAGCTTTTGACAGTGTATCCCATAGTGTTCTTTTTAATAAATTAAGGGATATAGGCATAAACCCCTACGTTTTTAATTGGCTAATTAGTTTTTTAAGTGACAGAAAGCAGCGCGTTGTTATTGACGACATTACAACCGATTATTTAAACATCAATAGAAGGGTACCTCAGGTAACGGTACTGGGTCCCATATTATTTTCCATCATGGTTAATGACATTAAGACCATAAGTCCCAACAGTTTGCTAGTTAAATATGCTGATGACCTCACTCTTAGCATTCCAGTAAATACTAAAAACAACAGAAATTGTAATATAGCCGACTTAGAAGTACAAACCATCATACAGTGGTCAGAAAATAGCCACATGAAGCTTAATTTTAGTAAGACATGGGAAATGTTGCTTAAGGGTAGATATCCTAAGCAGCCACCTGCCCCTCTTCCTATTATGGAGAGCAAATATCAATTGAAACTACTTGGAGTTAGTTTTGAAGACCGTTCCACTAATTTGGATACTCATGTAGAATTCCTTTTGAGTAAAGCTAGTAGTCGGCTTTATATACTAAGAGTATGTAAATATTATAAGTATCCAATTGAGCATTTAGATCTGCTCTTTCATAGCCTTATTATTTCTGTATTATATAATAATAATATAATAAAGTCTTTATTTCATGAGGGTAGCACAAAATAGTTAAAAACTAACAAACCTGTGGCCCTCTATAGCTAATAAAATTATATAAATATAGTTATTATAATAAAATATTAATGGTATAAATACATGGATCATAGATGAAAAACGTTAAAAATATATAATTACGATAAGCAAAACAATTGTTTAAAATTCAAATTGAAACCCTAACAACAAAATAATACCTGATAAAAAGTTGATAACATCGAATAAAAATGGTCACACTTAAACTAAAAAAATGATTTAAAAACTGCTGTTCCTTAAATAACACGTTCCAATAATGGCTTCTAAATGTAGTATAAGAGTTACTATTTCTAATTTCTAAAGATAAACTGTTCCATAATTGGCAAGTTGTTACTGTAAAAGTACGACCACCTTCAGTCTTGCGAGTAAACTTAGGACAAACTAAGTTAAGTTTACTGTACCGAGTGTTACGTGTGTGCCGTTCACTGTTAAGCTTTAGCATGTCCTTGATGTAAATAGGCACTAGGTCGTTTAAACGTTTATATACTATACAGCATTTAGCTAATTTAGCTTCTTCATAAAAGGGTAACCACTTAAGACTATTAAATAATTGGACGCTAGGAGCCCGACAGTCAGTGTTCATAATGACTCTCGCTGCCCTTTTCTGCAGCTTCAGAATCCTACCTAAACTTTCTTTATCACAGTTTATCCATATAACGTTCACGTAATTCATTATGGGCCTTATCATTGCATTATAATATAGTAACCTCTGCTTCAGTGGTAAACACGATTTTATCTTTTTTAGAATAGCAATGCGCTGTGATAGTTTTTTGCAGAGCTTATCTACATGAGGATAAAAAGATAGTTCGCTGTCAATTTCAAGACCCAGGAGTTTTACGCTGGATACCAATTCAAGTTCTGTTCTGTTAACCCTTATGATTGGATTTTCCTCGATCTTAGAAGGAAGGCGCTTTCCAGTGACAAGTAAAGCCTTTGTTTTGCTCTCGTTGATAGGCAACTTGTTGGCAGTTGCCCAGTTCACAACTTCTGTGAGTGAGTTTATATTACATTCTTTACACTTACTAGTGCTACGCGGCAAACATGATTCAATATCATAACTACATATACATATATATAATCGCCGTGACCCCATATAACGCACCAATACCCACGATTGCTCTCATCTGACTTGATAGCTCAGTTGGTGGAGCGCCAGACATGTAACCTGGAGGTCGTTGGGTTCGAGTCCCACTTGGGTCAGAGATTTTTTCTCTTTCCCTTGTAGGGCGTGCACACTTAGCACTACAGCTTACCACTTTA
Organism: Actinernus sp. WN-2022; assembly: GCA_030867875.1. Lineage (NCBI taxonomy): Eukaryota > Metazoa > Cnidaria > Anthozoa > Actiniaria > Actinernidae > Actinernus > Actinernus sp. WN-2022. The sequence goes on along the minus strand of JAOWCC010000936.1, from coordinate 8,885,654 downwards.
TATTACATTCTTTACACTTACTAGTGCTACGCGGCAAACATGATTCAATATCATAACTACATATACATATATATAATCGCCGTGACCCCATATAACGCACCAATACCCACGATTGCTCTCATCTGACTTGATAGCTCAGTTGGTGGAGCGCCAGACATGTAACCTGGAGGTCGTTGGGTTCGAGTCCCACTTGGGTCAGAGATTTGTTTATATTTCCCTTGTAGGGCGTGCACACTTAGCACTACAGCTTACCACTTTATATTACATTCTTTACAGTTATTGAGAGACTCTTGTAACAAATTAATTGAGTCATAATTACTTGAAGATGTTAGAGTAGTGTCATCTGCATATAGATCAATGTTAGATGATCCAACGTATAGAGGTAGATCGTTTATAAACATGATAAACAATAGGGGACCCAGTATTGATCGCTGAGGGACTCCATTGTGAACGAATGTCATAGATGACTGTTTACCGCCAAGTAAGACAAGCTGACGTCTGTCATTTAGATATGACTGAAACCAGTTCACAGAATTTATAACCATTCCGTAGGCCTGTAGCTTCTCCAGTAGTATTGGGTGATCAACCATGTCAAAGGCCTTGCAATAATCTATCAGAATCATACCGCTGACAAAGTTTTTGTCAAGGTTAAACAGCAAATCATCAATGATCTTTATTAGATCAGTTTCTGTGCTGTGTTTTTTGCGAAACCCCGACTGTCTCGAGTAGATTAAATTGTTGTCACATAAATAACTGTACAGGGCATCGTGAACGTGTCTCTCAATTAACTTAGACAATATCGGCAGCACTGAGATTGGGCGGTAATTAGTGACGTTCGACGAATCTCCGCATTTAAAGAGAGGTGTGACTTTCACGGTTTTCCAGCGTTGAGGAAATACTTCAGATGTAATGGAATAGTTAATCAGCCTAGTAATGGATGGAGCAACTATTGGTGCAGCTATCTTTAGCATCCTAGCACTGATTTTGTCAATTCCAGTCGCTTTATTAGATCCAATTTTCATCAGACTATTTATGATCTTGGTCTTTGTGATCGGTGGAATGGAGAACGAAATACTTTCATCTTTCCTGGACTTGACAAAATTCAGAAGTCTGGAGAGGTCAAACTTCAGCTGCGGAAGAAGTGATCTTAACCGATCAACAATCGTCGAAGTATGGGGATGCTGTTTCTATGATAAATATCTCAGTAGAATAGATATAATCTTTGCTAGAGCTTTTAGATCAGGGTATTGTTTGGAGAAATACAGTATTTGCAGTATTTTAAACTCTAGGGATAAGAAATTATGGAACAGAATCTCTCAAAATCATACTGCCCTTGACGATCTGTTTCCACCACAGAGATCCAGACAACTCCGTGATAGAGGGCATAACTATATCTTGCCTTGTGTAAAACCTGAGAGGTTCAAATCCATTTTTATAAATAGATATCTTTTAACTTTGTGAGAACATAATTGACTGTTACTAGATTCATATTTTTATATATATGTATGTATATTTTTTTTTTCTTTTTATATATTTTGTTAAATATTGCACGTTTCATGTGGTATATTTGTTAATAAAGACTTATTATTATTATTATTATTATTATTGCTTACTAGATCTTGCACCAGTTCAAGCAGTTGGGTTTCACATGACCTTTTTTCTCTGAATCCACATTGTATATGGTATAAGATGTTGTTTTTATATGTATGCTTCATAATACCACTAACGAGTATATGCTCCATCTCACTTTGGATCTCTTTCTTTAAATCTTTTACTTTTTTTAGTAATCTTGCTCAAGTCATTTCCACTTGGTCTTGAATATCTTATTAAGGCCTTTCTCTTAACTGATAGCTTAACCCTTTTACTTAATAGCTTCCTTATCTTGGGTTATATCCATGGTAGGCTCTCCTTTGACTTGCAGATGTTATGGGGATATGCTTTTTAATTCCCTCATTCAAAGATTATTTCAGCTTCAACCAGATATTATTTACTGATAAGTTATTGTCAATGTCTAATATCTCTCCAGAAACAGCACACATCTTGACCTACAATATCAGCGTTTGGAATATATGTGTACTCCAGGAATATCCCACGACCTTCAGTAATCTAAAGGAAACAAAGCAAGTACCGGTACATGTAGCAATCCTAGAATACATGTATGCATTTGTTTTAGTGCAACAACGGTTTAATTTTAGAACTTATATTCTTATTGTATTGTATTGCAAAGTATATGCCATATTTCCTCATGTATAAGCCACACTTTTTGTGACCTTTCAGATCTTGAAAGTGAGAAAAAAAATCCTAGTAGTTGGGGATGCAGCTCATACTGTACCTGAGTGTTTTTTTTTATAAAAAAAAGCTATGATTGCAATGACCGTAAACAAAGCCATATGAACAATAGTAACAGCACATTATTCACAGAGCACGAGTTTCATTAACATTTATTACTCAAGCTGCTCCTTTGTTTTCCAAAGAAAACTAGCTGCAGGTTTCCATGTCATATTCTCTGCTAATTCCTCAAATGCTCCCTATGTTGTTAAAGTACATATCTGGTCTTGGAAGCCCTCTAGCTAATTTTCAAATTATCAAAGTATCGTTCTCATCGAGTTCATGTTCTACAGTTCGGTAGCTCGCACTCGATTGGACATTTCAGAAAACACTTCACCAGACCCTTCCCCTTGAAAAACCAAGATGGCAAACCATTGTAACAGTAAAATATAGTTATACTAGCTATGAGAGCATGTGTTTTGGAACAGAATGAGTTAGGGTAATATGCAAGTCATTTAAGCTGTGACGATAGCGTGTGTTTTGAAACAATGAGAGTGTTTGAAACAGTGAGAGTGACTGCGATATTTACATTGTGAGACATGTGTTTTGGAACAGTAAGAGTGACTGCAATGTGCAATATATTTAAGCTGTGAGAGCATGTGTTTTGGAACAATAAGAGTGACTGCAATATGCAAGAGATTTAAGCTGTGAGAGCATATGTTTTGCAACAGTAAAAGTGATGGAATATGTAAACATCATACTCTTATCCAAGATGGTAGCATTCTTTTGGGCAGGGTTTTGTACAGCTATTGTGAACAATTTACACTTATCATGGTCAGTTAGGAGGCAGTCAACTACTGACCGACTAGTGCGTCATGCAAAACGTCAAAAACCTTTGAAAAATATGTATAAATAATGTGTGCTAGCAATATTTTTTTTTTTTTTACAAAATCTGCAATTCAAGCCAGCGTTCGAAAGAGACTTGGGAATCAAACAATTTGTAACAGAACAAAGTCCACAACATCCTCATGAATCTGGAAGATCATGATTTCATTGATGAAAAAGGTATGAACAACTTTCCTTGCTAGGACATAATAGGTCATATATTTCTCCTTATAACTCATAATATTTTCTTCTCTCGGATGATTTGTGGAATGCGTCACATGACCCAATATGTTCTCTCCACCCTGTAGAGGACAAATATATTTAACAATTATCCTGCAAGATCGCGCAGAATATCGACAGACCAGATAGTATAATATTATCGTTGTGATAAGTTAGGACAATGGCCTCGGGGTCATTGAGTTAAGTTATGGGAGGAGATGAGCTCCTTTCGGCTGGTTTGAACAAATACCCTGACGCTTGCGTGACCAAGAGAGTAATAACCATGTCCACAAATAATCGATTCGTGACCAAGATAAATATATGCTGAGTTATTAAGAACTGAAGATTCCTGTGACGTCACATGTTCTGACATCACGGATCTGACATCAGTCATGCTTTCTAAATTGAAGAAACATAAAAAGACCATATTGCGGCTATTCATAGAACAATAAGTACCTCTTTAAAACCCGAAAAATACTCAAATATTTATTTTTAAAGGACGTTTTCAAAAATATATGACGTCGTAATGACGTATCCTCTTTTTCACTGTCAATTTTAAAGTTTTTCTTCACAAAAATTGAAAATTCCAAAAACATACGATTATGGGTACCGATTTACTCTTTTAATTGCTAGATTGTCGTGAACAATTATTTTAAACTCTAAAAGATGAATGAAGAAGTTATTTGGTAAATGATGCTATGTTGTATATTTCTCGCCAAATTTTGGCGGGAATATTACCAAAATCCACAATTTAAGGTATGGCAAAAGGTTCACGAGATCACTTGGTGAAAAAAATCGTGTAGCGTCAATAGTTACGCTACAAAGACATATATCAATTTAAATCTCAAAATTTGAAAAATAAATATGAATTCGAATGTTTAATGTTTAATGTTTAATGAATGTTTAATATCTGAATGATGATTTTTTTTTATTTAAAAAGCGACCTCTCACGCTAGCGTAACTTCAAATCCGGAAACGTTTAATGAATGACAACTGAATTCTTTGTTTTCGAATCTTAGGTAAATTGTCCCAAAAAGTGTGTCAGCGATTTTTCATACGTTGCGTATTACAAGAATTATCCGTAGGTAAAGTTGGAGTAAGTTTTTTCATGCAAGCAAAATGCAAACTACATAATAATTACGAAATGAAACAAAATTTTGCAAAACGCTGGCAAATTTTGTAGAAATTGCAGTTTTTTGGCGCTCGCGAAAATTTGGGTTTAATCGAACAAAACGTTCTCGAGTTATGGTACGCCAAAGTTGTATTTTTTGCATTAAAATACACACGGAGAAACGAGGGATTTTAGTTTTCTGACCATTTCACGGTTGAGTAAAAAGCTCAGCCTCCAAAGATAATCTTATTATATTCAGCCAATTGAAATACAGTATTAGGCTGAGTTGTGAATGATCTACTGTGACAGCTTTCGCGGTAATCTTCAAGGAGGTTCATTTTACACTCGGTCCTCCACTGGTCATGGGAAAAGCACGCAGAGGTCGTAAAGCTCGTGGAAAAAACACAACGTCAAATAAATATGAACGCCAACCGCAAGTTACGGTAAATGAGGCTATTATTAAAGCCATCATGCTAAAGGAGATAAACAGTTCTGGGTAAGTCGAACACAAGTTATATTCATTCAAACGCCGCAACTTCTTGCTAAACATACATAAAATTAAAACATGTTTTTTTCGGGGCGTTAAAAAGGAATTTTAGTTTGGATTTTTTTGCTATAATAAAGTTAAGACCTAAAGAATTCTAAATATGCGAAACAATTTGTTTTGGGTAGTTTTGCCTGTGAACATTTTGCCATACCTTAATAACCTTTCTCCCTCTTAACCAATCGAACTCGGGTTTTCGGTTACTTTGTTGTCAACATGATGGCAAATCGAAAATCGAAAATTAACTAATGTTTAAAGGTAATTGAAAACCTCGATAAACATATTATAAATGGATACATGACGTAACTGTGACGTCATCAATATCTCTACGGTAGTTCAAATCCTCGAATTTAGTTTTGGTCATCTGTCTTAACCCTCCCATAAACAAAAATCAATATTCTACGTTAGAAACTTTTGAAAATACAGCAATCGATTTTAGGGTCATTTGTGCCAACCGTGTTTAAGAAAGACTCCTGATCACGCCTGGCATAAGTTACCTCAAAATCGATCACTAAAAGCGAGCCAAAAATATATAAACCAGCACATCTTGTTTAATTCGCTGTCAAATTTAACGAAATTTTCGTATGTTAATATTAAAATGAAATAACGTCTTTAGGATCAAACACGTTTGTATATTGACGTTAGTGTGACGTCATAACGAACGACTCCTTTTAAGGTCAAATTCTGCGTTACCTATACGTTTGAAATAAAGCATGTTATCACAACAACATAAATATGTGTTTTTGATTGCCGCAATTTTAAAGTCTCTACGATAAATATTTGCTGAGTTATTAAGAACTGAAGTTTCCTGTGACGTCACATTTTCTGACGTCATGGGTCTGACATCAGATCCTTGAGGGACTCCATTGCGAACGAATGTCATAGATGACTGTTTACCGCCAAGTAAGACAAGCTGACGTCTGTCATTTAGATATGACTGAAACCAGTTCACAGAACGTATAACCATTCCGTAGGCCTGTAGCTTCTCCAGTAGTATTGGGTGATCAACCATGTCAAAGGCCTTGCAATAATCTATCAGAATCATACCGCTGACAAAGTTTTTGTCAAGGTGAAACAGCAAATCATCAATGATCTTTATTAGAGCAGTTTCTGTGCTGTGTTTTTTGCGAAACCCCGACTGTCTCGAGTAGATTAAATTGTTGTCACATAAATAACTGTACAGGGCATCGTGAACGTGTCTCTCAATTAACTTAGACAATATCGGCAGCACTGAGATTGGGCGGTAATTAGTGACGTTCGACGAATCTCCGCATTTAAAGAGAGGTGTGACTTTCGCGGTTTTCCAGCGTTGAGGAAATACTTCAGATGTAATGGAATAGTTAATCAGCCTAGTAATGGATGGAGCAACTATTGGTGCAGCTATCTTTAGCATCCTAGCACTGATTTTGTCAATTCCAGTCGCTTTATTAGATCCAATTTTCATCAGACTATTTATGATCTTGGTCTTTGTGATCGGTGGAATGGAGAACGAAATACTTTCATCTTTCCTGGACTTGACAAAATTCAGAAGTCTGGAGAGGTCAAACTTCAGCTGCGGAAGAAGTGATCTTAACCGATCAGCAATCGTCGAAGTATGGGGATGCTGTTTCTATGATAAATATCTCAGTAGAATAGATATAATCTTTGCTAGAGCTTTTAGATCAGGGTATTGTTTGGAGAAATACAGTATTTGCAGTATTTTAAACTCTAGGGATAAGAAATTATGGAACAGAATCTCTCAAAATCATACTGCCCTTGACGATCTGTTTCCACCACAGAGATCCAGACAACTCCGTGATAGAGGGCATAACTATATCTTGCCTTGTGTAAAACCTGAGAGGTTCAAATCCATTTTTATAAATAGATATCTTTTAACTTTGTGAGAACATAATTGACTGTTACTAGATTCATATTTTTATATATATGTATGTATAATTTTTTTTTTCTTTTTATATATTTTGTTAAATATTGCACGTTTCATGTGGTATATTTGTTAATAAAGACTTATTATTATTATTATTATTATTATTGCTTACTAGATCTTGCACCAGTTCAAGCAGTTGGGTTTCACATGACCTTTTTTCTCTGAATCCACATTGCATATGGTATAAGATGTTGTTTTTATATGTATTCTTCATAATACCACTAACGAGTATATGCTCCATCTCACTTTGGATCTCTTTCTTTAAATCTTTTACTTTTGTTAGTAATCTTGCTCAAGTCATTTCCACTTGGTCTTGAATATCTTATTAAGGCCTTTCTCTTAACTGATAGCTTAACCCTTTTACTTAATAGCTTCCTTATCTTGGGTTATATCCATGGTAGGCTCTCCTTTGACTTGCAGATGTTATGGGGATATGCTTTTTAATTCCCTCATTCAAAGATTATTTCAGCTTCAACCAGATATTATTTACTGATAAGTTATTGTCAATGTCTAATATCTCTCCAGAAACAGCACACATCTTGACCTACAATATCAGCGTTTGGAATATATGTGTACTCCAGGAATATCCCACGACCTTCAGTAATCTAAAGGAAACAAAGCAAGTACCGGTACATGTAGCAATCCTAGAATACATGTATGCATTTGTTTTACTGCAACAATGGTTTAATTTTAGAAGTTATATTCTTATTGTATTGTATTTCAAAGTATATGCCATATTTCCTCATGTATAAGCCACACTTTTTGTGACCTTTCAGATCTTGAAAGTAAGAAAAAAAATCCTAGTAGTTGGGGATGCAGCTTATACTGTACCTGAGTCTTTTTTTTATAAAAAAAAGCTATGATTGCAATGACCGTAAACAAAGCCATATGAACAATAGTAACAGCACATTATTCACAGAGCACGAGTTTCATTAACATTTATTACTCAAGCTGCTCCTTTGTTTTCCAAAGAAAACTAGCTGCAGGTTTCCATGTCATATTCTCTGCTAATTCCTCAAATGCTCTCTATGTTGTTAAAGTACATATCTGGTCTTGGAAGCCCTCTAGCTAATTTTCAAATTATCAAAGTATCGTTCTCATCGAGTTCATGTTCTACAGTTCGGTAGCTCGCACTCGATTGGACATTTCAGAAAACACTTCACCAGACCCTTCCCCTTGAAAAACCAAGATGGCAACCCATTGTAACAGTAAAATATAGTTATACTAGCTATGAGAGCATGTGTTTTGGAACAGAATGAGTTAGGGTAATATGCAAGTCATTTAAGCTGTGACGATAGCGTGTGTTTTGAAACAATGAGAGTGTTTGAAACAGTGAGAGTGACTGCGATATTTACATTGTGAGACATGTGTTTTGGAACAGTAAGAGTGACTGCAATGTGCAATATATTTAAGCTGTGAGAGCATGTGTTTTGGAACAATAAGAGTGACTGCAATATGCAAGAGATTTAAGCTGTGAGAGCATATGTTTTGTAACAGTAAAAGTGATGGAATATGTAAACATCATACTCTTATCCAAGATGGTAGCATTCTTTTGGGCAGGGTTTTGTACAGCTATTGTGAACAATTTACACTTATCATGGTCAGTTAGGAGGCAGTCAACTACTGACCGACTAGTGCGTCAAGCAAAACGTCAAAAACTTTTGAAAAATATGTATAAATAATGTGTGCTAACAATATTTTTTTTTTTACAAAATCTGCAATTCAAGCCAGCGTTCGAAAGAGACTTGGGAATCAAACAATTTGTAACAGAACAAAGTCCACAACATCCTCATGAATCTGGAAGATCATGATTTCATTGATGAAAAAGGTATGAACAACTTTCCTTGCTAGGACATAATAGGTCATATATTTCTCCTTATAACTCATAATATTTTCTTCTCTCGGATGATTTGTGGAATGCGTCACATGACCCAATATGTTCTCTCCACCCTGTAGAGGACAAATATATTTAACAATTATCCTGCAAGATCGCGCAGAATATCGACAGACCAGATAGTATAATATTATCGTTGTGATAAGTTAGGACAATGGCCTCGGGGTCATTGAGTTAAGTTATGGGAGGAGATGAGCTCCTTTCGGCTGGTTTGAACAAATACCCTGACGCTTGCGTGACCAAGAGAGTAATAACCATGTCCACAAATAATCGATTCGTGACCAAGATAAATATATGCTGAGTTATTAAGAACTGAAGATTCCTGTGACGTCACATGTTCTGACATCACGGATCTGACATCAGTCATGCTTTCTAAATCGAAGAAACATAAAAAGACCATATTGCGGCTATTAATAGAACAATAAGTACCTCTTTAAAACCCGAAAAATACTCAAATATTTATTTTTAAAGGACGTTTTCAAAAATATATGACGTCGTAATGACGTATCCTCTTTTTCACTGTCAATTTTAAAGTTTTTCTTCACAAAAATTGAAAATTCCAAAAACATACGATTATGGGTACCGATTTACTCTTTTAATTGCTAGATTGTCGTGAACAATTATTTTAAACTCTAAAAGATGAATGAAGAAGTTATTTGGTAAATGATGCTATGTTGTATATTTCTCGCCAAATTTTGGCGGGAATATTACCAAAATCCACAATTTAAGGTATGGCAAAAGGTTCACGAGATCACTTGGTGAAAAAAATCGTGTAGCGTCAATAGTTACGCTACAAAGACATATATCAATTTAAATCTCATAATTTGAAAAATAAATATGAATTCGAATGTTTAATGTTTAATGAATGTTTAATATCTGAATGATGATTTTTTTTATTTAAAAAGCGACCTCTCACGCTAGCGTAACTTCAAATCCGGAAACGTTTAATGAATGACAACTGAATTCTTTGTTTTCGAATCTTAGGTAAATTGTCCCAAAAGTGTGTCAGCGATTTTTCATACGTTGCGTATTACAAGAATTATCCGTAGGTAAAGTTGGAGTAAGTTTTTTCATGCAAGCAAAATGCAAAGTACATAATAATTACGAAATGAAACAAAATTTCGCAAAACGCTGGCAAATTTTGTAGAAATTGCAGTTTTTTGGCGCTCGCGAAAATTTGGGTTTAATCGAACAAAACGTTCTCGAGTTATGGTACGCCAAAGTTGTATTTTTTGCATTAAAATACACACGGAGAAACGAGGGATTTTAGTTTTCTGACCATTTCACGGTTGAGTAAAAAGCTCAGCCTCCAAAGATAATCTTATTATATTCAGCCAATTGAAATACAGTATTAGGCTGAGTTGTGAATGATCTACTGTGACAGCTTTCGCGGTAATCTTCAAGGAGGTTCATTTTACACTCGGTCCTCCACTGGTCATGGGAAAAGCACGCAGAGGTCGTAAAGCTCGTGGAAAAAACACAACGTCAAATAAATATGAACGCCAACCGCAAGTTACGGTAAATGATGCTATTATTAAAGCCATCATGCTAAAGGAGATAAACAGTTCTGGGTAAGTCGAACACAAGTTATATTCATTCAAACGCCGCAACTTCTTGCTAAACATACATAAAATTAAAACATGTTTTTTTCGGGGCGTTAAAAAGGAATTTTACTTTGGATTTTTTTGCTATAATAAAGTTAAGAGCTAAATAATTCTAAATATGCGAAACAATTTGTTTTGGGTAGTTTTGCCTGTGAACATTTTGCCATACCTTAATAACCTTTCTCCCTCTTAACCAATCGAACTCGGGTTTTCGGTTACTTTGTTGTCAACATGAAGGCAAATCGAAAATCGAAAATTAACTAATGTTAAAGGTAATTGAAAACCTCGATAAACATATTATAAATGGATACATGACGTAACTGTGACGTCATCAATATCTCTACGGTAGTTCAAATCCTCGGATTTAGTTTTGGTCATCTGTCTTAACCCTCCCATAAACAAAAATCAATATTCTACGTTAGAAACTTTTGAAAATACAGCAATCGATTTTAGGGTCATTTGTGCCAACCGTGTTTAAGAAAGACTCCTGATCACGCCTGGCATAAGTTACCTCAAAATCGATCACTAAAAGCGAGCCAAAAATATATAAACCAGCACATCTTGTTTAATTCGCTGTCAAATTTAACGAAATTTTCGTATGTTAATATTAAAATGAAATAACGTCTTTAGGATCAAACACGTTTGTATATTGACGTTGGTGTGACGTCATAACGAACGACTCCTTTTAAGGTCAAATTCTGCGTTACCTATACGTTTGAAATAAAGCATGTTATCACAACAACATAAATATGTGTTTTTGATTGCCGCAATTTTAAAGTCTCTACGATAAATATTTGCTGAGTTATTAAGAACTGAAGTTTCCTGTGACGTCACATTTTCTGACGTCATGGGTCTGACATCAGTAATGCTTTCTAAATTGAAGAAACTTAAAAAAGACCATATTGCGGCTATTCAGTGTATAGTAACTACAGTTCCTCTTTAAAACCCGAAAAATACTTGAATAGTTATTTTTAAAAGACATTTTCAAAAATATATGACGTCATTTCACTGGGAATTTTAAAGTATTTCTTCTCAAAAATCGAAAATTATAAAAACATACGGTTGTGGGTACCGATTTACTCTTTTGATTGCTAGATTGTCGTAAACAAATATTGTAAACTCTAAAAGATGAATGAAGAAGTTATTTTGTAAATGGGTTCTGTATTGAATATTTCCAGCCAAAATTGCCAAAATTCAAAATTTAATAACTTTTCTCCCTTTTAACCAATCGAACTCGGGTTTTCGGTTTCTTTGTTGTCGACATGATGGGAAATCGAAAATATAAAATTTACTGATGTTCAAGGTAATTGAAAACATCGAGAAACCTATTATAAATGGATACATGACGTAACTGTGACGTCATCAAGATGTCTACGGTAGATCAAATCATCGGATTTTGTTTAGGTCGTCGGTCTTCATCATCCCACAAACATTCAATCTTCTATGTTGGAAACATTTGAAAATATAGCAAAGTGATAGATTTTAGGGTCATTTGTGCCAAGCGTGGATTGGCGTATTAACTCGAATTCATCACTTTGATGTCTCTGAATGAACAGTCAAACGCATATATATTTTGATAAGTTTTTTAATAAATGAAATTGAATTTGACTAAAGGGAAATCAAGTACTTTATAAATGTAATACCAAGGAATTGTATGGCTAAATTCAATAGCGGGCTCAGTTTTGCTGCGTCGAAGCTTCTCTTCGGTAACATTAATTACAGCTTCAAACATGTTAAAATTCCGGGGGGGGGGGAATTCCAGGAATTTTGGATCGGAGTGTGCCACCCGGGTCTCAAAACTCTGACCCTATTTCAGACCAAAATATAAGATTTCCCATACCCTTTTTCAGACCTGTAGTCTATTTCATAACAAGTGGAATACATGAACATGTGTGGTCTCGTACTTCCCTATCAAGATTATACCCTAGTTCCGACCAAAAAGGCGAAATGTGTGACCTTATTTCAGACTAAAACAGCTCGAGTTGCAGTTTTCCCTGAATAACATTCTGTAAACGCAAAAGTGTTTTGCAATTTGTTTAACTTTTTCTGGCCACATACTTTCTTACTTTAGTCTTTTACAGTACATAATCCATTTAGTAACATTACAAGTCAGTACGGCACGGAACAGAATGGATTTGACAGACTTGATCCGAACATTTCTTTGGGAAAGCACAAGAAAAAAAAAAGAATAACAATTTCCATTTCACTTTTAAAAACCAAAGCAAAGCTATTTATTAATTCATTTTTGCATTTTGATTTGTGAGAAATAAGAAAGAGGAAGAGAGTACTTAGCCTCACCAAAATTGACTGGATATTCTGAATACATCCAGTCTTTATAATTCCTAACGACAATCATTGAAATAATACAATCATTAAATAATTAATTAATTAATTAATTAATGTTTGATATGTAGCAAATAGCTAAAGGAATACAAACCAGCCCATCTGATGGAATTTCGCCCAACTAGATTTAATGTTTGCGTAAGTACTCGCTCAAATGAAGTTCAGGTGGGGTTAAGCCGATTTGAAATTTTGTTTTGGCTCTCATTTCTTCTCCTTAACGTAGATTTCAACAAACCTAAGAGGCCCATCTGTAGTTTTCTATGGGTAACAGTTTGGTGAACACCCCATATCGCTACGACATTGCTTTCTACCCGTAAAAATCCATCGCCCTTTTTCTTGGCCTGCGGGGCCTGGGTAACTATTTAACGTTAATTTTGTCGCTCTTTTCAGAACTTGAAATCTTGGTAACTGATCAGTTTTGTCATGAATGATATTCCGAACACGTTTGCTATCACAAATGAAGTATACCATTTCCAGGGGGGTGGGGTAGGGAATGTTTGTAATTCATAGCTCGTTTAATATATAACCAATAAACAAAGGAATCAAAACCAGCCTATCTTATGTAATTTAGTCCAACTAGATGATTTGTTGGGGCTGATATTCGCGCAAATCAAGTTCAGGGCGGTTAAGCCGTTTTGAATCTTTCTTTTGGCTGTCATTTCCCCCCCTGAATTTAAATGTCAACCAAATTAAGAAGACCCCCTGAAGTTTTCTATGGGTATCATTTTGGCATAAACTCCATGGGTTGATAGTATATTAGGTGTCCATCTATTATTTTTTACCTTAAAACCTTTATTTCTTACATATCCTATCTATTAATGTCTCCCACATGGAAGATTGGAGCCTCCAATTTCAGCTATAAAAAGCGCCACTGAAGATGATATAATATGAGAACCTCATACGGGTGGACTGGTATGTGTGGGACTCTGCAGAAACTCTGCTCCCAAATCCTACAGCGCCCGTGAGGGGGTAGAGAGAGCAGAGATGGGATCTCATTTTGCTTCTGTACACTTCGCTATGAATTTTCGTTTTATGCTATGTTATAACTAGATTGACCAGAACGCATTTGAACTTGTGTTGGTTTCTTAAAAATCAAGTGACCACTGTATTTTGCATGTTTGATTATCGTTAGCGGTTTCAACTTGTAGTAATAATAATAATAATAGTCTTTATTACGGTGGCCCACAAGGGCAATACAAAAATATATATGCCACTACAAAAATATAAATTCGACTACAAAAATATATATGCCACTACAAAAATATATATGCCACTACAAAAATATAAATCCCACTACAAAAATATATATGCCACTACAAAAATATATATGCCACTACAAAAATATAAATCCCACTACAAAAATATATATGACACTACAAAAATATAAATCCCACTACAAAAATATATGCCACTACAAAAATATAAATCCCACTACAAAACTATATGCCACTACAAAAATATAAGTCCTAGTACAAAAATGGGAAATTCCAGTACAAAAATATGTCCCAGTACAAAAATATAAGTACCAGTACAAAAATGTTTCCCAGTACAAAAAAATGTGGACTGCTTGTCACCAGTTTCCCTCGGTTGATACACAGGAAGCCCATCGCTAAAGGAAGTTGGATATAACAAATATGGCGGACGGTGTATCGAGCTGTCCACAATGTGAATTTCACGGCCTTGATAATACCTGTAAGTTTTGTCCTCTCTGCGGTACAAACATTTTGGATGAAGAAAGACAATTAATAGAGTATTATTTTTCAAGAGGATATGAGAATAAAAGCATTATTCATTTGCTTTTGAAAGAACACGGTATCAAAATGTGTGAACGGACTCTGAAATCTCGTCTACACGGTTATGGGCTGCGAAGAAGACTACCCTTATATGATGTTGGAAATGTACGACAGCGTATCTCAAAGGAACTAGACGGCCCCGGCTGCATGGGAGGATACCGGTCAATCTGGCATACGCTACGGCTAGAGGGTTTTCAAGTGCCGCGGAACATAGTTGAAGAAATTGTTAGGGAACTCGACCCCGAAGGGTGCGAGATCAGAAAAGCAAAGCGATTGAGGAGACGCAGATACAGAGTGCCTGGCCCCAACTATTGTTGGCACATTGATGGCTACGATAAACTGAAACCGTTTGGCTTCCCTGTGCATGGTTGTATCGACGGTTGGAGCAGGAGAATCATGTGGCTACAAGTGGTAAGGTCAAACAATCGACCAGAAGTAACTGCATCTTTGTTTTTGCAATGTGTAGAAGATTGTGGCGGTTGTCCAGTCAAAGTAAGAAGTGATTGTGGAACTGAAAATGGTGTTATTGCTGCAATGCAGTGTGAATTCAGAGGTAATGCAGAGGCTCATATGTATGGGCCATCCCCTGCCAATCAAAGAATTGAGGGCTGGTGGTCCTTCTATCGAAGAAACAGGTCAACTTGGTGGATTAATTACTTCAGTGATTTGAACGAAAAGGAGCTATTTAACCCTGGAAATGAGCTTGAAAAAGAAGCTTTGTGGTATTGCTTTTCTGGGGTTTTACAGAAAGATCTCGACATAGTAAGGAATCACTGGAACACACATCGAATCCGAGACTCAAGGCACAACACCATTCCTGGGATACCAGATGAGTTGTATTTGTTACCAGAGTGTCATAGTGGTGTTGATGGATTAATTCTTGGCATTGATAGTGAGCAACTTCAGTTTGTAGCTGATAATCTGTTGCAGTGTGAAGATGAAAGTAATGTGTATCAAGACTATTTTGACTATATTTTATCTAATAGTGACTTAAAGTTGCCTAATGACTGGAAGGAAGCTGAAGAATTATATTTGCAGTTGATTGCAATTGGAAGTCAGCCGTGACTCGCAAGGGAAACATCACAGTTTAGTAAGACTTATAAAGTATGACCAATGGAGTTGGAAAACCGGAACAGCGATGAATCTTAGCAATTAATGAGTAAAAGTGTAACC
The DNA here is from genome assembly GCA_030867875.1 of Actinernus sp. WN-2022. Classification (NCBI taxonomy): domain Eukaryota; kingdom Metazoa; phylum Cnidaria; class Anthozoa; order Actiniaria; family Actinernidae; genus Actinernus; species Actinernus sp. WN-2022. The sequence goes on along the minus strand of JAOWCC010000936.1, from coordinate 8,869,896 downwards.
TTCATTTAACCATTTTGATTGATTTCTGGTGCCCGAGCCTTGCTTTTGAGTGAGACAGGTAACCCAAATGGCAGATATTGACAGGAAGATGGTCACAGGGTAAACCGAAATTTAAAGAAAACTAACTACATTGTATATGGGAGAGCAGATGACAGGTAAATTTACAGTGCAACTACACTTGAACCAAGGCCACCCAAGAAAATTTTAAAACAAATTATTTCATCACATTCATCTATTCGATAACAATGAATTGAAATGATAACTCAAGTTAAATCTTGTACTGCCAGTATTTTTATGGCAGGTTGTTGAAAAATGTACAGATCCTATAAGTGTTCAAGTACTTGAAATATGTGATTAGCTAATTTGTCTTAGATTTTGCTTCAGCAAAAATCAGAACACTAGCCTCTGCATGCACAATGTGCATTAGTTTTAAGAAAACCGAGAGAAATCCAGTAATCGGGTTTACTGTGGTAGAAAAACCTGGAGACTGGAGAGAGAAAGAAGGAAGAAAGTTGTTTTCCCTTTCCTCAGCCCCATCCCTCTCCTCCACCTTGATACACAGGAAGCCTAATTTGCTTTCAATTCCCATTTGCTCGAGTTCACTTCCTTTAATAGGTGAATGTTTAGCCTGGAAATTAACTTTTGATAGATATGGTGAAATTGATTTAGGTCAGAACAGGTAAGGGTTGGCTGTATTTGGTGGGCTTGGAGGTTCTTCCCAGTGTCGTTCTTCCTCCCCTCTACTTCCAGGCTGTGGTTTGATTCTCCATAAAGTAAATAGTACTTGAACTTTTAATATATTTTTTATTTGAGTGTGGCATCATGAGTTATTTTACAACAGCGCCAAATTTCTTGCAATCTGATTGGCTTATTTTCATATGCAATATTTGGACAGACAACAAAAGCTGACACCATTTGTCAAGGAGTGCGCATGCACCTTTCGTTTGAAGCTAAAAGTGTTTTGTTGTTGTAAAATTGACTATTTAGTTTGTTGTTGTAAAAAACAAATTGAAGTTATTTTTTTGTGTCTGTCCTAATATTGACAATGATTTTCGTCATAACATGGTCAAAATAGCTGTAGATCCACAGCTATGTTATGATGAAAATCATTGTCAATAGTATAGGACAGACACAAAAAACTAACCTCAATTTGTTAAATAGAGGTTTCTATTTCCAATATGCTAATTATGTGACATGCGAGGCCAACAAATGTCACTTCTTTCTCCCTGTGAATGAAACTATTTCTGATTTATACAAAATATTTGGTAAAATCACTGATAAAGGCCCAAATACTACATGGATGCATGTTTAGAAAAATATGTATATTTCTGCCAGAACATTTTTGTATAATAAAGGAGTCCTCACATGTCGTCACATAATTAGCATATTGGAAATAGAAAACTCTAACTCATAGATGCAACACTCAAATTAAGAAATAGTTTACAATTCAACTATTTACTTGATGGAGAATCGATTTTGGGCTCATATGCACTTTAAGGTTTTTAACGGTTTGTAAGCAGCTTGTAGCTGTTACAAGTTCAAAACAGTGATATATTATTTTTCTCAAGTGTGAAAGTTCCCCTCAGGACTGCCAGTGTGAGTTTATCAGTTGTGTTAATTCAGAAAATAAATAGTACTAGAAACAGTTTCAAAATTGGTATGAGACTTGCCTGCCACAGAGTATTTTCGAATGTCAACAAATATTGCTTTATTGACAGTCTCTAATGATAACTTCTATAATTACACAGAATGACAATCAATATTCCTGAAAGTTTAAAATATTATTAAGCTAGTAATGAAACTATAGCTATAAACGGTACAAGCTCGGGTACTACATGTACATGTATGTTTAGATCCAGCCTTCAATAACAAGTTTTATGGCCAAAATTGGTACATCATTATTTATGGTACATCAAAATTGACAACAAAATTGGTTTACTGGTTAAATATTGCCAAAGCCTATGGAATCTCTCACTGCTGACTCCACCATAGCTTTCATATCCTCTTCTGAAGTAATGTGTACAGGAATCTTCAAGATAAGATCACAGGTAGATGCTGTAGGGCGACATCGGCATCCTGTAGCACAGCCATGCACAAACTTTACTGAGAATTTCTTGGGAAATCCAAGCGGGGGTATGCCCTTGGATCCTGTAAGCCACTTGACAAAGTCCTCCATGCCCATTCCAGGAATACCTGTTTATTCAATTTAGAAAATTAGTCATGTACTTATAGACATATAAACAGCTGCACTGTACGTGTAGATAGAAAACATCACCCGTGTAACCTAGCTGCACAATCTATGAAAATGTTTCACTAAATCATGTAGCATATTACCCTGGATACCAGAGGTTCTTATAATACCAGCTCTCTCTAATAACTATCATTTGTTATGAAATACACCAGTTGTTTGAGGTATTGACACAGTTAACCATGACATTTTAATTCATAATTAAACTTGAACATTATGGGATTAGAGGGATTGCTCTAAATTGGTTTCAATCATATTTATGTAATAGAAAGCAATTTACCTCTATTGGTAATACATCCTCTGAAGAGAGGATTATTCCATGCAGTGTCCCACAAGGATCAGTGATTGGAACAACTCTATTTTTGCTATATATCAATGATATCTCTAACAGCTTTCATATTTTTGCTGATGATACCAATCTAATTTATACCAATAACAGTTAATTGCAAAATCTGGAAATGATCATTAATGAACAATATTTATTAGAACTGGTAACCAATTGGATTTGTTCAAATATTAAGCTTTCCTTACATATTATTAAAACAAATTTTGTAGTTTCCATCCTCACCAAAAATAAATAAACTATCCTATTAAATTCAGGGCTCAACCTTAACTTTTTGTAAGAGTATTTAGATTTAAATTTTAGTAAAGTAAACAAGCAACTTCCACTAGCCAAAACTGAAAATCCACTAGTCTTTGGCTAGTTGACGACTGTTAAGGTCAAGCCCTGAAATTGGTACTAAATGGTAAACCAATAAAGTAGGAGAAAACAGTGAAATATCTTGGAATACTTTATTGACTGTAATCTAAATTGGAAATCCTTTATACATCAAATTTCAAGAAAAATTAACAAGTATTGGTGTACTCTCCAAATTAAAATATTATTTAAATTACCTATTCTTACTAACTTGTATTATTCACTTATATATCCTTACCTCATCTATGGTATCCTTATCTGGGGAAATACCTACCAATGATACTACTATTCGTCCTTTATTCATCCTCCAAACAAAGGCTCTTCGTATCATTACATTTTCTAAATACGATGCACATTCTACCCTTTGTTTAGTAAACTTAAAATCCTGAATTGTATGATTTAACTTTCCTTCATACTGCATTATTTATGTTCCAGTTCCACACAAATATACTCTCCCATCTGACTTCAGAGATATTTTCAAACCACTCTCAAATGTTCACTGTTATAATACACAACTAACTTCAAGCTCTTATCATCTTCCAATTATTCGGTATAGTAGTAGTCCTCTCTTAGTTCATAGTAATTATGTAGTTCCGGTGTTATGAGCTTCATAATGCATGTAAATCTGGTTATTATTGTAGGATATGCATAAATTAGGTACACACACACAGTCTGTTTACACTATTTAAGGCCCTGGGCCCGGTTCCTGAAAGCCCAATTAGCACTAAAAATAAAGCCAGATCAGTTAATTACCATGACAACTAATAGGTTTTGTTGAGAGTTAATCCAGGATTAGCACTAATCGGGCTTTCACAAACTGGGCCCTGTTCCTGATCTTACATGTAGGGCCCAAACATGTCTCATGCCATGCCTATGGCAATTAAATAATTAACTGTTCTGATCACGACTATCCAAGCTCATATCACGAAATATTCAAAAATATATAGGGGTTTGTATGGGAACTTTGTTTACAAGCCAGAGATATTGTATAATTTTTTTAATCGAATTTTCCTACCTTGCCACTGTGTTGTCTTGTGTGATGTTTCTCTCCTTTTCAGCTGGATTTTTTTTTCAAGTAAGAGCTCCGAAAAAATTCTGGCTGAAATGCACCCAACAAGGAGAGAAACATCACACAAGACATCACAGTGGCAAGGTACTGTACATGTAGGTAATTTTATTCAAAAACTGTACAATATCTCTGGCTAGTAAACAAAGTTGTTACATTCCCATACAAACCCTTATATTTTGAATACTTCATGATATCAGCTTGGGTAGCCTGTGTTCTGACTGTGTCTCAGGTAACTTGCAAGTGCAATGCAGGAAACACAATTTCCAGGTAACTTATACATGTACCATAGAATAGACATGGGAAAAATCTATTCACCTCACCTTTTTCTTCACAAATTGAATGACATCACAGAATAATTTATAGGTGTCGATTTCTTTGTCCTTCATGACTTGGGCACAACTAAACTCTACCACAGCCTCATCCAATAAATTATCAGCAGATATTAGGAATTGCTGACCTGGCTGAAAAACTGGTTTCCACACTAAAGGGTGCTCTTGCATAGATTCAAGAACACCACATGCTGACAACCCCTCTTCCAGTTGCATTAGCTGTGGCAACCAAGCTGAAAGCTGGTCCTTCATACAAATTGACCTGAATTTAAAAAGCAATGTTTTAGGTGCAAAAATATAACTTTTATAAACAATATGAATGTCTCACAGGTTATTTTTTTACCATCTGGTGGTTATTATAATACGAGAGTATGAGGACATGATTATAACTAGTTTATTAAACTATCGTGTGCATATAAAACTGACTGCTTTCACAGGTTATTTTAGGTCACTCTTTCCTGCATATTTAAACCTTTCTCCATGATGGTTCCTGTCACTTTTTCTTCAAACATTTTCAAACAACAATTATTTATTAATCCTTAATGGTAGCAGAAAACATTTGTTTTGCGGGAGGGGGGGGATTTTATGTTCAATGAATGCAGATTCATGCAAGTACTGGTATAAAGGACAGTGCAGGTAATTAGTGTTTCCATCATCAGTATTAGCAATCGAGCATTTATAACCGGAACCAGAAGTTACAATAATTGTAACTGTTTACGTACACAGAATGTTTAGCAGAGTTCTATGAATTTAATCAGGATGTATAAAGAAAGTAATTTATTTATTGTAAGCTTAAGAAAAAAGCCATTGTGATTTGGATCAATCTATCCACTGGCAGCTAAAACTGCAGCAGAGTAAGGTTTAAACATGATATGTATGATTGTCTTATTGCCTAATGCAGGTAAACATTTTGTGTTGTTTCAGATCAATCAAGTGTTCTTATCTACTGGGTTCCTTGGTCCAATTAGCATAGTTGATTAATATATGGGTAGAATGTGGCACTGTAAGAAGATAGGGAGGGGAGTAGGGGAAGGATGTGATTGTTTAAAGTTCAAAGGACACATGTACATGTGTATCTAGATGTTTTTCTTACCTTACAATTTCCTTTGTTGAAGACACTGACTCCCTCTGTGGTACTCCTCTGTACCCTATGCTGTCCAATATATCCAGTACATCATCCTTTATGAGAATATCACGGACCTCTTCATCTGTTTTTGCACTTGCAAGCTACAGGAAAGATAAAGAAATGGTTTATAAAGTCAGAAACCATCCAGTTTAGTACTGCTTTATATTATATACCTAAGCATGCAGTTATGGGAAAATACATATCTTTATTTACTGGACACTGTCACAGGACTCCCTTCATTATAAATGCTCTTCAAGAGAGTTGTGTATACCAAAAACTACTAGTAATTAATTGTGAAACTTTCATGGCTAATACTACAAATGTATAACTAGATATCTAATAATAATTTATAATTAAAATCAGAATGTATAACTTACAGTAAAAAAATTATTAGAGGCATTTAATTGATGGCCTGAAAAAATATAAAGTTAAACTTAGTCTAGTAAATGTAATACAATGTAGATAAATGGCTTTAATGATTTAAAAATACATTAGCTTCCCTTTAACCCATGTAATAATGTGTAAGGAAAATAGTTGCATGCAAGCACTCAAAACAAGTTGTATAACATTGGTTGTTATATTGAAAATTGAAACTACTATAATTTAATATTAGAAGTCCTTCAAAAACTCAGGCACTATCCATGAGAAAACTAGCCAATAAACAGGTAGAATTGAAGGGCTGTGTGCAACAAGGGTGTAAGTACATGTATCTCCTGATCGCATTCTAAATTCTCCTTCAATTTCTTTGTTTTCTTAGGGAGAATTTAGAATGTGATCAAGAGTCACTTAATCCCTTTTAGCACACAGCCCTTCAATATTATTGGTCATGTGAGCAACCTTTATACCCAATAAAAACGCTGAGGGTCTATCAAGTTTCACCCACTGAGAATTGACTCTTCTTAATATTTATGTGCATATAATTAGCTACTCGAAAACGAGGCTATCCCCGCATCGTTGCTTAGCTGAAAAGCAAAATGGTGTCGCGACGGAATATTGCTGTGTTTCTCTATGCGTTGGGAGACAAAAGGAAAAATCCTGAATTGTCCTTTCTAACTTGGATGCACGTTGCAGCATCCACGATGCGAGGATAGCCTCATTTTCGAGTAGTGAATTAGATATGTGCATAAATATTAAGAGTGAATGGGGTCTCTATAAAAACTTGTGTTTGATGCCTGCTAAAAATCATCAATTCTAAAGTTTATATTACAAAAAAATAATTTTAGGTTATTATCTTTTAAGAAGCATAATTTTTTAAGCAACTTAATAAACTTGCACTAGGGTTGTTTAGCCTAGTGCCCACATGTTTTTATACCCGATACAAAACTACTAATCATTTATTAAACAGTGCATAACATCCAGTACTTGCTTAATGCTCTGCAAGGACTATAGCTACATATAGCTTACATTACTCACCTGGGTTGCAATGTCTTTTGCAAGCTGTTCAGTGTTGTTTTCGGGGCAGAGTGGCTCCCTGCACAGGTAGGAATAAACCACAGGTGCAAGAAAGTTAGGTGCTGGACCTCCTTGCAGAATTGACATAGCCATGATTTCCCCAGCTAGACGAAATTCTCCTGAAGTGACGGCAATCAGTGATTTTGTTGGCATACCACTTGGGAAATATTTACGGTGTGCTATCTCCAACAAGTCTAAACAGCAATTATAACAGGATAACACGAAAGGATAAGCAAAATGGACGACTGTATGTATTATTTTAGTTTTCTAACAATTAACTTCAAAGTCTTGGTTCTAGTTATACCTCTTATTGATGATGTTCATTAATACAAGTGGAGTGACATCATGATTATACTGCTGCAGGCTTTTTCTACTTTATCATAAATGAATCTATTTTGTGTGTGAATTTAAATAATTATTATTGCTTTATGTGCAGTATTAGCATACACCGACCATGATTTCCTCTCAAAATTGTTTATGAACAGCTGCTCTAATTTTAACAGTGCTTAGGTTATCAAAAAACCTATTTAACTTGTCCTATCAGATACTTTATTAGAAAGACAACAATATTAATATTAGAGTCTATTGTCCAGGAATTGATATTAAATAATTACTCACATCTCCACTTACTCATAATTTTCAAAATATGTTGCAAGCCCTTTCCCACTAAAACAGTTCAATGGAGAAATACTAGCTAGCTCACATAGTTTACAAACAACAATAAAAAAATATTATATTATTATTGGTCACTTGTTAATACATGTATCTGTAATATACAAACCTGAAAACAATTCTCTACGTGGTCCACCATCATCTATAGCAGGCTCACCCAAGAACACCACTTTTATCTTTTTTTCTGGCATAACATTTATTTTTCTTTCCTTTTGAAAGTCTGCCCACAATGTCTTTCTCCGGACATTTATGCGTATTTGCTCTCCGTGGACCAAATTGTTCTGAAGTTGCAGAATTAACTCACGTATTGTTGGCTCAGGTGTGGCTGCTGTGCTGTCACTTGTGTGAGTTGCTTGATCCAGAGCCTGCTGACTTGTTGATTCATCTGAATCTAAATCAACAGATTCGACAAACCAAGTGGCACATAAGTCAGCATGCTCAGCTATTTCCTTGACTGGAAATCTTTTGTAGCATGTAGGGCACTCAATCGATCCACCACCTCTATTCTCATTGTATGTGCTTCCAGTTCCAGTACACTCTTCCACTGACTGCGACTGTGTCATATGTGTGGGTGTTGCTGTATGACTGAAGCAGTGTGATATGGGCTGCAACCATTCGACTGGCTTCAGCTTCTTGTCATCATCATCACTAATTTCGATGTCACTGCCGCTGGCACTGGGTTCATTGGAACTTGACGAGGAATCTTTCTTTTCAAGGGATTCTCTAAGTTGATCAAAAATGTCGCCAACTGGAAGTAAATAGAAGACAATTCTGGCAAAGCCAAGACCAGATTCCTCTTTATATCTGAATAAAGAAAAGGGCTCTTCAGTTCCAGGAATAAACTTCACTTCAGTACCATCTTTATAGACTAGACGGTACTCGCCTTTGTTACCAAACCTTTTGTTGAAAGTACTGTGCTTCTTGATGGCTGCTTGCAAGATGTTTTCAGGTGTGGCAAACGAAAGTACCTTTAACGGGAGATTTTCTCCTCTCTTTATAGTATCTTTATCCTTCATTACTCCAACTTGAATCACAACTTCTTTATCGTCTATCTTCCTTTTCTTTGTTTTCTTTCTTATGGAGAAGGAGTTTCTTTCAGATTCCTTTTTGGCTTTGAAGGAAATGAAACTTGGCAAATCAAACTTTGAGTTTGACTTCGTTTGTTTCGATGCTGGTAAATCCTTTGTCGACTCAACGGACGTTCGTGGTGAGTTACTTCCAGTAACTCGACGAAAAACCTCTGCTCCACATTTAGGGCAATACATAAACGTACTTTCTAGTCTATTTGCGCACTTGTGACAGTAACAACCTGGAATGCGAGCGGCCATGCTTTCATGCTCCACACTTTTGTGCGATCGAGTACGCGAAGATTGATAGGCAGATACACCATGTATGGAATATATTTTTGTACTGGGAAGCATTTTTGTACTGGGAAACATTTTTGTACTGGGAAACTTTTGTAGTGGGAAACATTTTTGTACTGGGAAACTTTTGTAGTGGGAAACATTTTTGTACTGGGAAACTTTTGTAGTGAGAAACATTTTTGTACTAGGAAACGTTTGTAGTGGGAAACATTTTTGTACTGGGACTTATATTTTTGTAGTGGCATATATATTTTTGTAGTCGAATTTATATTTTTGTAGTGGCATATATATTTTTGTATTGCCCTTGTGGGCCACCGTACTTTATTAATACTACACGTCAGACGTGTGAGTTTACATGTAGTAATGGTATATTATATATAAAAAATGTAGAATAGTAGATAATAACTCGATGAATAAATGTATTGTAGTGTAATATATAATAATTGCCACAAATATTCTGCTAATAATAATTGTTGTTATTTTAACATTTATTGAACTATATATTTTTTGTTTACAATAGTTAAATGTAAAGTCGTATTTGACAAGGGTCGTTAAATCGTACAATTACAATAATAAAGTATGTTGGCTAGATAAAATGTTCTTACACTGTAGACTGAGTGGACAAAAAAATACATACGAATGTATACATAGGAATTATATCAGGCAAAACTAAATTACACAGCTAAACTAAATTACATGTAAACAACTAACAGAAATACTATATAAATAATCTAAACACTTCAAAAACAGGGAGTAACAATAATCGAGTGAGGTTGTAAATACACATTAGGTAACTTTAGGAAAAGGTAATATATCAATTGAATCAATGTTAAAGGAAGTATATCTTTAATTTCATTTTATAGTTGCATGGTTGTAGAGATTCACGAAGGGATAAGGGAATCACATTCCATATGTTGGGGCCTTGGGATCTAATAGAGTGTTTGTACTTGTGAAAGTGGTGATGCATGTCAGACCGGTGTCTTGTAAAGTGCTGATGGTAATCCTGATTGAATTTGAATAGGGAGGGCAATGGAACAGGCAATAGTTTATTAATATGGAAGAAAATGAAGCATGACATCTGAAGCTTGTAGATATTTGAAACAGATAACACTTTAAGCTTATTGAATAATGGTTGTGTGTGGACACGTGATGATCAATGGGTACTAATTCTGACTACTTTCTTCTGTAAGAGAAAAATAGGGTGAATATGTGTAGGATAAGTTGATGCCCATATAAGGTTTCCATGTTGTAGATAAGGTAATACAATTGCTAGTTTTCACTCAATCCCCAGAGATTCAAATGACAAAGGGCATGGCGGCCATGTTGGTGCCCCAACAAAAGAAGCGAGGAATCTATTGTTTAAGGGCACCAACATGGCGGCTATGACGTCAAGTGAAAGCCAGCAATAGAATTATACAGAATGTTTAGCCATCTTGGATCATGTTTAGCTATGCTTATATAGCAATTAGCGGAATAGAAAGGACTTGCTAGCAGTCAACGTGGTCGATATGAGGGTAATTTGTGCACAACCGTTCTTGAATTGTATTGTTATTTATTTTCATGTCAAGTTTATTGGAGTTTTCATATAATTCATATTCGGCAAAAATAGTCACAATTTAACGTTCGTTGTATTTAGGCATGATCAACTTGGTGATTGACTTTGATATTTTTTAATTCAATACGTCACCTTATTGCTTCCGCTTTCCTGATAAGTTGTCCACCTTTGGTTATCCATGGAGAGTTCTATATGATATGTTTTCGTCCATTCTGGACCTAGTCCATTTCCTTTAGTTGCAACAGCGCAAATGACGTACACAGCATCCAGGTCAATCTGAAGGTAGTCATTAGTATCAACGGTTGTTTTAGGTTCCCAACACTTGCCCGCATTAAACCTTGCATTGTGAGGCAGGTATCCAGCAGTTGATGTGTACAACGACGTAGCTGAAAATCTGTTGTCAGGGATAATGTTACTGTGTTCAAGGCCCACTGGAATATCGACACAACCTGAAATAAAAAAAGGTTCAACATATTATCTGTTTAAATTTACCGTATACTTCAATAATTACCTGTAAAGTAAAATATTATTTTAAGAACTGAATCGCGCATTGTAGGCGGCAGCCTAATGTTTGACTTATAAAAACACCTTTTGAAATCACAGGTAACCCATGCTCTGTTAGTGGCAATTTTGTATTAACATTTGCAATGAATGATCTGTCTGCCGGTCGATGAATGTTAAAAATAAATTATCCAATCAGCGTTAAGCACGCTTTGAAGAGTAAGTTCTCACTCCGAGTGGGGTTGTTCAAAAAAGTTGAAATATTAAATAAAGTTATAAAAGGGAAACTGTTATACAAAAATATAATGAAAACTAAAGAAAACTGATTTGAGCATCAGTTGTTGACAAAATGAATTGGAATATCCCATTTCCATCCGTTGCGAAAATGAATATTGAATATTTAGCATCAACTTCGTTCGTTCGGCAAGCAAGAACTAGTAAATGTTTCAAAGTATAAATGACCTCCTTTGAAGCAGAATCTCGTTGAATTATTTCTCGCCGACTCTACCGTATCTTTTAATAAGACAAAGATCATACAGCCCAGTGTCCAGTGTATCGGACAGCAGAGAAACCCGCATATTTTTCGCTAAAGAACAGTGGTAATCTTGTTCCCAGTTCCCCCCAACCAATATGATTACAAGTACTGTAAGTTATTGTGTTGTCTGCCATTTTGGATCAGTATATGCTACATTTTGCAGGTTTTTTCGGAGTTTTACATTTTACTGTGTACGAGAAAATTTAAAGCCCACTCTCGGGAACGGGTAGGAAAAAGAGAACGTATAATATCGACAAAGTCCTCGAATTATTGAACGAAAACTACGCCATTCCTGAAGATGGAATCGAATAGCATCACGCGGGATTTGAAAGTAACAATGAAGAACAAATTATGTTGGACTTACCACGAGATAATGATCGTTACTGACTTGAGAAATATTGAGCTTGAGGATACTGTTCGCGAACAAAATAGTGGAGGAGGAAGAGCGGCAGCAGATAGGTCCCATATTTATTGTTTTGCTGGTCTGAATGTTCTGATGCATTTTACAATGTAAGCTTTCACCTGAACTTAGATACAATTCAGTTACAGTGGTGTAGATTTATATTTCATAAACTTGAAGTGACCACCATTATCTAGAAAAAATACCTAGATTGCCACAACCATCATCATTAGAAATGATTCTGAAATGCACAGAAGTTTGTAAATATTGAAACTGTGATACATCTCTGATAATGCTTTCACTAAATAATATGGTTATGGGAATTTTCACTGTTGAATTTAGCTTTATGGTACCATTTTAAAATCAACAAACATGTATTGCGTGACTGGAAAGTTATTATTTAACTTACATTTGGGGTATCGCATTATTACATCACATGTTTGATTAATTAAGATATAAACAGCTCAACTCTTCAAGATCACTATACTGCTTTCAGAATTTGAATATATTCAATAATAAAGATGATGTGTTTTTTTATTGAGACCGTGTCGATAATTTATATAACTCTAAAAAAAAGGTCAAGGGAAGCACAAGTGCTGATGTGGTCATGTATACATATTAATTTACAAAGCTAAAAATAAGTATATACATTTACAACCGAAGTATGATTTATATAAAACATTGTTTTTAAGTATTACATTTAATAACATTATGTGATTTAGTCTACATAATCATATAACCAAGGGTGGATTAGAAACGAATGAAATGAAAATTAAATATAATGAAAATGGAAAAAAATATGTAAATGACTAATAATAATTAATTAGGGCCAATCATTCCGCACAGACTGTTAGAGTTTCTCCAGCAGGCCAGTTTTTTTATGTTTTTTTCATGAATATTTTGTAAGATAAATTTTGGGTATTTTGATTATTATTTTTTAAATGGTTCATTTTACGTCGAAGATACAGGAAGTCGTTACCGGGTCTCCCAAGCCAGGGGCTTATGTTTATTCCACAGGATTCACCCTCTGTGAAGAATGGATTTATTCATGATGTCCGATTTTGGAACTGGAAGAGATAGTTTATTGTGACCTGTAAGGTTGTATGCGCTAATATTTCTCTCTTAATAAATAAGTTTGAAAGGAGTTCTCGTGCGTTATCATAATAGCTGTTATGAACTAGACCTGCTAATTTATGCTTGTAATAGGTAACAGACGGAAGAATAACTTGGTCAGTGATTTTGTGATTTTCAAGCATTTCTTGTGTTCTCCCAACATCCCGCGTGCTTCAGTTCGCCAAAAAAAAACATAGAACGTGTGGTATATTGCTTAAATAGATAACATTAGGATTTAGACTAATTATTATTTAGTCATGTGATATTTTTTACCGTGTTTACATCATTTACCTTGTTTCCCATATTCTATCTAGAGAATTCAGGAGCAATACCTGCAGCACTGAAGAAGATGAGGTGAAGGAAATGAGGGCATAGGATGAGAGCAATCGATGTGGTATAACTGAAATTTTCCAATGCCTATTTATTGTTTATTTTGGATATTAAGTTATGTCTGATTATAGAACTATCAAAACTAGACAAATTGGAATATGTTACAGAGGAGATACTGACAATTAGAAGAGAAAAAGTGAGCAATTTCAAGGATGTTAATGTTTTTCGAATATGCTTCGAGAGTTATTTCTGACATTCGTATATCCTGATAGCTTTCAAAAACTTTTTAATCTTTGTATTATTCAATTCTCCTTACTATTTTATCGCGTGTATTGATGCCTGCAGACCATCTCACCATTATGGGATATGTTTATGTGCACGCTGCACATGACACAAACCATAGCGCAAACTGAGCCTGACGTTTACATACGTTTTTCTTCAAAGTTTCAATATTTTCCATTTTTTTTCTTATAATTTAGAACCGATTACAGTGTTACCTGCATATGCGGTGATCCAAGCTGTTAGACAGTCATTCGACATACTCATTCGACACAACCATTCCGCGCAAATTATTGCCACTTTTCGTCAGCATCGCATGTTGGCGAAGTTACTCGAGTACTCGAATATGAAAAAGCACCTAGTATATTTTTCGATTCTGTATGTTACATAAAATAAGCCATGGATATTGCCCGGAATATTTTAGTTCCTTTATTAATTATCTTAAGAATACCTATAAACACAATATTAGGTCATATGCCAAAAATAATATTATAACAGCAATTATCCCGCAGAAATTATGTACAAAACTATTTCATGTAAATGCTACTGGTCTCTGGAACAATATCGAACGGTCCTAAAGGAATATGTCCTCACATAATAATTTTAGAAAGAAGTTACACAATAAACTATTGAAACATAATGTTACTTTAGACCATTTTAACACTTTTATAATCCCATTGGCTACTAGCTCATCTTCATTAGGTGTACATATTGATATTGTTTTCTTTACAGACACATTTTATACTATACATTATATCAGATCAGTGTAATAAGTCTTCAGTTCGTCCAATGTAAATGTCAATACCATATCCATCCTCGGATACTCAGAGGCAGTTAGTGAACCGCGGGCAATAAAGGGACGGAGGGGAAGGGGTGGTGGAGGAAAAGGGAAAGGAAAGAATAGTCGCTGGGGACATGTACAGTAAAGACCATGCAGTTCTAAGAATCGTATAAGGATTATTGTACACGTACGTATAAATAACGTCAACGAAGCTCACTGATAGCACTGCGAATATCACGGGCGATTTGATTTCTATTTTTGAAAAGGTTTTACAAATAAAAAGCTGAGTGAGAAAGATGGAATAGAATGCCTTCCTGTGTCTGCAATACCTCCGAGCGTAGTCAATCTAGCGATATCGAACGGAATTGAAATCGAATGTAATCGAACTCAATCCATTGGCAGTTTAAGAAAAAAATACTCACACCTTGTAAAAGAAATGCAAATATTTGCTGCAGCGAAGCATTAAATACGTTGTTTTAAGCGGGAACTGATCCGTATCATTTTATCGAGTATCAAAGGAACCTGACGGAATGAAGTGGAAATCAATACGTCCCCGATTCAAAGTCAAATAATTAATACGAAATCAGTTGGACCACAAAAGTCACGGTGTTTCGATAATAACGAATTTGGTCATTAACTCTATATACATATGCAATGAGAATTAGGTGATTGACTTTCTCGGTATATATATTTATATAAGACACATTAACCGGCTGTTATGTAATGACGAAATTCAGCATCTGTATATATATATATATATATATAGGTAATAGGTATAATTTCATCAGTCTCCGAAAGTGCTCAATAGCGAACTAGAGCGAAATAAAATAAAATGATGGTGAAGGTTACTTTTCACAGAACATTTATTGCTACTCGGAGTTTCATATCCTCGTTAGAGGACAATCTTCAGGCAACTGCCGTTACGTACTAGATTCATTGAGGTTAGGCAGAACTACTCAAATTACATAGTACTTAGGGTTATTACATGCGTAGATTTACGTAATAGGATTGCTCAACAGAAATCTCTTTGAATGTCTGCAGCTCGACATTAATTCACTTCTCTTATTTAAGGTAGCCATTTGGGGTTTGTATATTATAAAATATTTTTCCCATAAGCATAGGTTGCATTTTTTGCTAGCATTATTATAAGACTTAGCCTTCATTACTTTACGCCACTTGATGTGAAATTCGATCTTCTTGTCTTTCAGGTTCCATATGTGTTTACTTAATTCAGTGCTAAATCTATATTTCTCATTATTAAACGAGCATTTGTGGTTTGAATATCTTAATTTAAAAGTTGTATCACAAAGTCCAATATATGTTTCTGTGTTGTTTGCAGTTGATACTTCCGCTTGGTAGATTATGGACTCGTCTTGACAGTAGCCGCTCATCGGGCACACATTATTTTTGTTGCAGTTGCAGTGTTTCTTATTTGTTTCCTCTGGTTTGGCTTTTACTATTTGCGCTTTGTTATTATTACTTATGATATTCTTGATGTTGCTCATACAACTGTAGCTGAGTTTTAGTGTGTTTCTGTTGAAGATTTTGTGCAGTACGTTAGATTTTGGAAAGTGTTTATCAATCAGATTCAGGAAACATTGTCCAACATTAGTTTCCACATTACGGTTGAAAGGGGGATTATACCAAATAATGTTCCTTCTTCGATTCTTTGTGCGTTTTTGTGGAGTTTCTTCATAGTTTAGGTTAAAGTTATATCCGCTTTTGTTCAGTGCTTCTTGATAAATTGGCTTAGCTTTGTCGAATCCTTCTTTGTCTGATGAGATTTCGGATAATCGTCTGTTAATTGATTCAGGAATGTTTTTCAGAATAGTCGGTGGGTGGTTTGATTTCTTGTGCACATACAGCGGGATATTTCCTGGTTTAGTATACGGGTAATGTATTTTATAATATACAAACCCCAAATGGCTACCTTAAATAAGAGAAGTGAATTAATGTCGAGCTGCAGACATTCAAAGAGATTTCTGTTGAGCAATCCTATTACGTAAATCTACGCATGTAATAACCCTAAGTACTATGTAATTTGAGTAGTTCTGCCTAACCTCAATGAATCTAGTACGTAACAGCAGTTGCCTGAAGATTGTCCTCTAACGAGGACATGAAACTCCGAGTAGCAATAAATGTTCTGTGAAAAGTAACCTTCACCATCATTTTATTTTATTTTATATATATATATATATATATATATATATAAGTCAAACGCTGGCCGTGACAATCAGCGCCGGGTTCGCTAACTTCATCTCCAATCATTGCCTACTGGCAAAAAGTAATCTCCGACTTTCTGCTGTTGAAGGAAATGTTTTCCTCCGACATTCAAGCAATAACAAGAGTAGCCGCTAAAAGTTAACCACAAGATCTACTGGTACATGGCAATGAAATGTTGTCATCAATAATCCGGTTGGTAGCTCGCCAACAACATATCTTCTTTCAACGATGTTATAGATTATAATTCTTTGTTTAGGTTTAAGCTCGTTACAAATTGGAAACGCATGCAAACTTGTCTTCAAAGCACTTAAAATATCTTCGTAAGATCGACTTGAAGTCCGAAGAAATTTAGTTTCACGCCACATGACAGGACTCGACAGGACACCAACATATTGTTTAGTGCGACAATCGCTGATTGCTCGCATTAGTAGTATTAGTAGTATTAGTAGTATTAGTAGTATTAGTAGTATTAGTAGTATTAGTAGTATTAGTAGTATTAGTAGTATTAGTAGTATTAGTAGTATTAGTAGTATTAGTAGTATTAGTAGTATTAGTAGTATTAGTAGTATTAGTAGTATTAGTAGTATTAGTAGTATTAGTAGTATTAGTAGTATTAGTAGTATTAGTAGTATTAGTAGTATTAGTAGTATTAGTAGTATTAGTAGTATTAGTAGTATTAGTAGTATTAGTAGTATTAGTAGTATTAGTAGTATTAGTAGTATTAGTAGTATTAGTAGTATTAGTAGTATTAGTAGTATTAGTAGTATTAGTAGTATTAGTAGTATTAGTAGTATTAGTAGTATTAGTAGTATTAGTAGTATTAGTAGTATTAGTAGTATTAGTAGTATTAGTAGTATTAGTAGTATTAGTAGTATTAGTAGTATTAGTAGTATTAGTAGTATTAGTAGTATTAGTAGTATTAGTAGTATTAGTAGTATTAGTAGTATTAGTAGTATTAGTAGTATTAGTAGTATTAGTAGTATTAGTAGTATTAGACACCAACGTATTGTTTAGTGCGACAATCGCTGATAGCTCGCATTATTATTAATAGTAGTATTAGTAGTATTAGTAGTATTAGTAGTATTAGTAGTATTAATAGTATTAGTAGTATTAGTAGTATTAGTAGTATTAGTAGTATTAGTAGTATTAGTAATATTAGTAGTATTAGTAGTATTAGTAGTATTAGTAGTATTAGTAGTATTAGTAGTATTAGTAGTATTAGTAGTATTAGTAGTATTAGTAGTATTAGTAGTATTAGTAGTATTAGTAGTATTAGTAGTATTAGTAGTATTAGTAGTATTAGTAGTATTAGTAGTATTAGTAGTATTAGTAGTATTAGTAGTATTAGTAGTATTAGTAGTATTAGTAGTATTAGTAGTATTAGTAGTATTAGTAGTATTAGTAGTATTAGTAGTATTAGTAGTATTAGTAGTATTAGTAGTATTAGTAGTATTAGTAGTATTAGTAGTATTAGTAGTATTAGTAGTATTAGTAGTATTAGTAGTATTAGTAGTATTAGTAGTATTAGTAGTATTAGTAGTATTAGTAGTATTAGTAGTATTAGTAGTATTAGTAGTATTAGTAGTATTAGTAGTATTAGTAGTATTAGTAGTATTAGTAGTATTAGTAGTATTAGTAGTATTAGTAGTATTAGTAGTATTAGTAGTATTAGTAGTATTATACACCAACGTATTGTTTAGTGCGACAATCGCTGATTGCTCGCATTATTATTAGTAGTAGTATTAGTAGTATTAGTAGTAGTAGTAGTAGTAGTACTAGTAGTGTTGGTAGTGTTGGTAGTGTTGGTAGTGTTGGTAGTGTTGGTAGTGTTGGTAGTGTTAGTAGTGTCAGCCAACATCTACCATATTATTTACAATTATCATCATCTTGTTATTTTTCTGTATTTACTGTTAGTCTTTCTTAGACTAATATAAGAAGGTCATTATGTAAACTACCGGGAAACCTGTAATAATGTTTTCCACCCTCGGTAAATATAGATTCTACTACTATTCAGTACGATACCTAAGGACTGAGTCCACAGCAATGGATTTCGAATGGGAACCAATTTTGTCAGGGAACCAATAAACCAGTGAGCCTGGTAAAAAAATGTCAAATGATTGTGTTGAATGACTATGTCGAATGATTTTCAACAAAATGATCAATCTGGATCGAGTATGAAGTAACTTATATTGACCCTGAATATGTAAATCAAAAACTTGACCCTTATAGTGCTAGGATTCCCACGCATGCAACTTTATCAGTATCCGTAGTAGACGGCGGAGGACAAATGCTCCCGAGGTGTAACTGACTTTCTAACAGTACTTTCCAAATTGTTGAAATGTTAGTAATCTGCATGAACATATCAATTTATACCGTGTAACAAAGTATAGAAATATAGTCCAAGTACTACCTGTTACTGAGATAAATGATACATAATTATCTTGTACCTGATCATAATTAACCTACTGATGATAATTAACCTACTGAGGCTTTATGTTAAGTATCATGTAGGTAAGGTTCTGTATTAATAGTAAAATACATCATCGACTCGGTTTTCTTTGTTTATATATTAAGGGACATTTAAGATATAAATTCGCTCATCAGCATGCATACTTGTTCTAGTGTTCCTTCATTGACATGCATGAGGGAAAATTAGAAGAGCATGCATGCTGATGAGGGAATATTGCCCCTTGGCAAACAGGATTATGGCGCAATGCCTGTTAAACACTGTATCCTACGTATTCTATGGCTCAAGAAAGCTCGTCTCTTCATTTCTCAAACCCGCTTCTTCCATATTGGATACCACTAATTTCAAAATTCTACATTGTATCGGTCGTTGCTTCTCTATAGTAATATGTAAATCCGTTCCATTTCCTGTTTATGGGCATCCTAGCGTGACACGATAGCACTGAGTCTGAATACGTAAACAGTTAGGAGGCTGCTAAGCGGAACTTCGTGACGATTTCCATGATTCGATGCAATATGCTGGCCTCACTCTACGATTTGATCAGTTATCTTAATTCCTTAAGAAATGTTGAAGAAGTATGGAAAACTACTATGTGAGATTCAGAATATATCGATATTTTTCAATAAACAACGTTAACTGCTCGTGTGACTCTGATAATCACTCACTAAGTAATTTTATTGACCAAATTTACAAATACACAAAGTGAATGAGTATCTTATAAAGTACAAGTTCAACCTGATCAGTATTTAACCTTTTAACACGTTCGCAAAGTGTTAATGTTTTAGCTAAACACGACATTAACAACGGTAATGAACATATCGACTTTAATCAGTATAGAATCCAAACTTAAAGACATAATTCGTCTCAAATTACATATTTTGAAGGGATTTTCGATATTTTAAAAGCGACTGCTTGATCAATAATACTTTTGACGAGAGTTCAAACTAATAATGGCACTTACCCGATGTGTAGTGTAGCAGTAGAGTAGTTACCTTATTATAGGAAATTAACAATGCACGTTGACAACGCGAAAAAAATTAACGTTACACTAAATTAACGCGAATTTTTCAAAAGTTAGGTTTACATGCATTAAATTAACGCGAATTTTTCGATTAGCATCTTGCTTTATTTACTGCGATTTTCATAATTCTGCAAACTCGCACTTTACATTTCTGAACGCCAAACTGCGTTTTGGCTTCCGTCAATAAAACCTTCCAAGACAAGTGCACGGATGTTTCTAAGTTTTTTTTAAAGCCGAAAATTTGGGTTTGAAGCCTAACTAGACCCTATCAATTCAAAAGATCTTTCAAAGCCTCACGGTGAAATCACCAAGAGCTGCTCACTCGTTTGATTGACGGAAACCAAACCGCAATAGTGACTCTGAAGAGCCAATAGAGGAGTCATGAACTAATAAGGTTTTGAAATGAAATAAAGGTGCTTTAAAATAACAATGTTGTAAAATAGCGTGCATTAAATTTACATCGACATTAATTAAGATACATTAAATTAACGCGAATTTTGTAAAATCGCGTTAATAAAGTGCATTGTTAATTTCCTATAATAAGGTAAAACCACCCGGAAATATGTGGTGTGCTGTAGCTGCTCCATCAGTTCCGCACTGTGCTTCTGCATACCGAAAGTGCTTCCTTTTATATATAAGATTCAGCTAATTAGCCGTCTTCGCAACATCTATCTTTTGGGCTACCTGTGGCAAAGACACATAATTATTTTAGCATAGGGGTCCGGATTCATGTATTACGTCCCTTGTAGAATCAGACACTATTTGAATTCTATTTTATTTCTATTTGTTTGCTATTTGTAATACATATTTGTTCCACATTTGTATTATATTTGTATACTATTTTTTTACTATTTGTAATCTATTTGCGCAATGTATTTGTTTAGTATTTGTATACTATTTGTTTTGTATTTGAATACCATTTTTTCCTATTTAAATGAAACATTTTTTATTAGGAAAGGCAACGTAAAGAACAGTCAAATAGCATACAAATAGAGAGCAAATAGGGAACAAATAGGGGAAGCAAATACCAAACAAATAGGCTATAAATAGTGGACAAATAGCGTGTAAAATAGGAGGCAAATAGGGAAACGTAAATACCCTACAAATAGCATACAAATATGAAACAATTAAAATAAAATTCCATACAAATTCACAACAAATAGTGGGATACAAATAGAGAACAAATACGAGTAAATACCATACAAATAGGTATCAAATATATAACAAATAGAGAAAAGGTAGTTGCGCTTCGGACACTATTTGAATACTATTTACTATAATAATAATAATAATAATAATAATTAGTTTATTCACGCCTCTTGCAATGTATATTGAATTACAGGCTGATTACACTTATAATAATGGGATACTGATTATATAAATAAATAAATACGTACTATATGATATGAATTAAATTTAGATACCTTGGAATTTCACAGTTACGAAATTGCTAAAACGGTCAGTTTTAGTGGCCATTGGGTAACTGCCTTTGCCCGATCTCAGCGAGTACTGCGCCAATGAGTTTATTACTCTGTTATGTATTAGGGGGTAGATGGGATTACCCGGCTTAATGTTGCTTATAAATTTCTTACACGCCGCTAGTCGACGATCGGCTAGAGTGGGGATACCCGCCTTTTCCAATGCTTCGCCGTAAACAATACGCGGAAAAATGATGGACAATGCCCTTTTCTGGATATTTTCCAGGGCATTAGATAGGTATAATGGAAGGCTGGCATACACGACACACGCATATTCTATGACAGATCTAATTACTGTACAGTAAATAATAACGATGTCCGCAGAAGGGACACCACACTTTTTGAGTTGCCTCAGGGCATACAGCCTCCGATTGGCTTTTTTGACTACATAATCGCAGTGGACAACCCACGTGAGTTCCTCTGAGATAAATACCCCGAGAAGCTTGAAGGACTTCACGCACTCTATATAGCTTCCGCCGGTAGCAATGGGTCGCATCACGCAACTATTGTAGTGTAAAAAGTCAATCGACATAACCTTACATTTACGAGGATTTAACTGCATATTATTATTGACCGCGAAAGATTGAATATCGTCTACAATAAAATTTAATAAGGATGGTGAGTTTCTAGGAATACTTTCTAAAGCTGTTAAATCATCTACGAACTTAGCACGTGGGCCCCATGAGGGTAGGAGATCGTTAACCATAACTGCGAACAAGATAGGGCCTAGCTTTGTTCCCTGGGGTATTCCACCATTAAGAACATGCGATGCCGAGCGTGTCGAGGTAATACGTACAAATTGGGATCTACCCTGCAAGAACGAGGCTATCCATCTTAATAAACAATTATGAAACTTAAACTTAGAAAGCTTATCTAGTAAAATACCATGGTCAATAAGGTCAAACCCCTTTCGGAAGTCGGCAAAAAAGAACCTTAACGAGCAGTGACCCCTATCAAGAGCTTATATTTGTATCCTATTTATCATACATATTTGTTTCATATTTGTATCCTATTGGTATGCTATTTTGTTAATCTATTTGTACTCGATTTGTGCTCTAGATATTTGTATAGTATTTGTTTGCTATTTGTTTGCTATTTGAATTCTATTTTTTTCCTATTTAAATGAAACAATTTTGGGAAGGTATATTTTAGGATATATGAGATAAGATGAATCAAATACCCAAAAAATAGTGTTCAAATATAAAACAAATATACATGGGCATGCACGCTCAAAATAGTTACAAATAGTGTACAAATAGCAA
Source organism: Actinernus sp. WN-2022 (assembly GCA_030867875.1). Taxonomy (NCBI): domain Eukaryota; kingdom Metazoa; phylum Cnidaria; class Anthozoa; order Actiniaria; family Actinernidae; genus Actinernus; species Actinernus sp. WN-2022. The sequence continues at coordinate 8,846,994 of JAOWCC010000936.1, read as the reverse complement.
ACAAATAGCAATATGATAGGGTACCAAATAGCATTAAAATACACTGTAGTTTACAAATATGAAACAAATAAGAGCAAATAAAATATACCTCACAAATATAATACAAATAGGGATGATGTAATGATTTAATTAATAGATTTGTAGTAGACAATTCGCGAGAAAAGCCTTTTGTAAGTGAAAACTTAACGTTCATGGCAAAACTTAATTGATATTATGCCATTTGCTTGAAGGACATTACGTGTTTGATAAAAAGCTATATATAATATATTGTTTTATTTTTATATAATTATATACATTCAATTAATTGGCAGTTCCTGCGATGTATTTATTTAAAACTTTAACGAAGATAACAATTAAACGATACTATTATAAAAGGGCCTGTTTAGTTTCCTTTCCTGCAATCCAATTCTGAATTAAACAAATTAAGGTATTCAGGAACTGTTGATCACCGTACGTAGCTCAACATATAATTGGCTTGGCGGCCATTAATTTTAAATGTCATCAATATATATTTATATATTATATGGCTATCTATTAGCGATCTGCGTCCGTGCTCTTGCTCTTGGCTTTTCCTTTCTTCTTCCTGGCACGATCTTGTAAATTAAATAAATGAAGAAGTATTAATTAAATTGATAAATATATTATATATGCCCTGCTCTATTAAAACTTTGTCATCATTCCATATCTCATCAACACTATGTGTTGTGATGTCTTTGTGCTAGTCCTGCCAAGGCTTACAACAACAACTAAATCTTCCCCTCCAACCACTTGCCAACAAAACCCTCCCCGAATACAATAATCATCAGTGGTACATGCAATCACAGATCGTATTTCCAAAGGTCATAATATTTTTTTAACGGATATGGAACCTTTAAAAAGGATGATCGAAACTTTCATATAATACACATAGCTATTTCGTAAAACAAACTTACTTTTATTATAGGAAGGGTTCCGGCCCATGCAACACATGTAATTTAGCTTAACCCTGACCGCTTGTTTAATAGAAGAACGACTCTCCTTCTTATCAGGCGCACCAACCTTGGCAATCACTGCGAAATCTGGAACAGTATAGGATTTCAAAACGTTCTTATTGTAAAGTAGACGTTATTATATAATACTTTAATGATATGTCAGTTATATATTTCTCATTTATGACAAGTCCATGTGGGTTTTTTACCAATTCTGAAACTCTGGCCGCCAACACTGACTCAATTTTCTCAACGAACAGTTGGTTTCAATTATGACCCCTGTAAGACTTATAATTTGCAATTGCTATAATTCTTCATACCAATAATTGACTCGATAACATCGTTGTCGAGGTCTTTTATTCTTTTCCCCTTTAAAACCTCTCGGGAGTAAAATCTGAGCAGTAACGCTACTGCGAGGGCCTTTTTCGTCGTAGTAGTTGCGACACACGCATTGATGGCCAGGGCGTCAATGTAGACACCTCGTCCCAACTCCTTCCACTGTTGAGGAAAAAGAGTGTTAACATAACTATAGTTTGCAGGGATGGTTACTGACGTCAATTAATAACCCAATAAACGTTGCTGTAGTTTATGAAATATTGAAATCTTCGTATCTTTTCATAATAGAGTGGACGTCATAAATAATATACTTTTTTGGTTTTCAATCATGACGTTACTTTGATTTGTGTTTAGCTCGTTGTGCCGATTGCTCTCATGTGGGGTGCCGAGGTAGCGCAGTGGTAATGAAGCGCATTGCCTCTCGTGCTCACCACTGTGGCCAGGGTTCGGTAACATGCGAGTTGAGTTTGTTTGTATTGCCGCCGAGCTTTTTCTCTGGGTTATCTTGTTTTCTAGTTCCCACCAACCTAAATTCCAATTCAATCGGCAATATATCGATACTTAATCAAACGCCCATGGCTATAAAGCAGTCCGAAATAATTCACTGACGCGATAAGTCAGTAATGTGTAAAGCGCCATGAGACTGTGGTGATATGGCGCTATATAAACATGGCCATTATAGGGAGACCCGGCGACGGCTCCTGTATATTCAACGTATAATAATGTTTGACTTTTTTTCCTGGCTTGACAATTATACTAAAGCCTGGTTCACACTAGCGATAGAAGCATAATATAATTAAGCACACGCAACATACACAGACGCAGTACGTAATTGTGATATAACAACAAGCGCCCCTAATGATCAATGCGTGACTGAGTCTGCATATATTGTTTGTGCTTATGCTTGTCGCTGATGTGGCCAGTGTATTGTCCATAATCCGAAAGCGCTCTGGATACACCTTTTTGTTAATTCATCAACTTCAAAGTGAAAATACTTACTTGTTTCAGTAGGGCAAGTTTAGGAGGAATTTTTCCAAACCTTAAATCCGCCAATTCAGTGTCGGCTCTCCGCCTCAGTCATGCTACAATCAGAAGCTGAAAAAAATAAAAATAAACGTAAGAAGTATATATATATATTGATTGAAAGAGTAATTTATGATAGGCAATCATTTGACTGATAAAATTGGTATCGAAACCTTATGTAAAGAAATCGTAAATTTCGTGCCAATTTCATGAAATCAACGCTACCTGTTAGTACTGTAGCATGTGGCGTCTCTGCTGTAGATTCGAATAGTACCACATAGAGCGGTTTTCAATTGAGTGTAGTAAAACCAAACGCAAACTACCCACGGCCAGCCAATCATAGGAGTGAGTAATCACAAGTTACTCATAAATGGCTTCCCTGTGGGCCAACGACAAACCAAAGCAAAACCAATTTTGCGTTTCGTTTTACTTTGGATTCTGATTGGTTGGTTTACTTTCTCAGCCAATAGGAGAGCTTAGTAAACGCAAAACCAAAACACTTCCGACAGTCAACTGAAATCCGCTCTATATACAGAACATAAAACAAATTATAAAGGTATTTGCATTTTATGTCGTTCGAGACTTTTTGCCTGACGCGGCCCAAATGTGATAAAGTGCCACAATACAAAAGTATAACATGTAATTGCTAAAATCATATGATCTATGAAGAGCAGACCATCTTAATTGTTCATCTTATTTGTTGTTTTATTCTTTAACGTACGCCATCAGATATAAAATTAATCATTAATCAGGCATACATCAAAATCATCCCATATTATATGGTTCCTAACTTTCGTGGTCATAGGCCCTTGCATCAAAATCACGTCAATTTCTTGAAACTGACTAATTTATTTTTAGGAATGAAATGTAGCGATTCACGTCAAGAATACAATTACATCTTCAATATGTTATTATATACGGCGCACATTATTATTATTATAAAATAACCCAGAGGAAAGTCGCGCGCTGATTGGCTGAAAGCCGTGTTTATATGAGAGGAGTCTATACACATGGAAAACATTCGCTGGCATCTTGCTGTGGTGATGGCACGTACGCGATTGTGAATGAAATATATATATAAAATACAACCAACCGACATGAAGTTATCAAATTTGCTAACCATCCCGGCCGAGGCATTTTATTCGCGGATTCAAGAAACAAAAGTCAAAACCACTTCTCTTTTAATTTATTTTGAAAGGTAAAACTAAAACTGACCCACAAACGGCTAACAAGTCTAGTTTTTAAACAATCCTCCTGACAGACAAATAGAGTGAGGAATCGAGCTAGAGACTAGAGTAGAAGAGAGGGAAAAGCAACACTCTTTTTTCCCATGTCTTTTTTATCTCAAACTAAAAGTACGCTTAATGTTCAAGTCCGACATTTTGCGCATGTTTACATAGCCTCAGGCTAACACTGCTTAAGCTTTCAATTAACCAATCAGAACGCGCGTTCTCTTTGGGTTATTTTATAAAGAATATAATAGAATATTATTTTTATCAGAACAATAACTGAATGCAGTATAATTATACTTACTCTGGCCCTGTCGATCTTCTTGAGAGGCAATTTGTTTTTCAAGCTCAGAAATTTTGTTCCTGAGTTGTTCTTTCTCTTTCCTGCACTTTTCGTTAATGCAGTTGTTCTTGGGCGTCTTCTCCCCAAAGTGCGGATGACGGATCAGGTTTTCTGCCCTTCTAGCCTCTGTTACAGTTTTTGGCTTGGCAGGAGGCGGGATAGTGAAATCAGTAAAACTTTCAATAGAACTTTCACTGGAATTGTCATCTATAGGTATCTGATCAATTCCAGGAGCTGCGTTAATTGTCAATGGTGTCAAAATCTTGTTCACAACATCAACCAGATGCTCGGCATTCGCTGTACCTAAATAAGAAAGATCCATTTTTCACTTAAGACTATACTACTTAAATTCATGTATTTACATATAAAATCAAATAATTTAGTTACATATTGATTATTTGTTTGTTAATTTATTTATTTACATATCGAGTAACAGTAACTATGGGGTTATGGAACTCTGAATTACTTCATAGGCATCTCTCAGGTGCGTATTTACTGAAAGGGGTCCCAATGCCCATCGGTAGTGGACACACTTTTGCTGCCAAAAAAGACGGTCTCTTCTAGGGAGGCCGTGAATGTTGAATCTGCCATTAGCTCCAATAAGTTCGAACTACGAATCTCCAGATTAGATATACTGAGAATAAGTAACTAAAATAGACAAGCTCGAATAGAGCAGATTTCGTACGAGTGGGACAAACTACAGCACTGACTACAGCACGAATACCGTACGGCATGCCGTGACGTTGAAATGGTTTCCCATTGTTTTTGTCCTGCTGATCCAATCAAATCACAGAACTACTGCACAAAACATCTGCAGTACGGCTACAGCACGGTTCCGGACATGCCGTAGTTTGTCACACTCATACGAAATCTGTTCTATGCCATTTGCAGGATACAGTTACGTGCTGATACAATACTTCGTTAACGAATGAATTGAGCTCATGATCCCTATGGGAAAGGCGTTGCCATTGTGATGGAGAGCAAGCTATCTTTAAAAACGCAGTTTTATAAAGATCGACAATCGATTGGAGGTTTAAAATAGCATTTACAAACAGGTTTTGCTAATTACACTACCGATCTCATACAAGGCCTTTATATTTAAATAAATAAAGTATTTTTGCTATCCAGTACGACCACGTGATTTGTATCCTGCACAGGGCCTATCACGCTGCTTTTACAGGGCAAGCATGCAAGACGAACGCACCTGGCTTATAGGAAGTGTTTATGTGGGCAGACTGGGGCATACAATACATAGTACGACAACTGCAATACGAAACTGCAAACAGATCCTTGCGATCGATTTATCATGTCATAGTATTCAAGTATCATTAATTAGTGCCTGCAGGAGTTTCTTTGGCTTTGGTAGTTTTCTTGTTTTTTGGCGGCACTGAAGATTTTGATAGCATATTGTTAGAATAAATATACAAAGTGATCTTCATTTATATGAAGTGCTTTGAATATAGGTCTTGTGCAGATGCGTCGACCACATGATTTAATGTAGTGCTAGCACAAAGGCTGATAAAACATTCACAAGCCAACTAAAGTATTTTTTGCTATCCAGTACGACCACGTGATTTGTATCCTACACAGGGCCTATCACGCTGCTTTACAGGGCAAGTATGCAAGACGAACGCACCTGACTTATAGGAAGTGTTTGTTTAGGCAGACTGAGGCCTACAATACATAACCGGAGGCTTATAACAGGAATTTTACGGTACGACAACTGCAAAGTGAAACTGCAAACAGATCATTGCGATCGATTTATCATGTCATAGTATTCAAGTATCATTAATTAGTACCTGCAGGAGTTTCTTTGGCCGTTAGTAGTTTTCTTGTTTTTTTGGCGGCACTAAAGATTTTGATAGCACATTGTTAGAATAAATATACAAAGTGATCTTCATTTATATGAAGTGCTTTGAATATAGGTCTTGTACAGATGCGTCGACCACATGACTTAATGTAGTGCTAGCACAAAGGCTGGTAAACATTCCCAAGCGCAAATGTAAGCGCACTTGAGTATGTATAAATCGACGTAAAGCAAGTGCAGATTTTTTTATGCCAAATATATATATAACACAAAGTTCTTTGCCACTGGTATAATCAACTAAAGTCGATTAAAGTATGCTAACCGCCGTGGGAAGCGAGTAGCAGCTGACTATATATGATTGGCGTTAAGAAAACATTTACTCGGATCAATAGACCATTTTCTCAAGTATGCGCACGCAACAGGCTTCACGGGCCAGTAAATACTTCACGTGGGAATCACGTAGTGGTTTCTTGTAACCCTCTCTATTATTTCAAACAATACTAAATCCAAGCTTTTTTGCTCTGACGAAGGGTTAACGCTCGAAACGTCAGTTGCTACTCGCTTTCCACGTCGGTTAGCATACCTCAATCGACTTTAGTTGATTACACACCAGTCTAAATCCAAGCTGCCTACATGAAGTATTTCTTGGCGGGCCGTGAGTTTTGTTATCTTTTGTTAGACTCGTTCTGATGCGACAGCCTTTGTTATTCAAATTATCAGCTATTGTTCAGCAATTGTCGGCTATTGTTCAAAAATGCGATTTGGCGGGCCAATATTTGCGTGCGCATACCTGAGAAAATGGTCTGTTGAAATTGAAATTGCTCCAATATTAACAATACAAATGCTAATAGCTGTAATAGAACCAATAAAGAGTGGCGATGAATAAACTAATATAATTTGAATAACAAAGGCTGTCGCATCATAACGAGTCTAACAAAAGCTAACAAAACTCACGGCCCGCCAAGAAATACTTCATGTAGGCAGCTTGGATTTAGACTGATATGTAATCAACTAAAGGCGATTGAGGTATGCTAACCACCGTGGAAAGCGAGTAGCAGCTGACGTTTCGAACGTTAGCCCTTCGTCAGAGCAAAAAAGCTTGGATTTAGTATTGGTTGAAATAATAGGGAGGGTTATAGGAAACCACTACGTGATTCCCACGTGAAGTATTTACCGGCCCATCAAGCCTGTTGCGTGCGCATACTTGAGAAAATGGTCTATTAAATGAACGAAAAGTGTTCATTAATACCGTGAGGTGCCAAAGTGCCTAATTTGAAAATAAAGTTCTCTTCTTGCATTTACGGAGCCATTTACGGGTGTTGGTAGTACCTTGATGAAGACAAATCTAGTGATCAGTGTGGTTATTAATAGAATGCCTGTTGGCGAGGAAGGTTGAAGTGGCAAGCTACAGGTTTGACGAGATCCTGGCTGTTACTTATAAAATTTAGCAAGTGTTCGCGGAATTGATCTTTTAATCTTCGCCCTGTTTCTAGTTCTTTGCCGTTGTATTTTCATTTATCGTCATCTGAAACCCTGTTTGTTTTCTGTCGAACCTTTCCGTGAACAACAGAAAAAGACCGCCCAGCGTTTTTGGCGACATCTATAGATATAAATTGATCTATACATGCATATATATATTATATACGTACCTGTTCGACTTTTCTTGGTAGAACGTCCGACGTCATCTCCCTTTTTCCTTTTATTGACAGCCGGATCCCTCGAAGGTATTGACATCCCAACTGTGTGCGTATCAGCAAAACATAAAAAATAAAGAAAATCTCATAATGTTATCGACAAATTGAGTGAACCATAATAAAAGAGAGCAAGAAATGATGTTGCAAAATTAACAAGCATGCACATGTTATTTTTGGGGATCTTTTCTTTTGATACCTTTCGCCGTCGATTCCATGATCGGTGCATAGCCGTCATCGTCGTCAACACCTTCTCCTTCAAGCTCTTTTCTAGCCTCCGTTCGATTATCTTGTAAAAATATAAATATAAAACAAAACACTTACGGATCCTCTCTACATCTAATTCTAAAGTTTTGCTAAAAAGCAGAGCTACTATACTGCAGCAACTCCAAAAGCTATCGGAAACTGGCTATATATTTCCCTTAGGTTAATGAGCACGGCGTTTCATTCACTCTATCATTCTCATTTTTTTAAATAACCTTACCCGCATTCTCTCCTTTGACCGCGAACATGCCGCAATGGGTCAAAATCGAGGTTGGAGAGGACCGCAAAAACAGAAATGTATGAAAATATCTACGCCATCCTCTACTTGAAATCACTGTTCGCAGGCTTTAGAGAAAGATGTATTCGAGGCAAATATATTTAAGAGGAGATGTATTATAAAACAGTGCATTAGGCGACAAAAACTAACACGACTACAGTCTACAGACTGGGCTTTATTTGTGCCGAGCTAAAATGGCTTTTTATAGCAAATGGTTCGCGATATTTGTGTTGCTTTTAAAATTCCCTTTAGCCGATCGTCTGGATCCGCCACGGCGTTATTTGTTTGTGATATAAACAAAGTACAAGAGACAAAATTATTTGCCTGTGCTAATTATAGAATAATTTTGTGAAACATGCTTATTTGACACAAATTAGAAATAACCGCTAAGTTTGTGTCACTTACCGTAGACGGAAGTGATGGTGCCCTCATAAAATGAACGTGGAGAATAGTAGGTTACCCGTTCTCCTGGGCTTACTACTTCAGGTTTATCCGGAAACCTATTTTACTGTCCTTCAGAGAAACCACTTCCCACTCTTTGTAAGGCAGTTGGCTTCCATTTAATTTGTCCCATCCGACAACGGCGAATTCCTTTGGCAGTTCAGGAGCCATCTTACAATGTAATTAAAAACAATCATAAACTTGGGACGTTTTACAAACAACTCTTAGTCTTGCATGTACATCAACATTTCAGAAGGGACAACTCCATGCAGGAAACTGGGCTTGATCAAATAATTTATTTCGTAAGGTTCGTCCTGCACGTCAATACACGGGAGTATGAATTCTCCTTTTAAAAATATCATGCTAATGAGTAATGTCTGTGTAGGGTTCGGGTGCTCGAAGAAAGAATGACTTTATGCGCTAAATCTGTTACTGGTAATTAATATATACGGTTTTATTAAATTAAGACATGTATTAAACCTTGAGTTAATGCCGGAATTCCGCTTCAAACAAGCACTACGCCATCTTGTCTTTGCGACCTGGTGTCCGTAAGATGATTTGATTTCAAGTATGCAAAGCATTTCCCTCCCTACACGTTAACAGAGATCTCTCTCTCTCTACGAAGGCAGTGAGATCTCTGCTAGCAAGGAAGCAAAGCATGCATCCGCTACAATAAAGCCTCAGTTCGTTAGCGCCCTATTACTACATTACCCGCCTGTTCGACTTTTCCTATAACTAATGTTTGACTGTAGTATTAAACGCGCACGGATACAACTCAGAACATGTGACTGAGTTTATAGTCCCATACAGAGTCCCATAAGTATCCTATTACCCGCTCGTGATCGATCAGTCAAATAATTTTGGAACACCCTCTGATCAAATATAAAATAAATAACCAACGCTGTATCACGTTCATCTAGTATAACTTGACAAAGCATACTCATATATAGCTGTTAATCTAAGTAAAAAAATCGTCTTTTGTCATGAAAAAGTTTATCATTTTGGGTTTGTCGGTTATGCGCTAAAATAGAGTTTGGAGTTGAACTGGCGGTTGTAGAAATTAAATGCGCTATGATAGCTACCACACACGTACACGTACGTTAACGTTTTAAAAAGCTATTCATTGAAATGAGTGTCACTATATACGTAAATGAGGCATTCGTGAACTCTTTATATTACATTATTCAATGTGTGAGTATTATTGATAATGAGCAATTGAGCATTACGCACATGAGTTCACTGTTCAGTAGTCGGTTGATTTCAATTGTGGTCGGGTAAGCGGCAAATTTGAATTCAGAAATCCCTCTCTATAGTCCGTATATATCGATCTTCAAACGCAGCGATGGAACCAACCAAAGTATACTTTCATTAAAATGACAAAAGAAGAACACGGTGCAAATCCTAAGTAACGTGAGGTTGTAAAACTGTTGTTCGAATTGACCGTTGCATTCAGCGTAGAATTTAAGCGAATGAATAATATGCGGTTAAAAATGTATCCTGTATTATATCAATGTCAGTGGAAGTTTCTATCGACCAGTCATTGACATTTGATTTTGTAGAATACACGCCCCTTTATGTGACGATCAGTTCGATCAGATCAAATATATCGCGCGGCTTTGCGCGCGAAAAGTTACAGTGAAGTCAACTGCGTCGTATCGAAATATTGGTTTAGTTTAAATTATTCGCTTTGGAGATATGGACGAAGGGAGTAAGCATCCAAGATCACGAACACAAGGTGCTGGATATTCAAGAACGTCGAAATGGCGATATAAGAAGTATTCTCGGCAGGATACTGACAAGAGTGAAGTAGAAGCTGAAGGCGATATCTGCCCACGCCGAAGTACATGTACTAGCTTAAACGAAATTCGTCAAAGCCGTCAACTAAGCGATATGCTGCTCTTAGCTACATGTAGTAAGGAAGAAATCCAATCAAGCAACCTTGAAACGGAATGTGATATCCCTGAACTGATTATGGAGAATACAGACGCGTGTATATGTATGGAAATAGAGGAAGTCGAAAGCGACTTTGAAGCGAGCATTGAACCCGAAGATCTTTCAATTTGGGAAGGGGCATTTTCTGCAGATGGTCAGGACGGGGACGGGAAAACAGAGGAGGTGACAGAGTTAGATGCTCTAGATACAGTAAGACAAAAGCCAGTATCCTATGATGAAACAGAGGAATGGTTTCTTAGTTCCTGTAATGATGCCATAGCTGAGCCAGAAACTCAGCCTGACGGTGACGAAAATGCCAAGTTGTACGAGGGCGCAACAATATCTCAGGGTGAAAGTGCTTTACTGGTCATGGCGTTCATAATTCGCCATAAGTTATCTGGAGTCGCAGCTGAGGACTTGTTAGATATCATTCGTGTCCACAGTCCCAAACAAAATAAGTGTTTCTCTGGCATAGGCGAATTCCACGAGTACTTTAGGAAGCTTCGACATCCGGTGTCAAAACATTTCTATTGCCCGAATAGTAAGTGCCAGAAATATGTTGGAACTGAATTACCTGAAGACAGCCCCCATCAATGCAGCCTCTGTCAAACAACGTTGGATAAACAATCTTTCTTCATGGAACTCTCAGTGGCTGAGCAACTAAAATCTATTCTCTTAAGTAAGTATATATAGAAGTTATATTTAGTTATTTATTTAGCTTCGCCATATTCATACAATACTGAAAATTATAAGGCCAAATAAAGGAAAAGTGATAATTACACGCAGCGCGCGCAGGGATACCGCAGCAGTTTTCAACAAATTGTATAAATCTGAATCAATCTGTCCAACGGCCGCAATTTTTTTCACTGTAAAGTTATGAATCCAATAATTTGAAATAAGACAGACGGTAAATAGTCCAAGAGATCGTCATTGCCTCTTGTGCAAGAAGCATTTTCTTATTTCCTTCGATGTGTGTTGTTTTTCTTCGTATTTTAAAGAATTTACACTCACTGCGACTGCGATAGGGAATATTTTCGTTTTGGGCTTCCTATGGCAAATTAAGTGATTTTGTAAAAAAGGAGACTGATAACGAGTTTCTCGTGTACCTTGCAGATGGCTCAAATCTCGATAAGTGTCGTCGTTATCGCTTTGATCGTATGAAGTTTGTCAAAAGCAACATCGAAGATGTGTACGATGGAGAACTGTACAAGATGCACTTTGAGAATGGGGGATTTTTATCAGATCCAAACAATGTTTCCTTTCTCGGAAACACGGATGGAGTTGCCCTTATCAGGTCTACCAAGATGGCTGTTTGGCCTGTGTATCTGGTAATCGATGACTGAATGAGTTACCACCACAAGAAAGGTAAGCAGTTTCAGGTTACACTTACATTTAAGCTTAATGGTATTTGGAGTTGATGGGGGAAGAAGGGCGACTATAATGCACTTATCAGCGGCCACATGTAATATGGAGCAATACAAGGGGATTGAATAATGTATAAAGTTTTACCCTTGGCTTGGCCATGGGTATCCCTGGTATGCTGATCTTGGGAGATTGTTACGGCAAAGGCTAAAGATTTTGTTTTTCAAAACTGAGTTCACATGTACATCCAACCTGGTCTTACAGTTAAACTAACTTAGGTTATGCCAGATTACATCAAAATTAAATTTTATTAAGAGGCTAGCTATAACTTTAAGGCAATTGGCTTAATATATCCATTCTGAACCTGCCTAATCCCCCACCCCAAGGCATTTATCAGGCCTTTGAATATATGGTCACATATGGTCACAGATAATGCCCCAGCATGGGTTAATTATTTAAGCTACATACTCTACCAATGCCCCACTGTAGGGCTTAATGTAACAAGAGCAAAGCTCTTAATTATCAGGGAAATTCTCCCTTTTTGAGATACAGGTCTCACAAAATTTGAGAAACAATGAGAGAAATGTTCCACCCCAACATTTCTTTTCTGTCAAAGTAAATGCACCACATACAGGACCGGGACAGGAATAAATGCACCACAAACTGTTTTGAATGGATAGACCAAACAGTGTTGTGAGTAAATATCAATACATGTATGCCATGATTGTAAATTATGTACTTTATAAGGTTATTAAAGTAATTTGTGACAGTATGTAAATGTAATATTAACAGCTGTAAATTAATTGTACACTGTAAAGTACTATACATATATATACCATATACCAAGTGTTTTATATGCTCTGATTATGTACATGTACCAGAATTTGGTTTCGCCATGCCACAACCTTACTAAATGAAATGTAATACCTTCTGTTTTAAACCATCATAAGACTCTCAGCAGATAAGCTAAAACAGAATACAATATATATTTTGTAGCATATATACATGTACATGTACAATGTATATAGAGCAGATTTCGTATGAGTGGAACAAACTACAGCAATGCATGACTACAGCACAGTTACCGTATGGCATGCCGTGATGTTTGAAATGGTTTCCCGTTGTTTTTGCCCTGCTGATCCAGTCAAATTACAGAAATATGGCACAGCACGGTTATGGCATGGCTACGGACATGCCGTAGTTTGTCACACTCATACAAAATCTGCTCTATACTGAATAAATGTACCGGTGCTTTAATTTTAGATTCTCCAGAGCCAACAGAATGTTTGCAGGATTGTGGTTTGGTAAAGGGAAACCCAAATTTCAGACCTTTCTCCAGCCATATGCCTTGTCAATAAGAAGTTTGTATTCAGATGGTAAGTAATAAACCATTACAAATAAATAAGGTGGTGATGCATGTGTACACAATGTAAATGTATTTGTAGCTACAGTGTATACTACAGTACTGTTTGAACATATTTGTTCAACAGCATTGTCTTTTAGGGGAAATGTAATATTTTTGAAAAGTACTGCATACTATACTACTGCCTTCCTGTTCATCTCTTTCAAAGTTCTACTGAACCATAATTATAAAGCAAAACAACCGTTAATACTAATAGACACTGTACATGTACACTGTAGGATGCGTTTTTGTTGTGCATGCATTGGATTACCTACATCAGGGCCTCTGACAAAGTGCGAGGGTGCGATTTCGCACTATTGGCTTAAAATCGCACCCAATCGCACTATTGTACTATTTTCGCACAATAATACAAAATTCGCTTTGAAAGTCCCTAAATTTGCGTAATTGTTCTTATTACATAATTGTACAGACACCATTTTCGATTTCAAGTGGATTTGTATGCTTTTGAGAACAATTTACCTTCGTAAACAACGAAACAAGGTCAGCTTTGTTCGTGGTCCGACTTCCGTATGAAAAACCAGCCAGGCGTTCCATACGTAATATTGCGGGAAGCTGGGCACTAGTTTTCATTCTAACAAGACATGCTATTGCACGTGCCAATCTAAATTGTACAATACAATACAATACAATACAATATTCTTTATTTACAGAGGGAAGACACATTAACCTTACATAGTTATCTAACATGCGGCCCTCTATGTTACAAATAAGACGTAATGGAAAAGAAAGGAAGTATGGGGAAAAAATAACGCACGAGCTACAACATTACAAGATATAATGAGTAATTGCAATCAATGTAAATATAATTAATATGAAATAAAATCAAAAACAAATATACTTATAGCCAGGTTTCATTGACACAAGCAATATCGCAGTCTTCAGAATAAATCAAATCTTGAAAGCGTTGGATGTTACTAGTCAGTTCAAAGTCTGGTCCTAACTTATGTAGGCTTTTTAGACTTCGAGCGTTTAAACAGAGACACTTATATGAGCGAGGTTTCAGATTGTCATTAGTTTCAACAGAGCCGTGGTGTGAGTTGATAGGACCCGGGTTGACAGAGATATCACCAGACAGTAGAATACAAAGCAACATATGGAAATTTGTACACTCGAAGCCCAAGTCGTAACGGTAGCGTGGTTGGAAGTTACGTTTTCGCACAACCAAATCTTGAGTGAAGCACCAAGAATAGCAATCTTTACTTGGTAAATTAGCTAGTCTTGGAGAAATAATGAAGTCCGCTTCTGAACGATTTTTATGAGGGCTAAGATGTGTTCCATGTAGGAGAAGAGAGAGTACTGTAATGGAAGCCAGCACAAGTAGTCTGAACACCATATTATCTAATATATCTTGCCGCTACGCCTCATTTGCGCGCGCGAGGGCCGTTGGATGAAGTTAGCCGTTAGATGGTGTATCACTTTTATGGCGCGTACAATTATTAGTGAACCGTTTTTACGTGCACGAGCTTGAAATTAATCCGTATAAACAGTTTACAGATGTAGAATAATTGTCCAAATGTTATTAGTTCCAAATTTCTTCGTAGAAGTGGTCCTTAGTATAGTTGTGACTTATTGGTCAGCCCAGCCTGCCCAGGTATGCCTCAATACCGGTGAAATGTAAGGTAGTTATGGGAGCAACGTTTTGTCCAGCCAATCCTCTCTCCGCCGCTAAGTGTTAAAAAATCACCCCTATTTGGCGAGAATCCAAGTTGTGGGAAATATTTCCTCTCAAAGAGTGACCTTGGGTAGTTAGCTTGTCTGCAGTAGTATTGGACAGAATCTGGAGACTCGAAAACGGTGAAGAATGTAGTAAATTACGGGAGCTCAAATTAGTGCGGCCAGTCCACTCCAGCTCGCGCAGCGCCGTGCGTCTGTGATGTCACAATACTAATTGAGTTTACAACTTCCAACTTTGAAGAATTCCCACGGGGGTTGAATGGGCTCGCAGTCTATGTAAATCGAGCTTAGTTTCTTCTTTTTTTCAGGCTAAATAGAGGAAGTGTTTTTTTTCTTTGGAAACAAAGACGTTAAGTTTTGGAAGTATCATGCAACACCACAAATAAGAAATCTTTGATACAAAACGAGGGTTGATTTCACCCGCTTTATTTCTCAAGAGCTACATACTTGAACATTTTGTATTTACTGTTTGTATTTTACAGACATGTCAGCATACGATTACAATCTACTAACTCCTCAAGCATGTTAAGGCATGGTTTGAACATGAAAACGAGGCTACAGCTATTTTCTTGAATAGGGTCATTTGAATTTGCTCAAATCCTAGAACAATGGTGGTTATAACTAATCTCAGCGTTTTTAATCGTCCTAATATAAAATTTTGGTAAAATGTCTATCACGTGACCAACCAGGTGATCACAAAAAGTTGAAAATTAAACTAAAAACGGGGTGGTGCATTTTATATTTTAAGTAACGATTTTGTGTTTATCTGATTACACTTGTGGTTGACTTTAAAGATCAGTCCGGATTGGTTGACCCTGATAGAATGTTAAGGCGAAAATATAGAAAACAGGTCACGTGACATATTCTTGGAACCATTTTTCGCCATTTATATCCTCTTCAGTGATAAAAAGTCAACCATTCCGGACACAATCTCATTTCCCATAACAAGCTTAACATTTCGAATCGAAAATCTGAAACAAAACAATAACTTCCGCCACCCCATTTTGATTTCTTTGTTTTATCAGCCTTAAGGTCACGTGACCTTAAGAACACCAAAATACCGATACTTAAATGTTAAGACACACGATTACAGTATTATTCCAAAGTTATAGGGTATTTCATACATAAACAACAAAGATATCGAATTTTGAATGTTTTTTCAGAACGGTTCAAAAACCATGCCTTAACATGCTTGAGTCGGGCGCGATTTGCATGATTTGCGCGATGGAAAAAGTGCGCGATTGACGCGATAGAAAAAGGGCGCGATTGGCGCGATGGAAAAATGGCGCGATTGGCGCGAAATGCGTGATTTGCGCGACCGAAGGCAAAAAAGGCACGACGAAAGCTTGGAACGAGTGTTTTTATCCGACATTGATTTTTTTCTAACGCTAGTTTTTAACTGATATTTCTTTTGAAGAAAGCATAAAGTACAAGAAAACCACAACGTTTTGTGGCGAATTTCAAGTGCACTTCACCTCAAAGTACATATGCAAACTTCTCCGATATTTCTTAAACGATAAAAATTCATTGCGATGTGGAGTAAAAATCGGGTGGAAAATGACGAACTTTTTCAGACAGAATTCGAACAAATTCGTTTGTTTTTTCAAATAAAACCATTTTCGAAAGTATTTTGCTCGTTTTTCTGTGCACCTAGACTGAAGTTTTATTTTCTGAAGTCCTAGGATTATAGGATGTTTAGATTTTGAGAAAAATAATCAAACGTAGCGTTAGAATTTTATGTTACGCTTGTGTACACCAACTCCGTGCACAAGGCCTTTTCTTCAGTCTTTTCATTTCGTTTCGTGTGATTTTACTATATTACACCCTCTTACTGACATCAGGAAGGCAAAAACGAGTTGTTTACTACCCTAATAACGATTTGCAGAGAATATAAACTAGCCTAAAAAAATCGCACTATTTTCCGCACTATTGAGCTTTTTTTCCGCACTATTTGACAAATATTTCCGCACTAATTTCATTTTTTTTCCGCACTCTGTCAGAGGCCCTGCTACATGTACTGTACATTGTACGTATATGTACATGTAGTACCCTTGTCATAATCCTGCATGACTTTGACTGTGCATGCATGGGCTCAAAAAGTGATAGCGACATAATTCGATCATGCTTGCACACCGCTACATGCACACAAAATTTTCAGTAGAAGTCAATTTCAAAACCTGTTTGGTTTGCCCATGATAATGTGTATGGCATTACATGTATATCGAAGAAAACATTCTACACTGGTAGAGGTCTAGTTCCTTTCCCTCTAGTTCCTTTCCCTACATTGTACATGTATGTATCTTGCCATTGGGAAGGAAGAGATCTATCTCTCAGTGCCAGAAGGAAAGAAAAATGCCAAAGTGAAAGAAAACACAGTTTACATGTATTTAATTTGGTTATGACAGTCAGGGCTCCCATTAGTTTCAATTATTAGAGAGTCCTGGGGACTCTCCCAGCATTCAAGAGTTTTAAGGGGGTTCATATATGACACACATGAAAAGTTGTGCCTGTATTCAAAGTTGTGATAGTGGTTCGCATGACCTGAAAAGACAAAAATAATATTGTGAAGGTTTTTGTTGTCCAAAATCTTTGTGCCTCCTACAGGACTCTTGAAATGCAGGTTTTGTGTGTCCCTTTGAACTTTAGTGTGGCTCTGACCTACATGCACATTTGTGCATTAATGGGAGCTCTGGACAGTTGAACATATTATTTTGTTTTAATATATAAAATTATTTTTAAAATACTTATGTACTTGTAGGTATTAACTTGCACGAAGGAGATATCTGGTTAATGCGAAGCCAATCTTTGTTCTTTAATTCATAATCTTTTTATTTTCAACATTTTAACAATTTAACAATTATACAATTTGACAAACATTTACAAGATACATTTTTGTCATTTTTTTTTACAACACTACACTACAATAATATTATCTCCATACACTCTTCAGTACACCATACACAATATACATATTATAGTTGTTACAAGGCCATGTTGTATGCTATTATTACAATGCAATTTATAGCTGACATGGAGGGAGGAAAGTTTTATAGTATAGTGAACAGAAAGGAAAGAAAATCTTCCCACTTTTGAAAATGCATATCAAGCTTGCTTTTCTGAGAGTTCAAGTTGTAAACTAACTTGATTCATTTGTGCATGAATGGGAGCCCTGGACAGTTGAGCATATTTTGTTTTAAATATATAAATTATTTTTAAAATACATGTACTTGTACATTGTAGGTGTTAACTTGCATGAAGGAGATGATCTGGTTAATGTGAAGGCAATCTTCTTATATTGTTCTTTAGATTCCCCAGCAAAAGCACTCTTCCTGTCAATGAAGCAATTTAATGGGTATTATGGATGTGGTAAATGCAAAGCCAAAGGCGAGCAGCTATGTATAGGTTTGGGAAAGAACAACTGTAAGAGGCAATGTCACATTTATCCATTCTGTGAAGAAGCTGCAGTTGGTTCTGGTCATGCACAAGAACGAACTCATGAGGAATTTAAACAACAAGCCCTTACTGTTATGGAAGCCCATATATAAAAGGGAAGAACAAGGTATTATGAAATCAATGAAGACTACATTCTATACATGTCTAATATGGTCTTAAAATTAAGCGTTGCTCAGGAAACTGTAGGTTATTCTATATATATCATGTAGTCAAATGTTGTTAGCTACATGTTGATCTATGTACATACATTACAAATGTATTATTAGCTGCAGGTATGCAAAGTTTTGCAGGCATTGTTAACAACTTTTCTGATATATATGTTGTGGTTCAATTATTACCTGTGGTACAAATATATTTGAACCAGTACAATTTTTTTGAACCAGTACCATTTTTTTGAACCAGTACCATTTTATTGAACTGGTTCATTTTTTCAAGATTCTAAAAAGGGATTTATTTTATTTTTGGGCATTCATAAAAAAAAGGGTTTTAGTTTTTTTGGGGGGGAATTTAAAAAGAAAAAATATTTCCACCCACCCCTCCACTCTACTTTCTACCCTCCCTTCCCCAGTACATCCCATCCCCTTTTTCCCATGTCCCCCCTGACACACCTTACTGTACCACTTACCTTGACGGTCACCCATCCACTTAATTACTAACCTCGCCCGGTCGGGCTTAACTTGAGACAGGATCACGAGGAACGCCTGGTATATGATGATCCAGTCGATTAACGCACTGCACCACAGAAGCGCTTGTTGATTTTTACACCACCGTTTATTCTATAAGTGACTAATCGTCGAACCCAGTCCCTATCCTTATGCTAATTTGTTTCCAGTCTCTTAATTTTAATCGTACATTCGCACTGCTAACCTGAAAATCGCACTTGGAAATAAAATTACATGGACTACATCACGGACAAAACTATGTCAACCGAGTAATCACAGCTGAGGCTGAGCTAAAAGAAAGCAAAAGAAAAGCGAATCACCTGACTAACATTGTATTTGGAAGAAGACTTCTACGAAAGAGCTAATAAAGAGTATCTTAAAGTATTAAACAAGTGCAAATGATCTCTAAGTAACCCCTCGTACTTGTTAGACTTAGCTTACCAAATGGAATAAAACACTAACTAGAAGTAGAAAAAAATGTGAGTACGCAAACAACAAACTTCTAACTAAATCCTGACAACAAACAATCGAAGTGGCTCAAAAAACTCTAAATTTCTAAACGGGATCTAAAACAACCATAGCGGCTGATGAAAGTCAGGACCTGGCTATATAATCCACAGATCGAATTGGAATTTAACGTGTTAGCGGTTGTGGATGGAAGGAAGCCTGAGAAAAACCCTAAGAGCAAGGGCGAGATAATATGGCACCACGCGCCACCCCGACTCAAAGAAATGCTGTAACTATTATATTGTTCTCTCATCAAAGAACCACCCACAGAGGATGTGAAAAGACGCAAAAATGGATAAATGATCAAGAACTACACAGAAATAACGCAAAAAAAATTCAACATTTCTGTTTCGCTTTGCCGTTCCAAGTAGAGTTCACAAGGGCCAATAACAAGCAGATTTATTAAAGTCCGTTAGCACTCCACAATCCAAGACCTATATAAACCGAACATTAAAAAAATAATTTCGGTAAACCCAAGTGCTCACCAATTTAGGGTTTTTAGAGCTAGTCACTAAATTAGGCTTTTTAGGGCTAGATCACTGAACAACACAAAAATAATGCTTATTCAATGGTCATATAAGCTATTATTTAATCCAAACCCTACCCCTACCTTTAAAAACACCCTAACCGTCAACAACAGGTGCTCACTGATTTAGGGTTTTTAGAGCTATAGTCACTAAATTAGGGCTACATGTACATGTAAGTCACTTATAATGTTTCTTCAATGGTCCAGAGAACTAAATCCAAACCGTATCCCTAACCTTTAAAAACACCCTAACCATCAACAACGGGTGCTGACTGATTTAGGATTTTTAGAGCTACATGTATGGTCACTAAATTAGGGCTAACTCACTTATAATGCTTCTTCAATGGTCCAGAGAACTAATCCAAACCCTTAACCCTGCATTTAAAAACACCCTAACCGTCAACAATGTGTGGTCACTAATTTAGGGTGTTAGTTGCATAGTTTGCTGTTTATATTCCTATTAAAATATATCACTGCGCAAAGTAACTGTGTTTCCAGTACATTCCAGCTATAAAATAAAAGATGAACAACACAAACAAGGTACATGTATAAAGGTATTTTTATTCCAAAGTACTTCTGTAGAACTTACATTACTATGCTACATGTATTTTCTTACATGGAAAGCCTATCATAAACCTTACCCCAAACTACAAGTTCACACTTGTAAATAAAATTTGAACTGGTTAAAAAAAATGGTACTGATTCAAAAAAATGGCACTGGTTCAAACATTTTGTACTGGTTTAATTTTTTTGAACCAAAGATCAAATTGAACCACAACATATACATGTATATATAAAATGCATATGTTGTGGCTCAATTTTAATTCTCGTTAAAATTTTTAATTGAACTGGTTCAATTTATTTTGAACAAGTACAATTTTTACTTACAAGTGTGAACTTGTAGTTTGGGGTTAGCTTTCCATGTAAGAAAATAGTATATATAGTAAGTTCTCAGAAGTACTTTGGAATACAAAATAATACCTTTCCACGTTGTTTGTTAATTGTTCATATTTATTTTATAGCTAAAATGTACTGGTAACACAGTTACTGTGTGCAGTGATGTACTTTCAAGAGGAATATAAACAACAAATTATGCAACTAACACCCTAAATTAGTGACCACCCGTTGTTGACGGTTAGGGTGTTTTTAAATCTTGAACCGACTCAAAAAATATTGAACCAAAGGTCAAAATTGAACCACAACATACATGTATATGCACACTACTATTACTGCCCTGTTTACATTAGGGTAATGTCCAGTAATTAATTACTTTCTGTCAATGTAGTTGATCATATGCATGGGTACAATGTACATGTAACACTATAAGGAGACAGGGAGAGGGGTGGAGAGAGGAAGTGATAAGGGTAGAGGAAGGGTGAATTTATTTTTAGTACACAAAAATAAATTAGGTAAAAAGATGTGTAGGTACAGTGTACATGTAGGTTGAAGAAAATAACTATAGCTACATGTAGGATGGAAAAATACCTAGCATACATGTATATATTATATGCAATTGACAATATTTATTTTATTTGCAGCCCTGTGAAGAAGGGGTACTTGGTTTGTCCTGGGCATTTGCATTGCCAGCTTATGATGTAATACGTGGGACAGTTATTGATTACATGCACTGTATATGCGAGGGTGTGGTTGAACAACATCTGAAGTATTGGTTTGGAGAGAAAAGAAGTCAGGCCTACATTGGGAATAACATTGATGATATTGACAGAGATCTGTTACAAATCCGTCCCACAAGTGAAATTACCCGAACCCCTAGGTCACTGTTGGACCGGCATGATTGGAAAGGTTAGTTCTTGCTGAGCCTCCTCTGCAGGTATCCCTATTTATCTCTATTTCTGATCCTGTGGCAAGGGAGAAGAAAGGGGGTGGGGGGTGGGGGGTGATTGGGGTGAAAAGGGGGGGGGGCAGGAAAGAAGAGGAGATTATTGCCAAAACTCAATATACAATGTAACAATATTTTTTATATATATAATATTTGGGGGATAGAGGAGTGGATCAATCTTTATTATTGGTATTCATATATATATAAACATGTATGCATAAGAATACTATGTGTACACTACATTTTTAAACTTACAATGTATGTATTTTGCAGATCAGTTTGGTTCAATTATTTTTAACTGCCCTGTTTAAAACTCTGATTAATCTGCCAGTATTTCCAAAAACATAATTACTGTATGTACATTCATTGATAATCCAATAGCATATGAAAAGAGGGCATTTCTACTATTCTACTCAATTCCCATTCTACAAGGACATGTCACAGAAGAAGTCTTACTTCACTACATGCTTTTGGCTGGGGGTGTTACCGTTTGCTGAAGCAGATCATTAGCTTGTCTGAGCTTGAAGAAACAAGTGTTCTACTAAAGCTGTACAGTGCTATGGCTCCTAAGTACTATGTCTATGGTAAGGCAATTGTAATAATACATTACTACAATACAATACCATTTATTAATTAATGTTGAAACGTGGGATAGGTTACCCTTACATTCGAGCCAGAGGCTCATGTTTAAAACATTAGTGAAATTGGGACATACATTCCACCAGCCCTGATGTTCCCACCTACATGTACCCACCTTGTAGTTGAAAAAGAATGTAGTTGTCATACCCACAGGAGGTAAACGTTTAAAATTGGGTACCAATATTGCTTGGTTGGCTTTTGGTACCTATTCTAAACTATTACCCCACTGGAGTAACCTGTCTAACTGACTGATTATTGCTTGGCTGTATGATGTTTTAAAATAGTGCTCCCAGTAGCCGCAGCTGTGTGACAAACTTTATCAGCATGAAGCCTGTTGCTAGGCAACTTATTGATCAATCAAAAGCTATAAATGTTACCCTGAATTACTAAAAAAAAGTTATCCTTGATTAGCCAATCATATTAAATAAATTTTGCCCTCCATGTAATACTGTAAGTAAGTTTACATACATGTAATTGCCTCACGACCAGCGTGAGGTGCCAAACTTCTTAATGCTTCTGATTGAGTGCATTTGGGCTGCCCGCTTGGGATCTGACTGTGCCCACATCAGAACCACATTCCGGTTAGCTCAGTTTAAGCGCCGGTCTGTCACACTATTTTTTTTACAGAAACCCTGAGGATTATACATGTAATGGAGAATTTGAGATCCCATACCTGAGCAGAGTATTTTATAAAATAAAATGTACAACTCATGAAGTACATTTTGCATTTTGCAAACAGTTTAATGTTTAACCCATACATGTACAGTATTTACATTAATTATATTCAAAGAAAATGATACTGTTCATAAAATATAATTAAACGTAGCAGTTGATACATGTACATGTAAAACTTTACATTCTTTTTATAGGTTTACAGTTCATGACATACAACGTTCATCAGACCCTTCACCTACAAGGATGTGTAAGGGACCTTGGACCACTGTGGTCACACTCCTGTTTTCCTTTTGAGGACTATAATGGAGATTTAAGGGACATGTTCCATGGCACCCACAATGTTGATGGTCAGGTATATAACACAGCAAAATGTCACCTTACAGGTCTACAGTGTATGTAAATTTGTATGTCATATATATTACAATGTTGGTGAGAAAGAATCAACTCCAAAAACATAATGTCAGGGCTTTCAAAACAAGCCAGTGGCTGGCAGTTGTCTTGAGGTTATTATTTTCGGCTATGTTCTATGTTTTGTCACAGACGCCAACTTTGCTATGTTGACCTACATGTACTAATCAAAAATATTTTGAAAGCCTGGTAATTAATGTTGCTACGTATAGACATAATTAATCTCATATTACAGTACACCTGTACATACTGACAATAAAGTTTAATGTGTTAAATAAATCTAGATAATGTCTGATGTACATGTACAAGTATGCATGTAGCTGCTATTGACTGTTTACACAGTTACAATGTAGTTGTATATGTTTGTGGTATGCTTATAAATGTCATTTGCGCAAAGGATGAGTAACCCTGTGTACATTGTAAATGTGTCTGTAGTCATCACATTCAGCGGTAATTTTCGAATACGAAACTGGAGTAATTAAATATGTATTTAAGACCAAATTTGATTTCAGAGACAAATTAAACATGAGTTCTATTTCAGAGGCATCATTGATATTGATTTGAAAATACATATTTATTTTTTTGCTATCCTTATGGAAACATTTCCTTGATATTTCCTTCATTTATTTAAGTGATTGCTTTCTGTTACTTAATTCTTGCTTTAAAAAAAGTTCAGCTTAACATATATGACATATGGAAAACAAGTTCTGGGCTTCAATTCTTGTTGGAAAAAAAGATACTTCACCAACAAAGCAAAAGTTAGTGTCTGATGAAAAAAAGAAAAAAGGTAATGATGATATACAACTATCAATTGTTTCAATAGATTGTTCAACTTGTTTCAACAATGCAAAAGCTTCCAGAGCTGGCTGAGACAATCCCTAAGTCATCACAGGTGAGTGATTTGTATCAACACCTCACAGTCAAAAGCTGGCAGGCACGGTAAGTAAACAACAATCGAACTCTGTACTACCTGCTGAATGTGTTGTGCACTAACCCACTGGGCCACACTTCTGATTTCAATTTTCGTGTGAACTATGATAGAATTTTGCATAGAGTGAGAACTTAGTGTGTACAGTAATTTTTCATACTACATGTAGCTACTGTACATGTACATGAACATGATGTACACTGTAGAGCATAGGCCTCAATCTAAATATGATCATGTTTAAGCAATTCATACAATGTACATATAAATGCAGTAAAATGCTGATGTTGAATGTTTGAACATACAGTATTCAGGTATTCTGTAAAGATAACGTTTTTGAGGTTGCATCAGTGTTTCCAGATATGATATAATACAGGGGAGAGCCCAGTATTCCGTTCCAAGTATGCATTCCCTACTACATGGAGGGTTCTCTCTGGTATGCAGATTCGTGAGGGCCAGGATTTACATATTAAAATATTGCTATTTGTAGAACAAGGAAAACAAAGGTGATCATGCTATTTTAAAGTTTAATACCTATACATGTACATGTAGATATATACAAATGTATACAAAGAATATATATGTTTACAAACTAACAATTTTATTTTAATGCATACAGTTCAAAAACAGAACAGATTGCTGACAATGTCCATGTCATTGGAGCTTTGGAGAGAGCATGGTCCACCAGTTCTCTGATAAGTGACAGAGAGAAAACAGCCATAGAAGCAGTTGCAGGAGGTACCGGCAGAATCTGGGTATTCAAACGAGCAAAAGTTGGGAAAGTGGTGTTCCACAGTAAAGCATATAAGCGTATTACAGCCAGGAACAACTATACAGTTTTCTTTGATATGGATGGTATGACATGGTATGGATCTGTTGTCAAGTATGTAAAAGCTGAGCAAATGTGCATCAATGCCTTCTGCCTGAACAAAGAAACATGCCGCTGCAAGTTGCCATCAACATACTGGGCAATTGCTAACACACTGGAAAAAGATGCTGTGCAGTTTCCCAGGTTTCAGGGAATAGAGGTGATCAGGCACATCATAAAAGTTAAGGCAACAGGGAGGTGAGAAATTATACCATACATGTAGTTCAATAGGCCATGTACATGTAATACTGGGCATGTGTGCACATAATGAATTCAATATGGTGTAATTGGACTACAACTACCAGAATTCCTTGTAAATTATTTGTCATTCAGATGTTCCATTAAGAATAACAGGGCATGTACATGAACAGTAACTTAGTCTGTATATAAAAAGATATCATGAATTTATTATTGCACATAAGGCAGCGTTCATAATTAACTTTAGCCTATTTTGACCAAAGAATATTAATGCAAAACCTGATGTAGGTTAAAGGCAGCAGCTGAGGTTCTTTAGATGCAACACATGTACATGTACATACCATGGACACAATTTTTATGACTTCTAAAATTATGCTTCTAATAAATAAAGAAAAAGATAACATTTCTTGTTTATATAGCTATGTTATGCATCACTAACATACACAGTTAGAGTATTGAGCAATCAAATAATTATTAGGTCCCACATTGATGATCTGGTCGCATATAAATAACAGTGCAGATATTGGGTTTGAGCACCCTGGGTCATCACACTTAATAACTCGACTTTATTACCAAAAACTGAACTTAATTACATGTACTATAGTATTTTATAGACTAAGAAATGATGGTAAAAGTTACTCAGAATAGCAGATAATAGATATTAAAACAATCGCAGGAATTTATCAATCATTTGGTAATTAAGTACATACAAAAAAAGAAAAAAAAAGAAAGTGAAAGGGCAAATCAGATGGGAGGTACCATATTTCATTCAAGAATAATTTTATTATAGGTGTACACTGAAATGTCAAATTATATATCTGATCATGCGAACTGAGACCCCGTTCTCACGTATCCGCTTCCGTAGCACCCTCGTACCGTTTCAGGTAATTAGACCAAAGTGTTCTATTCTCTTGAGGACGGAGAACAATACAAAAATGACACGAAAACGGACACGTGCGGAGGAGGTCTAAGTGTAAGACTGGATGAGATCAGATTTAATCTTCTTTTTAAATAATTTTAAGGATTGTTTTTTCATATCTTCATTGAGATTATTCCAAATAGATGGTCCAATAAATTGGAGACTGAATTTCCCATAATTAGTTCTAACAGGAGCAATATAATAATAGGTAGATCTGGAGGCTAGTCTGGTGTTATAGTGATGAATAGATGATAAAGTTTGAAAGTAATTGTTAAATGCTGTAGGTAAAAGATTGTAATGATACTGGAACATGAAAAGGGCATTCTGTAGGAAAATTAGATCTTTAAATTTGAGTATTTCTAAATTTTTGAAGAGAGGACCAGAATGTTGATCAGGCTTTGAAAAGGTCATGATTCTCAGAGCTTTTTTTTGTAAGATAACAATAGGATTTAGTGTTGTATCATAAATATTTCCCCAAATTAACAAACTATAAGCTATAAAAGGATAAATAAGAGAATAATATAACTGAACTAGAATTTCCTTAGTAACAAAATTTAGAAAGAATACCCACACCCCTTGATACTTTCTTTCCTAATTCATGTATGTGTTTTTTCCAACTTAGGTGAGAGTCTATCATTAATCCTAAATACTTAACACATAAATCCTCTTTAAGCGGCTTACTACAGATTTGTAGTTTCATTTGATGAGTAATTCTTTTCTGGGGTGGATGGAATAAAACAAAGCTTGTTTTATCAACATTGAGAGATAATTTGTTTGAACAGAGCCACTCGTTAACTTTTTCTAGTTCATTATTCAATTTAGATTCTAAGTTAAGGATATTGGGATCACAAAGAAATAGGTTCGTATCATCAGCAAATAGATGAAATTCAAGTAAAACAGAACATTTGTAAATATCGTTAATATAAATAAGAAACAGAAGGGGACCAAGCACCGAGCCCTGAGGCACCCCACATACAACTGGAAGACAGTCAGAGTTAGTATTTGATATTGATACAAATTGTCTCCTATTATCCAGGTAGGAGGCAAACCAGTCCAATGCAATACCTCTGATTCCATAATATTCTAGTTTAGTCAATAATATGTTATGGTCAACTGTATCAAAAGCCTTACACAGGTCTATGAAGATGCCACAGGAATAAGTGCCTTTATCAATAGATTGTTTAATCTTGTCAATTAACAGAATTAGTGCATGAAATGTTCAATGATTGGATCTAAATCCAAATTGCTGATCATAAATAATAGATAAATTGTTAAAATAACTTATAAGTCTATTATACATTAGTCTTTCAAGAATCTTGTTGAATATTGAAAGTAAAGAGATGGGACGATAATTAGAAACAGAAAGCACAGAATTGTGTTTATAAACTGGAATAACTTTTGCAACTTTAAATTGATCTGGGACAATACCAGATTTAAAAGAGTAATTAAAGAGGATTTCTAAGGGGTAGGATATAAATGTGGATATAATGTTCAAGATTGATACAGGAATACTATAAGGCCCAGCTGCTTTACCTGAAATAAAAGTACTAATGACATCTTCAATCTCCAATGCTGTAGTAGGAGAGAGGAAGAAACTAGAAAGTTGTGGCTGATCTAAGTAATCTCTAAAATATGATTTAGTAAGTGGGATAGATGCAGCTAGGTTCAACCCAATATTAGCAAAAAAGTTATTGAACTCATTGGCAATTTCCTTAACATTATTAATCACCTGATTACCTATTCCTATCCTAGTAGGGGAAAGGGAGGCTTTGGACTTGGTATTCACTAATTCTCTTATCCCTTTCCATATTGTCTTTGCATTAGACTGGTTTTTTGAGAAATATTCTACATCATAGTTTTTTTTGCTAAGCTTCAGCAAGTGATTCAGCTTATTCCTATACATTTTATATCTACAGTGACTAATAACACTTCTTGCTTTAATATAATGTCTATATAGCTTGTTCTTTGTATTGATTGAAAATCTTAGTCCTTGAGTTATCCAGGGTTTTAAGTGAAAACTAACTTCCTTTCTAGATAGCTGTATTAATGGGATGTGATGATCAATAATATCTGAGGTTTTGGAGAAAAATAAATTGAATATCTCATTAACATTTTTTGACCCATATAATACATCGAGCCAATCAACATACCTAAATTCATTCAAAAGAGATTCTTTATCAAATTTAGAATAATCTCTTTTGTATGTTCTTTCTTTTGGTGGGTATACAATTAACTGATTAATAATTAAAAAATTGGGAAAATGGTCTGATAAGTCAGATAATAAATTACCACTAATAGTTTGATAATCCATTGAATTGAAAAATATATTATCAATTAGAGTTGAGGAATAGTTAGTAATCCTAGTAGGCTTGAGTATATGGGGTTCAAAGAAATGTGAATTTAAAGTGTTTATAAAGTCCTCTGTTAGAGTATGATTTTCATAATTTAATAAACTAATATTAAAATCACCTAATATAGTGCAGCATTTGTTCTCCACATGAATTTGTTCAAAGAGAGTATATAATTTGGTCAGAAATGTTTCAAGATTGGAGTTTGGATGCCTATACACAATGCCGCAAAGAATAGTTTTATTAAGATAGTTTTCTATTTCAATCCAGAGTGTTTCACACTCAGGAGAACAAATACTAAGATCAATTCTAACATGGAAATTTAAGCTATTTTTAATGTACAAACCAACTCCACCAGCTCTTTGAGAAGTAGACTGGGACACAAATGTGTATCCTGATAAATCAATGTTCATTGGTTGGTTTTTAGCATCATTAATCCAAGTCTCAGATAAGCCAATAATATCAAATGGATAAGAAAGTTCACCAAGTAACTGAGTTAGTCTGTCAAAATTTGCATGATTACTTCTAATATTACAATGAAGTATTGAAAGAGATTTTTGTGATAAAGAACTTTGTATATCAGATGAGCTATGGAATTGGTGTGTGGTGTAATAGTCAAAATTTACTTGAGAAGGAAGGTTCAATTCAGGATCAATAGCCGATAGATGGGGAACATTGTTAATTGCAGAGGTAGATTGAAGAATTGGTAATTCTTGCAAATTAGCATAACAAATATTATGGGAGCATAAACAACTAGTATTCGAATTATAATTTAGCCTCAACAAGTCCTCATCATCGATGCCATTAAAAGGTAAAACTGAATTGCTACAAGATTGACACAGCCAATTATTACTCAATTTCTGAGACTTATAATCTTTGGCTGATAAAGAGGTGCACTTCAAATGGTAAGGATGATTACAAATCGTACACTTTACAGTCCTACCGTTTTTCCTAATTGCCTTGAGGCAATTCAAGCACTTGGAGCTACTCATTTCTTACATTGGAATTAACTGTCACTGATATTCGGTCTGGCCAGCCTATCCAGGTCTTTAAGGGACGAGATTTGAATCGGTGGACTTGTGTCATCTTTACGCAGGTAAATCCTTCCATATTGAGTCCAGATGTATCTAAATTTATTCAGCTTCTTGAATTCCAAACTCTTGTGAAATAATTCTTTATTTCTTGGTGTCAAACTCTCCTGTATATAGATCTTATTATCACCCAGGCGACCAAGTCCAATGTCTGTAACTGTGAAAATGTTCAGCTTTGTTCTAGCTTTGTATAGATTATCCCTGGTATTTCGCCGGACAAATTTAACGATAATCGGTTGGCTGGATCTGTCATTGCGTCTAGATGGAGGTAGACGATGGCTAACATATATTTCTGTATCGTCTATATCGACATCAATGATGGAACCAATCTTCTTTACTATCTCATCTGTGTTTTCTCCAGCAGAGGTCGGGATCCCTCTGATCTCGAGGCACTCACGCCTTGTATATTGCTCTTGATTATCGATCTCAATCTTGGCTTGGGTTAGATCACCACTGAGTTTTGCAACCTGGTTTTGTAGGAGTTGAATCTCACATTTGCAGTGTGTGACCATCAGTTTAGGAGCAAGCATGATTAATGAAATATTAGTGTATTTACAATGGATATCTGATACAAACATCCCCCTCCTCCTCCCGTAAGGGGATACCTACATGTACACAAGTTCCCAAGGGTGTCCACTTACGGGAGATTTGACTGAGACTGTACATTTATTTTTAACAGAACAGTGGTTGTGCCTTTGACAAGCATGAAGGAAAAGGTTCTTTGCTTAGATGTAACAACAGGATTATTTGTCTCCCATCTTCCAAATACATTTGAAAAGGATTAAATGTAGCAGGTACAAATATAGTAACATCAATGCCAGCAGCTGCACACAACATATGCACATACTTCGACAGCTGCTTGAACTGTGCAAAAACATTTTTTTGGGTGACTAATGCAAAATTCATAGCCAGAATTGACAACCATTATTTGCTTGACATAATTATCTACTAATGATGTTCAAGAGCCAGTGACGTACATTATATAGTACAAAAAGCATAAAAAATCCTTAGTGGCAGTGATCATATTCTAAGGTGGTTTGGGAGTGGACGCAAGCCTTTTATGGGATTTAGGGTGCTTTGCATTGATTAATAGAAAACCACTCAGTACCCTAAATCCCATAAAACAGTCATATTCATTCTCTAACCATTCCATATTTGCTTAATTAATTTGTATATTTTGTTGCATAGTAGATAATTATAGTCAACAGATACATCTTTGGATAGCTGGGTTGAGCAGCAAATACATTGTACCTTCCAATTATTCGATGCATGAACAGTTTAGCAAATTATAATTATATAAATTAATACAAACAGACCTATTTGTTAACTATTTGCTTAATTCTAACCTTGTGTCACATGTGAAATATAGTCAACAAATAGGTTTTTTGGGTATAACTGTTTAACAAATAGCTTACAAATAACTTACACATATTGTTATTTGTTAGCTATTTGACAATGCACACAATATTCAAATTACCTTCTGAGCAAATAGCAAATAAATAGGTATATTTGTGAGCTATTTGCTTTACTCTCCGAGCAAATAGCAAATAAATAGGTATATTTGTGAGCTATTTGCATTACTTTCCGAGCAAATAACAAATACATAGGTATATTTGTGAGCTATTTGCATTACTCTCCGATCAAATAGGAAATAAATAGGTATATTTGTGAACTATTTGGAAACTCAGTCCGAGAAAGGACTTGTAAAATAGTTAACAAATAGTATTGTTTTAGTATTTGTAATCTTAACTAACAGTAAATATGAATAAAATAGCATATTTGTGTACTATTTGTACAGACAAATAGAGAACAAATTGTTTTCAAATAGAGTTCAAATATCAAGAGAATCAATTTGATTAACACCAAATAGGAACAAAATAGATTGTTCTGGTAAGAAAATAGTTTACAAATAGACTAAAATAGGAAACAAATATCATCCAAATAGGAAACAAATATGTCTGATTCGTTACATGAAGCTGATTGGGTGGTCGATCCGATCGAAAACTCAATCCACTTGACGTGGGCACATAAAGCTCCTAAAACATTTTCAAGTTGATCTGACCGCAAACGCAAGCCATGTGGCTCGACATTAGGATTGACTGGAGATTGGAAGTCGATCAAATTTACGACATTTCAGTCCCATTATGTAAATACCATAACGAATATATAAAGGCTTGATTCGAAAACCTCAGTCGGCCCGAATTTTCGATCGGATCGACCAGTCCATCTGCTTCATCTAAAACGTATTCTGAGGTACTAACAATTGTAAAGGGGAGAATCTTAGGACTTTTAGAAACTAGAAATTTCGAAGTAACGTGGAAAATCTGAACGATGGTTACCAGTTAAAATTCAATTACAGTACGTTTACCACCAGCTGAGTTTAAATTAGCGTAACAGTTGCTTAGCTTTTACAAGTTACCACCGGCTGAGATTCAGTTAGTGTAACCATTACCCATTCCTTACTCTATAATTTATAGGTGTAGGACAAACCAATGATTTCCCTTCTACATTACGTTACCCTCATGGAAATTACATATCTATTACAAATCGTGCTATGATTCGCTTATTATTGTATCGGTGTTTGATTTCAACTTATTCGTTATTTACAATAAGTGTTCATTTCACCTGTAATGACAATGATGTAATTAATGAAGCTGTTAGTATAAATAGAAGTTAGAATCAATTGTAAATCGAAGGCCGTTCAGTCTGAACTGAACAACAGTGAATAAACTACGATACAGTCCAAGATAATTCGTGTCTCTTGATTCCAAGTCCAGTACTTCGAGCAGGGTTGGTTACGAAATTCTTCGTAACAGTGGTGTTAGAACCGTGAGTAATTGGGACAAGAGAAGGCCTCCCACGAAGCCCAGAAGAAGAAGAAGAAGAAGAAGAAGAAGAAGGAGAAGAAGCATAAAAAGAAGAAGACAAAGATAAAGACAAGACAACGAATACGCTAAATTGTGAGCAGTAAGTTAACAACAACCAATCTTCACGACAATAGAAGAACTTAACAATTAAACAAGTGTTGAAGCCACCAGTAAATCATTACGATACCAAGTCAAGAAATTTACAAGTGCATATAAAGCGAAACCCAAGTACAAGTTGGCCGGCGATTTTCAAGTCAAAGATGTTAATTTCAAGTTCAAGTTTCAAACGCCCGAAGAGCGCATACAGTCAAAGATATTTCACGTTCAAGTTCCCACCGCCAAAAGAGCGAAGTCAAGGGATATTTCAAGCCGCCATCAGAAAACAGAAGAATCCAACTGAAGTACAAGTTCACCACTGATCAAAGTACAGTAAGTGAAACAACAGGTGTCCAACACAAGATACAAAATTGTTATGGAAATCTATTACGTGTGATAAAGGAAAATACGACTTCACGAGTCAGCAAGGATAACAAAAAAACAAAAAAAAGAGAAAACACCCAAAAGACATGGATTAACCATCGAGGACCAACCACGAGTCGTAATTGCCATCACCAGAACACACTTGCCAACCGGATCATTGAAAGAAAAGGCTCATCTTACTATACAAATACTCCGACAATACCTCCAACAGGAACTTTGAATCATCCGAAATATTATAGAAGTCAGTAGAAAGATTACGATACGACATCCCAAAACTTGACGAACAAGTGTTTATCAAACAGCATTTTAATCGGAGATGAAAAGTAACCATTCACCAAGGGAAAAGCCACATGTCGTGTGAGCACATACGAGAAAGTAAAATACTGAGCCATCCCACCTGCAGATTCTTCACAAAGGTAGAAGAATTTAACACCTTGAGTTTACCGTTAAGCACCTACGAAATAATTACACGCACCAAATCGTAAAATCAATAAAGTATTACAAGAGAAAGTCAAGTAAAAGTTAACCAGGCGACATTTCAAGTTTTCAAGGCCGCATATCAAGTATACAAGAAGTAATAAACGCCAAAAGATACGTTGTTCAAGTTTCATAAGGTTCAATTGCAAGTCGTCGCATCACTACATACGAGTGAATTTCAAACGAATCCAAGTCGTTTGCCGATAGAAGTACAAAGTAAGGAAATAACAGGTGCCCAGCGTGAGACAAGAGACTGTTAATATCAAACATTTATGGTGAAGACTGCAGGAGATTCAGGCACAGTTAACAAGACGCGTGTTTAATAAATTAAACAAGGCTTACAAATAGAGAATGAATCTCTCACAGAGAAAGACCGAGCAGTGATGACCGGTAATTTCACCAACAGGTGAATCTAAATCTCATAAATGCATAGAAACAAACACTGAAGGACAACAACAAAAATACAGCAAGGATTGCCAGTTTCACACCAAGTGTATCAACACATTACAAAAGATGAATGGAATAACCATCCAGTTCATGAAATGACAAAACAAACTACCCACTACCCTTATACTCCATTATATTTAATCCGTTATTGAAATTAGTTTCAAATGTTCATAGTGCGTATCCAGTGCGACACGTGTAACAATTTTGTCAAGAAACGTGATTCGAGTCCTTGTCAGTGAAGAATGTTAAGTTACTTTAATTATTATCACTATGCATATCCAGTGCGACACGATTTCGGACTAAAATTAACAGCCGTGATTCGAGTCTTCGTCGGTTGAACATTTATAGCTAGTTATAATGTTACGCTACTTCGAGAGTAATTTCAATTTTTTTTGCTTCCCATTTTTTCGCAGCCGGAGGCTTGCGCTTAAGGTGACGATATTGTAAAGGGGAGAATCTTAGGACTTTTAGAAACTAGAAATTTCGAAGTAACGTGGAAAATCTGAACGATGGTTACCAGTTAAAATTCAATTACAGTACGATTACCACCAGTTGAGTTTAAATTAGCATAACAGTTGCTTAGCTTTTACAAGTTACCACCGGCTGAGATTCAGTTAGTGTAACCATTACCCATTCCTTACTCTATAATTTATAGGTGTAGGACAAACCAATGATTTCCATTCTACATTACGTTACCCTCATGGAAATTACATATCTATTACAAATCGTGCTATGATTCGCATATTATTGTATCGGTGTTTGATTTCAACTTATTCGTTATTTACAATAAGTGTTCATTTCACCTGTAATGACAATGATGTAATTAATGAAGCTGTTAGTATAAATAGAAGTTAGAATCAATTGTAAATCGAAGGCCGTTCAGTCTGAACTGAACAACAGTGAATGAACTACGATACAGTCCAAGATAACAGTAGTAACAGTAAACAGTAAATTTATTTGACCCATTAATTACAAACATAATACATGAGAATTTCAAATTACATAAATGAACAAACAAAATTGGGTACAGGAGATGCAAAAAAACCATAAGGGCTTGTCAAAGCTGGACCTCCTTGTTTAAATAGATGACAAAAACGTTAGAAAAATGCAGGTCGGCAAGGCACACAAGTACAGGACGTGTACACACATGCAGAAAACAGACAAACAAAGAATATATGGATGAGAGCGTGAGAGATAATAAATTATTATTATAGATACAATAGAAAAGAACACAAGTGGTTTAGTAATTATCAACAAAAGACTTCTTTAGATGTTTTTTGAATAAAGACAGATTTAATGATTTCATTGGTTCGTCTATTTGATTCCAGACTTTTGGTTCCTGGAATCGTATATTAAAAATGCCATAATTAGTACGTGTTTTTGAGAGAGCTAATGAGGACTTGGAGGCCAGTCTAGTATTGTAATTATGTATATTCTTGATTGGAGTGAAAAAGTTATAAAAAGCTGAGGGCAAGAGATGATGATAAAATTTAAACATAAAGATTGCTGTATGTAACTGAATGAGGTCATAAAGTTTAATTATATGTAAAGACTTAAAAATAGGATTGGTATGCTCTGTGAAGGAGGAGAAAGTCATGATACGAAGTGCCCGTTTCTGGAGAAGGAATAGAGGTTTAATATTAGATTCATAAGTATTTCCCCAGGCAATTAAATTATAAGAAAGGAAAGGATGTATGAGAGCATAATAAAGATTAACTAGAGTACTGCTATTTACGAAGTATCTAACTTTTGAGATTAATCCGATGTTCCTTTTCAATTTTTTCATCACATGATTAACATGGCATTTCCAATTTAAATGTGAGTCTAACATTATTCCCAAGTACTGAATACATTTTTCTTCTTTTAAATATTTATTATCAATAACCAATTTAGGTATAAAGGTACGTTTCTTTTGAGGTGGGTGAAAAATGACGAAATTGGATTTGCTAATATTGAGAGATAATTTATTGGCACAAAGCCAAGTTTGTATACTTTTAAGTTCATTATTTAATACAGATTCAAGCAAAGTCAGACTTGTATTAGCATAGAACAGATTAGAATCGTCAGCAAAAAGGTGAAAGTCTAGAATTTTAGAACAGAGATTAAAATCATTAATATACAATAGAAACAATAAAGGGCCAATAACTGACCATTGAGGAACTCCACAAGAGATGGGAAGGTATTCAGAAGAAGCGCTACCTATTGAAACAAATTGCTTTCTGTTACTGAGGTATGAAGAAAACCAGTCTTTAGCTACACCACGTATACCATAATGATCTAATTTATCTAATAAAATTGAGTGATTAACCGTATCAAAAGCTTTATTCAAATCAAGGAATATTCCACAGGAAAAGAGTCCATTTTCAATTGCAGTTTGTATTTTATCAATTATACATAAAATAGCATGGTCTGTAGAATGACTTTCTCTAAAGCCAAATTGCTTATTATGGAGAATATTCTTTTTAGTCAAGAAATTCATTAATCTTTTATACATTAATTTTTCCAAAATTCTATTAAAAATTGGCAAAAGAGATATTGGACGATAATTATTTAAGGAAGTTTCTGAGCCCTTTTTGAACACTGGAAGAACCCGTGCAACTTTGAAATGGTCAGGTACTATGCCTAATGAAAAAGAGCAATTATAAAGAATCTCTAAAGGTTTAGAAACTAAGTCCTTTAGAAGCTTTAAGATTTTCGTAGGAATACTAAAAGGGCCAGATGCTTTACTTATATTTAAGCTAGAAATTTCATTCTAAATCTCAGAGGAAGAAGTAGGAAATAGAAGAAAACTCCCAGGGTCTTTAGTTGGTAAATAATGAGTGGGGTGCACATCAACAGGTGGAATATTATTAGACAATTGGTTACCAATATTAACAAAGTAATTATTAAACTCATTAGCTATGTATTTAGTTGCAGTTATTTCAATATTGTCAATGATCAATTTAGTAGGTGTAGATGGGTTTTGAGATTTTGTTGAAATTATTTGTTTAATACCTAACCAAGTCTTTTTACTATTATTTGAATAAACAGAAAAGTATTCATTGTAATATTGTCTTTTACTCAGTCTAATTAGATGATTAATCATATTACGATAGTGACGTAGTTTAGATGCATAATATTCTGACTTGGGCTTGATGAATTTTTTAAACATTTTATTTTTTATTTGTATCGAAACCCTAATACCTGCAGTCAGCCAGGGTTTACTGTTAACTTTCTGTTGCCGTCTTGATATTTTTTTAAGTGGTATATGTTTATCAATAAGTTCAGAAATCTTGGTGTGGAAACCATCAAATAGACTATTAGGATCATGGCATTTGGAGAGTATTTATCTCCAATCAATAGATTTTACTTCATCATACAAGGCTGATTCATTCAATTTGGAGTAATCTATTATGAAGATAGTAGATTTAGTACGAGTGGAGAAAGATTTACAAAATATTAAAAAGTTTGGAAGATGATCAGAAATATCATACATCAGATTACCACTAATTACTCTATGATCAACAGAATTGAATTTTTTTTTATCTATTAGAGTAGCAGAATGTGAGGTAATACGAGTGGGTTGCAAGATGTAAGGTTGAAAGAAATATGAGCCCATAGTATTAATAAAATCATCAGTGACTTGGTGGGAATCATATTTTAGCAAATCAATATTAAAATCACCTGGAATAGCACAATACTTTCTTTCCCTATGAACTTTTTCAATGGTAGAATTGAGATATGTTGCCATGGGGGTGCCTGTAAATGATCCCACAAAGAACATTCTTTTGAGAAAAATTATTGACTTCTAACCAAAGGGCTTCAAAATCATTATTACTAGTAGTGAGTTCACTTCGCAAATTAAAATTAATATCATCCTGCACATAGAAACCTACACCACCAGCATTAGATAAGGTAGGCTGGGATACAAACTTATAACCGGGAATGCTAATATTTAGTAAAGAGTCATTATCATCCTTAATTTTAGTCTCGGAAAGGCCAATTATAGAGAAAGGATAGAAAAGCTCAGACAGCATATTGGTTAGATGATCATGATTAGCCCCAAGGCTTCTTATATTACAATGCATCAGGGCAAAACTATTGGACGAGAGAGCTTCCTTGAGTACTGAGCAGTCATGAAATTCATGAGGGGTATAATAATGGAAATCAACATTAGTAGAAGGAATGAAGCAATCAGGAAGATACTTCGTGTCTCTTGATTCCAAGTCCAGTACTTCGAGCAGGGTTGTTTACGAGCCCAGCCAAGTTGAGTAAGTTCTACCACAGCTAATCCACCCCAAAACAGAAGTTGTACCCAACCGTAACAAAAAACATCTTCGTAACACAATCACTCCTAATTGTAAAAAAACTGCACGACAGCAACTTGCGCCAGAATAGCAGTCCGTATCACAAAATAACCTTGTGAAGCGCATTTGGATATATTCATATAGAATTTGCGCTATATAAATGAATACCTTTACCTTTAAATGAATACCTTTTAGCTTTGATAGCAACACCAATTTCAAATTCATCTAAGTCGGTGATGTTTCGATCGCTTTGATAGCGTCTTAACTTGTCAATAATACGCAAGTAAAGTGAAATATAGGGGACAGCTGAGAGGACCAGATACTAGAGCTAGCCTACAAATTACTTCAGTTTCGCCTTGAGATTTCAATGTTACTGAAAGACTTGGAAAGAAGAAATTGCCTACAGTGCAGCATGCACTCCGTATTATACAGAAACAGGTGTTACTTGCAGACAGAGAATACATTAATATTTTTGTCTTTTCGCTTTCACGGATCAATGTGCGGTTTATATGTCGTGAGAAACATAGCAGGAGACAAAGTTTACCGCTCTGAAGTCGTAATCTACACAGTGAACCATAGCTTTGGGACTCCTTTTTCAAAGAGCCTTGCACGTATACTTGTCAAAGGGATATTATAGTGAAGCTGCGTTCGACAGCATGCCACAACAAGTTCTAGACCGAAACCTCTCGATCCGTATGAAACACAATAAATTAGCATATAGCGTTGTTCAAAGGAGTATTGTCACGCAATACCATCTTAGTTTTGTTGTGGTTTAAAAATGTTTATAAATTACTATAGATCGTTTTCACGTGACGTCATCAAAATTCTAAAATCTAAACTAAAGGATATATAACCCTGTTGTTTTAATATGATTTAGGTATCGGTATACTCAGTATTCTTTTGAACGTTTTACGTCTGTGAATTGTTATTGAATTAGAGTATTTTGAATTTTGTGACGGCCCAGCTCAGCGTGTTTCCTAAATGGCATAGAAACCCATATATTCCTGCCAATTTAAAATGTTTGACTTGATTTAACGTTAAAAGTGTTATTTAATGTGTTTTTAAGTGAATGCTAATCATATTGCTGGGAAAATCGGCTTTATTTGTAGAGTACGTTTTCGGCCGCCATCTTGTACCAAAGAGGTACACCAACATGGCCGCCGCATACAAATTACACTAAATTGTTTGAATGTTATTTGTCCGACAGCTCAGTTACGAAGTACTCTAATGCTCCAAAATTTCGGTCATTTACATATTTGTACCTGCTCTATACACAACATTAAATGTATTTTACTAATATCAGTCTTTTCTTGACGCAATTTTTTGTGACGTCAGTGAGAATGCTCGCAAACGAAGCGCGAAGCATAAACACACCAAATATGGTTAAATAAACATAGTGAGCACATGATTATGGACTTGTGATTCCCCGGGGATGGTTACAAGTACCGTCGGATCCTCCTTCTCCATTCAGTCTTCATAGCAGCGCGAGACATCGAGAGGATAGTGGATCTCTTGCTACACAACACGAATTTATCTACGCGAGCACATGGCACAACCAGTTCAGTTCCCTCGAAGACAGGCTGCGATTCAAGTACCAGGAGTTGGACAAATACCAGGAGCTGGACAAGTTGCTGGAGCTAGCCGACAAGTAGCTATAGCAGGACAAGTAGCTGGAATTGAACAAGTCGCTGGAGCTGGACAAGTAGTCTTGATAGCGGACGAGAAGTTTGAGGTGACATGTAAATATGTTTGCCAGTTACAAATAGGTTTGGCTTCGTACGCTTTATTTCGTGCGGCATTTTTCCCCTCTTTTAGTTGAGTATTATGGGTTTCGCATAGTTTGACTCCTTTTGTATATACATGTTCCGACACTGAGAAGAGTCAGCAGTCCTGAATAATAGTATAAGTTTCGGTAAGAAGAATTGGATTTTGGGTGTGACCCATGTAAACAAACTGAATCTCATTTCATATGCTCGGGGAAGCGTGAATAATTTTCGTAAATGGCCTCAGTTCTGAAATTTACAAAGAATGATTTATTCGTGGCGTGATTCATTAACGTCTAATAGATGACTACAGATGAGTATGAATGATGGCCACGGAAATGTATTGGCCACGGTTGTGCAAAGAATGCATTTATTTGTGAAGTAATTTTATAGAAGGAAACTTCTAATAGATGTCAACAAATAACGGTTAAATATGGTCACGGAATTGTATTGGCCACGGTTGTGCAGAGAATGCACTTATTTGTAGAGTGATTCCATAGAAGGGAACTTCTAATAGATGATTACAAATAACGGTTAAGTATATGGTCACGGAAATGTATTGGCCACGGTTGTGCAGAGATTGCACTTATTTGTGAAGTCATCCATTAGAAGGAAACTTAATTCTAATAGATGACTGCAAATAACGGTTAAATATGGTCACGGATATGTATTGGCCACGGTGGTGCAGGGAATGCACGTATTTCTAGAGTGATTAAATAGAAGGAAACTTCTAATAGATGACTACAAATAACGATTAAATATGGCCACGGAAATGTATTGGCCACGGTTGTGCAAATAATGCACTTATTTGTGGAGTGATTCCATAGAAGGAAACTTTTAATAGATCACTACAGATCTAGATAACGGTCAACGATGGTCACGGAAATGTATTCACGCCTGGCATAAGTTACCTCAAAATCGATCACTAAAAGCGAGCCAAAAATATATAAACCAGCACATCTTGTTTAATTCGCTTTCAAATTTAACAAAATTTTCGTATGTTAATATTAAAATGAAATAACGTCTTTAGGATCAAACACGTTTGTATATTGACGTCATAACGAACGACTCCTTTTAAGGTCAAATTCTGCGTTACCTATACCTTTGAAATAAAGCATGTTATCACAACAACATAAATATGTGTTGTTGATTGCCGCAATTTTAAAGTCTTTACGATAAATATTTGCTGAGTTATTAAGAAATGAAGTTTCCTGTGACGTCACATTTTCTGACGTCATGGGTCTGACATCAGTCATGCTTTCTAAATTGAATAAACATAAAAAAGACCATATTGCGGCTATTCAGTGTACAGTAAGTACAGTTCCTCTTTAAAACCCGAAACATTTTTGAATAGTTATTTTTAAAAGACGTTTTCAAAAATATATGCCGTCATAATGACGTTTCCTCTTTTTCACTGGGAATTTTAAAGTATTTCCTCTCAAAAATCGAAAATTCTAAAAACATACGGTTGTGGGTACCGATTTACTCTTGATTGCTAGATTGTCGTAAACAAATATTTTAAACTCTAAAAGATGAATGAAGAAGTTATTTTGTAAATGGTTCTGTATTGAATATTACCCGCCAAAATTTGGCGGGAAAATTGCCAAAATTCAAAATTTAATAACTTTTCTCCCTCTTAACCAATCGAACTCGGGTTTTCGGTTTCTTTGTTGTCGACATGATGAGAAATCGAAAATATAAAATTTACTGATGTTCAAGGTAATTGAAAACATCGAGAAACTTATTATAAATGGATACATGACGTAACTGTGACGTCATCAAGATGTCTACGGTAGATCAAATCATCGGATTTTGTTTAGGTCGTCGGTCTTCATCATCGCACAAAAATTCAATCTTCTATGTTGGAAACTTTTTAAAATATAGCAAAGTGATAGATTTTAGGGTCATTTGTGCCAAGCGTGATTGGCCACGGTTGTTGGCAATAATGGTGCAAATATTACATTAATTATGCAGAGAATTCAGGTCATATTTAAGTCATGCGTGTTGTTCCTTTGTAGGCCCTGCAAACTAAATATGATGCAATGAAAACCGCCCTTGATTTATTGACGGCATCATCAGTGGATAACCACCTGATTAAAATCAATAATTTCACCTCGAGACCGACACCAGAATTCAATAAATACTACGCGCTCGAACTCCTCGACGCCCTGAAGAATGCGGCACACGATGCGCAGCATGATAAAGCACAATATTATAAGGTGGTCTACGAGATCCTACGAGGGAAGCTGAATGAGCCCGATGTAGTATTTCATAGCTATTTTCGACCGCCTATAGGCGATAAGGATCAGGAAAACGTCCTAGGTGGTAGCCAAGGTGGAGAAGTACATGCCGCGACCTTGGCGGAGACAGAGAGAATGGGGCCAGAGGCCTGGTTACCAACAACGTGGTAGGGGAAGGGGACGACCTTCCCCTTATAATGCGATTAGGTGTTATAATTGTGTTAAAATTGAGCACGTTAGAGCCCAGTGCTTTAGTGCGCGGAAAGAAAAGAAAACGTAAGTGATTATTACGTATGTAAAAAATGTCTGATACCCAATAAATGAGTTATATGTATAGATTGGATATGTGTTCTTCACAGAGTAGCCTGTGTAGCTGGCGGTGTAAATGGTACATGTAGCTTTCGCAAGACGATCGAGGTCATGGCCAGGGGTATATTTTAAGTCATGCACTAGATATTTTTTTTTAAATGGAAACAAGATGGGATCAATTGCTGCTAGTATAATTTTATTGAATGTAATATTTGATGTTGCTAGTGGGGTCAATAACTCTTACAGAGGTTCAAAAACGACTCTTCGGTAAAATAATTGAAACAACACCTTGGGGTCAAAACAACTCGTTAGTTTTTACAGTGTACGGCACCTGTAGAGAGTAGTATTGAACCATGCATTCCTCTATAAACCAAGAGGATACGATTTAGATGTCGTTGCATGGAATATTAGCATCATTCTGTAGCTCTTGTATATTGATCAGCTTCCTCAACATTTTGCTGTACTTTTGATTGCCATTCCTATTTCAGCAATTTTATGCATTTTGATCATCACAGTTAGAATTTTCATTCAGGCAGGATTTTTTGGGGAAAGTTGTCTGGCTTAAAATGCCAATGAAATGATGTTTTGTAATTGAAATTAAGATTTCAATTCAAATTCATTTCAAAATCAGGAAGCATGGCTTTTCTGTTTTTAAATATTTCATCTCGTCGCAGAGATTTCGTGATCAGGTTCTTCGAATATGGAAATTAGAGGATTTATAACGTCATTACTTGTGCAAATTAAAGCCTCCAGACATCACAAAATGAAGAAAATATATGCATATAATAGATAGAAACAATTGAAACTTTGCACATGTACAGTAATATGGAAAATACATATAATTAGGCAAACTATGATGTCATGGAAACACTATTGGATCTAGGCTCCTTTCATCTTGAACATAAAATTGCAGGATATGTCTGTTATATAAAATAATTTACTCTAAGGCACTTCCACATAATGCCATAATACATTGTAGTAAATATTGTAATACACCCACAGCAATTAAATTGTGTTTGCCAAAGGATGAATCTGATAATTTATTTTCCTCATTCAAGGAGTCTGGGGCCAAGAGCGTTTCCATGGCAACATTGTGGTTTGTAAAATTATGTGTGTATTGAATTGTACTATGCATGTGTAAAGTTTCAATAGTTTGTATCATGTGTTTACAAAGATATCGTTCACTTTATCAATGGGCCTCCCGCTGTGCACAACTAATGACACCATGAATGCTCTAATTTGCATATTCAAAAAACCTGAATATCTCTGCAAAGAGAGGATATAGTGGAAAACAGAAAACACCATCCTTGCTCATGGATTTTCAACTGAAATATTTATTTTAATGATGAAAATTTCGTTTCACAGGCACATTAAAGCTACCAAACAATATATCGTAATTGAGCTTTAACTCTGCTAAAACAGACTGTTTTGTCGAAAATTTATGTTTTACATTTCACACATAGCGAGACACCTAACTTTGTTACACAGAAATGAATGTTATGATTTATAATTTGAGATTATTTTTAGTAAAATAAAACGTTAAATTCGCATGTTTCCAAACTAACAAAACATTGTCGTTTCTTGGAGTACCGGTAACTGGTTTCTCGTCGATTTGAATCTGGTGCTCAATTTTTTTAAAAAAAGGTGTAGGAATTATTGCGCCAAGTTCATTAGAATATCGTCACACTCACTCAGCCAATCAGCGCCGAGTATTTTGGTGTTCTATATTCTATAGTGTCTCTGAGGCAAGTGGCGTGGGCTCGGGAGCACAGGGAAATTGTAGGATAAAAAAATGTAATGTGA
This sequence comes from Actinernus sp. WN-2022, assembly GCA_030867875.1. Lineage (NCBI taxonomy): Eukaryota > Metazoa > Cnidaria > Anthozoa > Actiniaria > Actinernidae > Actinernus > Actinernus sp. WN-2022. Next base: position 8,802,493 of record JAOWCC010000936.1, on the reverse strand, counting down.
AGTACTGTATAGTATTCCACTGGTGAGGCCTTTTGTTTTTCATTGTTTTGCAACCTCACCAGTGAAATATTTTATATATATAGTATACTTCACTACGCAGAATAGGTACTATGTAGAAAGCCACCATGGAAAATTAGTTGTAATCTTTGTAAATCACGGAGTGTGCATGCTCTCCTGAGTCGGGTACCCTAAAGGTTTGCATTTTCAGTCTCAAATTTAACTAAATCTTGTGTTGTCACCAGGGCTTCGAGTTTCTCGAGTTCTGAATACGGAGCCATGTTGTATCAGAATAACAGCACAACAAATACATTCTACTTGACCGAATTCAAGCTAACAAGGCCCAAAATAATCATGTGGTAACAATGACAAAAACATTGTTGTAAACTGAATAGATCTGATTGCAGGGACACACACCAACATATCCTCGTTCTAGAATTACCAATAATCAGTAATTGGCTTTTGCTCTTCAATTATCAATAATCGCTAATTCTGGAACACAAATTAAACAATGAGATTCTTAAAACCAGTCAAGGATAAAGATAAACAATTGTCCAAATCCGAACGGCGGTAGACGTGCTAAGTGTAGTCTGTGGTCGTGATGCCTGCACTGCCAAGCACAACACGCAAACGATTACGAGTTCAAGCCCGAGTAGGAGCGCTCAAAAAAAAAATCCTCTCGTTTACCTTCTCTTCTTGTTACCTGTGAACCCTAGCTCTAGTGAGTGAGAACCCGTCGTTTACCCGCGAACTCGTCCGATGGTTAGGGTTCGGGTTATGGTTCGGGTTAGGATTTGTCGTAGTATTACCAATAATCGGTATTTCAAGCGTGTTTTCCATTTACTGATTATTGGTAATTGTAGAGCGAGGATGCGTTGCACACTAACACATACTGCACAAAGTTAGTTGACAAAATTAATCGTGGGTGTGACGATATTCTAAGGCGGTTACGCAAATGAATGAACACTCGTGGTTTATGGAGTTTAGAGTGTCCCGCATTGGATAGAATGCCACTCGAGGCGTTCTATCTAATGCTCGACACTCTAAATTCCATAAACCACTAACGTTCATTGTTTAAACCATACTTAGAACATGGTCACACCCATGGTCAAACCAAAATAACTCTCAATTTCCATCTCACTCAGGAGAATAAAAACGCTCTTTTTCCAAATGTCCGATGTATCTAATATTTACAACTGAAATATTTAAGTATCGTATGAATATTATCAGTATCAAAGCATTCGGTATGTGAAAAATAAGTGTATTCACAGGGAAAACCGCTCGCGTACCACAGACTCGTCATTACCGGAATAGTTGGCGATGGTTCTACTGTCTTTCAAGTGATTCAGTTGGCCAATACAACGTTCGCACTCTACGACTTTAAAGCAGTTTCTTTGTTGACGCTTGAATGGACTGAAATGGATATGTTCACTGGCGAGTAGTTGAAGCGAAGTTTTCAAGTGTACTTTTATTTTAACAATTTCAGGACATGCTTATTACACTGAGAAAGTGCCGGAAGTCCATTTCCTGAACCTCATGGACGATACGTACGCGGTGGTGACCTGAACGGGCCTGTATGATTACAGCTGACGATGCTTAAATCTCGCAGCGCCAAAAGAAATTTAAAGGTCACCTTGTCAAAAGAAAACATAGGTTGTATTGTTAGCCATGATAAAGCTGACTGATAGCCCAAGATAATTGGAAAGCTGATGGGATTGAGCCCCGGATTAAGCATCTCTTTGGCTCTGTAATCTCCTTGCAAATAAACAGACAACACCCTGAAAGGTACCGAGTTTTGTTGCGTAATAGCCTTAAATGGGACCATCACTGAACTTTTACACCAAAAGGGACGGCCCAGCACTCCCACGGGGGGGGGGATAATTTGTCGAACTAGCAACTAGACGTTAAAGGGGAGCTAAACCCTACAATCAACCCAATGTCAATACAAACATATATTCGAAATAAATAGGTTCTGCTATTTAAATTTTCTGTGTTGCGCGTCTAGGAAGGAAGAGAAAATCCGAAAACCTTACTCACTGCCTCCGCTATGTACCATAACGAGCCAGAGATCATCCGGAAATGCGTGCGGGCCGGTTGCTATGGAGTGACGTCATAGTCGTGGCAAATATCAATCCTTATTGTGATTTGCGGTTTTCGCTTGATCGCTTTGGTAATTACTTTATGTCAGCAAAGGATTGTACACAAAACACGTTTGAGGATCTTCGATCTTGCGGATCCTGCGTTATTTCAGGGGCTGTACTTCAGTGCCAGTGGCATTTTGACATGAGCGGGAAATACAGTATTATTAAATTAAGGTAAAGGATTGCTTCGCATACTGGACTCGTGCTTTGACGTATCCGCTTTGAACCGTGTTTTTCTAGCTGAATCGAGCGGCAAATACTCCACAGCACTGCCATCTTCTGAATTCGGAAATTTGCGGCGTGAAATTTTGTAAGTTCCTGTCAAACAGCCTGGTTGCACGATCCCTTCGCAGTTTTCTTCGCCACTAGCCGACACTGTCCAAATCAATAGAAAATAGCGGGCTTTGGGATTTGGATGAATGGCCGCAGGATTGTCGATAGAAAGGTGGGTGTCTCGCTACGACATTCGTCGTTTTGGCGGCAATTATGCGCCAAAATCAGAAGAATTTCATGTTAGAGAATTATCAGTGGCTAATAAAAAATGTAAAAGAACAAACCACTGGCAATCGCTTCTCGGTCAGGACGAAACACCAACCCCGCCAGCCGATTACGAGGAGATCCACAGCTTAAAAGTGTCTCTGGCGAGAGCAAACGAGGAAATTACATCCCTGAAAACAGAACGAAGGAAATCGAGTAACGAACACGTATGTATATATAAAGTAGAAGAAACTTATATGGCAGCGAAAATGGCGGGAAGTCCCCCAAAGTTCAAGGTCCAGAAGAGCTTCAAAGGCACACATTTAGAGTATGATAGGCGATATTTGTGAGAAATATAAAGTCCCTCTGGTGTTCAGAATTCTGATGTGCAGTCAATGCTAAACCAAAAAGGGTAAAGTAAAGTTTACATCTGGCGTGATGCTTGGGGAAAGTGCCCAAAAATATTTACAGTCCCAGGTTGAAGTCTGAGCACTTAGGGATATTGAACACAAGCCTATAAAAACAGATATATTGAACACAGGCCTAAAAGATATGTACGCCAAAAACAATATTTGTTTTAACTTGTTCGGTATCCCAGCTGTTTTACCCAGGTTGAAGTCCATGGCACTACAGTATGCCTGAGCGCTTCGGGATATTGAACACAAGCTCAAAAGAGATATGCCAAACAAAATTGATTTTTTGAGTTGTTCTGTGGCACCACAACTAATGCCTGAGCACTTCGGGATCTTGAGCACAAGCCTAAAAGAGATGTACGCCATAAAACAAATTGTTGTTCGGTATCCCAGCTGGTTTATCCAGGTTGAAGTCCATGGCACCACAGTATGCCTGAGCACTTCGGGATATTGAACACAAGCTCAAAAGAGATATGCCAAACAAAATTATTTTTTGAGTTGTTCTGTGGCACCACAACTAATGCCTGAGCATTTCGGGATATTGGACACAACCCTAAAAGAGATCTACGCTAAAAAAAACATTAGTTGTTCGGTATCCCAGCTGGTTTACCCAGGTTGAAGTCCATGGAACCACAGTATGCCTGAGCACTTCCGGATATTGAACACAAGCCTAAAGATATGTACGCCAAACAAAATAGTTACCCATCGTGAAATTTGGGCAAATCAGATCAAAACAACCAGACGCGAATTACCGGTCGCGAACTGCAGCTACCGACTGCAAACAACAAGATACGAGAAACCTGCTGCCTGGGTAACATCTCTCACATCTCGATATTTCTTCCGCTTTATTTTTAGTATCCGCGATAATAATTTGGGGTCCGAATAATAAATTATAAGCGAAGTCTGCGGCGTTTCGAACAGTAATTGGCAAGCGTGTAAGTCGCATTTTCGTCTCATTAAAGTAAATTCCACATCGTTCCCGACTTAAGAAATAATAAAATGATTATGTATTGTTGATTTTGAGAAATTAGCTGAAAGTCTGATAGGCATATACGGCAAACCAGATAAATCGTCGACCTCAATCGAAACGTACTGAAAATCGAACTACGAATGACTAGATTTCGTGCACTACTACGGGTAGACGACTAATGAAAGGTAAAATGCAAAAGTAGTTATTTATCGCACATTGACACCTACGGATTACGATATCTAGGCGCTAAAGTAGATAATTTAAGGTGACATACACACTATGCATAACTCGCGCGGTCACAACACGAAAAAGAGGCCAGTAGGTCCTATGGAATGTTGAAGTTGAAATGCTAGCAGGAAGTGTGAAACGTGTTGAACATGATTGTTTAGTTGAAAAATGTTTCTTTATAGTACAACCAGCCAGGCGCATAGCAAATTAACGGCATTGTTTCACTGAACATTCCTTCAGTGCATTTCACAATCTCCCCGGGCGCTTCAATTTCAACATTCCAGAGGACCTACTGGCCTCGTTGACATGCTAGTTACCAGGACTTATGCATAGGGTCTATGAGGCTGTACTTAATTAAATGGAATGCTCCTGCTTCCTGGAGCACCCCCTGGTGATAGGGGGTAGTTTGGTTGCTAAGTGTCTGGTTCGTTACGGACGGCTCAAGTCTCGTAATTTGTGACGTCGTATATGGGGAATAAATTAGTTTTGCCATGCTGCCTCCAACACCGACTAGCAGGACTAATTGCTTCCAATTACGGACTATTGTGTGTTCTTTGTGCTGGGGGTGTGATCATTTTTCCTTGGTACATGTATGTGTGACGTACGTTATGGGGAAATTTGCACTGAATTGAGCCGCCACACAATATAGATTTTTCAGCGGAAAATCGAACTTGGAGACTAATTTTCTCCTCATAGACGCGCAACACAGACAATTTTTTTTAGAATACATCTTTATAAATATGTTGGGTTAATTGACCTATATCATTATGACGTCAAATCAAAACAATCTATTATTTAAACGCTAAGGATCACGGTCGTGGGAGGGGGACAAAACAGCAACACCACAAAGGAAATAGCTATCAAATGCATTTTGTAGAACGTAGAATAGCGGTAACAGCCACCAAATACGGTAAATATTGTGGGATAAACATTGATACAGCTGATATCTGGAAACCAGACAATTGGAAGTTAAATTTTCCTCAGGAGAGCAGATTTAGTTCAAAATTCTATTGTTCAAGTCGATTCTGTTCCCCTCATAAACAAGCCGTGACGTCATTTTGATATAAGGTAATTTTAGGGTTCAGTTCCCATTTAAACAATAGTAGATTTCTAGAAAGAATGTATAGTAGATACAATTCAATAATATATATTTTGTTAGCAGGGGTTGAACGGTCGCGGCTAGATTCCATCCGACAGAAGGTCGAATTGCAATTTTCTCGATGTTATATTTCTAGGGTACAAACTAAATCGGCACTTAGAAATTTAGGCGAACAAGTACGCTTCCCCCGACTATATAAAAAAATACGGCTCCAAGAAGACTCGAACCTAATCCCTGACCTATCTATTAACCGAAACCCTAACCGTCACTACCATTACGCCACGTCATATTGATATAAGGTAATTTTAGGGTTCAGTTCCCATTTAAACAATAGTAGATTTCTAGAAAGAATGCATAGTAGATATAATTCAATAATATATATTTTGTTAGCAGGGGTTGAACGGTCGCGGCTAGATTCCATCCGACAGAAGGTCAAATTGCAATTTTCTCGATGTTATATTTCTAGGGTACAAACTAAATCGGCACTTAGAAATTTAGGCGAACAAGTACGCTTCCCCCGACTATATAAAAAAATGTCGGCTCCAAGAAGACTCGAACCTAATCCCTGACCTATCTATTAACCGAAACCCTAACCGTCACTACCCTTACGCCACGAGGAATTTGCTGTCAGCTACCGCTTTTTAGAACTTTTATACTGCATCCTGTTTGATTAGCAGGCGTTACTTCATTTGACCCCAGTTCCTGCTCTCGATGAAGTATTTAGTGCGGTGCATTTTGGGATTGCGTCCTTCTGGCGGATGGAATCTAGCCCTAACCGGGATGAACCCTTTACTCGTCAGGCTGAAAACAATTCGAGCGACGTTAACTAACAACGCAATGCAAACTTTTACAAAGAGAAGGAAACACAAGCGAAAAGATTATTGAAATTGATGGCCGTCTTCGGTCGCTGTGTCTGTGAGGGAACAAACTTTTATCGGAGAAAACGCGTCGAAGCTTTCGAAAGCTAGGAGTTGGTCAAGCTGTAGATATGCCGATTTCAAAGGTAATTATTTCGAAATGAATTATAATTTACGGCTGTGACGTTGCTTGTCTTTCTCTGTGTCTATCTTGCTACACTAATTCAAACCGCTTCACATTATAGAAGTTATGCCGTTTATCGGCTTCTGAAATTCGGATCCACTGAACGCTGATCCTTTTACCAAATTTAAATCTTGCTAGCGGCCGGCTGTGCCATCTAATTTGCTACAATAACAACAATTCAAATCGCTTGACATTATAGAAATTATGTTTATGATATTGACAATATGCAACTTGTACCGGGCATCTAGCTAGATGATCTTTGCATAAATATTTTTTTTCCGAGTAGTTCTACTACAACTACAGACTTCTCACTTGAAATTCAGTGAAGAAAATGTGCCATTTCAGCCGTTTATCGCTACTAACATAATCCAGCATGATCCCAATTTGACCTTTAATAGCATATTAATAGCGGCCACTCGACGATCGGCAAGAAATAAGCATTTACGGTTTTCACCAATTGAATAAATGGCTTTCCTATATCATTCTGTCTTGACGGGTTTGCAGAAAAAATATTATGGGATTGTTTTTAGAATTTTAAACAGATAGAACATATCTGTTGGCTGTGCCAACAACTTCCACGATTACACAACACAAATTAAAATAGCTCACTGACCATCCGCGAGTTAGTTGCCGTTAGGGGCGCTATGTTTTCAAACGAGCTTAGTTTGAGTGAGGGGTTTCCTCTCCAGGTTCGACGTTCGCGTTCTCTATAAAACGAAAAATTTGGAGGTTTCACGTTGTGTTTTTGCAGACAACGGTTGAAATGTAGGCGACTGCGTGCATTTGTACGTCCAGTTATTATATTTTGTAATTAAGGCTATTCTTTTTATGCCGTCGTCCTAAACGTTGCCGCATTGTTTACCTAGTACATTATTGCATAAAATTAATGTTACCTCATTCTAAAAATTACCTGACCTGGGAACACGCTGGGTTACGAATGCATAACATATGGACGCTCCTGGAAAATGGCTCCCGCATTTTGTTACAATGCACACTATCTATAATATTTAATATCGCCCAAAACAATTAGTAAACTGATATGTTCCGTATCCATAAGGGAAGGTCACTAGTCTCGTGACCTTGATTTTAACTTTTGATCAGAGCAGTTGCTTTAGAGTGAATAAAAAGCAATGAAGATAGCATATTTGTACTCTGATGTGATATGTATATGACTATCAAAATGCAGTACAAGTAAATGAAAAACATATTTCTATGACATTTAATTGCATACACTGAAAATTAATTTTATTACATCAATATGTGGCCATAACAGTGCAGTACCTGTACATTTTCCAAACTTCTACAATGTTTCGTACATTTTCGTTATTTATAAAATAACTCTGTTATCTTCTAACATTATTATACGTTGAGTGACAAAGGCAGTCCTACGGAATCTCACACAATTGTTTTATGTACTATTTATAAAGTGAGATGCCGTGTTGTATCGGTAGATATATATACGATCTTCGATACAACACGGACTCGAACTTTATAAATTACTTCTAAAACTTCTAGTTGTAGAGTCATGTTGTTCAGCTATTTTGGCGATACGACTTATTTTGGCCGAGAAAATCAAAGTTAAAGTTTATATAAATGAAACCAGTTCTATATCACATTTATAAACACTCATTAAACATTCATTGTTTTTTTTCAAATGAATTATTTGTGAGTTTTAGAAGTTATGTTATTACGTGCTTGAAGTATGCCTCCGTAATACACTTGACATTATAGCACTTACTCAAAAACATTTTCAAACATATTTCTTTGTGGTTTTCAATGTTGTACAGCGTGGAGCTCTTTTAAAAACAAAAGCAATGATTAGTGTGTGAATACTGTAACAGGGGCCACTTATACAACGAGAACCAATCACATTACAGAATGAAAACATCCCAACTTGCGGCTATTTGATCCAATCAGTGCCGAGTACAAGACAGTAGCATTTCAACCTGCTTGAGCTTCGATTTGGTGAAATGCAAATTTGGTGAACTAGTTTTGAAGTCGAAATAGAAGACAATTACACGGATATGCTTGTATTTGTAAGTTGGAATGCTTTGTATTCGTGGCCCCGTTTACAGTAGTCGCACTACAAATAATAAATGCTAGTCTTAAAACAACAGTATATGAAATGATCGATATACACAATAGTCGGTCGCCCTTACGCAATCATGGACTATTATACCTAACGCAACGAATCGCATTATTGTTTCCTAAGGGAAGGTTCCTTTAATATGACGAGGGGGGATTGAGTATATTGAAATTGGAAGCATGGAATTTTCGGAGCCCCTCTTCCCAACGTTTCACAATTTAGGTTACCCCCTCCCACAATGGAGCCAAAACAAATTATTAACATATGCATCAGGAGTTCCGGACTTCCGGTTGGATCACACTGCATTCTGGGTAGGTGGGCTCAGAAAAGTGGGCATCAACTTCCAGAGCTGCCATATTGGATCCAATCCCAGTTCGATTTAATTGTTGCAGTTGTGGCTAGTCATTCTAAGTGTTTCACATAGCTAACAGCATGTCTTTCTTCAAGTTAGTGTACAGTGCCAATGTTTTGGCATGGAACTGAAAATTATTAGAAAATTCCTCTCCCAACCCCGCATCCTCGCAGACGTTTTCTAGAGTCCCTCCTTACGCTGTTCAAAAAACATTAAGCATCCCCTCATCCCCCTCGTAATATTGAATGAACCGTCCGTAATTGTCCTTTTTTTATCAGCATCAAAATTCAGTCCTATAGCATCTACGCATTCTTCAGCGTTAAAAGTTCGAATCACGTTAGTATCCCTTTCTAAGCCAATGTGCCATCTATCTCTTCGTAAATGTCACCATCATGTACGTCTTGAGTAAGTGTACTATTATAATACGCAGCGCTTGGTTCCCCCACTGACTGCTTCCCTTGAATGAGATCACGCTTCAATGGCGTATACGAAGATTCACCAGATACTTCGATGTTAATATTTTGTCGAGGACTCAACTCCATATATTCTGCAATGTTGGTAAGAGTTTTAGAAGGCGGTGGACGAGAAGTGCCTTTTGCAGGCTCTTGTTGTGGTATGGTAACTTTGGCATCAAATTTATTTGCAGCAGCCGGAGACTTCCTCCGCAGTTTGTAAATCAAGTACGTGATCACCCCAAGAAATATGGCTGCAACTACAGCTAATACAACCATTGCCGACAATAAACCTATAAAAATAGCAATGTTGTTGTTAATCAAGTTGTTAGGTTGATGTAAATTGAAGATAAATAAGCGGGTAAATAAAGGCTGTCTCTGTAAGAACGGATATATATATTTTGTTTATATTTCTACCATGAATGGTACTATCTATTTTTACAACAAAAATGTAGTTAGATTGATTTGAAAGTTTATTTTACTCCCGTTCCGAGGGGTTGAATGGTTAGTCTTGCTAACGTGCCTTAACGTGCTTATTTTCAGTGCCATGACACGAGGTTTTTATGGTCCACCCAAACATTCTTCGCAGCATTAACTATTAAATTTTACACACATCCAATAGAACCCATTCAAAGAGTAATTCGATCAGCACACAATTATAGCTTTTAAAACATGCATAATTATCATTTGTGCCACCTAGGCCAGACCTAAATAACCATTACATACATACATACTTTATTAAGCTACTCCCTTACTGGCTATTCTTTAACTTATTACAAATAGTGCAATCTACTATCGCAATCTGTTAGCATAGCCTAGGTAAATATAACATAATAAATTATTACAATTGATAAACTATCTAAGCGATTTGAAAAGCTTGGATCTCTCTAATTAATTTAGTTAATTACTCCGGCGCTGCTAGGCAGCCGCAGGAGTCTTAAAATGCAGTCTGTCTTTTTCTTGGTCTATGCTGTTGCGAATTTGCACAACATGTGACATGGTCTACCAATCACTCTCGGGCCACTTAATTTATCTACATAACCTAACACAGTGAAAAAAAGATGGCGGAGATCCGGGTGAGATTCAAATTGGATTTCAAAGTGTAACGTCCGTCTCGGAGGAAATTTCTCTCAAATTTGAAGTCCCATCTCTCTGAACTACTTTATAACTTTATGATTCTCGTGATGCTGTGGTTCTTTGGACATCACAAATTGTTTTAACTGTACTTTGGTTTCAGTATTTGAAGGGCAGTGCAACTGCAGAAGTTGACTCGAGAAGCCGTGATTACTGAACTGAATTTGACTCGATAAACCGTATGACCTGAACTGGAAATGACTTACGAAACCCTAAAGGAACACTGGAATGACTTGAAAGGCTGTTAAGAGTAAATTGAAGTTGGAAACCGTATAAACTGAACAGAACGAGCCTTTGGAAATTGTAAACATAGCCTGGAAGGACTCGAAACACCGTAAAACGATCGAGGACTAGAAATATCGTAAAAGAAATATGGGTTAAAAAAAAAACGGGAAAGCTGCATAGGGAACGATAAGAAGAATTTTTTTTGAGCAGTCAAAAGAAAGGAAAAACAGATTTCATTTAAGAACTGATAGCGACAACATCGGAATCAGTCTAGAGAAATGTTGCAAAACGTTTGGAGTAACGTCATAGGAAACTGCAAAAATACTGTCTGAAACCGGAATATTATCAGCCTCACGTTATTTTATCGGTATCGAACGTACATGTATTTTAAATATTACTGCTAACCAAGACAAATTTATTTTGATTTTCTGGAGTGTTCAATTGTGTACAATTGGACTGAACGAAAGTCAATAATTCAATTCCAAAAATCGCATCATATATAATTAGCACTCTTTTTCACTTGTTACCGGATTTTTCTATAGTGCCATTAATCTCCATATATGGGTATGCACCATAACTTTTATTATATGCATGGCAAAGTTGCAACATCCTTGGTACTCGGCGAATGTTTCTATAATACTATTATTGTCCATGTATGAGTATGCACGATTACATAACTCACGTTACATCCTATTTTTAGAGTATGTATAGTCACGGTACCCAGTCACAATGGTTTTTAATCAGTTTTAGTTCTACTCTAGGATTTCTTTTATTATATTTTTAACTCATTGTAATTAGCTCCTATATATAGTACTTAGTTCCACGTATTTTTATTGCGTAAATGTATTGAAGAAGGCCGAAATATCTACATTTAATTATGGACCAGTGAAGAGTTCATTCACTAACTTATCTATCAATATTTCAAGTGTACAAGCGTCTAGTATCATTCCATTTGGATCCTCTTAACTAGCGACGGGCATCGTTGGATAGCCAATACTTTTATTCCTAATTACATATATATATATATATATATATATATATATACAGTCGTTGCCGTTAATGTTGTCCTAGACATATGCACATAATGGATTTATAGCCTTTGTTCAGTTCGCACCTTTTACATAAAGAACGGTAATCAGCCGTGAACGCGCCCTTTGTATTTGGTAACAAAGAGCCACGGTGGTCTAATGGTTAACGCTCTTGCTTACCAGTTCGAAGCCCCGAGTTCAAGTCTCAGTATCGGCATCGTATCTTTTTTTTTCTTGTCTTTTTGTTTTGTTTACATATGTTTCTTTTTGCAGTTTATTATTTTGATATTGGATAAGAATGGACGATGTAGCTAAAATAATACTGTCAACCTGAAACGGTCTCACATTTTCCCAGAATTTCGAAGTAGATAATTATACCAGCACTGACTGAGTACGCCCAAATTTCGCTATTTTCGTTTAGAACGGTGTAGCGATTCTGTTGATGGTTGTGGGTTTGAATAAGCGTAATTTGTTTTTCTTACACTGTGCCGGGCTTACATGTATATACCAGAAACAGTTTTGAAAATACTAGATACCCACTGATTCAAAGTATTATATCTTTGTTTAGAAGTAGGAAGCGATGTTAGCAAGTGTTATGAATTTCATTCGTACCAGTGATTTTCTGAACTTAGGCAGACTGAGCGAGCGACCTCATTTTTTTCCTCGAGATTTCGAAAACATCGACCGCGAGACACGGAGCGGACAGTTTTGAAAATAACCGGCAGTCCAATAATTGTCCAGAATTCTCTTTGAAACCCATTGTAATGCTTGCATAAGTTGACGAAGCTTTTTTTCTTTGTGAAAGAAAAGAACTCACATGGAATTAAAGCCGTGTACTCGGCGTAAGGTTTACGAGTGTTTGACCTTTTGAAGCTACGCCATGGACGATGTCGATGATCAAAATACTACATTCCCTGCGGCAGTCGAAGCTTTTGCAAAAGAAATGTTCGAACATTCCTTAATAAAATATATGTGGATGATAGGTGTCCTATGCATTTCAAAGATTAAAAAGAACTCCGTTCTTGTTGTCACGCTTTTAAGGGAATGCAGTCAGAAAAAAAGGGGGAAAAGAAATGAAAAAAATCTTCGCAGTGACAAAAATGCCGATACTGAGACTTGAACTCGGGGCTTCGAACTGGTAAGCAAGAGTGTTAACCATTAGACCACCGTGGATCTTTGTGACCAAATACAAAGGGCGCGTTCACGGCTGATTACCGTTCTTTATGTAAAAGGTGCGAACTGAACAAAGGCTATAAATCAATATGTGGATATGTCTAGGACAACATTAACGGCAACGACTGTATATATATATATATATATATATATATACAGTCAATCCCAAAAAGGTTGTCCAGCAGAACATAATATAATACTTTAATATCCATTGTTCCGGCCTATTGTTTTGGCCTAGACAATAGCCCAAAACAATGGATATTATGGTATTATATTATGTTCTTCTGGACAACCTTTTTGGCATCGACTGTATATATATATATATATATATATATACACATTCGTTTGCAGAAAGGTTGTCCTACACAAATATCCAGATATCCAGATATCTAATTTATTCAGACATATCTAATGAGATGCAGTAGGTCTGTTTTCTAAAAATTGAGGAATGCGCGGAGACCTCGCAGCAACAAATTCTCAAAATTGAACTTCGCGTCATTGACTCCAAGAAAAAGAGTAGCTACAAGGTCCACAGAGTTGCATCCTGTGGTGGAAGATATTCATGATTTCAGACACGCCATGGACATTTTTTTACCCGACGTTAAACCACTTGTTAATACGATTTTGTGTAGTTCGGGGAGCGAAACCGAAAATTATGGGTCTATACAGCAGAAGAGCTAGGCGACGCCTATAGCATGGCTTTAAACGGCTGTGCTTTCTGGATTGATCCGACTATGAAGGCGCCAATTCTGTACCACTGAGGCAAAGGGACCAAAAGTAAGTGAGTCTTTAGCGTGCATGAATAACCCTTTGAAAATTCCTTCTCCGAGCAAGTCGTAAAGCGAAATACCCCACTGATATTTTCTTTTCATTTTAATGGCCTCATGAAGCAGAGAAAGAAGAGGAGATCAATGAGACGATGACTAAATTACGCAAATCACACGGTACTGCCTACCAGCCATATAAATACACAGTATGGGCCGAAAGGATTGTAATTTTTTACACTCGATTTTGAGTAATATATTTATAGTTTTACTTCTAAGAAATTGTACGAAAAACCCATAAGTTTGACACTATAAAAAGCCTCTCTAGATCTAAATACTTTGCTCGCACTTTCTTGACAAACCTGTCAACAACTACGAAAGTTTAACTAGAACTAATTCAGTGATTAAGCCTATAATTAGTTCGGGGGTGAGCACAGTCATAAGAGAGATTAAGCATCTCGTTCTTTCTTTCCGCGAACGGCAGAAATGAAAACATAACCACAATTTTCACGCGTTTGCTGCTTGACATTTTCAGTTGTTACGTGAAGTTGAGTCGATCCGCGTTTCTTGTGAACGCTGGAATTCTTTTCCACTTTTCTTAAATATTTATTTCGTATTTTGACGGCGGGCTGACGTTTCCCGTTTGCCGTAGAACGCGGTGCGTAATCTCTCTATTGTTTCTACCGAGAATGACGGTGGTGATTTCAGTGTATGCTATACGCTATTAACTGCTCGGTTCACGATTGCAAATACACTTGGCTTGTTCGGTTTTCGAGCTTATAAATTAAGCGCCCTTTCAACATTGGTTCAAAATTGTGTCGAAAGAGTGTGTGTCAAATGGTTGCAACATTGCCGATGTCGAGAACAAGCGGTTTCAACATCTGTTTAACATTCTAATTGCTATCAACCTTGTTCTCGAAAATGGGCTTCAAGAAATGTTGCACCGATATTGACGAGATGTTTGAAAGTTTTTAAAAGCGGAACTTTAGTAATACAGAATTATCCAGTGGACAACTTTGGGTCCTGATGCTGTAAACATGTGTTGTGCAAACTTTTAACAGACAGGGCGGGAGATTCAAATCCATTAATCTAGGTGATGGTCTCTTGTCGTAATTCTTTACGTTTTGTAGAAACCGCTTCAATTTTTGTGTTTCTGGCAGTTTAGGTCTGTATCCTCCAGTTTTAGCAATTCAATAATTTTAAAAATTGTGAAATAATTCGCGGTCTTAAAAATATACCCCATTTTACGCCACATTCTCACGTGTTCACTGAAATATGCCAAAACCACAGCATTTCATAACTTCTTTCAGTTGTACTTATTACAGGATAACAAACGCAATTCACGAGCACTGCCGTCTCTATTTTAATATTTATTGCCGGTAGACTCTGTCGGGCGACCGATTTTCTGAGGGGATACGTCTCCTGTATTAAAGAACAAACTACAGTAACAACGAACACTTTCGGCACAAAAAAGTATGCCTGCGATTCCTTCATCTGTTTTCCTATACAAAATCTTATTCACTTTAGTCGAGATTGCAGCACACCGTATATATTTTGAGTACGCCTTCGGCATGTTTCGCCAAATCTCTCTGCAACTGAACAATTATGCTAACAGCTGGCACAGATTAGATATGTCTGAATAAATTAGATATCTGGATATCTGGTTATTTGTGTAGGACAACCTTTCTGCAAACGAGTGTATATATATATATATATATATATATATATATATATATATATCGTGCAAGTTTCTATATTTTCAGACGTTTGTGGAAGGGTACATAAAGGTTAAGAAAACAAAATCAGACGAATTCCAGCAACGTAGTTATCTTGAGGACGTCATAATTACCACAGTTACAATACCACAAATCATAACGGTGTTTGTTCGTATTCTCAATCACCTATAATGTCCTATTTTATATATATATATATATATATTTGTGAAATCCCATATTGTTGTATTATGGGTGCCAGAGGTCATTTCGCTAGGTTTACTGACATTAAGAGCGATGAAGGCGCATTCCGCAAGAGCCGGAGATGCGGTAAGAACCCCAGAAACGGAGCGCTAGGTTATCTGACGTAGCCGGCGAATAACAGGTCGGTGAATATCTTAGATTTAAGGTCCGAAATCGGGACGCATCGTTGTTTGGTCAACGGGGTTAGCTCTTCCTAACAGTCATTGGCTGAGAAAAATAATCTACATCATGTTCAGGACGTGAAGCGTGTCGTATCACGAGGTACACCGAATGTAAGTACCTTTTATTATTGCATCAGATCGTGTCAATCAAAATGTTACTCTCGGGCTCAAAGTCCATCCAGCGCTCCGCCCTCTTTTCGCACCTCCAGATGTCACTGGTCACGCCTTCAGCGCTCTCTGAAACTTAGCTAGAAGGACCTCTGGCATCCAGAGTAATATGGGTGCCAATCAGAAAGGCGATTACTTTAGAGGTAGCAATGACATAAGTTTGGTTATTTTTTTCCGAAAACTGAAACAATATAAAACCATGTATAAAACAATGTCTTCAAACTACTTTTAACGTTTAAAATATGTGTGCATTACATTTTAGCAACTCGATGAACAATTTAGTATGAAGAATCGTATATTTCATAAGAATTTTAAATTTCTGAGAATAAATACATTAAAGTTTACAGCGAATAAGCCTAAACGTCATTATGACGTCTTACATATTATATAATATTAGATATGTAAGTGTTTTGGGTTTTTTTCTTGAATAAATGTTTTTTAGACATCGAGAGAGCCGCAGTGTGGTCTTACGTTATTTGAAACAATGTCTTTGTTTTCTAAGGGAGAATTTAGAATGTGATCAAGAATCACTTATGCCCTTTTTGTACACAGCCCTTCAATTTATACATAATGGATGACCTTTTGCAGTAGTGCCATAACATGGTTATACTAGATGCAAACATATATTTAAAGGCACTTGTATGAGATCGGTAGTGTTATTAGCAAAAGCTGTTTGTAAATGCTACTTTCCATCTCCAATCGCTCATCCTAAAACAGCGTTTTTAAAGAGAGCTTGCCATCCAGCATCCATGGCAACGTCTTTCCCATGGAGATCACAGGCTCAATTCATTCGTTAACAAAGTCTTATACCAGCAAATGACTAGTAATTATAATAAATCAACTTCACATTATATAACACTGTCTCTGAACTTATTTAAACTTGCTGAAAAATATTACAATATTAATTGTATTCATGTTGAAATCACACGTGATTCCTGGAATTTGATTGATTGAAAGCAGCAGTGATTTCAGGCTAAATTGCATAATTTTGTGTCTGTTATTGCATCCATTGTTGAACCAATCAAAAAGCAGAATTTAAGAAGCTATTTCACGCTCCTATATTTTCATTTCCCTCTTCTTCAAAGCTCTACTCGCTTGACTTTTCTAGTTTGTTGTTGTAGAAAAATATGTATCAACATTTATCCTTTGTTAAGATTTCAAAATGAATATAATTATGAATAAGTGGTAATAAAACTTTGTGTCATGCCGATTTTGGTCTGAAATCATACTCTTGATTATAAAGTGCGCTCACTCCTGCTTCACGGTCGTGCAATTTTGTAATCACTCGTATGATTTCAGACCAAATTGCACTTGACTCAGTTATATTACCATTATTAATTGAGATGGATTTGTTTGTATTTTAGAAAACGATTATTTTTAGCAGGGTTACCAACCCATACTTTTCGACACTTTTTAGAATTCAATGCTTTTCTGTAGTATTCATTGACTGATATTATTTCTAACGTTGTTCAAGCACACGTGCTATTGTAGCATCCATGTATGTACATGTAACTTTTCCTTCAGCTAATAATTGCTGATTTAAAATTAAATATCCCTTCTGAATATTTAGGGATGTGTTGTTCTAAATGTGAAATAAAGCTGCATTAGTTCGAGTGAAGTGGTCACTTTTCAAATATTAGTATTCGTGTTCATTTTCTACATCTTGAAGGAGACTGAAAATTATAACGAAACATTTGGTGTGATATATACTCGTTTTCTTTCTGGGGTCGCCGAACCCGAATTCTTACTCATGTCATGAAGTGACCGAGTGAATTAGTGCCGACGCTGGCCTGGAACTACTGAGGAATCGGTACACTTACTACTACATTTGATGCCATTACTTTTAACAGAAACAAATATTAAATAACAACAACGCAATCTGGTAAGTGTTATGTGTATTTTACTTACAAATGTCATTTCACCACGTCAGGCCACGTGCGCCAGTTAATTCACAATCATTCCGTAAAATATGAGAAATTTCCATCCAAAGTCATCCTATAAAAACTCAACATCTTGCCATTTATATCGAAGAAACCTTTGGTTTCAGCAAAACTTCGCAAACCAATTCCCTAATTCCAATTCGATGTGTGATTTAGCTGGACCCTGGCTTTGATCAGTCCCTATGGTTGTTTCAGGTCCCGTCAGAAATAGCGAATTCTGAAGTTCGTCGTGTCGTATATAAAATATCTGGCCATCTCGGTAAAAAACGTCCTTCGGCTCCGACAAGGGCGCCAGTTGAAATACCCTGAGGCTGTTGGAAGGCTTTCCCACGAATGAAGTTAAATAAAACATTAAATTGCTTACATTTCAGAGATGGGACTCCAAACTTCCCGGGTTGCGCCATCTTGTTTTTACTATGTTAAGTTATGTAAAGAAATTAAGAGATGTGTCACGTGACCTGTGCAATCTAATTGGTTTCCGGCGCCAATCAGCGACACACACACACAATAAACACTTGCAATTTCTGACTCGTGCCGAACAAAGGTATGTCCCGCGTAATTAGAAAGCATGCATATGTCAGAGATATGACGTCAGCCTTCAAATTAATGTTTTTCATTCAAATTAGAAAATATTGGATTTGACATTATATTATCCAGTTCACCTTGGCAGCCACACTCAGCAGATTCCAGTTCGATGCGATACTCCACATATCCAGCCCTGTTGCTAACAATGCACACATATATTCCATAGTCTTCATTTCCTTTAGGGTGAACAACAATAGCGTTTTCCAACAGCTTTACACTTTTTGGTAATGGGGTCCCATTCTTTTTCCATGTGTATGTGAGTGGTTTAGCACCAGTTGCATAGCAGCCAAGGTAGGCATAGCTATTTATAGTAGCTGTCATCTTATTGGGTGAAATGTGCTTCAAAATATGCGGTGACCCTAATAAAGAAAAGGTTTATCATGGAGTTGCAGACTGTGTTAGAAGTTGTGGGTATTACATACCTTCGTTCTTTTAAATGCGTACAGGAATATGACATGCAAGTCAAAAGCAAATATTATAAGAACATGATTAGAAAAGTGGAAAATAATCGGTTTGTTTTATATAAAACTACTAACAAACAAAGTGAGTAGAACAAGAATTAAGAATAAAATTCCTACCTCCAGCAGCATTTATTTCAGCCACTAAAGCAACCTCTCCAGCATATGGATCCTGTTTAAACCGTAATACACATATATAACAAAATCATGGATATCACTAGGTTTTCAAGCATTCTCAACTAAACTAGTTTTTCTCAACTACTTTCCCCGCTTAAGATGGGCTCTTTCATGCTCTCGAGGAGTTAAATTCGCCAAGAACCTTAGCCTTATGCAAATTCAAAGGTACTTTCTGTAGCTGCACGCTATAAGGAAAACGGGTTTTTGAAACAGTACAGATCTTGGAGGAACCATCTCATATTTATTTTTATTTTGAAATTAAGATAATGTCCAAATGATATTGTAAT
Organism: Actinernus sp. WN-2022; assembly: GCA_030867875.1. Taxonomy (NCBI): domain Eukaryota; kingdom Metazoa; phylum Cnidaria; class Anthozoa; order Actiniaria; family Actinernidae; genus Actinernus; species Actinernus sp. WN-2022. Next base: position 8,783,161 of record JAOWCC010000936.1, on the reverse strand, counting down.
GGACTTTCGCTCTGTTAAAGTTTGATACATCAGTCATAACAAAACACGATCATTCAGGCATTATTTATTGAATGATATATGTGGAATACATAAATGTAGCTTCCGAATTTCGGAACCTACACTTCATCTTCACTTAATGCCAAAATTCCTACTTTAGCTCAATGGAACAAATGTTGGTAACGAATTTATTTCCGACCCAACATTTAAGTTCTTTTGCACAATTCAGCTGTTGCAGTGAGTTTGGACACGAATCAATGGTTCTGTATTTCGTACCCAACCTTTTTGTCTTTTCATTTCACCAGTTTTGGAAACATTTAATTAATTGAAAAATAAAATGTGTTTGATGTAGTGAAACTAGTGGAGTGCCTATTTATTTTCATTAAAATGGATATAAGACCTTTTATATGTTGTAAGGTACAATAATCCGGTCCATACAATATACAGAAAGTTCTTGTTTTCAAAACTCGTGTCCTAAAACGATTTGAAATTTTGAGGGGAAAAATAGTTTACACAAACTGACTTACATTGAGTAATAATTTTTTTTGTTTCTCATTTAGAAAGTTTCAAGAACAGCGCCGCTTAGAAAAACAGCCATAAACTCCTGAATATAGAATTTCCCTCGATCGAACGGAGTCATTTAATTTTAAAATTAAAATTAAACCCAATATACATGTAGAAATGCAGTTAAACGGAATAAAAAATGTCAAAAATGGCCAAATAGTTTATGCAATGATGAAAGCCCCTACTTCTCTAGAGTTGTTATATAAATAATTTAACTTATAAATGGCATATAGAGGAAAGAAAACTATAAGGTAAAGAGAAATAATTATTTTAGTCACAATTATGATTCACGTTCAGATTTATTTCTACGAATATGTATATCATTGATATAAGCCCATTTCAGACGCCGTACTTCTCATGCGCCGAACATAATATTTGAATTAGGTAACGACAGAAGAACGACGATTTGAGTCAGGGACGGTAGAAGTATTGAGTGGTTCGACTCCGATTCAGACGCCGTATTTTTCAGGCGCCGAACGAAATGCATAAATGACTGCAATGTATTATAATCAAATCATGTATTCCCAAGTTCTATGCGATATTCATTTGCGCGTGTGAAGTAGCACTTGAAATATTGTTATACGAAATGCACGTTGTGTGTACGTTGTACGTACGTTCAATAGCTGAATTAAGTGAAGGCTATGTTGTAGATCGTGCTCTATTAACGGCCCCAAATGAAGAGAAAAAATTGCGTTTGACACTCGAAATATATTATTGAATCTGGCATCTCTGTTCCTACTCCAGATGTATTCAAACGAATCGTTTTCTAACTATATGAAATGGCAACACGATATATTTATAGCAGTGGCGTTGATCCTGAACAAAAACGTCGTAGTAAGGGAAAGACGCAACAACAACGTGCGTCGTACCTGGAAGTGGGGAATCGTTTTCTGCAGCCTTTGTTACCTCGATTTCCTAAAGTTTCAGTTGAAAGAGTCTTAACAGCAGGAATTTCGTTCGTTGAGAAGACAACGGCGCAATATTTATTTCATCATTGAAATATTTCATTTCAATTCCACTGACAATTTGTTTACAACTTTGAGACTTCGAGTTAACTTCTGCTAATTATAAGCGTACTCCCGCCGTGCTACTGTCGAACTTAATGATATTAAGTTCGGCGCATGAAAACTAGGACTTACTTTGGAGTGCCTTGGCTGATATATACTCGCTAGAACTAGGACTTACCTTTCCTGCTTGGTAAGTCATTGCTCTGATGTATACTTTATAACGCTTCCCCTTTTCCAAAGGCTCGTTCTTGTAGTTCTGATTTTTACCAACATAGTTTCTTGAGTCTCCGATAATCATCCATTTAGGTGAACCCATCATTTCAGCCTTTATCTCTGCTGCAATGTAATAGTTTAACTGCTTGACCTTTGCTTTCTCGTAACCATAAAGCTCTGTAGTGTTGGTAACGGTTATGTTATTTTCTTCTCCTTCTTTAAACACAATGATCTGATACCAGCTTCAACAAAAAAACAGCAACAGCAACGAGTTATTGTGCTTTTTTAGACACAAATTGATACATTCATTAAAAACTCATGAATAATTCATGAAGAAAAAAAACAAAGGAAATCACCGAGCGAGAAGCGATCTTTAAATGTGATAAAGATTTCATCCTAATTTACATAAACTTCAACTTGGATTTTCTCCGCCGAAATAGGTCGTATCGCCAAAATAACTGAATTACACGACTCTATAAATCTATACGGGTTGCGCCCTCGAGTCTTAAACCTGATAAAACACTGCTACTCGTTTACTTAAAATACTTAAAATACGTTTTCATTAAAACTAGTATACCTAACAGGTAGTGAATGCTGCTCCGCTCAGTTAAGGAAGTGTATTAGAAGAGAACCTACAGTAGCACTGTGGCAGGAAATAGAGTACTGGGTGATAAAAATGCCAATTTGTAGTTTTGGGGCTATCGTGCGACAGAATCCTGTTTGAGCTGTGGTGTGTATTTCAAAAGTTGTCGCGATTTATTTTCATTTTGTCCCGACATATCAACGATCTCCAGGTAAATTCCCTGAGCCTACCAATTCCCGACATTTTCTTAAGATTCCCGGCACAACAAACTGCTGTTCTCCCCGGTGAAGTTTAAACACCGGAAATCAACTGTAATTGAGACTGTAATTGTAAATGCTAATTGTATTTTGAACCGGCTGCTTTATCGAAGCCAATAGAAGAAAATTATTTGCTGCTCACCATCTTGATAACAGGAGATATCTTGCTCTTTGAAAACTGATAGTTCACACAGAGTTAGAAAGAGTTCGCCTATACGTTACACTTCAACAAATTCATGATTACACTGAAGGATCGCATACACAGAAATTGAACGTTGTTAGCTCCAACAATGCAGATTCCACCTCGTGTAATGTCACGTGACGATCAGATACGTGCAAAGCAGTGTGGTAAAAATAGACAATAGAAGTGATGCATTGTGGTAAAAAAAATTCGAGATTTGAACCCGCTTACAGATTAGAACTGCTGCCTTGCTCGCTCGCTTCAGGCTCGCTCGCTGCGGCAGCAATAACATCACGTTATTCATATTCGAAGATACATGTCATTGTTAAGCGGATTAACTTAAACATCGAATACTGATATGTTTGAGAAGTGTCTATCGTACGACCTCCTTATAAGGAAGCACAGTAGGCCGCCATATGTAAGTGTAGGGTCACTAAAGTACGTGAGGGAGGTCACTGATGTACGCACAGGAGACTCGTCCCAGCGTTCGATTGACCGTGAATTTTCCAAAAGCGGCCATGAATCGTTTCTAGTCCCACTCGTTTAATCAACCATTTTGAAACTTTCAGCCTCACAAACGAAGTAGAGACTTATTCCCTTTACCGAAACTTCACATGCACTAACACTAAACCCTAACCCGTAACATAAACCTAACCCTCACCGTCATTAAACAAGTTCCCAGGTAAACGACGAGGTCTCACCTACCTAGAGCTAGGGTTCACAGGTAAACGTGTTCTCACTGGCCTTGGGCTAGGATTTATAGACAAACGACGAGTTTTAACCAAAATATAGAGGGAAAAAAATCCAAAATGGAGAAAAAAAAAACGTTCTGGGGTTCGAACCCGATGCCTTAGATTGTAGACCACGTGTGGTAACCACTACGCTAAGCGACCATCGATGCTCGATCTGTGACCAATTTTAATACATAACACTACCCACAAACTGCGCGTCTCCTGTGCGTACATCATTGACCTCCCTCGTGTACTTCAGTGACACGTACATCCTTATAAGGAAGTCGTACGACTATTGATATGTTTAGCTTCTTCGCCTTCTTTTAATGCAAGGCTTGAGTAAGGAAATACATCCTGAGTTAACGCCTTGAACCCAAGAATAATGAAGTTATGGTCTGCAAGGTGCTTACGACCTGTTATTATCAAAGAAGAGATGATGAGTCTACTCAGCTATTTTAAGTGCTTTTAAGTTTAAGTGATACGATCTCCCCTTGAACTAACGAACTCCGGCACATTAGATGTTCACTTAATCAGTAACATATCCGGAATAGGAAAGTGGGAAAGTGGGAAAGTGGGAAAGTGGGAAAGTGGCAAAGTGGCAACGTGGCAACGTGGCAACGTTGTAACGTGGCAACGTGGCAACGTGGCAACGTGGCAACGTGGCAACGTGGAAACGTGGCAACGTGGAAACGTGGAAACGTGGGAACGTGGGAAAATACGAAGGCAAGATGTGTCAGGAGATGAAAATAAGTAATTTTGTGTATGACTTTATCCCTCATTTGATAAGAAATATCGCAGACGCTGCGGGATTAAACGTGTCCTTAGATGAGTTACTGCTGACTAGCTTTTATGCGAGTTTAGGGCACTGACCCAAAATATTTCTCTTCACAAATTTGTAGAATTAAACCACCTCCCCCGAAAAAAGACTAGATCACGTTGATTAAAAAAAACGCTAAGCAATAAAGGGCTCTGCAATATCTACTAGAAGCGATTCTCGATAACAAGTAAGTGCTGCTAGGTGCCATAACACAAATATTATTCAAAAACTCAAGAATAAGTAATGAAGCAAAACAAAGGAAATCAATGACTGTGCAGACATTTTATATCTGATAAAATGTCATCCCAATTTACATAAACTTTTAATTTTCTCGGCCAAAATAAGTCGTATCGACAAAATAACTGAAAAACAGTACTCTTTACCCTCTTTACATGTTAATATTTTTGTTTTCGTTTAATAAACTCGCAGCTAATTGTGGGCCTTTATCAGTGAATTAATAATTAGGATGGAACTTTATATAAAATGTTTTCCTACTAGTAAACATTATTTTCTTTAACTCATTCCCTTGAGATGTGCGTATTTCTTTCATTGCATTCTTAAAGCGTTTTTTTTAAGCCGTTCAAAACAGACAGCACGTGTTTTATCTCGAGCTTCGCCATCGAATTTTTAAACTTGATAAAACACTGCTGTTCGTGTTTTAAACAGTATGTAATGCCATTCTCGTTCCCAGTGCCTCTTCAACTAACTGAAAAATCAGAGGCTCTGGTAAGACACGAAACCGGATGTCCTAGATTCTAGGACATTGAAACTGCGCATGCTCTTAGAACTCATTTCCGATTTGCTAACTAAAGCAATGGCGGTCCTCATGGAAGCTATCCAGTTCGCCTTTGCAAAGCTTAAAATGCAGTTTTCTTTAAAAACTAAACACTTGGAAGCTATTCGGGTAATTAGTATCGATAAGAAGGACTGTTTCTGTGTCCTTCCGACCGGTTATGGTAAATCGTTAATTTGCCAAAGTTTACCGTTTGAGTTTAATGCTCTTCAAGTTTCATCCAACTCAATCGTGGTCGTCATATCTCCTCTCAACGCAATTATCGAGGAGTGCACAGAACATGCTGAATTTCAGCTGCTGGATTAGACTGCAGGGCTGATGGTCATGGAAGAATAGCCCTATGTACCTGTTGTAGGTTAGCAAGGGCTATAGCGCTCAGTGCACTCGGCGCGGAATGTGTTTTGATGGTGGATTACTAGGAGAGCTATAATTTTGCTTTCGACCTCGTTTTAGCCTGGAATTTTGGATCGCCGCGGTTTGATGTTCATGCGATTGCTCAACCATCTCACGGAATTTTTCGGCAGTTTCAAGAGAGCGTTTGCACGGACAGCATATTTTTGTAGGGTAGGATTCTTCCCAGAAAATGAACGGATGGTTTAGATAAGAACCCAAACTTTTCCTTAGGTCGCTGTTTAAAATCACTGGGGGATTCTTATCCGATATTACGGCGTTGCAGCAAATACATGTATTTCGATCGGAAAGCTTTTCTGCTGACTTTTTTGGCGTAGCATCCCCCATTATTGGGTTATAGTCGATCGAAGGGAGATTTTAATTACCTTTCGGCTTTTGCCACCATACATTACATATATGAATGTTTATTAATTAATTAATCTGTTTAATCATGTTCTTTTAAAAGGCACATCACTTCATTCTTTATTATTTTCACATATGAATATTTATTATTTTGATTATTTTACTTTTATTGAAAGAACACCTAAAAAAAGGCATTATTTTACTTGTTATGTTTACAAAAGAAGTGATTTATCCACTAAGTGAACCGGAAGAAAAGCGCTGTGCGCAGCACCTGTTCCATTTTTTCTTCATCGCGCAGCCGACTTGGCTAGCCAATCAAATTAGAGCCTGTTTCGTGTCTTACCAGAGCCTCTGATTTTTCAGTTAGTTGAAGAGGCACTGGGAACGAGAATGTATGCAATGCACGCTCCAGTTCATGAAAAACTGCGCATGCAGTTCATGATATGAAACGCTGAAAATGGGAACAATATTACCCATTGTCAAATAGATCAATATCATCTTCTCAATTCTAGGTAGTAAAAATGAGTGATAAAAATAATAACTTTACGAACCTGGATTAATATTATGAATTATCAATAGCGCGATATTCTACAATTACATGGGGTACTTAGTGATTGGTGACCAAAACAACTAATTTATTTGACTTGATCGTTTGTCGACAGGTGGCTTTGAATATTTTTATTGTAGTACATATTTTTCGCCACTGATCAGAAAAAGGAAAAACCCTTGGCACAACAATCCGATGAAGAACAAACAAACTACTGAAAGCTACGGAGCGCGTCGAACCGATGGTCGAGGACAATGGGCCTTTTGCAGGAATGCAATCACGTGGTTGTACTTCGTTACCGTCAAAGATAAAGGAAACAAAGCATATTCTCTTTCTTTGTATATGATATCTACAAAGGTCGCTACACACCTCGTCTGAACTAGGAAAAATATTGTCGCGGGGACGAATTTTTTTCCCCCGGTACTTGTCCCTTCAAATCAAATTGAGTAGACAAGTCTCGGGGACAAAATGACAATATTTTTCCTAGTTCACACGAGTGGACTTGTCCCTGGGACTTATCCGTTCGTGTGTACGCAACAAGGGATTTGTCCCCGGGACTTGTCCCTTCGTGTGTGCCGACCTTAAGTCTCTTGCGGATTTTTTTTTGTTTCAGTGTATATAAAAACCTATAATGCTAATGATTCGGAGTATTTAAATTCTTGGTTGATTCATATTTCGCTGTACAATACTGTTTCGTGGGGACTAAAGTCCTCACTCATCAGGTGTTACTTCGTGAATGCATATTTATTTAAAGTTGAGCGCGCACTGAGCTTTCCACGCAAGATCCAAAGCCTTATGCCAACGGATAGTCCAGCTACGAGGATCCAAGGATTCATAGATCGTGCTTTGCGAGGACTTCAATAAGATTAATAGAAATGGCAAAGACCGTGAACCCATAACTGTAAAGAAATATATTTAGATCGTTTCGGCCATTCAGCCTTCTTCTGGTAAAAATATAATTATAGAATACCTCGCAACTTGTATCATTAATAATTCATGTTCTCAAATGTTCATAAAAAAATTCTAAAAACTTAACCCTGAAATAAAAAATACCCTAACCATTTTCTACCAAAAGTCATTCATAGAACGACACTACATACACCTGCACTATAATGGAACATTTGGCACAGTTTTGGAACAGATTTTAAGTGATATTTCGACATGCGGGGTATTCTATAATTGTACTTGTTTGGAAAGGGCTGAAAGGAGGTTTTTTCCATTCGATGGAAAATTCTCACATTTACGAAAGGAGATATGATGATCCCAAACTCAAAGTCTGGGTCAAATTTATCACCGAAATTTGTAAGCAAACACAAACTTTTAATACAGGCTTGCATTTATTCCTTCCTCTTAAAACGATAAATGGTTTAAAATAGAGTAGAAGTTGGCCCGATTTCTCAGTTCTTGGATCTCACAGTAGGCCAGCCTTAGCAATTTCTCCCAGGCAGTTTCAGTTTTTAGTTTATTCACACACGCTACATTAAATCAAAAAGAAATTTATAAATAGAAAGTGTAAATAGCTCATCAATTAAATAAGAAGGGAGCTAGGTAGAAAAGTGTGAGGTGTTCAAAGGAGGAACATTTTCGAGTTGACCACCGCCACAGGCAAAATATAGACGTTATTGATGTGCTTGGCTATAGGTTTATATAATTACATAACAGTTTAGCTTACTAATCAGTTATAAATTAGATTTGGGACTTTTTTTATACCGTTTTGTGAATTGCATATAACCTAATCTTTTCAGATCAAGGGGAATATCTTCCCCAATTTTGGAAAGTATAACTGAAAGTATGTTTACCATAATTAGTTCTTGCCCTAGGTCTACAGAAGTTCTACGGAAGGAAAGCCCAGCCCTAGAATAACTGGACATATTGGTATTACAGTCGAAGAAAGCTTTGGTTTCGGCAAAATAACGGTTAAGAACGGCCCAGATATTCGCTCTCTTTGCTGGAAACCACCTGCTATTCTACAAATATCTGTTTAGAGTCCCGAGCGGTGTCGAATGTGATTGATTGATCCTGTCACTTGTTGAGCCAACTCGGGAAATATTGTCCATCCAACAATGGGCTCCTGTATTCCTTTAATAATGATCACATAAATTATTCACTGCTATAACTGCACCACCTGATAATCTGGATGAGTAAATCCAACTCTACGCCTTTGTACTCTCCTCGATACTTGATGTTCATGCGCCAGTTATTGAGCGAACTATTACCTTACGCCCTGCTGTGCCGTGGTACACATCGGAAATCCGGGAAGCCAAGACTAAACGACAAAAGCTTCAATGCTGCTGGCGGCGTACTCGGTTGACCGTAAATCGCCAGCTATATGTTGAACAGTGTGATGTGGTACGCAAGCTAATTGTCACCTCGAAGACTAACTCTGACATTATTAATGATCATCAGGGTAATCATAAAGTGTTATTCTCCACAATTGATAAGCTTTTACATAGGAAACCCGAGAAGCACTATCCTTCTTGTGAATCACCAAATAAACTTGCGAATTTATTCGCCGACTTTTTTGGAACTAAAGTTGATCAGATCAGATAAACTTTAGATTCTGCATGCACTGCCCTTATAAACACTCCACCCGGTGCCATAGACTGTGAAAGTCGCTTTGAATATTTTGATGATATTACACCTTTTGACCTCTCAAATCTTATTAGCTCCTCTGCTTCAAAGTCGTGTGAACTCGACCCAGTCCTTGGCTGTGTGTTGAAGACTTGTTTGGATATCGTCATACCGATTATCACTAAGATCGTTAATACGGTGATGCCTTCACAATTTAAGGAAGCTGTATTACATCCATTGCTCAAGAAACAATCATTGTCCTTTGAGGAATTTAATCACTTCAGACCTATTTCCAACTTCAGATTTGTCTCAAAGTGTGTTGAGAAAGTTGCTGCTCTACGAGTGGTTGATTCCGTAAATAGAAACAATCTTGATGAGTTATTTCAATCCTCGTCTAAGCAGCACCACAGTACTGAAACTGCCCTATTAAGGTGCAAAACGATATTTTGGGATCTATTGACAATCGATGCTCTGTAATTTTGTTACTGCTAGATCTATCTGCGGCCTTCGATACCGTGGACCATGAGCTATTATTAGGTCGCCTTTACAGTAGATTTGGTATTGGCTGATCTGCACTCAAATGGTTTCAGTCATATTTGTCTGAGCGATATTCTTTTGTAGTGTTGATGGGGGAGCTTCCAACTGGCGTCAACTTAATCACGGTGTACCACATTGTCCGTGTTGGGACCAATCTTGTTTCTCCTTTACACCTCACCTCTTGGAGAGATTATTCGAGGCCATGACTTGAACTATCATTTTTATGCCGATGATACACAGTTATATGTTATCTTTAAGTCATCATTCTCGATTCAGATGATGTCAGCTAAATTAAAAATTGAAGCATGTGTGAAAGAAATTGACTTGTGGATGGTTAGCAATACGTTAAAACTTAATCGTGACAAGACTGAATTGCTGGTCCTGTCTGGTGTTCATTCTCTCCATCCACCTCTTGAGTGTGTCAATGTCGGTAATGAAAGAATAACTCCATCTACTGATGTTAAGAATATTGGTGTTGTGTTCGATGAAGCGATGTCTATGGACAAGCATATAACTGCTATATGCAAATCTTCATTTTTCCACCTCCGTAACAAAAGCAAGATTCGCCCGTATTTAAGCTTTAAATCTTGTGAAACTCTAATTTATGCTCTAGTTACTTCTAAGTTAGATTTTTGTAATTCTCTTATATTTGGTCTTCCTCAGAGTACTATACAGAGACTCCAATATGTACAAAAAGCTGCTGCTAGGGTTGTTAGATTAGTTCGCAAACATGAATGCATTACGCCTGTTTTAGTTGAACTACACTGGTTGCCGGTTGAACAGCGTATTTACTTTAATATTTCACTAATTACTTTCAAGGCTTTACATGATCAGGCGCAGGCTAATTTAAAGCAACTGTTGCAATCTTATTGTCCCGCCCGTTGGTTACGCTCTTCGTCCAATTACTTATTACTTAACTCTTTGTCGTCCGGCCCTGTAAAATGGAGACTTTAAAGTCTCCGCACGTTAAAATTCATCCCGCTTCCGGTTTTCATCAGAATTAATTAAAATAAACGGAGTAGTATCCCAGTATAATAAGCCAACCACTGATCCTGTTTGTTTGAATTTTCAACCATCCCCTCATGGAGAAAAGCTCATTTGTTTTGGCGATTGTTTCGTTTCTTCGATTTTCACGAATTTCGAGGAGCTGAAAATCGGCTCAAATAAACCTACCCATTCGCACTTGTAATCAAGAGCAAACACAAAATAACCACTCAGTCGTTACAGTACCTTGTTTAATCTTTCCAACCAGCAGGTTTGTTTTCACAAAACACACCAAGCGACGGTGAACCACGCCGATGTTTGCACTGCATTTCACTCGACCACATTTTCCTGCTTCCACCTCCGATTGCATGCTGGGTAATGAACAAATATTCCACAAGGGTTCCCCCCTCTGGGACTCCGGTAGGGTTTTTTTTATAAGTCTTTTACCCCTACAACCAAGAGCGGTGATTTGGACTCAAGCCGTTGCTTTAAAGTGACAAAAACACATCCTAATAGGTTGAGCAGGGGTAAAAGACTGCCAACTGCAGGTTTTCAAGGCTTTCATTGAATATTTTTTTCCTGTGTCTGAAATCACAGATACAACGGAAGAACCCTGTGAAATCCCCTCACAAGGCCTACTAAAAGCAAACCAAGTACTTTTCAGCCATCCTCAGTCTTAATGATGTCTTCAAGCTCTCTGACAGTGGCATTTTTCTCCATAATTAGAGCACATTTCATTGGAAACCCTATCGAAGCAGCCATACCTACTGTCGACCAGTACGTAGAATTCTCCCGAATGGCATTGTGGGGAAAGTTTGAGCCCTTGGCTTAATAAGTCAGCAGTATTTAATTACCCCAGGCTAGCCAAACTGGAACTGAGGGGGGAGGGTTTAGTTAGCACTCAGAATTTCACCAATTGAGCTCACGCACGATCGGACGACAACGAGTTAAACCAGTTACTAGACTTAAAACGTACGGCGACAGGGCATTTTAAATGGCTGCGCCGGGCCTATGGAACTCTCTTCCATTGGATATTAAATGCAGTGAGTGATTTTTTTTTTAAGAATAGACTTTAGACCTGGCTTTTTAAACATACCTTTAATTTAAAGAGTATCCTTGTTATATCCCGTGTATATAATTTTTTAGCATTTTTGATATATTAGTATATAAATATAGTTTTAATTTTTTAGCATAGTTTGTATTATTAGATTCATTTAAATATTTGTATGGATGTAAAGCGTTATTGGTCTTAAAGGGGCCGTCTCACCCACAGTGCTTAGCGCGCTCACATAGCATAGCGGCCATTTTCGATGCCATCGAAATCCAGAGTTTTATGGCAGTGGTCTTAATCTTCTCTACATCTCTGCCATCCTTCCAGCGATCATAAAAATAATCACACTAGGTTGAACCTTTTTTATTGCTCTTCCTGTTGAGCCTCTTATTTAAGTCTTTTAAATGATTTGGTCATGTAAATTTTAGTTTTATTTCAGGTGGCCGTAGTTCTCTGATGGATGCCTGAGTCTCGTTCGTCCTCAACAAAAGGAAACAATTGTCCGTTTGTGTCCAGGATTTCCACCTACAACATGGAGAACTTATACTGACCATTAATCTTTATATTTAAAGATATATTAGCGCTTAGTTGGAGTATCTACTATCTTTGAGCCGATTTGGGTTGTTGAACTGACACCGTGGCTGGCTTTCGCGACCATATGGCAACAAAACTCCGCTTGGTCGACCCGAGTTTCCTAAAATCATTTTCAGGGCTTTGGCGTTTAACTTGTGGAAACCGGTCTCTCTCTGGTTTCGAAGGACTTTTAGACAGTGATTTCGCCGAGATTTTCGGATTCACCGTGTCGATCAAAGTTTATACTCGCACGAAATTTGACAAACAAAGCCGCCGAGATAATAATTTCCCATTCAAGCGAGCTCTTGAACTGGTTCTCTGCTACTGCCATCAACGAGATTGCCTGCTAGTAGATCTCTCTCTCTCTCTCTCTCTCTGCAGGGAAAAATAAAATCGAGGAGAGAAACCTCTCGCTTTAATAATTATTAGTATTACCTGGAAAGAGTGTCTATGTTTATAGCACTGAGACAGTACGGAAGCGACGGGTGAGCGGTAATAGTCAACAAACTATAATAGGCAACGAAACTCCGCTTGGTCGACCCGAAAAAGAACTGAGCAATTTCCTAAAATCATTTTGAGGCCAGACTTCGGCGTTTAACTCTCTCTCTCTGGTTTCGAAGGGCTTTTACGCAGTGATTTCGCCGAGATTTTCGGATCAAAGTTTATACTCGCACGAAATTTGACAACAGCCGCCGAGATAATAATTTTCTATTGAAGCGAGCTGTAATTCGTTCACTGTTCTCTCCTGAACTGGTTCTCTGCTACTGCCAGCAACGAGATTGGAGATTGGAAATAAAACGGAGAGAAAACCTCTCGCTTTCATAATTATTAGTATACCCGGAGAGAGTGTTCTCTGGTATAGCACGAAGAGAAGCGACGGGTGAGCGGTAAATATTATAGTGCAGCCAAATACTGCTGTATAACACTTTGCTGACTTCACATTCAATTTGTAAGGTACTATTAGTTTCATCAAGGTCATCCATGTTCAAGGCAAAATTATCATGTCACCAACATACAGAAATATACGCTCAGTTCGTGAGATTCCCGCCGTGAACAAGGGGTCAAAGTCCCGGATATAAACATTAACAAAGCACGCGAAGCACTGTGGGTGAGACGGCCCCTTTAACGCAAATGACGCTATATAAACAAATTATATTATTATTATTCAGACTAATTATTCAACAGTAAGTATATGTCGCGAAGAAGAAAAGGATTCTACGCGATATTGAGACTTGATTAAATTTGCATTATAATAACAAATGCACCCAACTATATCTAACATTCTAAACAATCTAAAATCAATTTCGTGACAAGTACTGTCACAGCTGCACTTTGTGTTATGTCGGACATCATCATTTTTCTTCGCTGCTGTTATTATATTAATAATTATGTATATAGCCTATCTCACTATTTTAAAATATCAAACATGCTTACCCAATGGGTCCATTTTGTTGACTGGCTGTCCATAAAGTTATATTTTTAATGTTGCTTATTTCTGGGACAACTGGAACAAGTGGATCTGTAAACGAAATAACAAAAGGTATATTTTTGGCATTTCCCATATGTTTACGCAATGCATGTGTATGAGCGATATTATATATAAATTCATTTCATGACGAGGGAATTGTACGTTACCAGATACCTTCAAAAACAAAAAAAAGATAGGAGTGAAAACTAAGTTTTTGGAACACTATTTCATACAATAGTTCGTGAACTTCGTCAAAAAGGAAAGAATATTGAGAGGGAAATGTACAAACAATGTTTTTGAACAGAAATACATTTTAATGAAGGTTCTTTTTAATTGACACGAAAAAGATAATGTATCACAGTGTTCAATTAGCTAAAAGGAAATCGCGGGAAAACAGTGTGATATCATCTCATTGTTGAAGGTTGATTGCGTTTATTCCTAGTAGCATTACCTCGACTATTTCGAGTGTTTCCAAGATGAGGGGAAGGGAATTAAATAGAGCATATTGCCAAATCCGACAAAAATGCATATATTCAGACATAGTACACATGTGCATCATTGGTCAGAATTCAAATGAAAATAAAACGTGAAAAGTGGCTATTGGAAATAGGTATCCTAGATTTACAGTACGATCAAACGTCAAAACTTCTGGCAACAATGGCTCAGACACCGTCTCTAACCGATACTCTAGTACAACTGTATTTTTATATGTTGTTGAGTCAAGGTTTATCGTTGACCTTGACTTCCCTAACTTATCTTTGCCTTCATATGTGGTCCTTATTCAGTTCGTCTTTCGATGATGTTTAGATTTTCCTCTTTGTTAAACACAATATGAAAACTAGACACTCAACAAGAGATTTAGATGCAGCGATTACATTGCTTCTGGGGTATTTTGACAGCTTTCAGAACATGCACAGAAACTTGTAGGAGGAGATGATTGAACGCGTTTTTAACACATTATAAGAGGCGGGGTTGCGCATTAGGGCACTCCAGGTGGTGTGGTTTTTTTCATCGCTCTTTTCTCCCTTCCATTTCTTTGTATGAATGTAAACAACATGAAGGGATAAGAAGTCTATTTTCAAGCGACGTAGACAACTAGATTGATAAGATCTAGAGAAGGAAACGCGACACGCCTTTCGAGTGTTGTGCATGTCCATTGACCTAAAAGTAAAATCCGAATCTATTACAATAACACTATATTTCAGTCTGTAAATATTTAAGATGATGAGAGAGTATTTTAAGCTTTCCAATTTGTTAGCAATTATACGTGAAAGAAAAATCAGAATTTTACAAGTTCACAATTATGCAGTAATGAGGTTGTAAAACTAAATGAAATGTTGATTTTTCGAACAAACAAAGTGAAACCGGCTAAAATGGCAAAAGCAGGTATTTCCTATTATCTTGCCCTCGAAGCTCCATTTTACTGGAAGAATGTACTAAAATCTAGATGTTTCCATTCTTCTTGGCTAACGGAATCTTTGTTCAGGACTGCCTGGATGAATCATGTTTCCTTCCTGTACTTCCAACGACAAAACACCCAGTTACCTCCGCAATTGCTTGGATACGTGATGCCTTGGTTTCAATTTACAGCAACTGTGAATTGCATTCAATTCTTGGTTTCCTTTTCGGGAAATGTTTATGGAAATATGTTTAAATAGAGTAGACATACGGACATTCCTGCGTTGTGTAAACTCAGTGTCAGTCTATTTTTGATAATTTATCTTCTGATCGTGAGTGTGTGAGAATTATTCTGGTATTTATACGGTTCGTAAATTACTTCATAAAAGCAATATATTTCCTTGTCCATGTCTATGTTCGTTAATATAAATCTGACTATCGACTTAAGATGTTCAATCTTTATTGCGATATCCCAACATCACGTGTGTTTATATGTGAAAACATTGACATAGAAAATGAATTTTATTGCTTTATAAAAATATAGAAGCGTAATTGCTTTCAATTCTTAATAATGAGTGCATTGCTTTGCACATATATAAAACAGTTATATAGTTATTGAAACAATAACCTACAAGTTTTGTTGGAATATGCACTGATATTTGTCCGTGGATGTTTTCTGTTCCGAGAACCGAACAGTTCACGGCATTGAAGGTTGAGGAAAACTGTGAGTTTTGGGGAAAATGTCTAAGGACAAATATAAGTTCATATTTCAAAGCTACAAATAAATAAGTTATATTCGTTGATAACCTCCGTCCGGCGGAGAGAAAATATCAAGAAAATATCACGTGATACGATTCCGTGTGACATTAATGTTTCCTTACCTGCTATTGTGGTATCTGCTGTCACACTGGACATAATATCCCAACAGTCTGTCGTCACAGATAAATTGAGCTCGTAACGGGTTCCTGGCACCAGTTCATTTAGCGTAGTTACTAGACCATCAGTACTTGTGTCTTTAAATTCATTTAATCCATGAACTTTGAAGGCAGGCCAGTAGTACTTAGTTCCCGTAAAGTTAAGCTACAGTAATATAAGTACATATTTATTTAAGTATTTAGTTGTCGTAGACTAGTGGAATGCTAATTTCTTTTTATGTAATGATTTCAATAAGGCAATATAATAATAGCCTGGTGGTTAGTTTTACTTCGCCAGAAATTCGAGACATGGTATTACGCAACGCATATTTGAATGCTGCTGACTCTGTGAAATGGGTCGTGAAAATTTACAGAGAAATGTATAGAGATACTAAACATTTTCCTTATTTATCGCGAAATACGGTACAATCGTAAACATAGGAAATCTAAGGGCAACTCGTGGATGGTCGGTGAGCTATTTTAATATATACTAACAATCACGTGACCAATGACGTCATCGTTACGTAATCGCCACTAAATGAATCGTGGGGAAATAAAACCATACCTGTCCAAGTTTGAACTGTCTGGCATTAGAAAGAAGGGAGATATTGGCATGTACTTAAAATCACGTAATCGTTGACGTAATCGTTACGTCATCGCCACTAACTGATTGATAGCAACCCAGAACCATGTCTGTCTAGGTTTGAGACAGCTGGCATAACAATGAGGGAGATATGGGCATGTACTTAAAATCACGTGACCGATGACGTCATCGTTACGTCATCACCACTAAGTGATTTACCATTAAGTGATTTTGAGAACCCACTGCCATGTCTGTCCAAGTTTGAACTGTCTGGGATTAGATATGAGGGAGATATGGGCATGTATTTAGATGACATCATCGATACGTCATCACCACTAGCTGATTTGTGGGGACCCAATACCATGCCTGTCCAAGTTTGAATACTCTGGGTGCCAGAGGTTCTACTCCCTCTCTAAGCAAAAGTTTAGGGATCGACTAGAAGGCTGTGAGAACTTCTGGGCGCGCGAAGTATAGCTGACTCTGTCTGAGTCAGAATTTCACCATGGTCCTCTGATTGGCCTAGAGCAAATGATTTGCAACGATTGCTGCGATTGGATCACGCCATAGCAGTTTCCAAGTGAGCCAGTCATCACTACTATGTGATTGAACGGGATTCACTACCATGTTTGTCCAGGTTTGAAGTGTCTGGCATTAGAAATGAGGGAGATATGGGCATGCACTTACGTCATTACGTCATCACCTCCGAGTGATCGATAGGGACCTTTGGACTGTCATTCGAAAAGTCAACGGCGAGTCGTCGAGTCACAAAAAAACGACGAAGACATGATCTCGTATCCATCTAAACCCAATAACTCGGTCTGCACATACGCGCATCCACGAGTTAAATTATTGTGTGGAAAAAACGACCTATTCATAGTTTGATTACGTCTAGAGCTTTCGCTTGATAATGGTTAATTGTGTTTACGCATGCAGTCTAAGTGGTTCTGGAACTTCCAATCGGAACAAGGATTGTGTGGCAAAGTTATTATTTTGTGTAGCTAAATCAAATTGATATTTCAATCAAAATGCCCCCCTGAACTTTGAAATCACATATCGAAGTGGTTAAAACTCAGAATTGGGTTTTTGGGAACCTAACGCTAGCCAAATGTAACTTGCAAATGTTTTATCAAATATAAACAATGCATGACCCGGAGGTTAACTGCATGGCTGGAAGATCAAAGAAAACAGTTTTTTTTAGGATGGAACCTATGTGAATATATTATGTTATTTCAGTTCATTTTCTCATTCGATAATTCCGAATACAGAACTTCGAATTCAGGAATAGTCACTTGCCTATAAATTGGCCATCTCTATCTACACTCACGTCATTCTGTTCAGCTGAGCTAAGCAAAACGCCGTTATATCGTTCATGGTAGTGTTCCGTTCCATATAGTTTCCCTCCATAATACCGTAAAACAGTAGAGAAATGATTATGCAGGGAGACTATATATGGAACGGAATACTACCATGAAGTATATACCAAAACGCCATCGGAGAGTCCTCGATACACAAAAAAATCGCCCGAAGTACACACCATACAACGATGAATAAATTGGCTCGAACTCCCTAATCCCGATAACCCGTTCTGCGCTTGCGCGCACCCACGAGTTAAAAATGGCCTGCCGGGACGTAATTCCCACATATAATAGCAATTTAGTTTTGATACTTTCTAAGCTACCTCGTACATTTTGAGGTTTATTTTGTTCTATCTTCGGCAAAGCATGAAAAGTCTTACAGAGGACATTAAATAATTGCTGCTAAAAAGATAGAGATGGGAGTTTAAAAAAATGTATTTGACACAAATCTACAACCTTAGTCATCTGAAGCGTTCAAAACAGAAACATAATCAACCGTATTCATCGGTTTTGGTATTCCCTAGTCTAATTTTAAGGTTTCCTTTTCTTTCTTGAAAATTCAACATTTCGACAAGAATCTCCGAGTACATGTTTGCACTCTAAAACCCGTAATATTACGTCCTTAGAGTGTCATATCTCTTACCACGAACGACTAAATCCAACATATATGGCAGCTTTGGAAAGTTCATTGTTTCCTTTAGAAACTCCAGGGTGTTTATTTATAGTTAATACAGTGGAACGGTTAGGAAACCCGGCAAACTTCAAAGGGGCTAACAAAGGCGCTGCGATTTATGTTGGAAGGAGGTAAGAGAAAAGATTGTGCACGGTCATAGTTCATTAGCGGTCGCTAAACGACTGAAGCCACACGTTTCTATTGGCTGATTGATTAACATATTGGAATTTTATATTGTGTTTTGTGCACGATAATGCTTTATAAAAGCGAACAAAGAAGGTCGCTGGGTTTCATAACAATTTTACCATATTAACTATGGTTTGTTTAAATGAATATCAGTTATTCAAGTGAATTTGTCCTTTTCGAAAGTAGGTCCCAAACAGACCAATAGAGATGAGTCGGCGATAAATTACGGGCTGGTTCTTTATGTCACCTGAATTATAGAGCCCACAGTACCAAACATATTATGTCTATACCATCTGAATCCATTAGGACTCATGTCTCGAATTTGTGGCGATGTTAATTAACATTGAACCAACTCCTGTAAATCAAAAAAGAGCAAAAACATCACACACAACTCTACCACATGCTCATGTTTGATTTTTTTTGGACGTCAGCTTGTCATGTTTCCGTGAAAGTGTCAGGGTTCAAACATTTTCCATATTTATGCTTCACGGTGTAAAAAAAAAAGACTTGAATTGATAATAACTTTATATCTTAAGAAGTTGCTCACGAGAAAACCGATCAGTTAGTCGATACCAAGAAACACATCACTTTTCAACGAATTCCAACAACGCCAACGACTATTAATGTTGTCTGGGAGATAGGGAATAGGGAATTAGGGAATATTGCATTTTAAAAATGTCGGACGGCTGTTGACAGACTAAAAATGGATAAATAAACCGTAAGCTAAGTCGACTAAGTCTTCCAGGTCGTACAACTCGTAACCATAATTCATTAAAACTTGTTAAACTTATAATACCTAATGTCCTATTCCCTAATGTCCTATTCCCTAATGTCCTATTCCCTAATGTCCTATTCCCTAATGTCCTATTCCCTAATGTCCTATTCCCTAATGTCCTATTCCCTAATGTCCTATTCCCTAATGTCCTATTCCCTAATGTCCTATTCCCTAATGTCCTATTCCCTAATGTCCTATTCCCTAATGTCCTATTCCCTAATGTCCTATTCCCTAATGTCCTATTCCCTAATGTCCTATTCCCTAATGTCCTATTCCCTAATGTCCTATTCCCTAATGTCCTATTCCCTAATGTCCTATTCCCTATCTCCCAGACAAGATTAATTGAAATAGCTGTATATGGAGTTTGTTGGTATATAACGCGCGCTCTCTTCGTCACACAGCCGCCATCTTTTCAAAGTCAACTATAAAACGAACCGGCTACAATTTGAAAACTGTAGTAAGGCACGTGATCACATTGTGACACAAGGTGGCATGCGGTGTCGAACACGCGTGTCACATGCTATCAACTAAAGGCGCGAGAGAAACATTTTGTTTGTAAATGAATTTATTTTGAAATGAAGCTCGTCATAAAAATTATTTGAAGCCTTCGACATTCTCTATACTTTTTGCTATGTGACAAATCACTGAATGACTTGTCTCTCGAGAAACTAGAGCTAGTTTTATATCCGCTCGAATATAAAATGTTCGTCCATGCTAAAGTCGACTCTTGTACATGCAGATATTTTCCGACAACAAACGTGGTAATTTTAGGCTGTAATTTATTTGGGATACTTGTTCAATTGTTTCACGTTAATACTTACTGTATACGTTTTTATGGTCCCTGAGAAGTCCCCTGGTGGTTTCCATTGTAGAGAAAGTGATGTTGAGCTTGATGACGTTGCTACTAGCGATTGATGTGCATCAGATTCTTAATAATAAAAAACATATATTTAAGTGTATATATCGATTTCCCTTTTTAAATCACGTCAAGTCAATTTTATTTTCCGACGGACTTCCTATCAGAATAATTTAAAATTAAGTCTGTTTACATGGAAGCCGTGCAGTTATACAGTACAATACAGTAAATATAGTACGAAATAATATCAATACTTTGTAAATATACTATGCGTTATGGTACAACAGAATGGCTTAGTTTAGCTTCGCTAGTAGACATTTAACTGAACAATAGAGTGTTGCAAATTTACGCACCACTTTGGACAAACTATTCCACAGGGAGACGATATTTAATTCAGTCGTATATATCACACAGACTATCAAATTGTGCCCTGAGATATTATGGCAGTTAGCCATTTACGATATATTATACATTGTGATGATTTTTTAAACATTCCCCCTTTGAGAAGTGTTCTCCCAATTGCACGTGTATAGTACTCTTGTCTACTTGTTTCATATGACGAACTAGTTATGTTGCGAGCTGCTCTGTTTTGTAGTTTCTGGAGTTTCAGCCGACTAATTTCTGTTGCAGCTTTATTGATTTATCGATAGTAGTTAGAGTCTGTGTTGATACATATATGGATTTTAACACTTTTTGGAGCACCGAGACAAAGAATATACTTTCTTTGTATATATTCTACGTGTCCAGCCCAAGAAAGATCAAATGCACCCAGCGAGAATTTTCGCTAAAATGCTTTAATATGCCATTACATTACTTCTAAAGCACTTTTAACGCAAACTAGATGAATTTCAAACTGCGCTGATAATGTTTTACCTGTCTGGTGAACCTAGGGGAACTTAGACAGTCTTTAATATTTTAGGGCGCTTTCATTGTCGTTCCGAAATTCTTAGGTGAGGCAGAGGCCTTGACGAAAACCAGGAGCCCATAACTAAGAGCGTCCATCCCACATACTAGGCCTATGTAACAGCGTTTTCACAAGTTATTTTTAGAATGGCTTCCCGCTATTGTTGAGTAAATTCACAAAAGCGTAGTAGCCATTAGTAGCTAATGAGGCATCTTTTGTTCCGCCACGATGCAACCCACGAATTGGCGGGAAAATAATCTAAAAATAGCCCAACTTGTAAAAAAGCTGTGACACCTGTATATGAGATATGGACACTCCTGGTTATGGGCTCCTGAAAAAATATAAGATTCTGACATTTTATTGATCAGTGACAGAACATTTTTCTCAGAAGCTTAGCTTTCACTGATTGCACCGAAACGGCTAGGGACTGTAAATTGGTTGTCGAATCTGACAGGGGAAAACTAGTGCATCCGAAATCTCAGGTGTTAATAATACATGTTAAATATCAGTAATAGTGCATGATTATTTACATTCCAGTTTTGCCTCCAATTTGACGCACCTATCGGTAAAAAGATCGGCTAAAACTTAATTGGAAAGCATCCCGCAACATGTTTGTTTTTAAATTATTCTACGTAATTCTACTCTATACAATAAACCAAGTCAGACTTTTATTCCGTTTATCTAACAAACACAACTTAGTAATACGTTGTTTTGAGCTCGGGAGTTGGGCCGGTGTATTAAAGCTAAATCATGCACTGTTTTTGTAATTAAACTACAATATGTATAGGCGCTGGCCGATAGCCACAAGGTCATGTTGACAGAAAATGGGGAAAATGAAGTCTTTTGGCGATATACCACTGCTGTTAGATTGTTGAGCATGTGACCTGAACATGTTTTGCGATATTTGAGAAATCGAAAAGCGTAGAAATTTACCGATTTTTACGAAAAGTTTAAGCGAGCACAATCATTTTTTCTTTATTCCGCCGATGTTCCGAAAATTGTAGCCCAAAAAATCTGTACTCGCAAATTTAAGAAAATTCCAAAAAAAATTGCCTACGTTTCCCAATTACAGAAAAGTGTAGACAACCTTTTTCATTCGAACAGATATTTAGCCGAAAGTGGCCGATGGGTGCCCCTGAATTGAAATATTTTCGTCAATTATAACACAAAGTGATTTAGTGGCCTTAAATCTCTTAATTTGGTTATTATTGATATTAACATGTATTCTATGGTTCAGGGAGGCGAAATACCTCTGTCTGGACCAAAGTAACATAATCTCAGTCTTTGATACGTTTAGGCTCAATTTATTGGTGTTAAGCCATTCATTTATGTTCCTTTAATCGTTATTGGTCATACTAATTGGAGACAATTTGGAAGATCATTTAGTATATATATAAGGAAGAGATGTGGGTCCAGGATGCTTGCCTGTTGAACACCACATGTTATAGGAGAATTTAAGCTGCAGATAACATAACATAACATTGCTGAGATCTAATTTAGTGATTTACAGTATCAAATGCTTTAGCAAGATCGATAACAACGACGGCACTGATCAGGCCCTGGTTTTTGTTTAGGTACCATTCATTGGTCGCTTCCATTCGGGCAAGATATTGAAAGTCGAGTGGAGTGTATGAAAACATCATTGACAAATACTTAGTATGTTGCTGTCCTTTAGGTATTGTAATACCTGATCATATATTATTATATGACTGATATGAAAAAAATTGGCCTGTAATTATTTATCCTTATTAGATGTTTACCCCTTTTTGAAGATGGGTGTAAAACAATTAAATTGGTCAATTATATTATGTCAGCTAAAACAAAAAACAGTGAGAATCATATGATGTCTATGCCTGTTGATTGTTATGTATCAAGATTCTGTAAAAGTAATGTACAAGTAGAGCAACCTTATTTAACGTCGGTAACTCATGACAGTCTCGTAGGAGTCTGATAAACTTGAGGCCGACGGTGTACTCACACTTTATCCCCCTTCCCCGTTAGAGTTCCCGATTAAGAGAATTCAAAGCTATAGAAGCTACCCTGATCAGATAAGAGTCGGTACAGATGTACCGGTCCGACAAAGAAATCGAACTCAGGCCCGCATGCTCGATGTGCAGTGCACCCATTGCGCAACACATTGCGCCACACACCTGCACCTTAAAAGTTGTGTGAGAGACGCTCGTGAGATACTTCAGTTAGCCCGGAAGTACTTTTGGGATCTTTCATATAGTCTAAAAAGTTAGAAGATGAAGCGCGGATATGTTATTTGACAATTTCGTCCCTATCGGAGTAAAATGCTTGTTGAATTACTCAGAAATTTCACTGTCGGTCCTTTCACATTGACAATAGATGAGTACAAACTGAAATAAATATGAAATTTTCAGTATCAGTTCTGCCAATGGTAACAATTACGTTAGAAAGGTAACAACGCGTTATAAGAGGAGAACAATTTGGAATGATCTTTATGGCTAAAACTTGATAATTATGTTTTTATTGTTCACTTGCAATCGACGTATGCCTTTCTTGGAAAATTGGTGCTAAAAATGAAATTAACGTCGATGGAGACTGCCGTGACAACAAAGTCGACAAGTAGAAATAACAAATGCCATCAATTTCGTAAATCCACTTAGATAGCCAATAGAATGTTTTGTTGTGACCAAGTTGGCTGATGATACAAATGTATTTAACAATTAATAGGTAAGAAGCCTTAGCTTACGCACAGCAATAGCAATTCACAATTTGACGAGGGTTATTAACTATACAGTTATCTCTGCTTTGTTTTATACTTACTAGATGTAACAATAATAATGGGTCGTTCGCCATACGGTCCAGGTCCAGCACTGGTATAGGCCCTCACATAAACTTCATACTTTGAACACGGCAAAGTTGTTAACACGATATTGGTTCGTGTTGTATTTCTTTTTGTCTCTTCGATCGACCTTCTAGCACGTCCTCTTTCACTCAGAATTGATTTCACCTCGTAATGGATGATCACACCATAACTTTTACTTCTTGGTATTGGAAGCCAGCGAACAATAAAGGTGGTGGAGTTTATTTTCTGGTACTCAACGTTGGACGGACCAACACTTGGTGCTATTAGAATCAGAAATATGACAAAAGGGTATACTATTTCAAATTTTCAGTTCAGATTTATTTTGCACATGTTCAAAAAGAAAAATATTACAGTTTATGAGTATTAGAAAGGGAATATAAGAAGTAAATATAAGTGAGATAAAATATGATAAATCAATCGTGCGCAGTGGTCAAAGTAGCATTAGGGCTTTCGAGTTGACCACTGCCTGCGATGTATATATTTGAACGTAAAGATTACTGATGTGCATATAGCAGTAAACTTTGTTTGACAAAGGAAACATTAAGGAATTTATATTTCTCGTGAACAAGCCTCAGGCCAAGAGTGTTTCCATTGAAACGTCATGATTCGTACAGTGATGTGTATATCTCTTAGTACCATACATGTGCAAACGTTTAATTGATTTAATTGATTTAATTGGTTAAATATTTCCACCCCAACCAGACAAAAGGTTAGACTTCCGATTATGATAGACTGATAACCGTAGAACATTTCTTGCTGTAGTACTAATAGAATGTGGGGTCAGTGATCTGCTACGCCGTGTTTTTTTATAGGGGTTAGGGGGCTATCAGACCTACACAATCAGATAGGCATATAATTATAATTAATAATTATATCGCTGGAATTATTGATGCTAAATGTTTGAAACTTGGAGGTGATATAACTCCAGCAGCTGAGTTATTTGTAATGATTTGGGAGGGAAAATAAGAAAAAAACAGTTCTCGTCAACAACTGCGCCTTAAAGAGAAAGTCATGACTTCATAGCTGAAAAATACTTGAAATTGTAAGATGGTTAAATTTAAAATAAAACACCACCCAACCGTTAACTGTATTAAATCAGAGATTGATAGGAGTTTAGGATTTAATGGGCTGACTACATATTTAAGAGCCTCACCTTTTCAAATAAATATGAAAATCACATCTATGAAACTAGAGAAGCTATTTATTAGAAATTTACAGAGAGATGAGATATTGGTATGCTTGCTAATTTTGGATGGGATTCATCTCTCGTTTCGTTACCATGGAAGCAGTTACAAAGGAAGTAAACAAATGAATATTGTTTTCTAGTTAGTCCGGACCCTATCGTGCAGTGTATCGCTTGAAAGAATATGTGTTTTAGTGTTACAGAACGCTGATACCATTCCTTTAAGGTGCAGTTGTTGACGAGAACTGCATTTTTTTTTATTTTCCCTAGCAACCGTTACCATGGTGATGAATGTGATACTCAATACATCAATAATTCCAGATATATGATTTTTTTCATTGTTGTTTACGTTATGCCTATCCGATTTTCTACGTCTGATGCACCCCTCTAAAAAAACAGCGTATCAGATCACTACATAGATACATACACACATATACTTTATTTATACTCGGATTTACTATGTAGCTACATAATAAGCTAATATTTCCGAGAAAAAAACAAACTAAACTAATGAGCTAAATATGTAAATAATGTGAAAATATATGGATAGTTCTAAGTTAGGTATATCATAATAGCGTTGAGATACGTATGACAATAATAACAAGTATTAGCAAGCATATATGAGGGAATAACTGACATCGTCACAGACGCCATGCCACATGAGAAACCGTCCAAAACTACGCACAACTGAACATACACGTGTATACACCGGCGGTGTGTCAGACTGTTCCTACACACGCAAGAAAACATGTAAGTAAAGGATAGGTGGTAGGAGGGACCATATCAATTATTCCGGCATTACTTGATAAAACTACGAGCATAATTTACAGCAAGTGTTATCAAAAGTACGCTTACGAATAAGCCTCTTGAATGATTTGAGGTCAATATTTTATGGCTGACCCCACATTATATTAGTACGACAGGCCTAGAAATGTTCTATGGGTATCAGTCTAACGTAATATGAAGTCAAAGCGTTTGTGTGGTGGGAGTGCTACGTGGCGACTTTTTCGGGTTTCTGCTCCTCGACTACATAGATCATAATATAATCCTTCCTCATTTCGAAAGGATTTTGAAATGATACACTTTACCAAAATAGCATAGAGGAAGCATTATAAACTTAAAGGACTAAACCCTTCAGCAATAAATACAAACTAAACAAAACACAACAACATAACGATGAAGCAAAATAGAGGTTATTGGCTTGACAATAAAAGTTTTATGTCCTTCCCGTATTGTTCATGTAATTCTATACAAAGCACATGGTAAGCACGTGCACAATGCATGCGGAATGGGAGTCAATTATTCACACCCCCTATAGGGGCTTACATTATAGCACGAGGTAAAACCCATGTGAGATCAGTCTTCACTGATTACGCTCGACCTAACAGCTTTGTCGATTCTCACGCTCGACCTAACAGCTTTGTCGATTCTCATCCCTCCTCCTCCCCATGGACCGTGCCACTTTCTTACTTGTGTTAAGGGCGTTAACGCTCTAAGTCCCCACCTTTGCTGGGCAAATTCAGAATTTATCAATATCTGGAATGATATAAATATTAATGAGTTATTAAAGCGGCTATGTGCTCAAAACTTGCACATAGCCAGATTAATCCAACTCAGTAGTCTTGTATTTTCTGCCCACAAACCGAGCTCAACATTGACAGCAAGTTCATCATAGGCACTATATTCAGGGAATTACATAAAATTTGTTTTTTTTCTGGAGAAATAACTTTACTACTTGCTTATCAGGATATATGAATATTATACAAAGTTAATTAATCACAATCACAATATATATTCATACCATAGGCTGGAATAACAAGCGTTTGAGGAGCGCTGTATGGGCCCACTTTAGTGGTAAATGCAGCCACCTTAAACCGAAATGTAACCTCTCCAAGAACATCCAGGTTGTATCTCAATGGTCTGCCGGAAAGGAGTATAGTTTCCGTTTGATTGACTTGGTGGTAATCGTAGTGCACAATCGTATACTTTGAGATTATTCCATTTTCTTCAATGGGCCTTTCCCAGGTTAAATGGACTTGGGGACCAGAATTACCACTCGGAGATATAACTTGACCCTGAACGTTAATGGGTACACTTGGGGCTAGGTTGTGGGAGAAAAATGTGTATTTCACTATATAACAACAGAGGCATGCATGTATCTAGTAACAACAATTCGATACAAAGGCGGACAGTTATCTAAGTAAGTACATAAGGTCATAATAATAAATGTTATGTCGTCATTATGAAAGACTAAATCTTCTAAATCTGCTCAGGATGGATCCTAAAAGTACAGATTTAGCCCAATTAAGTAATACCGAGAATTGGACATTAGCAAAAACTGAACACAAATAAACTCTTCGAGAAAACTGTTCAAAACGCCTGTCCATTGATTACGCCATCACACGACAATGAGCCAAACAAGTTCGAATTGACTGAAGTACGTGGTTTAGTAGAAATGCTAAGTAAATTTAGAAACCATAATTGTTAGAGGTTTTTTCCGCTAAATTATTGGATTTTGGATTGATTTCGTGGCTTGAACGAAGCGTCTTACATTTACATGACACATGTGCTTTCTATGACATTTCATGATGTCGCTATGTAGCAGTATAGGTACAAGAGATCTCCACAACTGACAAACCTTGATTTCATATTTTACTTTCAATTCCTTGATCTCCGTACATTGGCTTCACAGCTCCTAAACCTATTACTAACTTACAAAAGTCACGAACACTCCATAAAGAATTATATGGATTACAATAAGCTGTTGATTGAGACAGAATGAGGGTTTGAACCGCTACGTTTAGTATTACTTATGCAACAAATACTGGAAGCCTTGTTTGCATGACACTAATAAGTAATTTGTGTAAAATCCCAGTAATATGACAGTATTACTCGGGCCAGCGGTATACCGCTGGAACCGAGTCTTAAAATTAAATGCAAGTGTTTCTTTTTTTTCTTTTTCTTTTTCATGTTTTTCGTGTTGGTGGCGTTTTTCTCCTTTTCCAAATTCAAATTAGTTGAACAGATAGTTTAAGCATTAAGGTTAGAATTAGGGAATTAGGTAGAACAGTGAAAGAATAAAACATAAAACTTACCATCGTGTTTCGTTTTCGTTACAAACGAATACATAGCATGTCAGTTGTTGTTTTACCTATTATATTATTACATGTTCTACATATTATTGCTTGAGCGTAAAATATCAAACACTATAAAAAATGTGAAACAGATCTGTAAATACTGTCTGCTACGAGGACAGATGAAGTATGTTGTTTCAAAGAATACATTATTCTGAAGGGTGTTTGATTCTTCTTTCTAAACACACCGCTCTCGAATTCATTCATTTCTTTGTTGACTGTAACATTTTTTGTTCGGTTTTTGCTCACTGTTCAATCTTCGGCAGAATACAGTTGGTTGGTTTCTTCAAACTCCTAAATTGTTTTATCATATCAATATCAAAAGACAAGTGTAGTGCAAAACCAAATCATCAAATTTCGAACAGCCTTAATGAACTAGGAGTGCTCTGAATTTTTACAAATTTGTATATCTTCATAGCTTAAAGTCCAGCGACTTATGATAAAGGCGACTTATGATAAAGTCTTCTGAGTTTTTTTCTCAGGCAATCGTCGAATGTAGTAAGTACATGTATAACTGCTGTTCTTTTTTATGTTTATAGTTGTCATAGAAAACGTAACACTTCTTAAAAAGCTGGGAATTATCTCATTTGAAAACAGCAGCAGAATTCATGATATGATGCTAATTGTATATAAATGCATAACTGACAGATCCCCTGCCTAACAAATCCCAGTTGTGAACAGCTGTGAAAAGCAGCCGATAAACTCATTGTACGACGCTTAAATATAACCTTTAGTATACACTTATTTACATTCTCTGCTATTAAATTCTGAAACTTCCTACATGATACCATAAGGACTGCAGATAATGTAAATATATTTAGACGTATGTTTCTTATAAACATTTTTAATGTTTGTGGTACTTTCTGTAATAATTGACAATTACACAAATTAACATTCTGAAGATCCGTTTTGGAGCAGTAATATTTATTGATATTACTGCTCCAAAACGGATACATATATTCTTTCTTTCTACTTTTATGCCTCGAATCCGAGTTGAAATAAAGTGATGATGATGATAATAACCTCAGACACTGAGATTTGTCATGCACTTTTCAACCAATAAGAAACACCGTTAAAACGAGTCATAAAACCATCGAAATATCATTATGAAAATTGATTATAATTATTTATTATACCTGAACCTACTTGTTACCATTATGATCATACGTACGTTATAAATACGAAGGAAGTAACAAAAATAACGACCAAGGCGCCAGCATGTTAATTGTTTGCATGAAAAAAACATTTCGGAGTAATAGTGATACATTAATCATTGTGGTTATCTAACACTTTGAAATTTACCGTCCTGAAGTGTTCTATTCCACAGTGCGTTGCTTGGTTGACCATCTCTAACAGTGAAGGCAAGGACTCTGAAGGTATACATTCTATACTTTCCCAGACCTGTAATATCTTTTTTTGTAGTGGTCGGATTGTTTAAAGTAAGTGTTTGCCTTGTACTGCTACTGGTGTAAATAACCTTATATCCTCGCAATATTCCATTTCTGCAAGGACCCTGTTGTAATGGTTTCCATTTCACTTCAATACTTGTGGATGAGAGCGCCCTCGATGACACTAACGTTGGTCTACATGTTGGGGCTTTAAAATATAAAGGAAATACAAATCATTTGTTTACCAGTACCTGGCTTTATCAGTTAGAGGTAATAAAGGAATCCTAGCCGCCTTAGGAAGCGAGTTTGCCAAAATGCCAAATTGTATATTTTGCCTAATGAAGATACAGGGAGCCTTCACCAGTTCTTCCAAGCCAGAAGCTGATGATTAAGTATTCCAACGAACTCGAATTGGAGTTTAGGTTGGTTTATGAGTAGGCAGGAAAACCTTGATTAAGATAAATGTCCTATTCCGAAGCAGTCATTTTTTGTTTTGTAAATCATCCTATCCACTCAAATGTGTGTCCATCTGAATGCACTACATGTACACTAGCATATCAATATGTTCTCAACAGCGTTAATTGTTATATCTGCAACTGCACTAGATCCTCCAGGTGTACACTCAGTCAAAACTTCATAACTGACATACATGAGTAGAAACAATATGCCTCCAAAACGCATATTAGCCCAATTAGAGCATATTTCGTATGAGTGGGACAAACTACAGCACGGTTACTGTACGGCATGCCATGACTTTGAAATGGTTTTCCTGTTTGTTTGTTTTTGTTCTGCTAATCCAATCAAATTACAGAGTTACGGTACAATAAGTTACAGCCAGTATGGTTACGGACATACGGTCGTTTGTCCCACTCATACGAAATCTGCACTATTAACAGCGTACCGTAAAACTAAACAATTGTTATGGTTACACACACCATGGGTTTTGCGATTTCCCGTGGTAATTGCCCCGTGGTCAATTTATCCTGGGTTTCAATTTACCAAGCGGTTTACGGTTACATGCACAACAATTCCCCAAGGTAAACTTTCAACCCGAGCAAACGTTTGGCGGGAAATCGTATCAGATTTATAAACAAATCAACTGATGGAGGATTCAAGAGAGTTTGCTAGTTTGATTTCAATTGCCCTTTTACTTCTTTATCAGCGACCTTCTATCGACTTGGTAATCAAGTACCTTTTACTGCGGAGATCACGAAGACGACGAGTTCAGTTACGTTTTCTTCTGTCTATAGAACTGAGTTATCTTTATTTGAGAGCTCGACGACGGCAGATTGTTGCTCGATCACCGCGACCGCAAAATTGGTTTCAGCAACTACTTAACGACAGATCACTAGACCACTGGTGGAAAGAGAACGTCAGAGTCTCTCGAGCTACCTTCGAGTATATCTGCCAGCTCGTCGGCCCCGTACTCCAGCGACAAGATACGAGAATGCGGGATGCAATTCCAGTTGACAAGAGAGTAAGCGCTGCTTGTGGAGGTTGGCAACAGGGGAGTGCTATCGTTCATGTGGCAAACCGACAGTCATCAAATGCTGCCATGAATTCGTCCAAGATATCTGTCGTCTTCGGGTGGATTTCGTTAAATTTCCAACTGATAAAGCCGATGAACAAAAGAAAATCGAAGGGTTTTCAAAGAAGAGCAAGCTTCCAAATGTCGTAGCGGCTATAGATGGAAGTCATATAGCGATCAAGGCGCCGAAGATAAACCACGAGGATTACTTTAACCGTAAACATTTATATAGCTATGTTGTGCAGGGTGTAGTAGATTCTACAGGTCTGTACTTATCAGTTGCGACCGGATATCCTGGCAGTATGCACGACGCCAGAGTTCTAAGATTGAGCGACATATTTGTCCACACACAGCATGCGATTTCCTGTACATCTCCACCGTAGCCTCTGAATTGGTTAAGCTATCTTGGGGATCCCAAAAACCATGCTCATGAGCTCGGGAAATGTCATGGGCATTTCGTTTGTTTTTCTTGAGGTATCCATGGAAATTCACCAAAGGAAATTTAGCTCGGGAAATTGCGGACACACACGCGATTTAGTTTTTCCGGTGGTAAAAGGGTTATTTACCACGGGAAAAGGGTGAGTGTAACCACAACTAATATATTACTATGATTATGTGTTTTTATATTAAAAAGGCAAAAAGGACTCGAATAGCGACATTAATCGATAATTACTAAGGTCAATGTCAGCAATTATTTTAGCATAATTTCTGGTGCGAACAATATAGAAATGGAAACTGAAACTATCATACTAATTGAAATCCCAACGTAATCGTTACATGATTATATGACACATTTGTATAATTGAGCACCATCATATATAAAATATATGGAAAATGCAAAGAACTGCGAATGCAAATAAATAAGCTTAACGTTAATAAAGTTGATTAACAGTTCGATTAAAATATAAATGAAAAGCTAATGAATCTAACAGACTCGGTGGCAGGTTCACTGATGAAGAAACAGTAATGCCGAAACGTATGCATTTGTGATATTTTTCAATCAATATCATAAACATATTGCACCAAACCATTGTACATGATTTCAGTGTACCAATAAGTCTCGTAATTGTTTGTCACTCAACTACGTCGTCCGAAAGACAACTCTCGACGGCCTCTTGGTATAACCAGAGAAACCCAATGACACTGATGTTTATCAAATCAAAACTACCTTATTCCCGATTGTTATATCCTATAGATCACTGCACTACAATTGCTCCTGCCAGACTGTAAGCTTACTAATATTCCCTGAAATCGGCAAAACGAACATATGCATTAAAATTCGATTAAATCCTATAAAAGTTTCGTTATTATTATTTCGTTATTATTATTATTATTATTATTATTTTTCACACTGTTTACATGATATATAATAGGTACAAATAATTAATTACAGATATTAAAAAAGACATATAACATAATACAGAAATATACAAAATAGGTGTGCAGAGACCAAATTAAAGTACATGTAGCAGAAATGCTTTCGAGTTGGTCACCGCCTATTTTACTAGTAATAAGGACGATTGAGACATGTATTATGAGAAAGAAGGAAAAAAAGAGAGAAGGATAAAAGGAAAGAACTGGAGCCATTAAAATTGATTATGACTACTAGATAATAATCAATAAGATGAATAAATGGTATATATAGGTATTGTAAGTAAACAAGAATAATTATAATGGTATTATAGCTATACATTCATTAAATTCTTTAAATACTTATGAAAATATGTAAGGTGTTTTATTTGTTTACAATTAGATTTTGTCATCCAAAAGAAACTTTTTGTGTTTTTGTTTGAAAGCATGGTATGGAAGGTCTTTAACTCTTTGTCGTCCGACCGTGTGTGAGCTCAATTGGTGAAATCCTGAGGGCTAACTAAACCCTCCCCCCTCAGTTCCAGTTTGGCTAGCCCGGGGTAATTAAATACTGCTGACTTGTTAAGCCAAGGGCTCAAACCTTCCCCACAATGCCATTCGGAAGAATTCTACGTACTGGCCGAAGGTAGGTATGGCTGCTTCGGTATGGTTTCCAATGAAATGTGCTCTAATTTTGGAGAAAAATGCCACTGTCAGAGAGGTTGAAGACATCATTAAGTCTGAGGATGGCTGAAAAGTACTTGGTTTGCTTTTAGTAGGCCTTGTGAGGGGATTTCACAGGGTTTTTCCGTTGTGTTTGTGATTTCAGACACAGGAAAAAATCTTCAATGAAAGCCTTGAAATCCTGCAGTTGGCATTCTTTTACCCCTGCTCAACCTATTAGGATGTGTTTTTGTCACTTTAAAGCAACGGCTTGAGTCCAAATCACCGCTCTTGGCTGTAGGGGTAAAAGACTTATAAAAAAAACCCTACCGGAGTCCCAGAGGGGGGTTCCCCTTGTGATTTTTTTTGTTGATTACCCAGCATGCAATTGGAGGTGGGTACAGGAGAACGTGGTGGAGAGAAATGCAGTGTAAACATCGGCGTGGTTCACAGTCGCTTAGTGTGTTTTGTGCAAAAAAAAACTACTGGTTGGAAAGATTAAACAAGGTACTGTAACGACTGAGTGCTGATTTTGTGTTTGCTCTCGATTTCAAGTGCGAATGGATAGGATGTTTTGAGCCGATTTTCAGCTCCTTAGAATTCGTGAAAATCGAAGAAACAAAAACAAATGAGCTTTTCTCCATAGTGAAAGGGTCAAGCGATCCCTGTTATAGCTTTGACTTTGAAGCCATTCATCCCTTCACATAATATCGCAACATCGTCTTTCCGGCATGTCTAGATGTGATACAATATTTTTTTCTCATATCGGTCTCAGGGCACCTATATTTACAGGCTCGGACCCGAAAGAGTTAAGTTCTGTTGGTATAGATTCCCAGAGTTCGGGTGCGGAGGACCGAAATGTATGAATCCCATAATTTGTTCTCACTTTGGGTTTGTAGAAAAAAAATTGGCAGCATATCTGGTGTTGTAGGAATGAATTTCATATATTGGTGTAAGGATATCAGAAAATACGTCTGGAATACAATTTTTATTATTTTGAATTTTATGTGTAAAAAGTGACATTTTATATTTATGGATATTTTCAAATTTTAGAATTTCAAGAAGGCTATAATAGGGGCTAGCGTTTTCCCTACTATGAGCAAAGAATATATTTCGTATACATTTATTTTGTTTGGTATAGACTTTGGTTAATCTTGTTTTATAGGTAGAACCCCAACTCAATAGGCCATAGTTCAAATATGGATATATAAGGGTATAATATAATTGCTTTAGCATATGGAGATCAAGGTAGTATCTTAGTTTATTGATGATTCCAATATTTTTGACAAGTTTATTATTGATATGTTGAATCTGAGTATCCCATTTTATATGTTCATCAATGTAAATACCTAAATATTTTATATAGCTTTTACGTTCAATATTGTTAATGTTGATATTTACTTTTTTCCTAGACGAAGTTATAACCATATAATTAGTCTTCTTAAAATTAATAGGCAACTTATTAGTAACACAATAATTTAAAACTAATTTCAGTGCATCATTCATTACGGTTTCAAGTTCAGAAATCCACTTTTGACTTTCCTTGCACAACAAAAACGGGTATCAGTTTTGACGCCGACTATACTACTGGGATCATAAGGGTCATCCAAATTGTCACTAGACATTTTTACACCTAAAAATCCAAACTTGATAACCTATTAGAGATATGATTAGCATATAGTTATATCGATACCGATTGTGTGTTCTTCGCCTCGCGACATCCTTGCACCTAAGAATCCAAACTCGAGCAACTGTCAAAGATAACGTTAACATATAGTATATCGACGTCGGCACGCAAGGTAGAAGATGGTCACCCTCGAAGAACTGCGCGCGCAAGCAAAGCAATTTGGGTTGCGAGGTACTTCGGGGTTCGAAAAAGCCAAGCTCGCCCAGGCAATAGCTGAGGCTCGCGCTCTCGAATGGGAGAATAGAATCGAACGAGCCGATCAAACAGGTAGGTTCCCAGCTCTTCGTGGCGATCCTGAAAATCTACACAAACGAGCTCAACGTACCCGAGAAACCAAACAGTTGGATGAGGAGGTTGCGGCAAGCCTGAGGGCAAAAGCTGTCGCACGCCGGGCACAAATGATCGTAAAAACGGCGGGTTTTATATATATTTAAAAATTTTCGACATAGAAGAATGAATTTTGGTAGGTGTATAAAGGAGTGTAAACAAAACATAGTCTGATAAGTTAAGCTAATATAGCCATCATTATGACGTCACAATGACGTCATATATCCTTTTCTAATAGGTTTCTTATAAATTTTTATTACCTCTAAAAACGTTTTATTATGTCTTTTTTAAATCTCTTGTTCATGAGAATGAAATAATCGAAAACCCGTTATCGATCGGTTGAAGTAAACGAAAGTTATTAAAGTTTGAATTTTGGTAATTTTCCCGCCAAAAATTGGCGGGAAATAAATACCATAAAACCATTTATGAAAATATCGCTTGTTTTAACTTTTACAGTTCGAAATACTGGTGCATCATATTTTGCACAATAATTGAGCTCTTTAGTAGTAACAACGTGTTCTTTTTAGAATTTTGATTTTTTGAGTACAACAGCTTAGAATTGAAGCCCCATTTTTTGCATACGTCATTATGACGTCATAAATATATTTGTGTACCCTCAGAAAATAGCCAGTTCAATAATTTTGGAATTTTATCAATGAAATGCATTTGGCTAACACTCACAAGTCATAGTATTCTCTTTAATAATTTGTTTATAGTCGGCAATCTGATTTAAGCTTAAAGTATGACGTCACTAATAATGACGTCATAAAAACAGTAAATCGTCCATAACTTTGAATATGTTTATCGTAGAAAGTTCAAATTTTCGGCAAATTAATATATTTCATAAAAGCTTTCCGATGACGTAATATTTTTGTAACGTGTTTTAAAGGTTAATTTTCACCAAAAAAGGAGGCATCCCTTATGACGTCACAAAACGTCACAATACAGAAACAATTGTAACGAAAAATGTAGTCTTACTTTGTTACCAACCTGCCAACATTTCGTCAAATTTAGAGTAGAAGTAAGGAAATGGCGTTACTTTTACGTTTTATGTTACACTCAACCCCGCCGTTTTTACGGTTATTCGTGCCCGGCGTGTCGAAGAACGGGCTATAGCAAACCCTCGAAGCCGTGTGCCTCATAGGCAACGAGTCATCCGACGGTTCCTGCAAGAACCTCGTAGTGAGCCACTTCCACAGAGTCTAGCTCGAGAGGCAGGTGCTATTCTCGATGAGAGAGATGGAATGCTCGAGGGAGTAGAGATAGGCCGCCGTACTATCCAGTGGCGCTTCTTCCAAGGTGTGGCAGGAGATTTAACCCCTAGGATCATGGAAAAGTTAGTTGCAAAGGTAACCACCAGCTTCTACCTGCGCTACAGCTACACCTATCGCATTCGCAATGTCAACGACGGACGTGTGATACTATTCTCCAAGACTGTCCCCGGCTCTCCATGGTTGAATGTCCTAGACAATGCAGAGGAATGGATCAATAGCAAAGAGACAGCTCGTTTGAATCCCGACAACATCAAGCGGCCAAATACCCAATGGGTCTTTGTGCGTTGGATCTACGTGGATGTCAAAGTCGTGATCGATCGGCAGCCTCTGTTGGGAACAGGCCCACTGCCCCAATGGCTTCGCCAGAAAAAAGGAATGATTGCCCTTGATCGATATGGTGACAACCTATGTCTTTGGCGTTGCCTTGCCGTATGCAAAGGAGCCCGTGCAGACAAGTGCAACACCTCGGCTCGAAGACTTGCCCAGAACTTCTATCGCCTGACAGCACCCACGCAAGACGTTCCCAGAACTTCCTTAGACCAGCTGGAGGAAGTCGAGTTACACTTTGGAATCGGTATTCGGGTGTACGAACCCACGGAGGATGGCGTTTGGCATCTGACGCGGCATGCGCCCCACTACAAGCATACGATGACGATTGGGATATACGACGGACATGCCTTCTATATCAAGAACATCAACAAGCTAGGGCACATCTACGTATGTAACGATTGTAAGCAACGGTTCACAAAAGCCTCAGACCTTCAACGCCATGCAGATCGTTGCAGTCGTGGCGAAACGAAGATTGTTTGCCCCGGAAAAGTAATTACAGTACCCCAGTCGGCATACGAAAAAGCCTTCTGGCCAGAGAGCGATTCTAACAAAGCCAGCAAAGCCGCTCTACGCTAGTTGAAACGCGAAGCCGAAAGGATTGGGCAACACATTCATCACGCAGCTTGTGGACATGGTGGAGAGCATTGGCTCGAAGGAGCAGCGGTTGATGGCTACGAACCTCTTTCGAAAACCATCTTCCAATTCCATGGATGCTACTTCCACGGCTGCCCAAAATGCTTCCCTCAAGAGAGATATCTGTATCGTAAGACCTGCAAAAGGACGGAGAGTCTACGTGAGGCAGGTTACGTAGTAGTGGAGGCTTGGGGTTGCTCCACGAAGAAGACGAACGAACCGGTTCCAACGCCAACGCAAACCGCCTACCCACACGCCATAGTGTACGACTTTGAAGCCTACCTCGATAGAACGAAAGGTCGACAACCAACGGACCGATTGAGCATCGAAAACGTCCACGTTCCCATATCAGTATCAATTGCCGACACGTACGATCGAACACCAACCCATCTCTGTCGACGTGATCCAAAGGAACTCATAGCTGCCTTCATTGAAGAACTCCAGCGAAGAGCGCAGAACATCCAAGAAGTCGTTGCGGAACAGTTCTGCTCCAAGACACCTGAATTCTCCTTCGACACACTATCGAAGGAACAACGGATGAGAATCGACGAATGGGTCAACCAAGTTCCCGTTCTAGGCTTCAACTCTGGCAGGTACGATTTCAATCTGATCAGAAACTATTTCGTAGAATCTATTGCCGACACATGCAAGAAAGTCAGAGTAGCGAAGAAAGCCAATTCCACTATGTTTCTCTTGACTCCCGATTTCCGTTTCCTCGATGTGATAAACTACCTTGGACCTGGAACTTCCTATAAACGTTGGATCACTGCCTATGGATGTGAATCGCAAAAGAGTTTCTTCCCATATGAGTGGTTCGACTCTCCCGACAAGTTGGATCACGTTGGATTACCAGATTATCAAGAGTGGGGTTCAAAGTTGAAAAGAGAACACCTACTATCTAGGTCAGAGTTCGAAGATTGCAAGCGCACCTTTCTCGATAAAGGAATGGAGACCTTTGCAGACTGGCTACGATACTACAACGACCTAGACGTAGTCCCATTCCTAGAGGCACTCGAAAGGATGCGAGATTTCTATCACGATAAGGGAGTAGACATGCTGAAAGACGCAGTGTCCATCCCAGGAGTCTCGCTACAGTTCCTGCTTCGAGGTAGTGTAGAAAGGGGAGCTGAGATGTACGCTCCAGGTGAGGAAGCCTACCACATGCTGAAAGGCGCTGTCGTAGGAGGTCCAAGCATAGTGTTCACCAGACGCCACGAAGCAGGAGTGACTAAGATTCGTAGTCATCAGGGAGGAACTAAAATTTGTCGTAAGATTCTTGGATACGAT
Organism: Actinernus sp. WN-2022; assembly: GCA_030867875.1. Lineage (NCBI taxonomy): Eukaryota > Metazoa > Cnidaria > Anthozoa > Actiniaria > Actinernidae > Actinernus > Actinernus sp. WN-2022. The sequence goes on along the minus strand of JAOWCC010000936.1, from coordinate 8,744,273 downwards.
GCCAATGCCCTATATCTTTCTACTATGGCCCTAGAAATGCCTTGTGGAAAAGAAGAGGTCGTTCACTATGATGAGCCAGATCTAGCCGTTGAAGACTTCGTCGAATGTCTACGAAACGATGCGTGGTTTGGCTACGCGGAGGTAGACATCGAGATACCCAAAAAATTGTGGAAGGAATTTGAGGAGATGCCCCCCTTCTTCTACAACAAGAAAATCCCCAAGGAAGCAATTCCTCCACAAATGTTGGCCTACCTCGCAAGGACGGGTAGAAAGCTCAGCGAGAAAAAGAAGCTAGTTGGGAGTCTCTCTGGAAAGAGGTTGCTACTCTACGAGCCCCTACTACGTTGGTATCTCGATCATGGCGCGATCGTAACTGCTGTCTACCGTACGATAGACTACGAACCCAAAGAAATCTTCGAATGGTTCGTTACCCAAGTCACTGAAGCGCGAAGAACAGGAGATGTAGACAAAAGTAAAACTTTGCTGGCAGATGTGTTCAAGCTACTAGGAAACAGCGCCTATGGAAAGTTGATCGAAGACTTGGGACGCCAAACGAATGTCACCTATACGAAAGACGAGAAAGTTGTGGACAAAGCATTGCGAAGTGTTTGGTTCGAAGATCTGGAAGAGGTTGGTGAGGCATACGAACTCGAGAGTAGAAAGGCCCAGATCCGAATCAAACGCCCTTTCCAAGTAGGTATCGCGGTATATCAGCTTGCCAAACTTCGCATGCTCGAGTTCTACTACGACTTCCTTGATAAGTACATCGATCGCAAGGATTTCGAATACATACAGATGGATACGGACAGCGCGTACATTGCGATCTCTGGAAACAGCCTCGATGAAGTTGTAAGATCAGACCTACGAGAGGATTTCGCAGCCCACAGAAAGGAATGGCTAGCTTGGGACGAATGGAGCAGTCGTACGCCAGGACTCTTCAAACTCGAATTCGAAGGACAGCGCGCTATTGCCCTATGCTCGAAAGCCTACTACGTCGATACGGGTGGCAGCAAGAAGTATTCCACCAAAGGTATGTCTAGGCGGCACAACGACGTTTCGTGGGCTCGATTCGAAGCAGCACTCCAGGGTAGTATTGACATGGCGGAAAACCGAGGCTTCCGTCTAGTGCCAGAAGGTATGGCAACCTACGAACAGCAGAAACTTGGACTTTCAGCTTACTACGATAAAAGATACGTTCTGCCTGATGGTATCCACACTGAGCCAATAGAGTACGCTGTCTAGCGCTTGGATACGAACAGAACATCTTTCGGTGGTAGTTCCGTATCCCTAGGAACGACTTGTAGCTCTTCACGAACGAATCCACGTTTGGGTGCATCCTTCTTCCCTTCTCGCTTCGCGAGGTAGTACAGCACAGGCTGCCCCGAAGATACTACACTTCGCGAAATAACGTATATCCGTAAACTCCACACGGGATCAGTAGCTCTACGTTTTTCACCTCCTTCCAATTCTCCTGGTGCGTAAAGATATCGAACTAAGACGTCGAAGGGTAGGCGCTCTTCTCTCAAGCCAACAGTGCGTGAATATGTAGGAGTCTTTAGATCTACTTGTTGCGTCACTACAGAATTCGAAGGCTCCTTTCCTGTAAGTCGAGTCACCTCACTGTTCAGAGCTTTGATAACCATTGGTAAACGAACTACCCATTCTCTACTACGCGCATCCGATCCTTCCGAAGTAAGTACCATCTCTTGTGCATATTGGTACCCAAACAATCTCTCAGCTAGGGTTCTATTCGCTCGTTCGACGAAGCCTTGCGCTCTATGATTACCAGCCTCGCCTCGTTGAACTTTCGTACCATGTAGTTCTAGCGTTTCAGACATACGCCCCATGAATTCTCTACCAGGGTCTACTTGTAACGTCTTTGGCCATTCGAGTGGACTACGTTTGTAGATTCGTTCGAATGCCGCAGAAACTTCACCGCTATCTTTCGAAGCTAAAGGTTCGGCTTCTTTGTATCGAGAAGCTACATCGATTACTACTAAAGCGTACTTATATAGTTTCCTTCCACGTCCAGGACGATCGTGAGGTAGAAATATCAAATCAGCTTGGTGGACTTCGTTAGGTTTCGATACGGTCCAATGTGGTCGTGGTACATATCGTGGTGGTGGTAAATAAATTTGCCACAGTGCTTGCTTCTCTAACCAACTCTTAGCTGTGTCTTCCGATACCTTTGCTGCCGCCGATAGTTTACCAATTGCGGAGTAACCTTTCCAATATCCTTCAGGGCCATAGAAGATAGCATCCATTACGTATAGTGTTAACAACGAGGCTTTAATATGTATAGTCCTTATCGTGAAAAAAATAAAATAAAGAATAAAGACTCATCGGTCCTTATTCTTTTTTTTTTTCTACATCTCCCTATTAGTATACGTCCTCGAGGGTGGCCCGAGTCTTCTTTGGAAGCGGTTGTGTTACGACTAGGACGGCGGCGTCGAGTAGGTACGATATTCCCAATCCACTTGTGCAGACGCTACTAGCATCGCAAACGCCATCGTGTATGGAACCTGGCAATATCATATTACTTATGTTGGAAGCATTTACTTGGTTGGAATTCGCGTCTACGAGAGCTTCGTATGAAGTCCGGCTTCCTATAGAGAACGGACGGCTCTTGTCGAAGAATAGACAGTTGGGTACACCTGTCTGCATGTTGCATTTCATGCGCATCCTAGCAATGGGATTGCTCAATGCCCATCCGGCGTTCTTGGAGGCTTCCAAGGAGATGGTTCGTTGAACCAGTGTATGGATCTTAGTGTTGGATACGATGAGAGCTCCTTCGGCTGGTGCTGTACGGCGGCGCAGATTGCGTGCACAAATCTTTCCACTTGTGAGGCATGCCTCAACCTCGTTTTCAAACGCCGAGTCCAACTCTTGGATCACTTTGAAGAGGGTACTCAATTTGTCTGGACTTGGAAGTTCAGGGTTTCCATCCTTGTCGGTCTTCAAGGTGATTCCATCCATCTGAGTCGGTACTGGGACGCTCCACTTTTGAACTTGCAGGCAGGGATTGCGATCGCGCTTCTTGTACTTATCCTTTTGTCCCGATGCGAGGTTTAGTCGTGCAAGGTCATCTTGCTCATGTGGACATATTTGACCAACATGTTTTTCGTCTTTGAAGCGAAAGAGTGCTGGACGTTGTCCTTCCCCAAGATCAAAGTAGACTGGGATGTATTTACATCCGTTTGGACCACTTCGAGGATTGTCCCAGTCAAACACAACTATTCCCTCCTTTTCCTGTTCGAAGGCTTGAGGATGTCTTCTGCGTTGAACACAGAGGATTTGTTTGCCGTCGCCGCGTTAGCTGCCGCAGTATTAGCTGCCGTAGCATTGGCATCGTTGGTTGAGATGGCATCATTGGTTGAGGGGGCATCGTTGGTTGCATTGAAAACTTGGCTAGCCATCGTCTTTGATATATATATACATGAGGCTTTATCTAATAGGGTTATTGGATTCGTTTTTTACAACCCTTACTAACGAGCCAAACTATTATTCATTGCACATTCGGATCCGTTAGGTGTTGGGTAGTTGTGCTACTCTCGTTTTTTGGTTCTAAGTCTTCTAATTTACATAGTAAATCGTTTTCCCTTACTTTGAGGGTACCGTCATAGACGAGGCTCGCCACTGCCATACCCATTCCGATGCCCCAAACTAACCTAGAGACCATCCTGTTCTTGTTCACGAGATCCAACTTTTCTTGTATGTCGCGCGAATCGTGGGGCTTCGACATCTTGCTGTATGTCGGTAGGCGGCATTACTTCAATTGTTGTATCGGATGGATAACTTGTCAAGTATTTCTTGTGATTTTTAAAGCAACCGACTAGCAACGTATCCTATAGCAAACGTCCCACCACCTACGATTGCCAATTCCGTAGTTCTCTGCGAACTCGAAGGTCCATAGTAGTCGGAAAAGCGAGGATTCTTCATGTCCATGTGGTGTAGTCCAACGTGTACTGTATTGTATAGCACAAGGGCGCGGTCTGTATTGGTTAGATCCTTGTCAGCGTAGTATTTATTACGTTCCTGCTCTTGGATCCAATCGGATAGTTTTTCTCGTTCTTCTTCGTAAGTGGCCATGTCAGCCTTGTATTTCTCAAGGGCTCTATCGTGCCTTTCGATCTCTATATTAGTCTCCTCTGGGTCTCTTCCAGAAATATATCGGTCGAGGTATTTAGCACCAAGGCTTGCCGCCGCAAAGGCGATCGCTGCGATGATTGTTACCATCGTTTACAAATCGGTGGGTATGATCTTTTGGTCTTCGAGATACTTTTTGGCGGCAATACTGCCAGCCAATACAGCCGTCCACTTCACGTAATTTAAGACGCTCGATGAAGGGTCGCCAAGCATGGACTCCTTTGTCGCCTTTTTTAAGACCCAACCAATACCAGTTGCTATTCCAGTCAATGTGGCGGCGTCAAATACTGCTTCTACCACTTTGTTTTTCGCTGCCATCGAACATATATGTATTGTCGATATCTTCAAATGCTTATTCCATGGAAGGCAATTTTTTGCTTCTAGCTTCGTGTATTTCTTCTGAATGAGTGTGGGGTGTCGTAGCGTTGCGGTCCTTATACCGATAGTACAGCCCAACTAACGCGAGGCCTACTCCAATTGCTGATAGTGTAGTGTTGGCAGACACTTTATCGTACCAGCTTCCGTCGTTCCGAACTTCAGGTTCACTCTCACGACTCAATGCCTCTCTAGCGCGGCGATTACTTTCCGCCAGTGCTTTCCCAGCAGCAACGCGCTTTGGATCTTTGGTCTTTTTTTCAGGCGCAGTCTTCGGCGGATCTGCAGTTATCCGATCTTGTTGTTCCTCCATCGTTCATGTCAGTAGACTTTGAGTCTTCAATAGGTTGACTGCTTGGTGTACTAGATGGAACTATGTGGTCAGCTACATGGAACAAGGCACTAGCTAGAGCCACAAAGCGACCTGCTTTAAGAGACAACAAGGCGGCCACAGCAGATATCTCGTTGCGAACTAGGTGGTCTTCTTGTAGATCTAGGAGAAGTGCTTGTTCACTGTCTAGTCGGACTACGTACCCAACTGCACGAGTTGCTAGGCGCAGTGCTCCGTCTACTAGACAACCTGTTATTTGCTTTGCTACTACGGCCTGGTACCTACTATGTAAACGTATAACGTCTTTATCAGGCAGTCTAGATATATCTCCTAGAGAAAAGTCCCGACCTAGATATTCTTTTGTTGTGCCCATTGCAGCTAGAATCGAAAGCGCCTCCCTACGATCTTTAACATCCTCTGATTTGGATGGATGTTCCAGTATGACCGGCGGACAAACGACGGCGCACTCGCCTAGCAGTTCTTTGATTTCTTCATCCATGGTGTATACCGTTGAAGTATGCTTCGGGTGCGGGAATCTCTAATACTACCTCGAAAGGATGGCGGAGACAGAAACATGTGCGAGCGAACTTGTGGGCCTTGAGCTCCGAGGTCAACATTTTCCTCTCATCCACCTTCAACCCACCACCGTAGTCCTCAAATAGTGCTTTGGCATCAAGAGCTGACGCCGTATGAAAGGCCACGACCACCGCCACGTTTTCTCGAAAAGGTTTGCATATGCTTGTCAACTGTTGAGTTAACACCCAAATAGAAATGCCTATGTGACGAGCGGAAAAGGCCATCTTCACGAGCTTATCGGTTCTCAGCTTTACATCCTTCGATGCAGCGCAATCGTCGAGTATCAAAAGAGTATTGGTACCTGCCCAAAAGGTGGAACAAACTCGTAGCGCGGCATTGATGGCATCTTGTGATGGGCACATCACGAAGAAGTGAGGATCTAGATGGGCGAATCCACGATAGGTAGCATTGTGGGCATACGTGGGGCATATGAGTACTACGTAGTCAAACTTACCACGAAATGCTCCACGGAGCTGCTCTATGAGAAAGACCGTTTTTCCACAATTCGTTGGTCCCACTATGAGAGCGTTGAATGGGATTCCAGTTACTAAAGCGTCCATGCTAGTACGATACGTTTTCCAGTGCTCCGTTCAATATCGTGATCTGAGCATCGGCAAGTACGAAGATGTGCATGTTCACGATTCCACTGCCTCCAGTCCTATGGATGCGGATCTGGAGGTTCTTTCCACTGCCTGTTTGATTCAAGCCATTGCCATGGACAACTGGATCATTTACTGTGCGAAAGTCAACCAGGATGACGAATTTATTATTGTAGAACTTGATCGGGGTCATAGACGTTTTGCCAGCGCCGAACCATCCATTAGCGGCCTCCCAAAAGTCTGATGGTAGCATGCCTCCAGGAAAGATCCTGTTTGGTCTTCCATTGATATCGATCTCGACCTTCGTGATTCCTGGATAGTCAAACGCCTCGCTGTCTCGTGTGCCGTGGGCGTGTTGTGCCACGAAGAGGAGGAGCAGTCCAGTTAAGGACAACCTTGGAACGTCGACTTGCTGGGATATCAGAGTGTCGGACGCTTTGTTGATAGGTACGGTTTTGAAGTGAACAGCGTGCCTGAACAGGAAGACGGCGCCACTGACATATTCGTCTTTCGCTTGCTTGGCGATAATTTCACTCTCAACAACTTCGTACTCTAGCTGGATGTTGCTTAGCTTGTATGTGCCTATCTTGGTAGTGTCTGATCCTACCACCACGTCCGTAGCAGGTGATAGAGTCAACTCGAGCGAAATGGTGTTGTTAAGAGCGAAGGGATAAAGAGCTCCATGCTGCGTCAGGATGTCTACATCTAGTGGGATTCGGTATTTCGAACCATACACAGTTAGGAGAAAGTTTTCTCCAGTATCCGAAGTGCCTTTGTCACCAGCATTCGAGCGTAGCTTGTTCGTGTTCTCTGTTTGAATACCTTGTCCCACGCGCGCATCTCGCTCTATAGTGGGCAAATAGAGATCGGAATATGTCTGTAGAATATCTGGTCGGGCAAGGTCTTCTATTGTTTCAGCTCCTATTTTGAGAACTCTACGTGAGACCAGACAACGTCCGACATTAGCCACCACGCGATTGTTAGCATGTCCACCAGACAACGCAAGGTCAGCCAAGAGCGCGAGACTACCCGGAACGAGGACGATGTTTTCCCCTAGTATTGGTACTTTCACATAGAGAGTCTCTCCTGGATTGGCTTCCGATGGAGTGAAGGTGATTCTATTTACGTTGTGTAGAGCTTTCAATCCCTGAGGCTCCCTGTGCGATTTCGCAGGAAATAACATCGACGGGATCATATTGAATGTATGGACATAAATAGTTATTGTTCAACATGGCTGAGAATGCAGACTTTGATCCTTTGACTGAGGAAGGTCAAGCCGACATAGAAAATCTTTCTGCCAAAGAATGGAATGAGCTTGGCCCAGGTAAGAATGAAGACCGAAGTACTTGGTGGGGTAAAGTTAAGGCCAGAATAGGAGAAAGATCCAAAAGCTTTCAGGATAAGCTTTGGAGTGGACGGCATAAATGGGGGTACAGCCCACACGAGTACCTCAAATTGGTGAATCTAGGTGATGAGGGTGCAGTGCTAAGCGGCAATACCGCGGAAACGTCGTTCACTGAGGGGGAACAGATACTAGCTGAAAGAACCAATCGACGCGATGAGGCCTGGGATAGGCTTAGTAGAAGGTTTCCAAATGTAGACACTACCAAGTTCACTACTACCTTGAATGAGTACGACGAAGTCGTGGTGCGACTGAACAGATCTGGTTCCAAATACCACAATCTGTACGACGCCAAAGGTAATGTTAATAGGAAATTGCCTAAAACGCTCACAGACGCTCTAGGGCCTCCTGTAGAGATGATCGTTAGCGAAGGAGAAGCTGAGGTCGACCAACTTAAGGTAGAAAGAGCTAAGGAAATGGAAAACGTGAAATCATCCAAGCAGGGGTCGACAGAACATACGGCAGCGAAGGAAGAAGTGGCGAAAATAGACGACCAAATACAGGAGATTGAGTCAAATATTGAAAACATCGAAGAGCGTATGTCCATGCGAGACCGTGTGAAGGCCATCTTCAAAAAGTATGGCGTTGGAGTGCTTGGAATTGCGATTGCGGCAGGCACCGTGATTGGCGTCGTGGCTTCCATGCTATCTAGAGGACTTGCTAATGTTGCCAGTGGGGTCGGCAATGCGTTGAAAGGTCTAGGAAAGAAGCTAGGGCAGATTCTACCTGGAATGGTTGGGGCAATTGCTAGCTTTTTGTTTCGCACGGCTGGCGAGGTATTAGGATTCTTAGCGAAGAACATCTGGATGTTGATTGTAGCTGTGGTGGTGATCGTAATAGAGCGATTTAAGTCAGCGAAATAGCATCCATGCGGCTCCAGCTGCGGTGGCAACCATCAGCCCCAAATTGATCTCGTGCTTTGTCATAACGGCATCGGTACTACGAGGTTGCGTTACTTGTGGGATAGGCGGCTTCACAGCAACGACATCTTGATGCGGTAGATCTTTCTTTCGTGAACTACCTTCCATACGTGGTGGTTTCGGGGGCTTTTCTTCATAGTTGAGATGGTCATTTATTCCAAAGTGGATGTTAGATGCGGATGCCCTTTGTAGTTTGTTGTTATAACCTGGTACGCTCTCATCGTTAATAATCATACGGCTGGGTATTAACAAACAGTCCTTAGCAACTGCCAGGTCGAGACGAACGCGTGTTAGTTGCAGAGCGTTTTGATATCGTAAAAGACTATCGACCTTCGTTTCCACAATGACCTCTTCCAACTTTACACCACAATCGGCCTGAACATTGAGGGATAAGGTCGTTGTCCCTATGATCGAATTGCGTAAAGAAGCCTGAGGACCTAGAACACAATATACATAGACCATTGCAGATAAGTTGATTCGGGCTAGCCCGGCCTTTGTCAATCCGTGACTCGTTCGTAGAACGAACCAATTGCGTTGATTCTTTACCACATCGTTACGAAAGAACTGCAAGTGGTGTCGATCCTTTACCATATGGTTGCGAAAGAACTGCAATTTAAGGTCGTGGTTCGTATCGGAAAACTCGCCTAAGCCCGTTGGCCACTTTGCAGTGAATGTGGTGTCGCGTCCCCACGTATCTTCAGCATTCACCAGCTTTCCATTGTTGTATCTGTAGGCGTCCCCTAAGCCTCCATTAGCCCCTCGACGAAAGTTAAAATCGACTTTATCGACTTCAAACTCTATCCTAAGCCTGTCGTATACGACGGAACTCCATGGAACGTTGTGGTTCTTATCGAAAACCGAATCTCTAGGAAGTGGGGCGCCTAATTCGAAAAGTAATCGCCTGATCGTATAGTACACATGGAAGCGGTAAAAGCTCCTAACATTGTCAATGATTGGTGCATCATCTGAAAGATGGTCGTCGAACGACACTCCACACCCTGCTGTCGCGCACCAAAGGACAAAGCATAGCTGTTGTTGCCAATGCCTCATTGGTTGAGCATCGAACCATATCTGTGCTCGTTTTGCAGTGTAGAAAACTTGGTCCAGCTCTTGAAAGATATCTCGCGGCGTCATCGTGAAGGACTGATCCTTTGCTACGTAGATCTTGAGCTTTCGTAAGATAGGGACTATGTCTTTTGGGTCGTCCCCCCATGGAACGGCTGGAACTGGAAACCTCCCTGCAGTGCATCATCAATACGTTTTTGAGTGACTGCAGGTAGCTTGTAGACATCATCACCATAGACCACATAGCCATGATTCCCATCTCGAAACCAAATGCTTGTCGAATATTTGCCTGGACCATCTATGTCTGTAGAGGCATAAAACTGGTGAAAGGCTGCTCGTGGGTATTTTTTCTTGAACTTTGTCAACAAATCGGTATTCAGTTTGACAATCCTGGCGTTTTCATCGACAAGGAGCGCTGTCTGCTCAGCTTTCGAAAGCCTTGGGCCACCCCTGGCAATCTCCGCCATGTCCTCAGCAGATAGATCATCATCTTCGTCTGGTAAAACTAGAGACCTCGTAACTATTGAAGCCATTGCAAGTATGACATATAAAGTTTATGCCTTTAATATATACGATGGTTATCTTAAATGTCACCACCACCTCGGCTGACCATACGGTCTACTTCGATCGACCTATTCATATCAACAATATTTCGCTAGTTGAGGTCACTTTTGAGAACAGTTGGTGAAACCTAGAAACGACGGCTACGTTCTCGTGGTCTACCCCCCAAAGCATAACGCTACCATATAACGTTGCCATGGGGCACCATGACATAGCGAGCATACAGATCTACTTCAAGCCCGCAATTGCTGCTAAAATCGTGCAATTCGTAGAAGCTTTCCCGACAAAGGTTTGGATCCTAATCGTAAAGAGCCCGATTCTCCTTAGCAGAAATATCTGCACACTGTTAAATATCAATAAGGGTGGTACAGATGATGCGACAATTCCAGTTGGTAGTCATGAGATGACACTACAATATATCCACACAGCATACGTCCACTGCGATGTGGTGAATTCCGATTTCTCACTTCTCGAGGGAAAGCGATCGCAAGTCCTAGCTAGCATTGAGATCCGAGGTGAGAGGTTTGCAAAGACAACGTATTCTACAACGCTCCCACTACCTGTCCGAGCTCTAGGTACAACGCGAAACAGCCTTCGTCTGCCGATTCGTGATGAGAAAGGCAACGTGGTAGACTTCCGTGGTCGACCCATACGATACGTATTGAAGATTGAGTGAGTCATACGTATAATATGCGATGGCAAGCGATTCGATTCAAACAATTCCAACGGCGCCGATCTATCCCAATCTACGTTCATCTGAAACCGTTTTGTCTGGAGATAGCTTTCGGCTGCAGAAAGTATGTGACACGCTTGCTGAACTCGAACGGCAGGCAAAGCACTACGAAGTCGTTCGTAAGAAATATGCCCGAGCGCGTGGTATTGTTCACGGGGTTGCTGTGGCCACAGGTAGCTTGAGTGGTGCATTATCCGCTATGGCGTTAGGTTTAACGTTTACGGGGATCGGGATACCTGTGGGTATTTCACTAGGAAGTATTGGGTTTGTTTGTGCCGTCATTTCGGCCTCGATGTCTATTGCAAGTAAGAAACTTGGCATTCGCGTCTCGAAGCACGAAAAGACCGTTATGTTGGCAAAGGCTAAGGCCAATTCCGTGGAAGTCAAAGTCTCAAAAGCTCTAGCCGATGGTAATATTTCAGAAGCCGAGTTCGGAAGCGTTATTGATGAAAAATCGAAATACGAATCGCTCAAGCTCGAAATACGGCAAAAAAATAGGCAAGAAAGAGGGTCAAAAAACGTAGAAGAACTTCGCTCGGAGATCCGAAAGGAAATGAGAGCAAAACTTGGCAGTCTAGTGGGATAAGAATCAACATCTCCTATGAAAGAAACCATCACGGAGTCTATTTTAACTTCACTAAAAACATCGTATAAATTACCGTGTTGTTTTGCAGTTCGTATGCAAATTTCGAACCAACGCGTGAACGGCGCTAATTAACATACGACAGGTGCTTAAGACATAAGTAGAGTATTTTATCATAAACAGTACGAAGTCATATCACACGATGGCCGAGATAGTAACTTGCGTTTGGTTGATGCGTGGTAAGGACACGAAGTGCGTGAGGAAACCTTCCCAAGTGTCAGAATATTGTGCTCAACACAACTATCAGATACGAAGAGGAGCCACCCCATTCGGTCCATGTTCTAAATGCGGTAGTGGTTGTAGAACTAGTTACGGACTTTGTACAACGTGTGGTGCACGACGACAACGTGAACTTAGTAAAGAGAAACGCAAAATCAAGAATCGCTTCTCGAAAGTATTGGAAGAATTGAAGGACCGTAAGACTCATAAAAACGTAGAGGGCTCACTAAAAGATTTCGAATTGCAGTAAAAAAAAAAAAAAAAAAAGAATGAAGAGAGACGAAATGACAGTTTCTATTCATTCTTTTTTTTTTTTGCCTCGTTCATGGTCTACGAAATCGAATGGATAAATAGGTCAAAGAATGGTATCGTCGTACGACAGCATTTCAATCCTTATGATCCCAGTAGTATAGTCGGCGTCAAAACTGATACCCGTTTTTGTTGTGCAAGGAAAGTCAAAAGTGGATTTCTGAATTCACTTTTTGACTTTCCTTGTGCAAGAAAAACGGGTATCATTTTGACGCCGACTATACTACTTTAACATTATCACTAGCAAAAAAGATATTAGTATCGTCAGCAAATATCCTGAAAGAAAGCTTAGCAGAAGAATTTGGTAGATCATTGATATATAATAGGAATAATAGGGGTCCTAACGTTGATCCGTGAAGTATCCCACAAATGACTGTTTCCTTACTTGATTCGACTCCGTCAATTTTTACGTATTGATTACGATTTTTTAGATAGTTTTCAAACCATTTAATTTTGTGGTTAACGGTGTCGAATGCCTTGGAAAAGTCAAGAAAGAGACTACAAGTAATTTGTTTTTTGTCAATTGCAAGGTTTAAGTTTTCAGTAATTTCTAAAATAGCTTGTTCGGTGGAAAATCCTTTCCTAAACCCAAATTGATATTTATATAAAATATCATGTTTCTCTAAAAAAGATTGAAGTTGGTTGTATATTAATCGTTCAAAGACTTTTCTAAATGCTGACAATGTTGAGATTGGTCTATAATTGCCAGTGTCAGTAACTTCACCACTCTTGTATATGGGGGTGACTCTGGATATGTTAAAGACATCTGGCACTATACCAGTTGCAATAGATTGATTGTAAATAAGTGTAAAAGGTTTTGAGAGTGGTTCACAGGCAATTTTCATTAGTCTATTTGGGATATCAAGTGAGGCTTTATTTTCATTTAGGTTTGCAAATAACTTACATACTTCGGTTTCTGTAACGGGAGACATAAAGAAACTAGAAGTTGGTGATGAGTTTATGTATTTAATGGGGTCTTCATTGTTGTGTCCAATAGCACTTGCTAGGTTAGGGCCTACGTTAATAAAGTGTTGGTTAAATTGTTCGGCAATATCTGCTTTACTAGTATATATTTTATTATTTCTTTCGATTCTTGATGGGCAGGTCTGTCCCTTTGTTTTTCGTTTTATTATGCACCAATCAATTTCCATGTAGCTTTTAGATTGTTTTTGCAAAATTCAAAATGTTTACAATAGTATGCCTTCTTATTGTGGATTTTAAGCTGGTTGAGTTTATTAGCATATTCTTAAATTGATCTATTTTATTTGGATTATTAGAGAGAAAATGTGTTTTATACATATTTTGTTTAGTTTTGATTGATTTTAGGATGCCATTAGTTATCCAGGGTTTTGTTAGTTGTTTTCTTTTGCTTAGGGATACCAATTTCTTAGGTGCATGTTTATCTATTATTGTATTAATTGCTTTAATTGTATTAGTTGTTATTTCATTTAAATGTCTGCATTCATTGTTGATAGCATTCCAGTCAATTGTACTGATGTCATATAGGTATGAATGTTGGTTAAAATTGCTATAGTTCCTACGAAATATTTTATTGTTTTTTCTTTTTATTGCTATATCAGCAATGCAGAACGTAGGTAAGTGATCCGAAATATCTATGGTAGCAATTCCAGAAATAAGTGGGGTAGATGCATTTGTATATATGTGATCTATCAAGGTTGCAGTATGGCTAATTAGTCTTGTTGGCTTTGTAATTATTGGAAACAAATTATTAGAGTAGAGCATATCTTAATAATCTTCAGTTTGTGAATGGGTATTGTATTTAAAAAAAACTATATTCATGTCACCCAGAATATAAACTTGATATTTATCTTGATTAAGCTTTTTCATTATTTCTTCAAGTTGAACTGTAAAATATTCTATACACGCATTTGGGTGTCTATAGATGCACCCAATCATTATGTGAGCCTTTCCATTACAAGGATCCATTTCAATCCAACAATACTCAACTAACTGCATATTAAATTTGATGTCAGGTCTATGTATTGATTTTAATTTATTATTAATATAAATAGCTGCCCCTCCTGCCAAGGTCGATGAGTCAGTGTGATAAAAAATATAATTTGAGAGTTCTACATTAACTATTGAATTTTCATTTAGCCTTGTTTCCGTGATTGCTAAGACTTCAGGCCTTTTATCAAGTGAGTAAAGCATATCCTTACGTAAGGTTAAATTCTTTTGTAAACTTCTAACATTGGAATGAATTAATGAAAACGATTTTGGTCCTGATGTTTTTAAAGCCTTATTTATCTTGGTAATTGAATAATACTCGGATACAGGGGTAGTAAGCATTGAATCAGGGTCGGTCTCATCGAATTTATCAGGATTAGGTACTATATTATACAAGTCGGTATCTAGTTGATTAAATACACAAGAGCCAATTACGAAACTGAACTCACGGTCATTTAGGCCATAAAATGGTAAGATACTACAATATTCACTTACTTTAACGTCAGTAAACACAGGAGAGAGTTTAAGCGTAAGTAATTGATCTTATATCAGTCAACTATTCACCTCCTCAGCGTTGGGGGTTGTTCTTGAGACTCCATGAAGTCATCGAAATCTTCCTGAGTTGTGAATCCGAATACTTTGGATGTTTCCGTTTCCCTCAGTAGAATTTTACCATTGACAGTCCATAAGAACTTGAAGTGATTTTCCCGTCTAATGGTATGTATTCTTCCGAATAGCTGTTTCCTGTAGCTTGTCAAAGACTCTTTGATATGAATCTTGTTACTCTTCGTTATACTCATTGAGGGACCTTGATCATCAGAATGCGAGGAAAGCATGGTTTTCTAGCACGTAAGCATAAGTAAACGTAATATGCCAATGCCACTTCGACTGTAAACTTTATAACTTTGTTGCTATAGATCCTATGCATAAACCTGGTGACTTGCATGTCAACGAGGCTGGAAGGTCCTCTGGAATGTTGAAATTGAAGCGCCCAGAAATGTGTGAAATGCACTGGACGGATGTTCTTAGCAAATTAACGGCATTGTTTCACTGAACATTCGTTCCGTGCATTTCACACATCTCCCCGGGCGCTTCAATTTCAACATTCCAGAGGACCTACCAGCCTCGTTGACATGCATGTCACCAGTACTTATGTATAGGATCTATAGCAACAAAGGTATAACGTTTACAGTCGAAGTGTCATTCGCATATTAAGTTTACTTATGCTTACATGCTAGAAAACCGTGCTTTCCTCGCATTCTGATGACCAAGGTCACTCAATGTCAAATAGGATGGCGCGAGACAAGGAATTAAATTCGCGGTAAGTTTCTCATTTCTTTTCTGTTGAAAGTATCGCCACCGAACATTTTGTGCTGCAACATAAAATAGTATAGCAAATTCCAAACGAAACTTTTATAGTATTTAATCGAATTTTAATGCATATATATTTTCGTTGTGCCGATTTCAGGGAATATTAGTAAGAATACAGTCTGGCAGGAGCAATTGCAGTGCAGTGATGCTAATCAAAATCTCCAGAAAATGTGGATTAATTAGTTATTATTATACCCTAAAACTCTACGAAGTATTTCAAGAAGTAAATCTAATGTTTGTCTTAGCGGTGGAGTCTCGTTTATGCTCTCTAATGAAACTTCAACACGCCCCATTAATTTCATTATTTCACATTTTAGAAACAAATACGCGACTTTGCCAGATGTCCCCGCGAGCGAGAATCAACACATTCTAAACGCTTTTAAATTCACTCGAATACCATAAAAGTTCATATAAATAGTTCTATACCATCTTTGTTTGAGCTCAGTAAGTTTTTGTTGCATCCGTTACGTTCAACTAGAAAACGAAATGTCAAACTTACCGTAACTGGCGAACTCCGTGTTTGGCCTTGATCTTCAGAAGGCGAGGAAGGCATGGCCTTCTCACATGTAGTATTAAGCTTAACTAAACATAACATTTCAATGACCCTTTGACTTTAAGCGTATAGCTTGGTTTCTTTAGGAAATGACAACCGGAAATGTTGATTTAATAAGCATGTCATTTGGCTTCTCTTGTTACCAAGCGACCGTCGAGAAATGTCTGCCGAACGACATCGTCAATTCCAAAAGTTCACAGTACATTAAAATCAGGTGTAAAATATGTATGGGTTTGTTAACGTTTTTAGCATTTATTTCACATATATGATAAACCAAGAACGCATTAATCATGGTTCTTCCATTGTTTTTAAAGTATATGTATATTTCGCTTTAACAGCATCTTGTTCTTCAAGTCCTTAAGCTTTAAGATTGTATAGTAATAGTGACTGATTTTAAACATTACCCTGCTATTCTCAGTATGGCTTAATTTACACCCCCGTAAA
Organism: Actinernus sp. WN-2022; assembly: GCA_030867875.1. NCBI lineage: Eukaryota > Metazoa > Cnidaria > Anthozoa > Actiniaria > Actinernidae > Actinernus > Actinernus sp. WN-2022. The sequence continues at coordinate 8,728,058 of JAOWCC010000936.1, read as the reverse complement.
TTTGTCGCATTTGTCTTGGTGCCAATTCAGTAAAACGTTAACGTTACTTACATGTATTTTACAAGTCTGGCCATTGTTTAAATGCTGAAAACAATGGCTATACTTGTGAAGTACATGTGTAAAAGTTATTTTTTTGTGTTGGACTCTGATTACTATGCCAAGAGTTCAAATATTAAGAAGGCCGATTTCCAATTTAGACTTTGGGAAATCAATTTGTCCAACGATCTACACACCATGGAAACGCTGTCGAAATTCCCTTTCCAAACGTAATAATTTAAGTTGTCATTGTTCGATACGTACTGATAACCTGTCGTAATGAGCAACATAAACATGATGTATTTACAATCTTCAGATGTTTGCGCCGTTTTATCGGGTGACTGTGGTCCGTTAAACTTGTTGTTCTTTACAGCAACAGTCACACGGTAATTCGTAAACTTGTCCAGTCCTGTTAAGGTGACTGTCAACACTTTTCCAGTAGACGTTGTCTTATCAATGGCACCGTCAACTCTTGTGTATGTAACCAGATAACCAACATGCTCTCCATAGACCTCATTGAACTGGGTAAACTAGAATTAAGAAAAGAAAAGCAACAATACAAACATGTGTTTCGTAAATCAATTGTCCTCCTGTCAGTCCTGAAAATCAAAAAACCAACTAATTTGATTTCAATCAAAGCAATAAATATTTCAAACAAACCAATCAAATCAAATCAAATATTCATAAACAATATCGTCAGTTAAGAAATAGGAAAATCAACTAATATAACACTAGTCAGTTCATTTTACAATTTCACTGTACAAATTTAAGGCTTCTAATTGGTCAATTTGCAACACGTATCACCTGGTTATCTCATGGCAACCACAAACTGCCGTGTAATGATGTGGTGTAATAATATTAACGAACATATATACAGTCAATCTCGAAAACGTTGTTCTCAGAAAGAGAAATATAACCATTGTTTTCCTATTATTTCTGTACCAAAAACAATGGATATATTTATGTTTATGTGGACAACTTTTTCGAGATTGACTTTATAACTGTTCGTTACGTAGAAGAAATTGTAGAAGAAATTGTACCAACATTGCCACAATACACAGCCGTATTAGATACTTAGACGACTGATAAGTTGTTTATTATATAATTTCTGCCAATAAAGAATAACCAAGAATATTGAGCGCGTTCGAGAAATGGACATTAATGGGAAGCCATTTGACTGTTACTATCCGAAATACGGTCTTATGTCAGGTACAGTCTTGTTCATATTTCGTGCGTTCTTGGAAGAATTATATGCTAAAGTACTATATACAACACATCTGCAAATCCGAGCAGCCCTTGACAGACACCTCACTCGCAGGATTCAACAGAATCAGTTTACTCCGGTTTTTGTACTGTATCGATAATTTAGATCCTGAATGAATCATTGTTTTATCACGTAGATCGAATGTTATATCACCAAGAAGGAAAATATAGTTTTCCTTTGGCGTATTAAAGAGACTATGCATTTTAGAGGACTCGGAAAGCTCGCGTTCCGCTCGTATTTAGAAGGAAACTAAATAAATCACGGAGGCGTTGTATCCCTTTACATGCCATGGGCACCCCGTCGACTTTTAGCGGGAGCTGTTATCCGAGTAATTTCCATACTGTTGTTGTAGTTTCCCTTCTTCGAAATAACAAACGTGCATTTAGAGTCTTTTATCAATCGTTTGTATGGGGAAATCCAAAAGAGAAAAGCAAAGTCCTTGGGTAAAACATAAAGCGAACCCTGGCCCGAAAAAGAAAGGAAATCGGCGATAAGGAGGAATTCGGTAAAACGAGAATTGAGCTCGCGGACAGCGACAAAGGCTCGTGGTTCGAAGAACGTGCGAATGGCAGCGAAGAACTAGCCTGCGTTTTGGCTCTGGAGTATCGGAGCGCAGCGAGCGGAGAGAGAAAAGAGAGGGGGGAGGGGGTGGGGAGGAGAGGAAGAGAGAGCCTGCCGGCAAGCCATGGTTATTTTGGTATCCACCCACTAATTAAAATGCATAAAAGTAGTAAGTCATTCGACCGATTCATCCAATCATCATGCGGCGGAAGTGAAAACCATGTTTAATATATGTCTAACTCACGCGTGGAATCTCAAGGAATCTCAACTCGAGCGTAAAATTCAAAACAACAAATATACGAACTTGGAGAATGTCAGCTGATGCTCTGAAAAAACCTTTGAAGACAGGGCCTAAACCCAAACCTGTAAATGTCAACGACTTTTGCAGGATATGTAATGTATGTTTTAAGGTAGCGTTTGGGAATTCAAATATTTCCACGGCGAGAATCTGTTCAAGCCTTCAGAAAGAAAAGAGAGACAATGCTTAATTCTAGCTGGTGCCTGCAAAAGTATTGGTCTTATTCCAAATCTGCTGCTCTATCAGAGCGGTCTTCATATTCCGAAATCTGCTCCTCTATCAGAGGGAGTCTGTCGTTCCTGAGGAAGGAAGATTCGAAATGCAGTAGAGAACTACACCTTTGTTCGAGAAAGTTTGCAGGATAAAGATAACTAAGATAAAGAGGAGTCGTTGCCGCTGAATATAAAGTCGCCACCAAAACATAAAAGAACATTGCCGACCACAATAACACCGGAATGAAGTTCTGTCAAAAGAAGCGCTAAAAACCATCCACGCAGCGTTACGAAATCATCAAAGCAGCTCGTATTTTCGGAAGCACAAGCCTGTTCCTCGAACACACAGGTCCAGTTTCAGCCGTGAGCAAGACGCTTGTGGGGTTCTTCAGCTCATCGTGAAATTCACTCTCATTACTTCTTCTGCAGAACTAACAGCAATTTCAAGTTGCACCTCTGTAGTTCCTCGGGTTTTAGGTCTGAAAGTTCGGCAGCAGGATAACCTAAAGAACTTAACTGGTTCAATTGATCTTTCACAATACTAGCCAAAGGAGCAATAACCAAAACGACAACCCGGCCATCATTCTCAACCTCTATAGTGAATGCTTGGAATATCCTACTTTTTCCAAACCCAGTTGGGATTACTGCTGGAACATCTCTTCCAGACAAAAGATTTCTAATAGCCTTGCTCCTCTTCTTTCTTTAATTTTTAATGTTTGTCGCCATAGTAATTGGTTTCTGCTCTTATCGCATGCCATGCATAAATAAAATTTAATGATTTCTGTCAATCACGCATTTTAGTCAATAGCAATACGTGGCCTTCTGTGGCCGAGAGTTATCAAAATAACCATGGCTTGCCGGCAGGCTCTCTCTCCCTCTCCTCCCCATCGACTTCAGGGTCAACTCCAAATATAAGCAGCGCTTGCAGGCTTGAACTGTCGTTTGGCTTACCAGGAACCAGCAATTCATTTGAAGAGACTAAGGACGCGAGCAGCGATGAGTTCACATCGGAGTCTGATTCAGATTCCAGTTTCACTCCTGGGACGTTGTCATTCCCCGACTTCTCAATCGGGAGCTTGAGAGGACATCAACTTGCAGTTGTTGTGGAACTTTGGGAATGAAACTTATCGGCACTCGAACTCAGTGAAACTGTTGAATTGTTGTGAGAGCGAAAGGTTTCTTATGAAATATGACCTATTTACCAATTTCCCGCGAATTTCAGTACTGCCTTGAAGCTCCAGGGGTCCTTGCGTAGTTATTGGCTAGTTGGTTCGAAGTGTTGACATTTGCTTTGATGAGGTGTGAAATGTTCACAAAACTTTACACGCGAAATCTCCGACTAGGTTTTTCTCCGTATTTTGAATTAATTAATAGGGTATGCAGACTTGCCAGATTTTGATAAATCTCGGCCCATGAATTTCCTGATATCGAAGAATAGTAAACACAAAACAGAATTCCAATACATAATATTTTCGGAGATATACTCGACCCCTTGTTTTGACGGAAAATACGTTAACTAACCCATGAGCTTTGTTGATGACGACTTTCAAGAAAACCGATGGAATGGAAACTAATACAGCCAAAGAGCTATAAATGTTACCACACGATATTATGTTTACCTCAGGCAACTATTATCGCCGCTTCCAATTCTACCCAGTAATCTAACTACAAGAAAATTGAGAAAGCGGGACGGGGTATATCGCTAGATGAAGGAAGTAAGGTCGATTGTGAATATTTGGTGAAAAGCGCCAATTTTGAATTTATTTAAATATTTAAAACTCTGAATGAAAACTTTGACGTCGTTCGCGAGTACGTTGTAGAACATCATATTTTGTGACACAATGTGTAATTTCATGAATACGTAGGTAGTTGAAACTTTCATAGTCACTGCAACCTTTTTTCTCCTCTGAGCTTTCTAATTATGCTGAATATCATACATTTCATAAGTTTGTTTTCAAATTTGTTAGCTACAAAGGCCTAGTATAGTGTTCCTGCCATAAAACATGGCTTCCGGTACGCGATGCTGCAAACCATCTATGCTGTTATTAATTGTTGTGCTAGTGAAATGTTGAATTATTGAAAACAAAAGCTTTATACTTCCAAAAAAACTCAAATGCATTATTGCTTAAGTATTTTGGAAAATCGTTACCGAAATCCAAACGTTCAAAAGTTCAATAGTTTTACAAAATAATACAATCTTACTTATTGTTTCTTTTGTGCGCTCGTTTTCCTTTGTTCCCATCGCCCAGAATCACTAGACAAACACATATCATTAAGCGCCAAGATCACTCACGTGCCACTCATTAACTACTTAGAGAGAGATTCAAATACAGAGAAAATGGCCGAATCTGCGTCAGGTAGCCTTAAAAATATCGCTGTGGTGGCTTCGGTTTACATTATGATAATTTGTACCCAATGGGTTTTTATCAATATCGATATCAGACTAATAAATACTTCTGCGTTTTGTTTTTGTCCTTAGCTTTAAAAAAGTGTATGGTATGGGCCTTCTGAATATTACACGAATAGGCATTTTGCAGTAAACAGTCACGTGCTGATATAATACTTCATTGAAGAATGAACTGAGCTCGTGATCCCCATGGGAAAAACGTTGGCATGGATGCTTGGTTGCAAGCTCTCTTTAAAAACGCTGTTTTAGATAGATGTATATATAGATAGATAGATAGACTGGTTTATTTGAGTCAGTTCGCAGTAAGAAAACTGAATTGCGTAACTATTACAAATTGTGTACAACTCTAAATAATATTAATAATATAATTAACTACTATACAAACTAAGTACTACTATGAGAACTACTATAGCTAGAATTATTATAAACATTATGGCATTAAATGAATTCCTACATAACTACTACCGAATGTATGATAGCTATAGCCTTATAACACGTTGTAGGCATTACAACTGGAAATAATAAACGATTTAGAGAACCGTTTGTTTTTTGTGGATGGGACCGAAAAAAGCCTTTGTTTCCTGAGGTTATACCTAGTATTGGAGTTGGCTTTGGGTAGGAGATGTTTCAAGTTACTCTCAAGATTCTTGCTTTTAGCTTGGAACTGTTTCCTAGTTAACATTTTGTGATGGTCATGGATACAACTAATTCCTGACTGAGCTAGTGCGTCGGTATAGCAAACAACCGGAACCATACAAGCCAATGCTCTCTTCTGGATACGCCTTAGGTCTTCCTGTAAGCTAAGTATTTAGGGAGAGCATGGTGAAATAAAGGACAAGCATAATCTATAGATGGGTTGCACTCAATCCCCAGAGGTTCAAATGACAAAGGGCATGGCGGACATGTTGGTGTACCTAACAAAAGAAGCTAACGAATAATCTGTTGTTAAAGGTACACCAACATGGCCGCCGTGACCCATCTTTAGATGTCCTTATACATAATCTATAGACCTACGAGATCGTTCGTTGCAACGTTAGCACGTTTAAGCTGTACCAAAAAGTACAGTTACCGAGAGGCTCTTTTAACAAGAACTTCAATGTAATCGTTCCATGTTAGCTTGGAGTTAATCGTTACGCCCAGTAGCTTTGTACTGGTCACGGTGCTGATGGGTTTCCTCTCGATGAAAACTGTTGGGAGAGATTCCTTCTGAGCTGAGCTTTGGTCTTGTCACAGTTGAGCTGGAACAGATTCTTTCTTGACCAATCGTGATCGTGGTCGGCTATAAGCTGAGGTTTGCTTTGCTCACCTTTGGCAATAGTCTCACACACTGTAGTGGCGTCTACGTATTTCCAAATGCCCGAGGGCACTGCGCCCCACTCTGATAAGCACCTCTGACCCCATTTGATCCTCTGTGATCTCCATGTAAGGAAGCTTATAACCCAGTTAATGATACTATTAGTGACGTCAATCTGCTACAATTTGATAATAAGCAGAGAATGATCTATTAGATCAAACGCTTTACGATAGTCAAAGAGTAAAACTCGTGATGTAGAGTCCGTACCATCGGTGTCCCCCAACAACTAACGGAGCATACGTATTAACGCCATGACGGTAGAAGAGCCCGAAATAGTCCCAAACTGATTAAGGTCGATAGATTTAACAACAGCAGGCTTGATGTAGTCGGTTACAACAAAATCCTCAGCAACTTTAGATAGAGTGGGCGTGAGTGAAATTGGACGGAGTTCTTTTTTAACTCGTGGATGCGCGCAAGCTCAGAACACGAGTTATTGGGGTTAGTGGTCCAAGCTAATTTATTCATCGGTTTATGGTGTGTAGATCGGTTTTTCTGTGTACATCGGGCACTCTCCGTTGGCTGTCCGAATATTCGATATTCGAATCGAATCGGTGTTCGATATTCCGAAGATATATTTACGGATGTTTATGGTACGCGTCCAAGAATTGAAAGATTTGGTCATGCAAGCGAAGATGTATTGACGGTGCCCTCCTAATGCCAAACACTCCAAACCTGGACAGACATGGTAGTGGGTCCCTATCAATCACTTAGCGGTGATGACGTCATCGGTCACGTGATTTTAATACATGCCCATATCTCCCTCATTTCTAATGCCAACACGCTCAAACCTGACAGACATGGTAGTAGGTCCCTATCAAGCACCTAGTGGTGATGACGTAACGATGACGTCATCGGTCACGTAATGTTTAGTATAACAAAATAATTTGCTTTTTGATTTGCAAAGAGAGTTCTCTTCATAAGACACTCGCGTGGAAGCCAACGCCAGGATTTTTCAAGAACATGAATATAATGGACGAGTTGTCTACAGCACGACGTTCGTCCTCCTCAGCTTCAATCTCCCTCTACATCATTTCAAAACTCTTCATCGCTTTGATGATCATGATATTCCTCTAGGCTGCGAATTTCATCGTCCAATATAGTTGAAGGGAAGAATATTTCTTCATCTGTTCAAGATATTTCTATTCTGCTCAAAGAACAGCGACACCTCTGGCATGACTGGTTTTACATTCACAGTCATTTAAAATAAGTTTTCCTTTTTTTAGAACAAGACAGAATGGACATAATATTTACCGAAATTTTAACATTAATTATTTCACTTTATCGAACTAAACTGAAATAACGTAATATATTCACATAGGTTCCATCCTAAACAAACATGTGTTTTATTTGACCTTCCAGCCAGTTGACCTCCTGGTCATGCACTGTTTATGTTTGTTAAAACGTTTGCAAGTTACATTTGGCTAGCAGCCTGGCCATTGTACTAACCACCCACTCAACATTGTAAACTGCGTGGCAACGATTGGCGCCGTAATAGCAGTACGAAAAATTCACTGACGGGATATGTCAGTAAAATGTAAAGCGCCATGAGACTGTGGTATATGGCGCTATATAAATATGGCCTATTATTAGTATTGTTAGCGTTAGATTCCCAAAAACTCAATTCTGCGCCGATGTGGACCGGATAAAAACTGGTTTTAACCTCTTCGATATGTGATTTCAAAGTTCAGCGGGGCATTTTGATTTAAAGATCAATTCGATTTAGCTACACTAAATAATAACTTTGTCACACAATCCTTGTTCAGATTGGAAGTTCCAGAACTACTTAGACTGCATGCGTCAACACAATTAGCCATTATTAAGCGAAGGTTCTATACGTAATCAAGCTATGAATAGGTCGTTTATTCCATACACAATAGTAATTTAACTCGTGGATGCACGAATGTGCAGAACGAGTTATTGGGTTCTGGTTGATACGAGATCATTTATTCGTCATTTCTTTCTGTGACTCAACGACTCGCCGTTGACTTTCCGAATGACCGTCCAAGGTTTCGAAAAGATTTGGTCATGTTGGAGAAGATGTATTGACGGTGCCCATCTAATGCCAGACGGCTTCAAACCTAGACAGACATGGAGTGGGTTCCGATCAATCTCTTAGTGATGATGACGTAACGATGACGTCATCGGTCAAGTGATTTTAAGTACATGCCCATATCTCCCTCATATCTAATGGCAAACAGTTCAAGCTTGGACAGGCATGGTATTTGGTCCCCACAAATTACTTAGTGGTGATGACGTAATGATGACGTCATCGGTCACGTGATTTTAAGTACATGCCCATATCTCACTCCTATCTAATGGCAGACAGTATAAACCTGGACAGACATGGTAGTGGATTGTTATCAATCACTTAGTGGCGATTACGTAACGATGACGTCATCGATTACGTGTATTTCTAATGTCAGACAGTTCAAGCTTGTACAGGCATGGTATTATTTTCCCACGATTCACTTAGTAAGCATAGAAATTGGCTGAAAAAAGCCTATAGTGTCGTTAAAAAATGGTAATGCGTAGTAAAACAGTAATTTCACGGCGGTTATTCAAATCAACTCAGTAATTTACAGATGAATGTGACGAAAGCACCGAACCTGGTTAATTCCCTGGGATATACTAATAATAATAACAACGGCTTTATTTACCGAGGGTAGTACGTAATATTGTTAATTACACTAATAAACTTGTAGACCTCTAAATCTAAATATAATTACACTAATTACATAATTATACAAATGAGACATAAATATCAAAATATACTAGATTCAAAATATGCAAAATTTAAGTTAAACATTTAAAAGCTATGTAAAACTCAGTTTACAATACAATCACAAGAACCTAAGTTAAAATCTAGGGCTGGAAATGACAAACATAAATATTGGGCGAGAGCTACAGCTCAGTGGATTTTGCGTTGCCTAGAAACGGTAAATAAACTCTTCGCACATTTACAACTTCGGCCATACGAACATAGATGACAAATCTGAAAATCAGTTTCAAGGCCTGATCTTCTTTCGTGGATTCATGTGCGAGAGCCGAGTTATAATGATCCAGCATTTTACCTCGAAATTCAAGGAAGTACGTTGTGGACGTTAAGTATGTGCAAGACACGACCGTTTCGCTTCTGACAACTGTTCACAAACTAAAAATATATTTGAGCCGGCGATGTTATAGTCATCTAGCATAGGATAGATCCACTGATCATGCGTACCACCGATGATATTTGAAACATTTTTGCACTCTTAGCGGTTGGATGGAGGAGTTATGAGGGTTACTCTTTTGCTCAGTATGTATTGGTAATCATTCTACTTCTGTCCTTTGTCTACCAAGTAACATTTAGTGGATAGTCTCTTAAACATTATAGAGGGAAACTGCTGTTATGGAAATAATGGCTGTGATCCGATCCAGCTTGTTCACCTTTGTGGGTATTTACTTATACAGGCATCATTTCTTTAAACTCACCTTTTTAACTCGTGGATGCACGCATGTGTAGAACGAGTTATTGGGTTTAGGCAGGAGCCCATTAGCAGGAGCGTTCCTATGTCATGGGCTGGGCCCCAGCACAGGAGTGGCTATATTTAGAATTGCTGGTTTTCACTTGACGTCATAGCCGCCATGTTGGTGCCCTTAAACATTAGATTCCTCGTTAGCTTCTTTTGTTGGGGCACCAACATGGCCGCCATGCCCTTTTGTTATTTGAATCTCTAGGGATTGAGTGAAAACCAGCAATTCTAATTCCCGCGTTGAAAGTGAGAAGAATGATAATGAATAATAATGAGAAGTGACGTTAGCTATCTGATTGGTTAATACAATATGGCCTTTGTTTATTTCGGGCCAAATGCAATTCTAAATATGGCCACATCTACTCCTGTGTTGGGAACAGACCCAATTGGGAAGATGGACGCTCCTGGTAATGGGCTCCTGGTTTAGCTGGATGCGAGATAAATTATTCATTGTTTTTTTTCTGTGACTCGACGACTCGCCGTTGGCTTTCCGAATGACGTTAGATTTTCCAAAGATATATTGACGGCGTTTATGGCACGCGTCCAAATTTGATCTGCTTTTAAGAAGGAATTATTCAAAGTCATGGACAAATATATTCCATCAAAACTTACTTCAACTCGATGCAATTTGCCCTGGTTTACAAACTCCCTCAAGCGTAATAAGAAGTTTGTTCAACGGGGCAAGACGGTCAAGAAATGCAACAGACTGGGCAAACTATAGACAATTTAAGAAAGAAACTCAGCAAGTGCTTCGTAAAGCCCGGTGGAATCATATAAATGATGTACTTGGATCTGGCCTTGAGAAAAAAAAAACACTAAACCATTCTGGAACTACATAAAATTAAGACGAAAAGATAATGTTGGAGTTTTACCGATTAAGAACAGAGGAGTGTAATGAGCTATAAGGCCTTCACGCATGAAGATAGTAACTGTGCCCCACCACAAATGGAAGGGAACTTCCCTCTGCTAGGTAATTTGATTTTAATGCTGAATGAATACAAAAACAACTACTACAACTTAAAGTGAATAAAGCTGCAGGACCTGACAATATCCCAAATAAAGGGTCTCATGGAACTGGCTCCTACTATAGCACCAATCTTGCACATGATGTATACTACTTCACTTCACTCTGGAGAGCTCCCTGGTGATTGGGTAAATGCCAACATTGTACCGGTATTCAAGAATGGGAACAGACATGTGGCCGCAAACTACCGGCCTTTCTCTCTTAGAAGCGTTTGTTGCAAGTTGTTAGAACACATAATTTGTAAACATATTCTGCACCACTTTAATACTAATGGAGCACTGTCTGATCTACAACATGGTTTCAGACAGGGTTACTCCTGTGAAACCCAGTTACTTGTAACCTTACAAGATATGCTTAAGCCCTTTGACCTCAAACACCAGGTTGGCGTGGCTATCCTAGCCTTTAGTAAGGCATTTGTTACGGTGCTCCATCAATTATTACTACACAACCATGATTATTATGGAATATGAGGGAAAGTAAACAAATGGATTGGACACTTCCTCACTACTAGACAACAACAAGTGATGATTAACGGAGTATCCTCTACATCAGTACACGTTGATTCAGGGGTCCCACAGTGAACAGTGCTTGGTATCTTGTTGTTTCTGTGCTTCATCAAAGACCTTCCATCAGTTGTAAGTCACAATGTAGATCATTTGTTGATGACTGCCTAATGTATCGTTCTATACAATCTCATCACGACCAAGGCATAATACAAGAGGACCTGGAGGCACTATTGTCCTGGACAGAGAGATGGGACATGAGATTTAACCCCACGAAGTGCTATACTCTCCGTATATACAGATCACGTACCTCCTTTCTATATGAGTACACAATCAGTGGATCCAAAACAAACCCTGCAAAGGATCACCCTTATTAGTGATGGCTTGAAGTGGAGTCCACATATTGACAAAATCACCAAAAGAGCCAATGGCACTCTCGGCTTTCTGAGAAGGCACCTAAAGGTGTGCCCACAGGAGTTAAAGGAACTGGCATATGTATCACTCATAAGATCATCTATGAAATACTGCTGCACGATCTGGGATCCTAACTTGAAAAAGGACATACTCAAATTAGATTGCATCCAACGAAAGGCAGCACGATTTACATGTACAAATTATCAATGGATAGCAGTGTCTCCGAAATGCTTAAACAACTGGGATGGCAAGATCTCAAAACAAGGAGGCGCAATCAAAGATTAACCCTACTGTTCAAAATCGTCAATAGTATTGTAAAGAACTCTGCCTAGTCCCGGCAGTTGTCATGTAACACAGATCAATTTAGAAACTCTTTTTTTGTGTTAAAACTATCCCTGAGTGGAATAGTCTCTCAGACCACGTAATCTCGAGTACTTCGCCTACTATGTTCATGAATAAGCTAAATACCAACTAGAACAAAACATCCCCCTGTGGCGTGTTACTCCGCTAGGAGATTTTTGCTGCAGTATTTAATAGATAGATAGACAACACGGCCGCGAATTTTGTAAATTACTTCTAAAACTCAAACATAACTATCGAAACGCAATATAACCAAAATAAGTGAACATTTACTTTAACAAGAGCAACATTTCTATAAATTTATCGAGTGTTCTTGTGTTCCAGATGAGTGCAGTATTTATTTCACTGAATAATAATTAGGAACAATGTCTTTGTACTTAAAAACAATAACAATGATTTTACTTTTTATCTATGATTCAGTTTTACCTCAAAGAAAAAAAATGCCTTTCAAAGTTCACTAGTTCAGTCTCTGGATAAGGTTCTCTTCTAGCCGTTAATCATTTTCACATTTTGTTATTGTTCATTTGGAAAATGTTAGACTGGCCCGCAGGTAGCATAAACTAATCTAGGTGGGCCGTAGTCTTTAAAATTAACAAATTACAAATAGTATGATAACTTAACGAAGAGGGAGAAAGTAAGAAGAATAAGTAAGTGAGTGTATGGGGGGTGATCCGAATCAAAGTCCAATGTTGGTATTATGCGGCGCAATATGCCTATTTCGTTCCCTAATATTGTTGTTACGCTGTTCAATACCGACATTACGCTCCTGTTACGCTAGCTAATATCTCTATTACGCACCTCGGATTTATTGTCCAATATCACATTACGCTCCTGAACATTTCTATTCGGATTCCTGTTCAGTTTTGATGTTTTTAATACGATGTTCAGCTGTTCGGTATTGCTATTACGAAAACGGCATATTTCGGTACGTAATACCAACATTGGATGTTGATCCGGATCACCCCCCATATGAATGAGTAAGTAAGAAAGTAAATAAATAAATGATCCGTCACGTGATTTTTAGTATATGCCTAAGTAGCTCACTGACCATCCGCGAGTTGGCCTTAGGGACCCTATGTTTGATTATATTGTTGGCTCTGTCCATTCCCGAAACTCCTACAAGAACATAGCTCTATTTTGAGCTATATAGTAATGGTTATATTAACTTAGCAAAGCATCTCGTGAATGGTATATTCCATCAAAGGTTTTAGTAAGTAGTCGATGTGTCCCCGTCCATATCAATAAAATAGCGAGCAAAAGTGTCGTTTTGAACTTCCCGCGGTCTCTTCCATATTAGGAAAATAACATATTCCATATTTGGAAGAGCTGCCAGGACATTCAAAATGGCGGTTTCTAGGTCCCAGACCTCTATATCGACACTCGTTTTTTTATATGTTTCGTCGGAAAGTACACTACACAGAAAAGGAGACATTTGCCTGCTCTAGAGGATATAATATTATATCTTAGAAAATGATAGACGGCTTAAAGCTATAACGTTACGATGTTTCGAGAGTTGGTGTCAGAAGGCGTCTCCGTCTCTAAGGCTCTGAGGCTACGAATAATTGTGTCCCTTAATATTAAATAACAAAATATATTAATATTAGATTTAGTCGCCAAGGTACATAATTATCAATATATGCATTGAGGGCGATGCAGGAATTTAACGTGGAGGGAATGTTATGGTGCACAACTCTAGAATTAGGTTTGGTGTGTATTTGTAGCGTAACGGATGTATAGTCAATGTATACGCGTAAACGAATGGTTACTGCTATCGGAGACTCTAGTTGTGGTTTCGTAGAAGTCAAGAATGTCTTTGATTGAAAGGATTCTTATCTTAAAGTAGAATTTGATAATAATAATAACGTATTTATTTAAAGAGGGTAATACATAATAGTGTATAACACTAAGAAACCTGTAGCCCTCATTCCAATAACACAATACAATTATATAAAATGCTTAATACTAATATACTAATAAAGCTATACATATGATCTATTTAATAAATATATGAGCTACCTATAACAGATACGATGTAAACACCAAAGTCACCACCCACCCCTCCCCCATCACTTCTCACCCCCCACCCTCGCAAAAATGTAAATAAGCTAAGCCCCCTAGTCTCCACCTCCCCACCCAGAGAAAAGTATATATAAAAATGCTTTCAGTTCTAATGTAAATTCTAAAATCTGAGATATTGCAAAAAAATACATATTTAAAAGAACGAGAAAATAAAATATGTTAAGGTCTAAACTGATTTAGAGAAAGCTGCTCATTCAGTAAGTATTTCTGATAACATGTCATGAATGAGGAGACATTTGGCAGCTTTCTCGAGTTCAAAGGCAGACTGTTCCATAGCTTGGTCGTACAGACTGAAAAAGTCTTCCACCTTCTGTCTTGCGTATAAAAGAAGGACAAATAAAGTTTGTGTCTGTGTATCTAGTACGTATAGAATGAACCTCACTGTTTAGCTTTAAAAGTTCAGAAATATAAGGAGCTGTAACTCCTTGAAGCCGCTTAAAGGCAAGTTTACAATTGGCTACTTTGACTTGTTCGTAAAATGGTAGCCAGTTTAAGTTGTTAAACAGCGGAACGGATGGTGACTGAGGTGTGGTGTCTAAAATAATTCTCGCAGCCCCTTTTATGCAGCATCAGCAGTGTTTCTCAGTTAGTGGTTGCACGGTTAACATTGTTGTTAAAAGTAGCTTTGAGTCGACCTGGCCAGTCACTAGAAATTATTGTTAATACCTCAGTGCAATTTACCAATATATCAATATATCAGCTTAAATAAGTTAATTAGGCTTACTCGGCTTTATGTTTCAGTTTCGAATTAGCAACCAGAAACATGAAACGTTTTATTCTTATGCCACTTATTGGTACATGCTTTTGGTGGCCAGCGAGAAAACCACACTGAAACCGCTGGATATAAACTTTAGACCTGGAAGTTTGACAACCCATTAGTACTTCTGTCATTTAGTCCTATTAAAACAAAGACATGATGGAAGCCATGTTAGATGGCAGGAACAATGAAATATATTTAATCATATGAAATCTTAAATCATAAAAGAATTGACATTATATTGTTCCTACCATCCACCATGGCTTCCGGCACGTGATGGTGCAAACACTCGATACTATTATTAAATGAGATGGTAAAAAGGAGGGTTATGATCACGTTTTACAGACAATTAAATGCCCATTTCACGATTCCCCAATAATAAAATGGTCATTTCACGTTTCACGCATCTCCTTCCTTTATGTTTCTTGTTGCGTTCGGAAATAGCGTTATTTGAAAACAAAGGAGAAAGGCAAATACAAATCTCGCAAATTTACCAGCAATCACAATTAATGGTAAATTAATTACTCAATTATCATTTCACGAACACAAGAAGGCAATTCACGGGTCACGGAAATAAAATAACTAAAGAGTCTGGACAAATAAACAGCCGTTTCACAATTAACGAAAACATAAATGGGCTAAACACGACGCTTCTTAAAAATACCCTTTATTATCCTCTTATATGTTGTGCTAATGAAATGCTGAATTATTGAAAACAAAAGCTTTGTACTTCAAAGAAATTCAAATGCGTTACTGCTTAAAGTGCATATGAGCCTTCGTGCAATTTTCATAGCTATGAACCTCCGAAACGTTTTGAGTAGTTCTGCGAAAATTTTTTTGGTTCACAGTGGCTGAGGTCACATGAGAAGGTTAAGCAAGATTTAACGACCTAAATCACGATTTAAAAAAGTGTAAAAACTAATCACGATTTACGAAACTCGAGAGGTATGTTTGTTTTGGAATGTTAATTAAAACGAAAAGTACAATTAGCTGTCATAACAGACAAGTCGGTCATGCTTGTCTGCAGTTTAACTTTCCGAATGCTTCGCGCCTGGGGGTTACTTACATGAAAAATGGGTATGTATGTGAGGCCAAGAGGCTCAAACCCTGACCCTGTTTGACCCAAAATCCGAGCTCCAAAACCTGATTGCCCCCTTTTTGTGGGGAAAAAGCCTGATGCCTAAAAAATACTGAACCCCGACCCTGACTGCACCCAAATTAAACTCAAATCATGACCCTGATCTGCCCCCACCCCCCCCCCCCCCCCCCCGAGCTTCGCGATGCCGGTATTGGCCAACGTTCGAGTACTTACCGACAGTTAGTCTTGAAACCTGGAAGGATTTGGAAGTGATTATACGGCGTACGCTAGACCATGATATAAAACTGGGGAAACTTGAAAGTAAATAATGGCGGGAGATAAGCAAGACTGGTTGCAATATGAATTGCTAGACTAGCTGTTGACATCCCCTGTCACGAACTCGCATATGATTGGTTCGCATATTGAGATTTAGATAAAGCCGCTTCTAAATCCTACTATTTGAGACGATTTAGATGGAGAGTTATTTATTTGAACTGTGCCGCTTTTGGTCTCACCCTTATGAAATCATGATATATTTAAAACATGTTTAAATTTGTTTAAAACATGTTTCAATATTCAGAGTTAGAGTGGAAACATATTTGAAACATGTTGTCCTATGTGAGCACAAGGTTGGACATATTTGAAACATATTCCGCAAATATATTTTAAACATGTTCCTTGAATCAATTTTATGTTTCTGTGTTTAAAACATATTGCTTGACTAAAACGAAACCTAAAACATATTTTAAACATACACGTATCAGTGTATACTAATTACAATAAAATACCATCAATTTCTGTTTACAATGCAATTTTTATTTATATAGACCATTAGTTAATTGTACATCAAAAAATGTATTATTTGAAACCTGTGAGGTCTGAACCACAACGCCACACCTTGAAATACCTCAAATGTGACCATTAAAAACCACATACTTTCACATGCCAAAACTACCTACATTGTATTTCAAAAGCAGCTTTACGTTTTTTATTAATCAAGCTAGCTATAGAAAGTCCTGGATTAATAATAACCCTTACAAAAATGAACATATCTATTTCATAGCTATTTCCTATGCGCATGCTAGTTGTTGCTATCTAATTCCTAGTTTATGGCACACATTTACTATCTTTTTACTATCTGAGCACAGTTTATCCGATAGTCCACTGTTATCTTTTCACTATCTTTTGGCTAGTTAATAACTATCTGTTAGAAAGATAGTTAATAGATAGGCTATCTAAAATCTATCTACATTAAGGATAGTTAGAAACTAGCCTATCTGAAACCTATCTGCAAGAACACAAACCTATCCAAAAACTATCTGCATGTAAGATAGTAGAAAACTAGCCTATCTGAAAACTATCTGAAAATATAAAAAAAATAGGATAGTAAAAAACTAGCCTATCTGAACTGAACCTATCTGCAAAAGACAAACCTACCCGAAAACGATCTACAGTTAGGATAGTAGAAAATTAGTCTATCCGAAACCTATCTGAAAATGATAAAAAACGCAGATAGTAAAAAACTAGCCTACTGTCTGAAACCTATCTGCAAGAACACAAACCTATCCGAAAACTATCTGCATGTAAGATAGTAGAAAACTAGCGTATCCGAAAACTATCGGAAAATATAAAAAAATATGGATATTAAAAAACTAGCCTATCTGAAACCTATCTTCAAGAACAGAAACCTATCCGAACAAAACCTATCTGTAAATGATAAAAATACGGATATTAAAAAACTACATTGTATTTGCAAGAACACAAACCAATCCAGAAACTATCTGCATTTACATTGTATGATAGTTATATATATATATATATATATATATCATAATATCCCTGAACACCCTAAGTCTCTTTCAAAGTTGTTTGCACAGCACCTGACAGATCCATGTGACGTCCCAGAGGAAACATACACCCAAACACACATCTCCAGTTTGATAGAACAAACTGGAACTCCAATCAAAAAAAATGTTCTCGGTGATGATGCAATGACGACAAAACTGTTTCTAATAGGTCTTCAGTCTATAGGCATCAGTACATGATAACTTGTGTCTCATCATGACAACAAGTTTTCTCCAGATGGAATTTGTGTGCCTGATGGCCATCAGGTACATGTACATGTACAAAAAAATAATAGTGTACATAGCAGGTTCTGCATGCAGGTATTAGGGTCAGTTAATCTTTGGTTATGCTGTCATTTAAATATAATTCAATATACATGTGTTTCTGATCTTCATAGAATGTGGGACATTCTTTGGATTCATCCTGTTGTTCCTCATAATTTAACGTGGGTTCCTGATAGGCAGCTGTTTGAACTATCATTTTCAAAAAATATAAAATCATACCACAATTCTGCAATATATATAAAAAAAAACATTGAGATACATGCATAAAGTGAGTATTTTTATGTCAATATGGTTTAAGTATCATAGGATCCTGCAACCGGATGATCAAAGCCTGATTAAATTGGCTTAACATTTTATTGATGAATGCAGATTTTTGGTTAAAAACTTTTAGTTAGACGAGGAAGGAGCAGTACCTTTCTATTTGTAATAATCCGAGATATTACAAGTTAAGGGACCAGAATCCTTGGTTAACATTAAATCCTGGATTAACATTAATCAAGCTTCGAACATTACTGCATGGGGCCATGCTTGGCAGTGAAACATATCAAAAATAAATTCCGAAATTGTGTGATAACTTGTCAAACTGGAATATTAGCTTGGCTTCAAGATACCAGGATCCTGGTAATGTATGTATAAATGTACAACAATATATTTACCAGGCCAGTCTGGCTTTAAGTTAATTAAGGTTTTAAAAAAGTCAACAGACCGGTTTCGCCAAAATGCAAATTACGCCAAACTGGAGGGCAAAACAATGAGAATTTCCTACATGAGTTGTATTTCAATTTCTGCAGAAGAGTACATTCATTTTGTTTTGTCCTCCAGTTCGGCTAATTTTCATGTTAATGAAACCGGTCTATAAGGCCCGGTTCAAACGTCGAACTTTTTATGCGCCGAACTCAATTGAAACAAAAGATAATTAGGCGGCTTCTTTTGATCTAATTAGGATCAGCGCATGAAAAGTTCGACGTTTGAACCGGGCCTAAGTTGCTGGATATACATTATTTAGATACCCTCACTGTGGCAGCCAATTTTCGCTATAACCAAATCATGGCTAGCATGTCATTTAATTTTGAGATGTAGCAATTGATCAGGAACTGCATGTAACCGTGTTGTTTCGGTGATTTTACAGCTCTGACGAGTTCACTGTTGCAAGGAAGTTTGAATTGTCTCTCGGCCAACCAAGAAGCAAGTACATGTTCAAAGGATTCGCTTTATCAGGAACATCAACCTAATATGACTACAGAGTATACGTACAGGAACTGTTCGTCGATCTCCTATAAAGAGAACTTCAAGCTCCTCATCGCGCATAATTCTATTGTTCTCGGCGACATGTACTTACGACCGAGAAGTTAAAGTGAGGACGGAATAATTATAACATTGCTAATTATTCTGCGAGAGAGCGATTGTGATTGGCTTTTAACAAATCGGTTTGGGAATACTCTACTCCCACATCACATGAAGCACATATCAATCACTGTCAACTGCTCACTTCATGGGAATAGTGGACTCCCAAAGCTCGTTAAAGAAGGTCATCACACTAACTAATTTGTCATTACCGCCCTTAAACTTCAATAGCAAAGCCTTTCGTCTGTTCGATCTTGTTATTTCCTTGGTGGGCCAATTACACAGATACAGACTTAAAACTTATCAATTCAAAGTTTAAGATACCTTGCCGCTTGGTTTATCTCTGAGAAATTAAAGAATCGTATTGCTGTACTTTTTTTCCTATGAATCGTATAAAACGGAGAAAGTTATAACTTTAAGATCGCCGGTGCGATGTTTTTAGCATTTTAATACTTCTAGAGCACGTCCGTACATGAGCAACGTCTCAATTTGAAGTTTGAATTATTCTGAATACAACGTTATGATTTGCTTTTTACGCGCTAAGTTTATAGTTCTCATTGAATGCTCTCTAAGATTTGTTTTGTTGCGTTTGCTTTTACTCAGCTTCAGTTTGAATGCACTTTGCCGCCAACTCCGCCGGGGATATTTTTTAGCGTTTAAATACTTCTAGAGCACGTACGTACATGAGCAACGTCTCAATTTGAAGCTTGAATTATTCTGAATACAACGTTATGATTTGCTTTTGACGCGCTAAGTTTATAGTTTTTATTTAATGCTCACTAATATTTGTTTTGTCGCGGTTGCCTTTTACTCAGCTTCAGTTTGAATGCACTTCGCCGCCAAGTCCGCCGCGGAGATTTTTTAGCGTCTAAATACTTCTAGAGCACGTACGAACATGAACAACGTCTCAATTGGAAGCTTGAATTATTCTGAATACAACGTTATGATTTAACGCGCTAAGTTTATAGTTTTTATTTAATGCTCACTAAGATTTCTTTGTCGCGGTTGCCTTTTACTCAGCTTCAGTTTGAAAGTACTTTGCCGCCAACTCGGCTGGGCCATGTTTTTAGCTTTTAATTACTTCTAGAGCACGTACGAACATGAGCAATGTCTCAATTTGAAGCTTGAATTATTCTGAATACAACGTACGTTATGATTTGCTTTTGACGCGCTAGATGAATGACCAGTCAGTTCCAAATGGCATCAGTGAGATATAGGGAATTAGAAAAAGTTTATACATGGCTATGTGTGAATAAGCTCTCTTTAAACATGGCCAAAACAAATGTTGTTTTATTTCATCCACCTCAAAAGAAAATTAATCATTCCTTCAATATAAAAATTAGGGACCATATTATTGAGCAAGAACCATATATTAAATATCTTGGCATTATAATTGATTCTCATTTAAATTGGAAACAACATATTCATGAACTATGCAAAAAGATCTCTAGAGGAGTTGGTATTCTTTCCAAACTTAGGTATTTTGTACCTTTAAATTCCTTAATTCAGCTATACTATTCTCTAATTTATCCTTTCTTAACCTATGGTCTATTGATATGGGGGAATACTTACGAGTCCTCTTTAAAACCTGTTATTGTCCTTCAAAAAAGGGCCTTAAGAAGGATGACTTTCTCTAACCCAGATCATCATTCTAATCCTCTTTTTAGTGATTTAAAAATACTGAAATTTCATGATCTTCTTTTTCTATTTAATTGTACGTTTATGTACAAGTTCCACCATAACTTGCTCCCTATATCCTTTGCAAATTTCTTCTGTTCAGTTTCATCCAAACAGAATTATAATACTAGATTATCCGCTAAATCCTCTTATTTTATAGTGTCTGTTAGAACAAATTATGGTAAATTTAGCTTACGGTATAGAGGAGCAGTTATCTGGAATTCCCTTAGTGAAGATATAAAACTACAGAGTATTAAGTGTTTTAAGAGTAGTATTATGAATAACTTTCTCCAGACTTACAAATACTAAATTTCTGCTAGTTTTTAATTGACAAACATGATACCTACCCTTCTTTTTCTTTTTCTTTTTTTTCTTTTGTTGACCGTTACGCGTTTGTTCTGTATTTCTATTTATCAATTTGTATTGTATCCGTAACTTAAGACATAACATTTCATATTGTAAGCTCTTTATAACTATCCTGCAACCTTAATTTGACCTTATTTATAGTTTTAAATTTCATATATTAGCCACCCAGCTCGATTAACTTCTAAGTTATTCTGGGTGACTATTACCTTAGACTTGTATAACTTATATTGTATCTTAAATTAATCTGTCTTATATTTATGGTAATAAAGCTGTTGTTGTTGTTGTTGTTGTTGTTGTGTTAACATATCGTCTTTAGGAGGCGGAGCCTACAACTGAAGGAGGCGGAGGCAGACTAACTGAAGCGTAGAAGCGCGGATATGTAAATGAGGATTTCAGCAGCCATCTTAGCTAGAGAGATTTCATGAAGGTGAAATTAAACCTTCAAAACATATTACTAATCGTGGTCGGTTGGCGCTGAAACTTGGCAGTAAAGGCCTTCAGTATATGTTCATGATTTTGCGCCCTTTTGTTTTTTAGAAGAGGTTTTTATTTGTTCGTAAATCGCTCTCGCATATCACTAGTAGTAAATTTCCCCTTTAAAACACACGAAAAATCCTGAAGTTCCGTGCCATTTTCATACTTGTAATATATGTGTTAGCTGAAATATTTTTGCGGGATGGTGAAGTTTATCATCTTATCTACATTTTGCGCCCTTTTGTTTTTTTGTAGCGATTTTATTTCCTGTTGAAAAGAAACCAAACCTTAAGCCACTATCGCCATTTTGTACTGTTTTCTTTGTAAATTGGTCGTCCTGTTCAAATTAATTTTCGAATTTGAAGGCGTACTGTAATTTTTAATACCCGGATGTGTCGCGCCATTCTGCCCGATGTAGTCCTAGCTCACAATCATCCGACTCTGGGAAGTTTTGTTTGGAGATTTCTGTCTTTATTTTCACCATTTAGTAGCTTTGGGTTTCTACTGATCGCCATGCATCTTGAAGCCTTCAACTGATCGCCATGCATCTTGTAGCCAAGTTTTTTATAAGAAAGCAACGCAAATGGACCCGCTTTCTCCATCGCGTTAATATGGCAGATGCGAACGTGACCTGGAGCTTGTTTATAACTTACGTATTATAAACCTTTCGCAATATCCGGGTATTGTAATATACGTTCAACCAATCACGTCGCGGAGAATACCAGGTTTCATGTTCGGTAACCAATCCGATCACGGGACGCACGCTTTCAATTAATTTGGCGCTCAAAGTACATATACGTCTAATATTTCTCATCAACCGTCTTCTACACGCGTGAAGTTGGACTGTTTCAGTGTTTGCTACAAATTATCTGTCTACTGCTATGGTTTTTAGCATTATCAAACTCTATTTCTTTAATAACAATTTTCAGGATTCCTCGAGAATCGAAGGTAAGTGCAGCATTGTCAATTTCGCTCAGAAAAGTACGTCAATTACGACGTTACAACCGCTTTCAGTGTATGCATGTGCACCGTGCACATTTACATACAAATTTAGCCACTTCTGATCGGGAACACAAGTTCTCGAAGTCTGCAGTATTTGGAATACGAAAGAACACTAAATTATTTGATTCAGTACCTCAAACCATGACAAACAAGTGAGAGCATGTATGTATCAAATAAGTACGTCGAATGATTGCCGTCATTGCCCTATGCACGCGCGTATTCATTCTTTGAAACCCTTTCTTTGGCCGCTTTTTGTGGTTGGCCATGCCAGCCAGTTTTAATATTTTCCAGTCATTGTACATGTATCTCGATCGCCCTTTCCTCATGGCCAAAGGTTTTTTTCTCTTTGCTTTTAATAGGTTATTTTTTCTAATTACTTGGCAGCGTGTATACACGAAAGTGACTACTATTCTTGTATGTTGTTGTTTTCTTGTAGGGCAAGGAAGCAATAGAGAAAGAGTGGAGAAGAAGTCCTAACAAAGGAGATTACTAGTGCAGCTGAGTGAAAATTAAACCTTAATTGAAAGTGACTAAGACTTAATTGGCATTGTTTTTTTTAGGGCAAGGGGAGCTAAAAACCAGATGAGTTTTTACAAGGGTTTGTTTGGACCAGAATACTTCTACAAGAATGTTGGATAGGATTGCTGCATACATGTAGATCCAGGTATATCCAAACATTACATTATAACGAGGATTTTTTAATTTTAGAGGCCTGAGACCACATTTTTTTATGGGCTCCATTTTCTCTTCAACATAACCCAATTTTATAAGTCTAGTGTGATCTAATTATAACATGCATCCAGGGGAGCCAGGGTGGTGCAGTCGTAAGCACTAAGCTATGCTTCTCATGTTTATGATCCGGGTACAATTCTAGTTCGTGGCTGAGTTTGTTGGAATCTCACCCTTACTCCAAGGGTTTTTCTTCGGGTTATCTGGTTTTCCTCCGTCCAAAAAAAAAACACGCTAATTCCAATTCTGACTCTGGTTAATAGCCTAGTCCTGGCTTTGATCAGCCCCTATGGTAGTTGCAGGTCCCATTAAAAAAAATACAAAAGTTTTTTTGTTACCCAAACAGTGGTTATGAGGTGCATTACCAGATTGATCAGCCTGTATAACAAGAGGAGGTGTCGAGGGGAGGCGATAATCAGAATTTTATGGTATAAGCGATTTAAGGTTCATTGTTTTTTTGGCATATGGGAAACTTCGAAAATGAATAATATGCATGGCCACGAAAATTGATGATCACGCAGCTGCATGAGTAACTGTGCATGAATTGGCTTAAAAAAATTAAAACAGAATAATAATCAACCACAAAAATCCTTTTTGATTATCATAATGCAACTTATATATACGACAGTCACAGAAATTGCATCTGAGGGTTGTCAGAGCTGCAGGTTGTCCAAGCGCTGCTAGTGATGGTGTTCATGATCATCTCGTCGGATTTACATAATGCATGTATAATACTGATGTGCGTGTATATGTACCAGCTGCAGGGCACACTTAATATGTACATGTACCAGTACTATTAACCTTCATTATAAATTAATGAAAATATTCATTCATATAAAAACATTTGTCCCTAGATAAAAAGGAACCGATCATTTGAACACTACATGCAGATGAGTGAATGCAATATATTGCATCCCATGAAACCTAGTCTGCATATACATGTATATATATATATATACACTGAAACAAAAAAACTCTGCAAAAGACATATATATCATATATATATATCCTTTATATTTCCTTCAAACTTTCTTGACAGTTGTTGCTTTGGTAGACACAAAGAAACATATTAGGCTTTGTTTTCCTTTGTGTTTGACGGTAACGAAGGTGAAACTCTTTCATTTTAGCCTGCAATGTTTTGATCACACATTTTCAATAGTAAAAGCGGTAGTCGGTCAGTCGCCTTTCTTTGATTGCTCAAAAATCTAAAGGCCGGTTTACATGACGCGTTTACCGATCCCGGGGCAAAATGTGTCACGAGATGAAAATGAATTAGTTTGTGTATCTTTTTATACAGAAATCAAGGGCACCCAACGACGTTTTCGGTTAAAAAGCTGTTCGGGAGAGTAAGTTAGCCTAAAACTTTCGGATTTGAAAAAATTGTCCCTAGAAAATTGTTTTCTGAAATACTGGCTAGAAAATTTGTTTTCAATCCCCTTGAATCCCTAGAAAATTATAGAAGAAAAGGGAGACTAAAAGGTTTCCCCTAAAATATTCGTACGTCCCAATTCGCGTGATCAATTGCTGGTTTTCACTCAATCCCCAGAGATTCAAATAACAAAGGGCATGGCGGCCATGTTGGTGCCCCACAAAAGAAGCTAATGAGGAATCTATTGTTTAAGGGCACCAACATGGCGGGTATGACGTCAAGTGAAAGCCAGCAATAGAGTCAGAACAACACATTTTCATTCCCTAACAATTTTATAGCTGAGAAATGTTAAAAACATTCTCTTGAGCGGCTTTTTGAAAACCTGAAATTTGTAGATTTTGAGTTTTTTTAATTTTTCCACTTTTCTACTCTATCGAAATAAATATTTACAACTTTTGTTTTGTTCAGTTTTGGTAGCACAATTGTGTTTGCTACCAAGATTTACCAAGCTATCGGAAATACTTTTAACCAGCTTGGATTTTAATCAATTCCGTTGACAGAAAGCTACAGTCCTTTCAACTTTGACAACATTAGTAAGATTGGAAATTCAAAGCCCAAATTTTGGCCAATTCCGCCCAAGGGAGTTCGATAAAATTTGCACTGTGTACGTGTGTTATAAGTTTGAACAGTTTCCAGTTGTTTGAAAAAAAATCGTTCAACTAGATTTCGAGTAATGCCGGCTCGAAATGTCAAAAAGTGGGGTTGCCTTACGTCACAATTACGTCATTAGTATGTGTGATCGGGTCAAATTTTGAATGTATAAGTTGTATCAATAAATTGTGTACTATTTGTGAAGATTTGAGCAGAATTTTGCAAAAAAAATAAAAGTTATGACATTTTGTTTAAATTCAAGAAGTGGCTTCGGAGCTCGAGTTAAAGTGCCTATAAGCCGTAGCCAGAAATCATTTATTTGGACGCAGTAAAGTGTCTTAAATCTTGTTCAACCATTTTTGGGGCGATTTATGGTCGTTGTATTGCTATAAAAAGCATTACAAATCCTTGAAATGACTTCATTTAAGGGACGTTATGCAAATGAGTTGTCCTAAACTCGCAGAAAAGCTAGTCAGCAGTACTAATCTAAGGGCCTGTTTACATGACACGTTTAATGCCGTAGCGATATGTCTTATCAAATTTCTTTATAGTTGGATTATCATCATTCCCTGTAAAAAAATGTAATGTTATGAGGGATAAAGTCATACACAAAACAACTCATTTTCATCTCATGACAAATCTTGCCCGGCCCGGATCAGTAAACCGGCCTTTAGATTATTGGGCAATTAAAGAAAGGCGACTGCCCGGCTACCGCTTTTACTATTGAAAATGTGTGATCAAAACATTGCAGGCCAAAATGCGGGAAGAGTTTCACCTTCGTTACGGTCAAACACAAAGGAAAACAAAGCCTATTATGTTTCTTTGTGTCTACCAAAGCAACAACTGTCAAGAAAGTTTGATGGAAATATAAAGGATATACATATATGATATATGTAAGTCTTTTGCAGATTTTTTTTGTTTCAGTGTATATGTATGTATATATATATATATATATACTGTAGTCTACATAATATAATACATACCTGCATGATCTGTCTATGATGATATGATCGATACTATTAAAATCACTATAATCTCACTATAATCTTATCTTAGTATAAGAACCAATTGCATATGATTATATTTTGAAGATAAATATATGATACAATAGCAGAATTAGAGTTCTAAATAATGTGTAGGTGATGATTCTACAATTATATTAGCTAAATAATTATACAAGTAGTGGTATCAGTGTATACCTATAATCAATTACATGTACTACGTAGCTGTACTAGCTCATGCCATTGTACAATTAATGCGTATGCATGATGCAGACATGATGATCAAATTATATATATACTGGCGGTATATCATATCACTATGATTATTCAGCACTGCAATAATGATTTTTTAAATGAAATATATAAGGATCACATTAAGCTTTTATTACTGTATTTTGGGCCTTAAATTTAACAAATAGAGAAGCCTTATAGCCTTGTATTATACCATAGCTATCATAAAATACAACGGGCATTTTTTAATTAGAAAGGTTAATTGATGATTAATTAATTATAAGCACGTTTACGTGCATGATTTTAACATGCCTCAAGTTTTCTCAAATGACTGGAGTATTTTCATGACTGCAGCTGATGCACAGTTACTATTGGCTATATATAGCTCTTAATTTACCTACTTTAAATCATATTGATTTAAGCAGGCTATATATGATTAAGCAATCATTTCAACAAATTAAAACGCCCATGCATGTAATATACTGACTCGGATAAAACAAGATTTTTTTAGTCAATCAGCTGAGTGCCATTATATCGTAGTTGTTATATTCATATAAATATATATTTAAAATTAAAAGACACAATATTGTTGATACATGAACATATATATGGATTAAAGTTAATAAATTAATAGTTCATACAACCTCCGATATCTATATTGCCTATTAAATTATGTTATTGGTGAGCATATAATATATGTTAAAAACATATATGCATAATAATTAAAACATTTTTTTTATTTATTTTCATGATTTGATTGGTCTGTATATGTTTAAAATATGTTGATCTGGCTTAACATGTTTAAAACATATGCAAAAATTTGTATTTAAAACATATTTCTGTCCGAAAATTATGGTATTTATTATATGTTTCAAACATAAACAAAACATATCCCAAATATATATATTTCAAACATGTTTCAAACATGTTTGAAATATATATTGTACAGCATGTTTTGTCCGAAAATTATGGTATTTTTTGTTTCAAACATAAACAAAACATATCCCAAATATATATTTAAAACATATTTCAAACATGTTTGAAATATATATTGTACAACATGTTTTAGATATGTACAACTTTGGCAATGGAAATTACATCGGCGTCTGGCGTAGTCTAGAAATGGGTATTTTTAGGGTCACACACAGATTAGACTTAATCATGGTTTAGCACGGCTTAATCACGATTTAACTCTGTCGTGTGCCCTCAGCCAGTGATACTCTATCTTCTACGCTTGTTTGAAATCATGGAAACGTTACCTTGCCTGATCCATGACCGCGTAAGTAAAAGTCTAGGTCGATTCCCGATGTGACGTCATCTCATTAATGTATTATTCTCCATGGCGCCTTTCTATCACAAAAACATCGATTTTAGATAATATACAGTTTATGAGTTGTTAGTAAAGGACCAAAAGTAATATCAGTCAAAATTGTAAGTTTGTATTCAAATTATTGTAAAGTCGAATTAATAAAATGAAAGGTCACGTTTCTACGATTTCAAACAAGCGTAGAAGATAGAGTAGTCCCTGTAAACCAAACATTTCTTAGCAGAAGTACTCAAAACGTTTCGGAGGTTCATAGCTATGAACATTTCACGAAGGCTCGTATGCACTTTAAGTGTTTTGGATTGACGTTACTGATATCCAATTGTTCAAACGTTCAATAGTTTTACAAAACAATATAATAGTACATACTTTTTCACCTTTTGCATTGAAAATGGTTATAGTAAGCAGTAAATAAGCAAAATATATATATATATTACCTGCCAGTTCACTTGTAAACTCGTTGATGACATGGCTTGCACAGATGTGATAGTCGGGATTCCTGTTGGGACTGTAAACAAGATAAAATATATAATGGGTATGTATCACTTTGTAAAGACGAAGCGGGATACGGTTATCAGAATGTTGTTCATAGATAGTCACACATGCATCCAAACTACATTCCATTAAAAACTTTGAAATAAAAGTTTTTAAGGGAATGCAGTCAGAAAAAAGGGGAAAAAGAAATGAAAACATCTTCGCAGTAAAAAGTAAAAAAAGAAAGACGCGATGTCGATACTGAAGCTTCGAACTGGTAAGCAAAAGCGTTACCATTAGACTACCGTGGCTCTTTGTTACCAAATACAAAGGGCGCGTTCACGGCTGATTACCGTTCTTTATGTAAAAGGTGCGAACTGAACAAAGGCTATAAACCCATATGTGGATATGTCTAGGACAACCTTAACGGCAACGACTGTATATGTATATATGTATATATGTATATATGTACAGTCGTTGCCGTTAATGTTGTCCTAGACATATCCACATATGGATTTATAGCCTTTGTTCAGTTCGCACCTTTTACATAAAGAACGGTAATCAGCCGTGAACGCGCCCTTTGTATTTGGTAACAAAGAGCCACGGTGGTCTAATGGTTAACGCTCTTGCTTACCAGTTCGAAGCCCCGAGTTCAAGTCTCAGTATCGACATTTTTATTACTGCGAATATTTTTTTCATTTCTTTTTCCCCTTTTTTAACTCGTGGATGCGCGCATGCGCAGGAACGAGTTTTTGCGTGAGGTGGGCGAATGATGGCTAGCTAGCTAGCCGTTAGCAAAAAATCAATCAATATCAAATCGTATGCTATTCGGAATACGAGCGAGGAAGCCTCGGGGACGAGTTTGAGGCACTGTGAGCTGTCGGGCGAGTGGCATTCAGAGCTGCAGAAGTGTTTTACACGGAGACTATACACTGTGATGGCAGAAAAATCAACTTTATGAAATGATGGACTTGTTTACAAGGTTCTGTATTCCACAAAAGGTTTGGTTTCCCGGGAATATTTGGCCACTTGACTCGCAAACATGTCTCACGCCGAAGTCTAGCGTTGAACGGTTCTTGAAGGGGATGAGTATCGAAAGCAGAATAAAATACTGGTGAGTGTAATAAATCACAAATATAAATGTATAGTTTAAAATTGTACCTCAATTCCAAAGTAGAATTAGAATCCGTTTACTCTTATTTACAAGTATTTGATCGAGTGTGTGTTCTTCGTGAAATTTTATGGTTGCTTTCCGAGATCATTCCGATCCGAAATACACACGTGTAAGATCACAATGAAATGAGACCTTTCCCACGGTAATTCTAAGATGTCGATCACTTTATATTTTACTGGGCCTTCTGCCAACGAAATGAGACCTTTCTCGCGGTAATTAGCAAAACATGGCCAAACAATGCATACGACTACGAGCCAAATAGCTAAATAGAAGTCCTCGCAAAACCCGACAAGGGTTCGTATTTTCACTTAGACAAAGTGCCGAGTGGTCTACATCTGAACATAAATAGATACTGATAGGAGCCGGCCGAGAGAATATTTGTTTCCAAGAAACCCGGGCCAAGAAAGCTTAGATGGAAACGTAAAGTCTGACGGTGACTCGATCTGAATCGCTTGAAACGATTGCCGCGCTGTTTCAGGCGCCTGCAAATCGCCGTCTCCTCTACTAACTATGCTGGCATTCAAAGCGTCTCTAGGTGTTCACCTTGGCTTTGTCCCTTGAGGTCTTTTTGTCTTTCCCATTTTTCAAGTCACACAAGAGAACTAGAACAACCGGCTATATCAACATTTTCTCGATGCGGCGCGTAGTTTTGATCGGAAATCGACATTGGCGGGAAATCTTGACAGATAGTTTAACTGTGATAAGAAATGATTGGCCAAGAGCTCGCTAATTGTTGGAGAGGCGGGGCTTCAGATTCACGCACGACAGATGGCTAATTTTTTTGAAGTGCTATTTTCTACGCTTTCGATTTTCAACCAAAATAGAGTTTTAAAAAAGCTCCCACTCAAGAGGAATTTATTCTATTTGTGTGAAATTTTCACAAAAAGTCAATTGATATCGGAGCTGCAAAAGGGTGTCGGGGAATTGGGAAATTCTAAAAAGAGAGCTCGATTACATGGCTCCTGTTCATTCCAAGTATATTGGACCAGTGTTGTATATATACTTTTCAGATGAAGGCTTTTCTTAGCAATCCACTAACTTCGTCACAACATCCACGAGTTCACCCATTGGGTGCCTATGTTTCTGACTGCATTCCCTTAAAAGCTTTTATTTCAAACGTGACAACAAGAACGGAGTTCTTTTTAATCTTTGAAATGCATAGGACACCTATCATCCACATATATTTTATTAAGGGATGTTCGAACATTTCTTTTGCAAAAGCTTCGACTGCCGCAGGGAATGTAGTATTTTGATCATCGACATCGTCCATGGCGTAGCTTCAAAAGGTCAAACACTCGTAAACCTTACGCCGAGTACACGGCTTTAATTCCATGTGAGTTCTTTTCTTTCACAAAGAAAAAAAGCTTCGT
The DNA here is from genome assembly GCA_030867875.1 of Actinernus sp. WN-2022. Classification (NCBI taxonomy): domain Eukaryota; kingdom Metazoa; phylum Cnidaria; class Anthozoa; order Actiniaria; family Actinernidae; genus Actinernus; species Actinernus sp. WN-2022. The sequence goes on along the minus strand of JAOWCC010000936.1, from coordinate 8,696,884 downwards.
CAACTTATGCAAGCATTACAATGGGTTTCAAAGAGAATTCTGGGCAATTTCTGGACTGCCGGTTATTTTCAAAACTGTCCGCTCCGTGTCTCGCGGTCGATGTTTTCGAAATCTCAGGGGGAAAATGAGGTCACTCGCTCAGTCTGCCTAAGTTCAGAAAATCACTGGCACGAATGAAATTCATAACACTTGCTAAAATCGCTTCCTACTTCTAAACAAAGATATAATACTTTGAATCAGTGGGTATCTAGTATTTTCAAAACTGTTTCTGGTATATACATGTAAGCCCGGCACAGTGTAAGAAAAACAAATTACGCTTATTCAAACCCACAACCATCAACAGAATCGCTACACCGTTCTAAACGAAAATAGCGTAATTTGGGCGTACTCAGTCAGTGCTGGTATAATTATCTACTTCGAAATTCTAGGAAAATGTGAGACCGTTTCAGTTTGACAGTATTATTTTAGCTACATCGTCCATTCTTATCCAATATCAAAATAATAAACTGCAAAAAGAAACATATGTAAACAAAACAAAAAGACAAGGAAAAAAAAATACGATGCCGATACTGAGACTTAACTCAGGGCTTCGAACTGGTAAGCAAGAGCGTTAACCATTAGACCACCGTGGCTCAGTCGTTGCCGTTAATGTTGTCCTAGACATATCCACATATGGATTTATAGCCTTTGTTCAGTTCGCACCTTTTACATAAAGAACGGTAATCAGCCGTGAACGCGCCCTTTGTATTTGGTCACAATGGTTAACGCTCTTGCTTACCAGTTCGAAGCCCCGAGTTCAAGTCTCAGTATCGGCATTTTTGTTACTGCGAGCATTTTTGTTACTGCGAATATTTTTTCATTTCTTTTTTCCCTTTTTCTCTGACTGTATATTCCCTTAAAAGCTTTTATTTCAAACGTGACAACAAGAACGGAGTTCTTTTTAACCTTTGAAATGCCGAGGACACCTATCATCCACATATATTTTATTAAGGGATGTTCGAACATTTCTTTTGCAAAAGCTTCGACTGCCGCAGGGAATGTAGTATTTTGATCATCGACATCGTCCATGGCGTAGCTTCTAAAGTTTGTTATCGTTTGTCAAACACTCGTAAACCTTACGCCGAGTACACGGCTTTAATTCCATGTGAGTTATTTTCCTTCACAAAGAATAAAGCTTCGTCAACTTATGCAAGTATTACTATGGGTTTCAAAGAGAATTCTGGACAATTTCTGGACTGCCGGATATTTTCAAAACTGTCCGCTCCGTGTCTCGCGGCCGATGTTTTCGAAATCTCGAAAAAAAAATTAGGTCGCTCGCTCAGTCTGCCTAAGTTCAGAAAATCGGTACGAATGAAATTCATAACACTTGCTAAAATCTCTTCCTACTTCTAAACAAAGATATAATACTTTGAATCAGTGGGTATCTAGTATTTTCAAAACTGTTTCTGGTATATACATGTAAGCCCGGCACAGTGTAAGAAAAACAAATTACGCTTTTTCAAACCCACAACCTTCAACAGAATCGATACACCGTTCTAAACGAAAATAGCGTAATTTGGGCGTACTGAGTCAGTGCTGGTATAATTATATACTTCGAAAGTCTGGGAAAAGTTGAGACCGTTTTAGGTTGACAGTATTATTTTAGCTACATTGTCCGTTCTTATCCAATATAAAAAAATAAAACTGCAAAAAGAAACATATGTAAACAAAACAAAAAGACAGGGAAAAAACAAGAAAAAAAAAAGAAAAAAAAAAGATGCCGATGCCGATGCCGATACTGATGCCGATACTGAGACTTGAACTCGGGGCTTCGAACTGGTAAGCAAGAGCGTACAAAGGGCGCATTCACGGCTGATTACCGTACTTTATGTAAAAGGTGCGAACTGAACAAAGGCTATAAATCAATATGTGGATATGTCTAGGACAACATTAACGGCAACGACTGTATATGTATATATGTATATATGTATATATGTATACACCCGATCAAAAAAAAGACGACACTCCAGATTATATATATATATATCTCCATGTGTGTGTTTGTTTTTCCTGAGAAAGCAATACCATAAGGATCGGTACGAGTACAATGCGCAAACAATCGCTTTGTTTAGTGCCTAAATGCCTAACATTTTTTCTTAGCGCCAGTGGGTATTGAAATCAACAACCGTTCAAACGTTAGAAACAAAGGAAAGTTTATAGTGCAGCATTTATTTTCATTGTTTGGTTTTCTTTTGGGGTTTAAACACCTATAAGAAATAATGCCGTGGTTGCGAAATGTTTAGGACCCTGGCTATGTGTCTAGTTGGAGCCGAATCAATAAAATATAAAAGATAATTTTCGCTTTCAAAATAATATTTCAAAATCAAACAAGTGTTGTTCGAATTGCCCTTACTTTCCCGAGAAGTTTCCTTTTTATTGTAGCAAAATCGGTTAAATAAATCCTGCATGAGATATAAATTAAAAATCACAAAATGGTAGAATGTAATTTCGTTTCTTAATCGGGACGCTTGAAAATTCTCAATACTCCGTATTATTTACAAACAATTTTGCCTCTTATATCCGTTATATTAAGAAATCACTAAAATAAACTGCTCAGAATCGCAGATATGATAGATCTGTGAAACAAAAATATGTTGCTTACTTCAAACTTTAAAAACAAAACCTTTGGGTGGCATGACCAACGTAAACAAAAAGCGGCCGCGATTCTTGTCAGATGAAGAAATAATCGTCCGAAAGAATGAAAAATCCGCGCGTGTTATCGGCCAAAAGACACCAGTTTAATAACTAAGGAAGCCGTCTAAAACAGTTTCCTCGGTAAAGCACGCGACTGAGACATTTATTTTGAGTTAATTTTTTATAGCGAAATTTCTGCCACCTTTGTTCACTAGAAACTACCGAAGTAGCAATATTAGATCCTATCTTAGCTATACTTAACCTAAAAAAATAGGTAGTTTTGCTTGAATTCTAGCGCGGAAATTAAATTTTACTCAGACTGGTGAGCGATGATCGATTTCACTTCAGCCTCTAGTTCTACAATTCAGTACTTTTTAAAAGAGAACTGATCCAACATTATGTTCAGATGAGAAAGAAATCATGTTGCTTTTGTAACAGTGGTATCGCCGGAAACTCTCGGATATAACACATCCACAAGAACATATTTTTCGAGAAAAAATTAAACTATTTGGATGTTAAAAAAATTATATCTCGCTCACGTTCTATCCAACTGAAGCGAAGGAAGGCAAACATTTCAACATGACCTTTAAAAAATGGTAGAAATTTCGATAAACAACCGCGCGTGCTCTACTGAATAAACTACTGTAAAAACTTATTTTGATTATCAAACAGTAATGTTTCGAAGTCTGCTAATATTTTTTATCAGCACGGTAATTGCTGCACTTGACGAGATTGGCGGCCGCGTTTTGTTTAGGTCGAATTATGCTTTTCAAGCGTTCCGAGCACGTGAGTGACTAAACCCCCTAATGATTTGGCATCGCAATTCTTTTCTAAAAACCATTCTTAAGGCAAAGTTTTTCTAAGCGAGCTGGTACTTCATTAAATGAGTTTAAAGCCCCAAGAGAAGATCAAACAATGTCAAACGAAGCGATTGTTTGCGCATTGTACTCGTACCGATCCCTATGGTATTGCTTTCCCAGGTAACAACAAAGACACATATGGGGATATATATATTCTGGAGTGTCATCTTTTTTTTGATCGGGTGTATATGTATATATGTATATATGTATATATGTATATATGTATATATGTATATATGTATATATGTATATATGTATATATGTATATATGTATATATGTATATATGAATATATGTATACAGTCAATGCCAAAAAGGTTGTCCAGCAGAACATAATATAATACTATAATATCCATTGTTTTGGGCTATTGTCTAGGCCAAAACAATAGGCCAAAACAATGGATATTAAAGTATTATATTATGTTCTGCTGGACAACCTTTTTGGCATCGACTGTATATGAATATATGAATATATGAATATATGAATATATGAATATATGAATATATGAATATATGTATATATGTATATATGAATATATGAATATATGTATATATGTATATATGTATATATGTATATATGTATATATGTATGTGTGTATATATGTATATACATAGTGGGCAACCACGAAACAGGCTTGTAAGGATGAACTTGTAGTTTATTTGTCTTTTTTCTTCACCATATACTTCGCTCTACTCCCATGTATTGAGCACTGTTTTACGGAAATCAATCCTACACTTTATATATGTATATATGTATATATGTGTATGTGTGTATGTGTGTATGTGTGTATATGTGTATATGTGTATATGTGTATATATGTATATGTGTATATGTGTATATGTATATATGTATATATGTATATATGTATATATGTGTATATGTATATATGTATATCTGTATATCTGTATATATCAGTGCAGTTATCACAAAATGGCTACTACTACCAACCACACTTAGCTGGCATGTATGCAGTTTTTGGTCTCCCGCCTTTTCTCTTTGTCTCAGGCCTTAACCGGTTTTCATATCAGAGGGGTGTTAGACGTGAGTTCTCCTTTTGTTTTAACATTGCTTGAGTATGGTTATCACAAAATGGCTACTACTACCCACCATACTTAGCTGGTATGCACGCAGTTTTTGGTCTACCGGCTTTTCTCTTTTCCTCCGTCCTTAACCGGTTTTCTTATCAGTGGGATGTTATACGTGAGTTCTCCTTTTGTGTTAACATTGATCAATTGATAGAACGCTATCGATATTTCAGAATTTTCTCCCTTTATTAAAAACCATCTGATTTTCGCGACACTCGAAAATCTGTTGTACGCGTAATGATTCACGGGCTCGGACACAGGGTCTTTAATATGCGTATAATTTTCCTAACATTGTTCAAAGCACAGGGAGTTCTAACATTATATTACACATGTACCGCTATTAAGATGTCCTCTTTTTTTAAGACAGAATCTCTCAGAATCTCGTATTGTAGCCATTGGTTATCTAGGACGGTTCGAATGCAGTGTATTACCACCCCCAAACTTGGGCTAAAAGGGGTGGTTCTACAGCGTTCAAACGATCCTAGATAACCAATGACTAGTCACGGGATTCAGAGAGCTTCTGTGTAAATAAAAGCATATAACACGGAATTTAGTTATTCAAAAAGAATGAAATAATCATAAAACGAATATGTATTTAGTTCATTAAAACTGATGCGTTTGATAAACTTTGAACGGTTATGTAATATGTTTAGTATTATCAGTGTCTGTTTACAACAAACAGTTATACTAGGTTTATTTACTATAAGACCTACACCAGTTTTATACTAAGAGATCCAGTATATACAGATAAGCGGCAATGACTACGTCTCCATCATAAACGCAGAGCCAAACATTAAAAATGGTCCAGCTTTAAGATAGCTGGCCTCTTTAACAAGAACTACCAGACTAGTATACCTAATAGGTAGTGAATGCTGCCGCTCAGTTAAGGAAGTGTATTAGAAGAAAACCTACAGTAGCTCTTTGGCAGGAAAAAAATATTCGGCAGGCTGATAAGAATGCCAAGGTGTTATATGAATATATTTTGTAGTTTTGGAGCTAGCGTGCGAATAAAGCCTGTTTGCCGAGCTGTGGTGTGCTTTCTCAAAAATTGTCCGATTCATTTTTATTTTGTGTCGACAAATTAATGATTTCCCGGTAATTTCCCTGAGCCTACCAATTCCCGAGATTTTTTAAAAAGATTCCCAGCACAAAATAACTGCTGTTCTCCGCGATGAAGTTTACAAACCGGAAGTCAACTGTAATTGAGAATGTTATGGTAAATGCTAATTGTGGTTTACTTAAATCGACAAGAGTATATGTCGTACGACTTCGTTATAAGGCTGTACGTGTAGAGGGTCACTGAAGTACACGAGTGTAGTAGTTGGTCGAGTTAGCTTGGGCCGTGTCAGCCTCGTTCTGGGCACGAGCACAGGTTGGGTCAGTCCGCCATCTTGAAGAGTCAATGCTCGTATTTACGAAGGCAAATCAGTCTGAATCTTGGATTATTACACTGGCGACATATTGGAAGATTACAGAGACTTAAAGGGAGATTTACAAGTTAACAATGCCACATACTTACGGGAAAGTGCAATAGTTCGACGAAACTCAGGAAATCTTCGTGCAATACATCAAGCGCCTCGAATTTTACTTCAAGGCTAACGAAATCAAAGGAGAAGGAGCAGAAGCCAAGAAACATGCAATATTTCTGACTGTGGTAGGTTCAAAGACATTGAATTTACTCTGTGATTTACTTAGTCCAGCGGAGCCTGGCACAAAGTCATTCGCGGAAATAGTCACACTTTTGAAGGCTCATTACAACCCAGAGCCGTCGAAGATCGTCGAGCGATTTGAGTTCATCAGCCGTAATCGTAAAGAAGGAGAAAGTGTCGCAAATTTTGTAAAAGAGCTTAGATCTTTGTCCAATCATTGTAATTATAGCACCACGCTCGACAAGATGCTTCGTGACAGATTAGTGGCAGGAATAAATAATCCAGAAATTCAGCATAAATTGTTTGGAGAACCAGCAGCTGAGCTGACCTTTGACAAGGCACTCCAAATAGCTATAGCAGAGGAGGCCGCGGCTAAAAATACCATTGATGTCCGTGCTGTGATCCAGGCAGGAGCAAAATCTCTTGAGATAGTAAATAGAGTAAATAAGGAACCTTGTTATCGATGTGGCCGAGACAACCATGCTGCAGATGACTGCTATTTCAAAGAGTCTGAATGTCATTATTGCAAGAAGAAGGGTCATATTGCAAGTGTATGCAAACGTAAGGCGAGAAACCAGCCTTCCCAAAACAGGAATCTTTCACAAAAGAAGGGAAGTAGACAATATACCAAGTACATATCAGAACAAGATGAAGACAACCAAGGTCTATTTACAGTAAAGGCAAATTACATACCACAAAGTTAAAAGAATACTCCACTTTCAAAGAATACTCCACTTCAAATCACAGTAAAACTGAATAACAAACCTACCCAAATGGAAGTGGACACAGGTGCTGCTATCACACTCATGTCTGAGAAAACTTACAAGTTACAGTGGCCAAGAGAACAATTGGCCTTAAAAAGAAGCAGTGTTAAGCTGAAGACATATACAGAAGAGAGAATAGAAGTGTTGGGAGAAACCATGGTTGAAGCAGAATATGACACCCCGCAACCCGTTAAGCTTCCTCTCATTATCGTAAAGGGAGATGGCCCTGATCCTATTGGTAGGAACTGGTTACAATCAATCAAATTAAACTGGCAGCAGATTCACACTATCGAATTCCCCCCAAGTACCTCAGTGGATAATCCAGAGTCATGAGGTTGTATTTCATGATGAACTGGGGACATTAAGGGACACAAAGGCTAAAATACATGTGCTTCCCAACGCGACCCCAAAATTCTGCAAGGCCAGAACAGTACCATTCGCGATGAGAAATAAGGTAGAGGCAGAGTTGGACCGATTACAAGAGATGGGAGTAATTGAGCCTGTAAGGCATTCAAACTGGGCTGCTCCCATAGTTCCAGTACTAAAGAATGATGGAACTAATGTGCGGATTTGTGGGGATTTTAAACTAACCGTGAACAAAGCCTCGGCAGTGGAAAAGTACCCGATACCGAAAGTTGACGACCTCTTGGTAAAGCCCGGAGGTGGTGAAAAGTTTACCAAGCTAGACCTGAGGCAAGCATATCACCAGCTGGAACTAGTCGAACAGTCAAAGGAATTAGTCACCATAAACACACACCGTGGGTTATACCGCTATAATCGTCTGCCCTTTGGTGTTGCCTCAGCTCCTGCTTTGTTCCAGAGGACCATGGAATTACTTCTCGCAGACATCCCATAGGTTGTAGTGTATATTGACGACATATTAGTGACTAGGGCCAATGACAAAGAACATATTCAGCGTTTGGAGGAAGTCCTAAAGAGAGTAGAAGAGGCTGGCTTACGCATGCGAAGAGACAAGTGCCTCTTTATGCAGCCATCAGTAGAATATATTGGACACGTCATCGACAAAGATGGACTCCACCCGACTCCTGAACGCATCAGAGCAGTAATGGAGGCTCCCATACAACACAATGTCTCAGAACTGAAGTCTTACCTAGGCCTTCTTTCATATTATAGAACGTTCTTACCGAAAGCATCGGAGTGCCTTGCTTCCCTGCATATGCTTCTCCATGCTAACCAGCCATGCCATTTGGGGATGACAGAACAGACAGCCTATGAAGCCTCAAGGAACTTCTGTTATCGTCACAAGTGCTTACTCATTTTGACACAGATAAACCAGTAATTTTAGCAGCAGATTCATCATCCCATGGCCTGGAGGCAGTCCTTGCACATGCGCTACCACACGGTTCAGAGCGGCCGATTGCCTTTGCATCTCTCACAATGTCGCCTGCAGAGAAACGCTATTCCCAACTCGAGAAGGAAGGCCTATCCATAATCTTTGGCCTTAAGAAGTTTCGAAACTACCTACTGGGAAAACGTTTTAGCCTTTTTACAGACCATAAGTCTTTGGTCGCGCTGTTCGGAGAAGATCGGGCAGTACCACCACTAGCAGCCTCAAGAATACAGAGATGGGCTTTGCTGTTGGCTGCTTACGATTATAAAATCCATCACAAGTCAACTCAAGATCATGGTAATGCTGACGGGTTGTCTCGCCTACCCTTGCCGGAGATACCGGAGGACCAGCCAGAAGATACAGTGATTCTAATGGAACTAGCAACTCCACCCTTGTCCACAGATCAGATTAAAGGCTAGACCCAAACAGATCCAGTATTAGCTCGAGTCTATGGATATACCGCACAAGGGTGGCCAGAGACAGAGATGGAAGAGGCACTTAAACCCTATGTAGCACGGAAGACAGAGTTAACGCTGGTAGATGGAATAGTACTATGGGGGACTAGAGTGGTAGTTCCAAATCAAGGACGAGAGAAGGTCCTGACGGAATTGCACGAGGCTAAACCAGGAGTAAGCCGCATGAAGGCTCTGGCGCGATCATATGTTTGGTGGCTCCAAATAGATCAGGACATTGACAATGTTGTTAAGGCTTGCAGCAACTGTCAGACAAACCGTCCTACATCACCCGGAGTTCCCCTACATTCCTGGGAATGGCCAACTCGGCCATGGGTACGACTACATGTGGATCATGCTGAACCATTCATGGGTAACATGTTTGTCATAGTGGTGGATGCACACAGTAAATGTCTAGAGGTCAAAAGGGTTAGTGCAGCCACATCAACAGTTACCATTGCTCACCTTAGACAGATATTTGCCACACACGGGCTTCCCGAGCAGCTAGTCAGTGATAATGGGTCAGCCTTCACAAGTGCAGAGTTTAGAGAATTCATGTCCAAGAATGGAATTAAGCACAAAACGTCGGCTCCCTTTCACCCAGCTATAAATGGATTAGCGGAGAGGGCAGTCCAGACCTTAAAAATGGGAATCAAGGAAATGCCTGAAGGGACCATAGATGAAAAGACAGAACGGTTCCTGTTTGCCTACCGGAGGACTCCACATTCCACCACTGATAGAACCCCCGCAAAGCTTTTAATGGTAGACAGCTCCGTTCCAGATTGGACTTACTGAAACCCAATTTAGAAGCCAGAGTACAAGAACGTCAAGAGGTGATGAAGCAGAACCACGATAGGAGAGCAAAAGAGAGGTCATTCAAGGATGGTGAGAAGGTTTATGCGCGAAACTATGCACATGGTCAGGATTGGCTGCCTGGGGAAATCCTTCAGCACACAGGGCCTATATCCTGCACTGTACAGCTTCAGAATGGCTTCATCTGGCGGAGGCACTATGACCAGTTACGCACCAGGGCAGTAACACCAACCACTTTCAATTCTCCTAAGGTGGCTGGACACTCATCTGACTCAATGACACCATCCCCTACTATCTTAAATGGAGAGAACGAGCCACTACCGGAACAGCAACAGTTAGCAGAGCCGGATGTTGCAACCCTGGTTTCTGGTGTGCCTTCGGAATTAGAGACCCCACCTCTTCGGAGGTCAAACCGTGTGGTAAAGCCTCCTGACCGCCTCGATTTGTAACTTGGAACTGTCATACTGACTAGAACATTACCTTTACATTGTATATTTATGAACAGTTATTGTGTACAGGTTACAGTTATGATTTAGTCGATCTATATATCGTAGAGTGGATTTAGGGGGAAGTGTACTAGGTGGCCGCGTTAGCTTGGGCCGAGTCAGACTCGTTCTGGGCACGAGCACATGTTGGGTCAGTCCGACATCTTGAAGAGTCCATGCTCGTATTTACGAAGGCAAATCAGTCTGAATATTGGATTATTACAACGAGGGAGGTCACTGATGTACGCACAGGAGACACGCAGTTTGCGGGTAGTGTTGTGTATTAAAATTGGTCACAGATCTAGCATCGATGGTCGCTTAGCGTAGTGGTTACCACACGTGGTTTACAATCTGAAGCCTCGAGTTCGAACCCCAGAACGAATTTTTTTTCTCCATTTTGATTTTTTCCCCTCTATGTTTTGGTTAATCTATAAATCCTAGCCCAAGGCCAGTGAGAACACGTTTACCTGTGCACCCTAGCTCTAGGTAGGTGAGACCTCGTCGTTTACCTGGGAACTTAGGTTTAGGTTTATGTTACGGTTAGGGTTAGGTTTATGTTACGGGTTAGAGTTTAGTGTTAGTGCATGTGAAGTTTCGGTAAAAGGGAATAAGTCTCTACTTAGTTTGTGAGGCTGAAAGTTTCAAAATCGTTGATTAAACGAGTGGGACTAGAAAAGATTCATAGCCGCTTTCCTACGCCATTTTAGAAAATTCACGGTCAGTCGAAAGCTGGGACGAGTCTCCTGTGCGTACATCAGTGACCTCCCTCGCGTACTTTAGTGACCCTCTACATGTACATATGGCGGCCTACTGTGCTTCCTTATAAGTAGGTCGTACGATAGACACTTCTCTAAATCGAATGCCAATAGAAGAAAATTATTTACTGCTCACTATTTTGATAACAGGAGAGATCTTGCTCTTTGGAAACTTATAGCCATTATCTTCACCCCAAACTATCAAACTATATATGGTCACACTGAATCCGATCGCCAACACGACTCCAGTGACTCGTGTATGAGTCGTCAACTTAGCATGCATGCTTAACAAGTTAAAAAACATATTTTTGGGTTAAATTCGCTGATTTAGTAAACTTCACATAAAAACACAAGACTAATTAGGTGCACTGAAGGAACTGTAGTAAAATACAAACGAGGACGATCATAAATAGCCTGAAGTACAGCGTAGAATAAAGCACTCGCGAATTTGCGTAAATCGCAGAAATAGGGTACCAAACAGGCAAACCGAAAGAGTCTATTACAAGCTGCAAGGAATGCAAAGAACATACCGTCGACGGATTGCTCCTCCCTCCACAATGGACATTATTCAATTAAGAAGGACTACAAAAACAAAGCATATAACCTACACAGTAATTATATAGCCTGTCTGGGATTAAGATGCCTGTCGTTTGGTCAGCTGTAGGGCTAAATTTATGTGTGCTAGAATTGTATTTTTCGACTATGTAGATACATGTACGTGTATATATTTAGCAGTGCAAAAATGTAAAAAAACTTTTGTAATAGAGTTTGCATACAGTGTACATTTCACGTTAAATATTTGGGATCAAAGATTTGCAAAATGTTGTTTGACATTGTAAGAAAGTAAAATGTAAAGGTTTTCATTTATATAGCGCAAATTATATATGAATATATCCAAATGCACTTCACAGGGTTATTTTTGTGATACGGACTGCTATTGTGGCGCAATGTCCTGCCGTGCAGTTTACAATCATGTTGTGTCGGGAGACAGTCCCCTACTGTTTCTCAAAATACCACAACAGGTTATTTCACGTCCCCTTCGTATAAGTTAGAAGAGGAAGGAGACAATGCCAACGGCTTATACGTCCCTGTCCAAGGACGCGGCCGGGATTCGAATCCCTGACCTCCCGCACTCTAGACCGTGCTCTACCAACTGAGCTAACCAGTGAGGCGGTCGTACATTGTCGTACATTGTTTCGTATAGAAAAGCTGCATCCACATCAAGAAAAAATCACTTGTAGAATTTTATAAAGGAAAAATCCTTGAAAAATCCTTGAAAAATCAAGGACTTTCCATAACCCGTAAGGCAAGTTTACAAAACATTTCTCCTTGATAAAACTCTAGTATTGATTTCTCTTGTTGTGGATACAGCTTTCCCACACGAAACAATGTACGACAATGTCAAACAACATTTTGCAAATCTTTGATTCAAAATATTTAAAATGAAATGATGCACATAACTATATATGTATTTGTCAATCAAAATCACTACCGCGATATTCGGTAGTGCATGACATCACCGGACGGCATAGCGGCTAGTGAATTCAGATATTCTGGACCCTGGAACGAGCTGAGGACTCAGACGGCCATATTTCAGATTAGTTATCCAATTTATTATCTAGATATATATAAACAAAATGTACTTATTTTGTCTAATTTCACTTATGCCCTGGGTTTCGGATATTACAGTAAATATATTAGTCGTATTGACAAACGTTTTTGCAGGAGCATTGGAGTCTGGTTACTTTAAGAAGTGTTAGTATATTACTGATGTTCCATAGCTGTAATAGTAAAAAAAACTATGGAATAAGATTACCGATCCAAGTACCAACACATATTTGGCTGATTTACTTCACTCAGTAAGGTCACGTAATCTCAATAACTGTAGTCACTCTTCTTCCAGGCGTAGGTATCGAACACTTAACGGTTTTTTAAAATATATCTTTATTTAATATTGTGTAAATATAGGTTTCCTTGAATATTTAACCTGTTTTAAACCGAACAGCAACAGTCCGTTGTTCCGAATATTGTATGGCATATATTGCTTATTAATAACTATTATTATTTTAATAAACTCTTAAGGTCGGTACACACGAAGGTAAAAGTCCCCGGACCAAATTCCCTCGTGTGAATCACTCAATTTTCATGATAAATCTTGCCGTTGGGACAAGTCCCAAGTCCCGGAGACAAAATTTGATTATCCCCTAATATGAACAGTTTGTACAACATGTCCTTGGGACAAAATTAAAAGTATCCAATTACAAAGCGTCATGTTACTTTCACACAAGCCCTTACGAACTCTGTTTCAAAATGGCGTCTGCTAAAATAACAATGTCCCTGCAATGAGTCCCCCCGTACGAACACAACAAGGGTTTGTCCCCGGGTCATGTCACTGGTATTTGTCCCTTCGTGTGTACAGACATTTAATCGTGAAAACGGATGATAAATTTAACAGCAAATTACGAATGGTGACACGAGGGAATAATAATACTGATTTTAATATACAGACGTCGATAGTTAGACCGTTTGAAGAGGATGACATCTTAAGTTGTGAAAACATTTAAAAAAACAGTAGTTGCGATAATTACCTCCATCGAGAGTCTTGGATGTTATATTATTGCTCCAGAATCCCTCTCCTACTGAACTTATGGCCTTCACTTGAAACCAGTACACCGTGTATGGCACTAGATTACCTAATACAAAGGGCGCAGATGGCGATATCGTAGTGATAATCGACGTGCTGCTGATATTGTAGAGTTTTATGCTGTAAGAGGTTATTGTCCCAGTGTCATCCGCAGTCTTCGCTGTGAATCCGAGAGTTATGAATCTCTGGTCTGGTGTAGAGGTAACATCTGGTGCTTCTGGTACATCTAATATAAAACATAATTCCAGTATAAAAATCCATACCATGGAAAATAATCATAAGATAAAAATCTTTAGAATATTTGCAATTCCTGCAAGAAAAAAAAGGAATCGAACTGGAATCCATGTTAGGGCAATTTAGATAGACCATACACATACCTCCCCGAGTAACATGCGAGCGCATTGTTGTAGGCTTTTCCTAATAATTGTATGAGAAGTAAGATTTGCGTCTTCACTTTACTTACTTAACTGTACTTTAATGATGATTGACGCCTCAGCTACCCCTCCACTCGGTACCGTAAGAGGGTATCGTGCTCTGCAAGTATAGGATACGTTGCATAGCATAGGACGTGTGACCGAGCTCTTTCTTTTACAATTGAATGTGTTCATTACGTCATCTGCAGATGTGAAATTGACTTGAATTCTTTCACTCGACAGTCCCTTTAATAGCGTTCCATTCTTTAACCACCTTATAACAAGTGGCTGTGGCTCGCCTGCTATATTCGTACAGTTCAGCTTTGCCGAATTTCCTTGCTTTGCAGGAAGAAGTACCTCTTGTATGAGAGCGCTGTCTTTTGGTGCTACAACTATCAAGATCAAACACAAAGTCATACGAATCATAGAATTGACTTCAAGAAAATTAAAGGCGTATGTTATTTATGCACGAGTAAATACAAACAAGTGTGTAAATGACATACAAACGCACTGTCTTTCTACTACGATTTGCACTGCGGTTCCAAATATCATTTATAAAGGAAATCGTATGTTTGGAACGTTATCAAACGTGCCTGTTTCGTAGCTGTTTTTGGCTGTTCCTATTGGTTGGTAGATAATTTGTTCATGATACTTTTTACTACTTTTATTTCATAATATTCATAATTATCACAGATTTCATTCAGATTTCATCCTGATTTACATTAATTTTTGCTTCAATTTTCTCGGCCAAAATAAGTCGTATCGCCAAAATAACTGAAAACATGACTGTATACATTGATAAGTCCGATACAGAATTCGTGTCCGTCCTTTTATTATGTGATTTACAAACTCTCGCTTTCAGTTCGAGTTTGTAAATCCCATAAAGCACGGACACGAATACTATATATATTACTTAAAAACAATTTGAAATATTGGTGGAAAACGTAAACAAAATTCAGCTCTATAGTTTACTTAACGGTCATGCGCAGTGTGCACAACAACATTTTGTTGGATACAGGACTGATGATTAAAATATCAGTCTCTGTATCAGTGATTAACAGTCGCTACACTAGTTTCCGGACTAGATCTACCTTCATACAATAGATTCCTCAGGATTATTACTCTCACATTTAGTACCTTATCCTCCCTGCAGTTTGGGATTGGGCAGTGGCCCCTGACGAGCAAGCTCGTGAGGGTATGACACGAGCACTAAGAGTAGTCAGGAAGATGTGGTGGGTGGGGAACTTCAGCCTCACTTGTCTAACGTTCACCTGAACTGACGCTTATGCATAATTAATGTTGGTTTATATAATGCTAAATGACGTCATCATGGATGCTAATTAACTCTGAATAGTTCATTATCCTACCTGCTTACTCATTAGCATTAAGGATTGGGTAGTGGCCCCTGACTATGTATCTCCACTGGCTGTGCCTCCTTTGCGCCTTTCCTCTCCCCGATTTCCCCGCAACTCATTCACCCATACCTTATCTTCCTAATCACTTTCCCCATACCTTAACTCCATTACTATATCCCAGCCAGTTATTTCAAAAGTTTCAAATCATATTCGCTGTATAAATGAATGGTAATACTAAGGGTTCTACATCAACCTGTTATAATAATATATTTAATATCTTCCTGTTTAAGGCTGAAACGTCTGGGTAAAGTGTATCAGAGCGTTCTGTCGAGGGAGAGGCAGGCTAGAACATCGCTGAAGCCACCCGGGACCATAACATGGTTCATCTTGATATAATGTCTAGCAGTGGCCGCGATCTTCCAACTAATGTGGGCCATAATAGTTTCCAAACGGACACCTGTTAGAGCGAGTGAAAGAGCACAACCGCTTCGCAGCCCGTGAAGAGTCACTCGCCGGTCCTGAAAAGTACCTGGGAGTTGTTAGGGCATAGGTGGACAAACGGGCTTGTGTGGCATTAGCGTCGAAGAGCTCATCTGTGACATCACCAGCCCTGTTAGTTATTCTAAAGAGAAAGCTTTGTCTAATTGGCACTAGGAGCAAATCACAGAGCCTTAAACATGTATAAGTCTCTATATCCGTTATGAGGCATAGAGCAGAGTCTTTATATTGCTTTAGGGCGAACATATTAGCCGTTCCATCTCGAAGGGACTTTGTGAGCGTGTGCATAAATAGGATACTGTTGTCTCCCTAAAAATACAGCAATACCCTCGTCTTTACTGCTCAAGTCGGCAGCCCTGTCCCCTGTGCAAAAATTGAACTTTAAAGAAAGCCTGGTCTCTCGAGAGGATGTAGAGTTGGATTGGGGGTGTACTGTTGCCATTCAATCAACGTAATATCTCCGCCGAGATTGCACCTAGGTTCTACCTGAGTTGGAACTATCTCAGCGTGCATAACCGTCAGGTACGACTTGACCTTCCGCGAGGCCGCAGGGTTACCCTAGCCGGGGAATGCTTTGTCATCGAGTGTTCTTCCCGACTTTGCAAAAAATGGATCTGAGGTTTCCAATGGACGAGTTACACGGTGCCAAAAGCACGACGCTTCGAGCATTAACAAGGAGAATTGAAATACACACAGACGTCACCATGAACCAGAGTTTTCCCAGTCCTGTCCTTCCAAATCAGAAAATTAACTACATCATCCGGCGTGGCTGTGGTAAATCCCTAATCGGAGCCGTTTCCATAAGGAATCGGGACAGCTCTCTTTCTAAGGATAACTTCTGTCTAGAGCAGGGAGTCGCCACTATTCTATTCAGCAAAGCTTGTTTTCTTGTTTCAATGGCACCCATATCGAAAGAAAGCCCGGAGGGCTCGGGAGTTTCATGTGTTTGCCAGCGGCGTTGGTAGGCATAACGTTGGCAAAACCGGAACTCCATGTAGTTTGGATAGGTACAGGAGGGACAGGCCACGGAAGGAACGAACATGCTTGGAATGAGGGGCTGAGGAGAAATAGAGGGGGATCAGGTCGAGATGTTCATAGGCTCAAATAGGGAACTGGATTGGTGTTGGTCTATAGCCAGATTTAGATGGGAAGAGAACCGCATCGGAGCAGCCCTTGAGTACCGACGTTTGGATATAGCATTTATAACTGGCCACCAGAGTGGAAGAGGGCTCTGGAACCACTAGTGGCACCACTACGCATTGTACGCATATGAAGCGCAGTAGGGGGCCAACCAACGCGAATAACGGGAAAGCGTAATGTTAACGCCATCACACAACGACAGATCGTGATTGAATATGTTCATACCGGCTGACTCCGGGGTAGGGAAAGGTGTAAAGTGACGCAACCGGACGCCAGCTCGGTCACGCTGAGCGTTAGAGTCTAGAGTCATGAGGTCTAAGCTATAGCCTTCCGACCCTCCAAAAGTGGCTTGCACAACGTCCCAGTAGAGAGGGGACAGCATGGCATCAGAATCGGACAACCGGCGTGGGAACCAATCAGCTGGGTTTAAACCCGACCGGCGGAATATTGGTCATCAATAGTGCCAGGTTTCGTCCCGTAACGACGTGGAAAATACGGCGGGCCACTTCACTGAGTTTCTGCGACTTGGGTCCCCGGCCTTGCCAGGTGTAAGCAGTTTCCTGATTGTCAACCTGTATGTCTACCCTGCAATTCATAGTAGTCTGATGGAGACATTCTAGGGCCTCGAGGACTGCATATATTTCCTTGACGTTAATGTGCTCGTTCACGAGACTGTCATCCCAGTAGTCGACCACAACGCGGTCGTTTGGCCCCTGGTGGATGATGGCCGCCAAACGAAAACCGAGGCATCGGTTGACAAAGACAGAGCGACATGGCTTTCCTGAATCCATGGGATAGGATCCTTCCAATTATCAATAAAACACCCAAAGTCGAGTTTCTGTCTCAGCGGCGGAGAGAGAGCAACTTCTCCTCCTTTAGAAACCCGTCCAAATTGCGTCACCCATCCCTCTGATGTAAAAGTTAACACCTGGGAATACTAGAGAAAAGAATGTGCATTTCCCCATCAGTTTTTTGATTGACTTGAGCGGGGTAGTTGAGCCCATGGAGAGAATGGACTCCCGTAGCTGCGCAAACTTCAGCCGCTTCGCTTGGGGAACTAAGAACGCTTGTGTGCAAGTGTCGATCAACATTCCTAAGTAGATTATCCGCGTTGAGAGTGAGGGAACACACTTGCTCAGGCCCAAAATATAGCTCAAGTTGATTAGAATCTTGCAGACAACATAGAGGGCTGCTTTCGCTGCTTGGGGGCTGTAATCGCCCCCATAAACTCAATAGGTCGGGATCAGTATCCCTCAGGGGCATGAATCTCTCATATAAGTCGGTCATCGATATACAAGGAGCCTGCAATCCCAAGGCCCCTAAAGCAGCTAGTTTGGGCCGAGTCCCACATTGGTAGGTAGTGCCCTGAAGGAGAGGTCCTCGATAATTACCGTGCCCCCTGCAATAACCCTGTTGACTACCGCTAGTATATTCCGTTCCACAGTCATTTCTCCTGGGCTCGGGTCTCCCGATATTAGTACCCACGAAGTACCCTTGTCACGCGCTTGAAGTTCTGTCTCGAAGGGGGAGAAAACCTTATTGCCTATCTAGCATAACCAATGCATTACAATTGATCAATCAGTACTTGTCTGGACTGATGATCAATGGCTACGTGCTACTGCTCCAGAGAAGAAAGGGAAATATGCGCCTGTTTGGAAATCCCCGAGCCATGTGTTACTGGAGAAAGCTAAAATCCTCTCTGAATTATTAAAGACCAAGCAGGCAGAATGATTGGCCTTACTATTTCGTACTTAATTGACTGTCGGCCTCAAATATATCGACTATTACTTATCAAGTTTACAAATTTGATTTAGTTTGCGGTAAAAAGACATACCGTAAAAATTGAAAGACTTTTTAATACGTTACCATTTTCTAGTTCGATTCCTTATTATAGTCGACTGTGAGAATAATTGTTTGAAAACTAGACTTATTAGACGGCGTTTATGTTTTTTATGTACAAAAACATGCAGTAAATTAAAATACAAGTTATTTTATTGCTTTTCTCATGACCCGCGAATAAATATTTATCGGGATTAGCAAATTATATAAACTTGATGTTGCAGCCATGCAGACGTTGTATTCTTGTCAAACTATCTCTGACGGTCATTGCTTAATAAGATCACATTCAAAGTCTACGTTTGATCATTCTGACAGACATTCTTTCTTGTTGTTTGCCATTTTGATTTCATTCACAATCGCGTGCCCAGAATTGTTGTCTATAGACCCTCATACAAACACAGCTTTTAGCCAATCAGCGGGCGAGTTTTGTATGGGTTATTTTATAAATTGTATAAAATGACAGGAATAAGAGCCGGGATACTAGTAAGTAAATGTGGTTTAGTTTTGTGTTCATTTTGAGTTCAATGGGGAATCCAGAGAATTCAGAATCATTATCTTGAGGTGAATCTTAGGCGGCGTCCTGTCGAAATCGACATTAACATAGAACATAGGGCCCCTAAGGGCAACGAACAGGACAACATTGTCCATCGGTGGGGTACATTTTGGGATTAAATGGCCGGTCAGGAACAAACTCGTTCTCGCCGGTAGGAGTTTTACTGCCACGCTCAATAACCCACTCGACGAACATCCTCTTTCTTTACTTGGAAGCCACCAAACCTTACACGATCAGTGGTGTTCATCCCGAGCCCTCCAGACAAAATAGATGGTATTATTGAACCAGAATGTACGTAGAAGGGTTTGAGAAGAACAGTTTCCAAGCTGTTTTTGTTGCCATAACTGCTGGATCTATGTGTCGTTTTAGTCCAAGGGCTTTATTCGGCCTTTGACCTTTACCAGAGCGACGAAGTTCTTTTCTTTTGCAAGACAAAGCTGCTCTGGTCTTTGAGAATTGTCTGACAAGGAGTACGCTGTATGTGGTTTTCGTACTTTCACTACAAAGTGTGAAAGCAGACTGTCAAGTTCAGTAGGTGGTATATTGTCAATAGTTCTCGTTTCGTTAACAGTTTTTGCCCATTTAGAAAACACGTTAAGGTCGCTTCGTGTCTTTTTTGTTGTGTTTTTATTTCTGTTATCCTCGATAAATTTTGTAACTTCGTCATTGTCAAGTTTTTTTCTCCTTTTTCTCGCTTCTAACATTGCCACTGGAAGTGTCAGTCGTTTCAGTTTCATCAAGCAACTCGAGAGCGTTAATAAGTTATGTATCAAAGTCAATGTCGTCGAAAAGTCCTGTTAAGTCAAAGTTTGGGTAGTCCAAGTAGTTCGTAACAATTATCAGTTTTGCTTTGAACTCCGTATACGGTCGTGTACTAAACCGGTCAATACTGGTTTACTAGCGGGTAATAAAGCATAATATTACCATAAACACTCGTATCTGTGCGTAGTGCAGAGTATATAACATATGATCATAACCGGTGTAGCATGCATATGCACATAAAATGCAAATGATAATTCGCGTGTTTGGTCACATCTTGTATTTAAATACTAGCCAGCAACAAGCTGATACAAACACATCAATGGCTATCAGCTAGTGCTATTACTTGAAATGTTAAATTGGGATAATTTGCTGATCGCTCTTAATGTTGGAAGGCAAGATATAACCTTAACAGAATAATAGCAACCATGTCACGCAATTCAATATAATATACATTCCCCAGAAAGGAAACTTACAAGACATACAGCCGTAGATGTCGATTCTTATGCAAGCTCCTCCACTGTTGGCCTGAGGTAAAACTCTGACGAAGCGACCAGCGAACGGGATTGAAAACCAGTTGACTCTGACGCCTTTTTTGTTGATGTTACCTGTACATTGCTGTTTAAAATAAAGATGTAAAAGAATAAATACTGAAAGTTCAATTTCTATTCTTCAATGGACAATAGGAATTAACATTTAATAACTATGATATGATCACCTTTGCCATACACTTGTCTTTAAAGCATCACTTTTAGCCCAATATGGAGAAGAATTTTCATTTTCTTCTTCAAGATTCTACATTTACGCAAAACTTGGAATTTTAATATTTTAGAAAAGTTCGGCATTCCAAAGTATACGCGTATTGTAAATTAATTACATAGACCTTGACGGTCGACCTGTGTTATGCATGCACTTTAGAGTGTAGTCTAGAACACCACCTGCAGACTACATGACAGAGTGATGTCGCTTTTGTTTGTTCGTGTTTAATTCACCGTGACACAGATTGTCAGTAGTAATAATAAAAGTGGTTCACATAGTGATTATTTTGTTATTGAATACCTTGATAACATTTAAGAGCGAATGCCTGTAAATATCGAGCAAAATCGAAGTTTCGTGGCCAAACTCGAAAACAACAATTCGCTCATATTAGATCTACAGATAGGCATTACCAAGTAAATAAAAGTGCTGGAGTTTGTTTTTCAAAATACCGCCCGAATTTTGGGAAAATCGAGAAAATCGATTTTGGCTGTCGGCAGCCTCAAAACAGCCAAATTCCAAGGTGAAATTAGCAGGTCTCAAAACTTCTGTCGTATGTAAAAGTGAAGCAACCTTCCAAAAATCTGTCCCGATATATCGATTTAGGAAGGGTTTGACATCTCATTTGGGCTGAAATTTTGATCTTGGCAATAATTCGAGAGACGACCAATCACAATGTAAGACTCGTATTTTTTCAACTGCAGAAATATTGATTCCACATCAAAATCGCGATGAAAATTTTATCCATGTGTTTACACATTGGGCTAACACATATGTAAAATCTGGAATGGGTAATTTACTTTGCGCTTCATACGAAACCCTCGGATTTGGAGAAATTTTGAATAAAATTCGAGACAATTGCATAATGTATCAGTCAATTCCAAACCCGTGCACCATCCCCCCCCCCCCCCCCCCGGTCCACCCCCGGGCATTTGATCAGAAGAGGCTTGCTCCAGAGGGTGGGGAATGTGACGAGTATCTAGGCCCTCAGGCGCGGGTATTTGACAAACAGTGGGGGTACGGGTGGGGCATTTGATCGGTGTTTAAAAAATACATTATCTCTGTCTACAAATTCGCATCGCTCGCGTCGAATTGGCGAACGTACGTGTCTTCGAGGACTTCCAGGATAAGGATTGTGCATTTGTAGAGGCCTGGCTTGAAAGAGTGAGCCTGCCAAATTTGAAGGCCACTTTAAGAGGTACATCAATAGTTATGTTTAAACCTATACACTATGTTGTTTTGCTTTGCTTCGTGAACTTTGACCGACTGCGTGATATTATTAATAGTTGGAAAAGACGGGCCGATTGGTGCCTGCAGTTAATAACAGGCCGACCCAGCTGCTGAGTTGGTCGAACGCTGTTACATACTTTATATACCAACAACATAAGCTAACATATTCAATTTCAAACCATTACGTTTATTATAAAGTACATAACGGAAACCAAGAATGATCGAGCCGGTAGAAATGATTGTTCTTATCCCTGACCGGTTGAAGGTGGTTTTCACCGTCGGTGTTTCCAGTGAATTGCTCGAGTCAGAGTTTGTCAATAAAACAATGATTTCATTTATTTGTCAATAGTCTTTGCCTTGTCTTTGTCGAAATGTTTTTGGAAAATTTTCTGATCCGGTCCCCGATGGTGGGGGATTTGAACAGCCTGGATGAAAAACTGGTGGGAAATTTGAACAGTTTTTCTGGTAATAAGTTCATGTCCTAGATACAACAATAGGTTAATTACGTTCTATTATGTTTCGGTCATAGAACGTCAGTAACATATTGGTGTATCTAGGACATGAACTTATTACCGTTTTTCTGCCTTGGTAGTGGGGCATTTGATCGATTTTTTTTCAAAATGTTCAAATGCCCGGGATTGGCCCGGGGGATCATGCACGGGTTTGGAATTGACTGATACATAATTAACTCGTTGTTATTGTCCGCCTGTTTGCAGATTTCGAGCACAAATCTAACTTAGGACGTGAATATCGAACTTCAATTTGAAACCTGAGAATTGGAAAACAACTTACCTCAAGACTTCTACTTCACTTTTTCTTGATTTTAAAGACGGGTATAATAAAAGTTGCTCGGCTAGTGATTGACAACACGGAACGTCAATTAACAGTTCGTCACGAAACTTCACGAATTCCAACGGTGATAAAATAAATTGAACATCAGCAACACGTACAAAATAATTTTGGTCTTTGGAAGATTATTCAAAATATTTTGCCTCTAACAGAAACAGTAATGTTAAAGATGAACTGAACAGTAGCAGTCGGCATGCATCGGTATGATGGTCGGCTGAGTGTTATGTGACTGGGACAATATTCGTATCGAGACTCGCCGGTGCCTCTACGTACCCGACCTATTTTTGTAAATATATGCTGTTTCTTTAATACACTCTCCTCTTGTTTTTCTTGTATTTTAAGTTCATGAAAAACTGTTTTTAAATGCTGTTTTGTCTAAAGTGATGTTTCCTTATTTTGCTCTTCCAATTATTCTTAGCATTAGCGGTAAATATATATTAAATTAGTCTACGTGGTATTTTTCAGTTTAGCGGAGCCTTGATGTCCATGTGGGATTCCAAATAACCCCCTCCCGGTTAGTTCAGTGTTTATGAGCCAATCAGTGCGAGCCGACAGATAGAGATCCGATAGAACAAGTACACATACAATTTTGTAAATGGCTGCTAGGGTAAAAATAATTATATCTGACGCGTTTTCTATTTGCTTGTACTCTCTGTCTTGTCTTGTTTCGTGTCTACGTTTGTTTGCTTATATATTCTTTTGTCCCTTTATTTAAGGGAAGCGTCACATATCGATGTTTCCACGAGAAACGTCCAGTGAAGTTTATGTTTCAACTCCCCACCCCCCTAACAAACGTCAGACCGATTTATCGATTTTTAGGCGACCATTGCGCATGCGCAATGTAGCCTTATGTAGTACTGAAGTTGGGACTATATATCTATGTCCCGGCATCAACCGATAAGTGACAATATAACTCAGGGGGGTAGTGTTGAGTCGGGTGAAGAAAGCTGAAGAATAAAGATCTTTGTCTATTCAATTATTCTTTTGTAAATATATTCGACAACAGAACATTAGTTTTATTGCAAGTAAAATGTTTCGATGTGTTGGCTCTTCGTTGTTTCTCGAATACAAATATTATTTTGACGAAAAGCCCGAGGGACTCCGGCCGTGTGCTAAAAACGTAATAACTAAATCATGGGATATGACTTGACAACGCGGCCTTCGGCACCTTCCTTCGGGGAGACTTCGCGGAAGAATAAACGGTGAGAATTTTGTCCTGCTTTGCTTTCATGTTTGTACTCTTGTCAAACTCACATTTGCATACACAGCCTTAGAATATCTACGGTCAAGAGACGCAAAGCTCGGCACACTAAAATATTTTAGAGCTGTTTTGAACAGAGTCTTGTGTCTCTCCAGTCACTGTTGTATTGTCAGGCGTAATAGCAAACTTGAAAAGCTTATAAAGAAATACAAAGAAACATAAAGGAATATAAGGTAATATATATAAAACTGTTTTCAAACTCTGTGAACAAGACAAGCTATTTCTGAACCAGAAGCTGACATTCAAGTGAAGTGAACTGACGAAGGTACTTTGTCCAAACTGAATCAATATGAGAAATGTCTTGGTGGGGTGCCATCCATCCCCAGAGATTCAAATAATAAAGACGTGGTCGCCATGTTGGATGAACTTACAAGAGAAGCTAACGAGAAATCCTTTGAAAAAGTGAACCAAGTTGGCGGCGATGACGTAACGTGCACCCCAGCAATAGCAAATATAAAGGGCTGTTATTGGAATGCATTCGATGTATTGGAATGCATTCGATGCAAGTTTTGGAGTACTCTGTTGTTATTGTTTTACATACGATTGAAGGTGAATAAGTGCAGCTCTTCTCAAAGTGGAATTCAAATCGAAATGAACTAAAAATGTTCACCGTGGAACCGACATGTGAAATCTCTCAACCTCATATAAACCGACAAAACTTTGCCGCGAAAGTCCGGACAAGAGCTGCTTAATCGGAATATGTGTAGTTTAATTCTAGTAAATAATTTGACGTTAAACAGACAAACGGCGCGGGCAACCCATCGAAGTAAAAATGCCAGCGAGCCTTTGAAAACTTTAGTTTTAATAGTAGCTGATCGTTAACAGAGCCTTATTTTCTTTGGTTTTCTAATCTCCTTCCACGGAGAGCGAAGTGGAAGGAGATTAGAAAACCGAAGAAAATAAGGCTCTGCTCGCAGGGAAACAGAGAAACGACATTTTGCCGTAAAGGGAAACACATTGAAGTGTTAATACCGCGAATAAAGTTTGGAGTAAACATTCCAGCGAGGGAAAGGGAAACACATCGAAGGCAAGGAATACTCTGTAGCAAGTAAATAATAGACGTTAAAGGGTAGGCTTGTGAATCAAAAATAAAAGGGGAGGAGTGACCAATAGAAATTAAATAATCGAAGTGGACAGGTAGGCTATATTGAATCAAAAATATAACGATAAGGGTAGACCATAGTAATTCCAAACTCAATGGGGTGTGGCCTATAATAATTAAATAATACCACAGGAGGGGTACCCGGTAATAAAATTAAACAAGGGAAGGTTACCAAAATTTATATTCTCAAAAAAGTATAATAATGGTCGCCGATGTTCGCATTGCGGACCTATTTCTTTATGGAGCATACGCTATATTGGATTTTGCGGTAATCCGCGGGTTCAATTTATGTTGGTTGAAACCGCTGATCGAAGTTATTGAAGGTGTAGAAAACTGCGTAGCGACCTAGGGGGACGTCGGAATGCCGCAGGCAATTACATTAATTAATAAGAACCTGATTAAATATGCAAGGCATGAGGTTATTGAATTATGCATATGTGATGTTACTGAAAACTATCGATTCATGTTTTCCACGGAGAAACGTCACAAGTCAAAACCCCCCACCCACAAACATCGCTGGACGTTTCTCGTGGAAAATTCGATATGTGACACTTCCCTAAGTAAGAGTGCAACAAACAATGCATGTCGCGCGGAACTTGGCAGATTCCCTCTTAAATCCGAAGACATTTTGCGCAGCATAAAGTACACGCTAAACCTACAAGACGCGGTGAACGCTGATAAAACAAAGCTATCATATAGTGCTTTTATCGAGTCTAGGCATATATATAAGCTCATGGTTTGGGCCCAGAAGATCAGAGAAATAATATTTCGCCTCGGATACGGCAATATCTGGCTGTATCAAGACAACAACACCAATAATTCCCCTGCACTTATCAATAATATAAAACAAAGCATCCAAGATATAGAACAACAACATTGGCTAAGGGAGATATATAATGACTCGTAACACGAGGCAACGCAACAAGCTGCGAACATATAGAACCTTTAAATCAGCTTAGATGAGAATAAGTACTCACTGCTTGGAAATAGAAAAACTGAGGAAGATTATTATGCAAGACCGTATAAAGGTATCGAGGAAAGATTGTGCCCTCAGATATGCAATACAGGCATTGAGGACGAAGACCATTTTCTATTCAAATGTAGAAAATATGAAGATTTAAGGAAGAACTTAAATCTGTCTGTGCCGGTACCTTGGTAATCGGGATTTTTCTCTCTCCGCCGTACATTCATATATTCATTAATATATATGGATATTCTATTAATGATCTATAGTATGTATTCCATACACTGCGATAATTAATGTCACTATTTATACACGGTATGGCAGACTTGACAGTGTGGGGTGTAGCTTCGTACACTAGGTATATCGGCCAGATATAAATATTGCTTGAGTGCACAAAAAGTTGGTTATGTTAGCAACGTTATTTCTATTAACGAAATAATGAATGATAGATTATTTAGCTGTGAAGAAGAGTCATAAGGCATTGTTAATTTTTTTATTAAGAGCGGATTTTGTACTTTGCTTGGACAAAAATACATGTACGTCCCTCCCTCTATATGGTAACATGCTTTGCATGTCCCCATCTCCATGTAGTTTAACATATACTACAAGTCAATTTTGTTTGTGAAGGCTTATGCATTAAAAAAAGTTTCAAGCTTAGCCTTACTTATTTAGTTGCTCCTTTGGTGGGTTTTCGAAAAGCCGTTTTTCATATTATTTTTTCTTCGTGAGAAACATTGGTAAATATACGAGCGGCCATTTTTTTATAAATGCCTTGTATGTTATATTCACCTCCAGGCGCTCTGCAGGTGAATATAGCGACGTATGACGTAATTCTAGACCAATCAGAGCACGAGAATCTCTATATTCACTGATGATATTATACTAAATGTATTATATTACCTCTCGTGATCTATTTTAATACACTATGCCCTACCTTAGCATCCTGTTGTCCTTCCTTGTACTCAAACCATTCATCTCCATAGAAGCTGTGGCTAATGGTATATCTTGTAACCCACTTATCAGCAGTAGGGTCTCCTTGTGTAGCGATTCCTGTTACTGTCTTCACCTGTCCAAGATCAACCTGTATGTACTCAATGTTAGATGCTGTGGAGCTGCACCATGACGAGCTGCCATACAGACGACCGTGAGATGCAGTGTTTGTGTTAGAAGATGCTGTTATCTGCATATCAGTTATCTCTTTCCGCTCTATTCCTAACGAAGATGCGCAACCTGTATAAAAAGCATGCATTATGAACATTAGAAAGCCACTAGTTTTGATATGCAAAACATGCATCTACCATTAAATGCTAGGTTACCTTCAACCATTAAAATATACAACATACCGTGTGCGGATCGATTTTACACTTATCAAGTACCGCGGGTACAACGCTAAGCGTGAGATAAAGATATAGAGGTTATTGACCAAGCGTGAGGTCAAGATGGGGGGATATTGGCCAAGTTCAATTTTTTGCGTGTTTATGGACCGAGACGAAGTCGAGGTCCATAAAAAAGCAAAAAATGAACGAGGCCAATATTCCCCTATCTTGACCGAACAAGCTTGGTCAATAATGTTGTTATTATATGGCAAAAATGAATAAAATCCCACTTTAACGAACGCGCCAGGAATCCATTGCGTGGATAACTGAAGAGCGAATAGAAATCAGGCTAAAATTAGACTGAGACTCGACGACTTTCACTTGAAGTTCAACCTCGTGGCGTTCAAAACAGTTCAGTTGAATACCTTTTTATATGGATGAAAACTCACCTGTACTTTACATCAGATGCATTAGGTTTCAATGCAAACTTTATCAGGAACCCGAACGCACTTCTAGAGACAAAAATGTGCATATTTGTGGAAGATTTGAAAGATAAAAACCGGCAAGTTGAAATCACTCGAGTGGCGATATAGTTATAAAATCACACTGCAAAACTTGACGAAAAGAGCTGTAGAAGAATACAAACAAACTTGTAAGTATTAATTAGTAAATACTCATAATTTATAAGCCAATTATCAAATGTGAATGCTGAATTTCTTAGCCCATACAATAAAACTACTGCTTTCCTTTATGAAACTGTGTGTTAAGTTTATTATTATTCGTTTCCGTAATAACTTTATTTCTTTGTACCACGACTGTAGTAGCGTTGTGAGGTAGCCGACATTTTCTTTGTGTTTTTTTTTAATCACATCCATTTCAGCTTCTGTGTGTTTCAGTGACAACTATAGTATATTTATCTCCACGAATCCAGCTTCATTCAAAGAACAGTCATTTTTGCTGCAGTTGTTTTCATCTAACTTGCGAGAGCCGGAAAAAAGCAGAAATAATTTTAAATTATTATTTGCCTTCATGTAACAAATTGTTTAGTTTCTTTCAAAATGTACGAGTTTGTCGCTATTTGTTTACGAAGAGTTGAGAGCGAATTTGGAAAATCCTGAGAGGGCAAGAGGAAAAAATCTTGCCCGCTGAGCAACCAATCAGATTGCAGCATTCAGAGTCATCTTGCCCGTTCACTGAGCTGCCATATAATAAACGTATTTATTTGATAGATAACAGTATTTTACTGAGAAATAAACCACTCATAGAACTCCTACGAAACTACATCCGGGTATTGAGTGTCGTATTTTCCATATCCGCACTAGTGAAAATATCGATGACGTCACGTTTTTTCGCCTTTTGTACGTCTACAAAGATGGCGGCCGGTTTGTGAAAATCACAGATGAAGATGTAAACAGCTTAAATGAGCTGCATGGCAACGAATATTACGAGCACAAAAAGCCAAATACGATCTAATACTCTCTAAATATTTTCTCGCCTGAAATCAAGAGACAAAAATACCCGATGAAACTCCCCAGAACAGCTTAGAAAGACCACGAATAAGTTTGTACTGACAGTAGGTAAAATGAATAGATAAGAGTTCTTAGACCAGTTTAATTGTACATTGTATATATAATTTAAAAAAATGTACGTTGGTTTGAAGATATGAAGTTTAATATCCTCGAGAGTCCAAAACATTTGGAAAATGAACCTATTTTAGACCAAATTTCCGTACCCTTTTCATCTAACAAATATAAACAAATATAAACTTTGTCATTAAGCATTAAACATGGTAAATGAAAGCTACCGACCGTTTTTCTAAACTTATGTTTGTAAGAAAACGGCACCATATTTTTTCATAAACAATATTTTCTACTGAAATATATAATCTTTTACAGGATAAACTCGCTTTGTTATGTAAGAATCCCGGGTTTTTTTTCATGTAATAAACCCGTTTTCTTAAATAAAATAAACGGTTTTCTTACGTTAGAAAACGGTATAGTTATATAATAAACCCGTTTTCTTAATATGTAAAGAAACGGTTTTATTATGTAATAAAACGGTATTTTTAGGTACACTATACATATACTTTATAGCGTTACGGAATGTACATAAGTGGGTGCAGAATGGTGTTATGTAATCCCGTTGGGATACGTTGAGGGTGTATAAATAGGAGTAATTAATATGTAAGAATCAATATAAGGCGTTTCTCTACCTTGATACCTAATTTTATGATGTCGGAAGCGAACCGTAGTCTTTTCAAAGAGAAAAGTGTTTTTTTTCAAATTTGGAAGCTTTGCTAGCTGGATAGTCTTAGAAGAATACAGAGTCTGATGAGCTGGTCGAAGATGTTAGTGCTAGAAAGCCGTTACTGCTGGTCTTGGTGTGCGCCCTCTCAGCCTGCAGCTTCGGGCAAGTGACAAGTGTTCAGTTGCGGGAAGCTTGGACATTGGGTGAATTATGCAGTACCTCGACTAGTAGTACTACAACCAATTGAAGGTGTGGCGAACAAGAAATACGAAGATACTGTGCACAGGCTAGGAAAAGCTAAGTATATTCTGTCTGAAATGTGTGATTCTTTGACAGTGAGCACGCCTGAGCGCTTGAGCGTAATTATGCGGAATACAGGGGAAATGGTGATAACAAGAAGGCAAATGAGGAAGACTTATGTCACATGTTGAGTTTGGGAGCATGAATGAGCTCAATTTATTCAGCAAACTGTTCTAGAGGGTTGTATAATTCCGTTTAATCTTAGTACTACCGCTCTGGCGCGGTTTAGTAAGAATAAGTCAGCATTTCAACAGTGAATTCGTACAAAAGGCTAAATATTGCTGTTGATTCAGCAGCGGAATTTAGCTCCGCCCCTACGGTGGTCAATCCATTGTCTGTTTCGATTCAGTCAAACGGTTTAAAATAGCATCATTCTGATAATTAAAAGCCTATCTATGATATATATATATATATATATATATATATATATATATATATACAGCAATTTTCATAAATTCTGACCCCCTTACCATATATAAATATATATCAAACATATATCTAACATTATGGGATGTCATTGCTGATATTTTTTTCAAGTTGCCTATCATCAAGGGCTTCAGAAAAAAATATAGGAAGAGGTAACCCAGAATGTTTGATACATTTTTTATATATATTTATATATGGTGATGGGGGTCAGAATTTTTGCAAACGGCTGTATATATATATATATATATATATATATATATATAAATAAAGTTCAAGTTCAAGTTATATTTGTAGATGCCAAGACTGTGCGACTTGATCGTCTGTAAGGTCTTTCATTGAATTGGCTTTATTCGTCATATTAAAACTGGTTTTTATATCACCATATTGATATTTTCCCACCAGATAAGAGTTATTAGGTTTTTTCTGGTCATTCGGCGGTGTTTCGAAATACTATTAGTTTACGGTCTTGCCATTTGGCTTATCGACTAGTCCTTACATATTCACTGAACTTAAGAGACTGATATAGTGAAATATTCGCGTAGTAAAACGTTTAAATTGTTTGTTTACCTATATGAATGTTGGGCGTTTTTCGAATTCGACCGGTTATTTGTTTGATATTAAATCTGGTTATCACCGTACTGAGATTGTCGCTTGATCAAGAAGTGTTAGCTCTTTCCTGGCCATTCGATGGGAGTTTTGAAGTACTACAAGTTTACTGTTTGCCATTTGGTTTGTCTACTGGTTCTAACATAATCACTACTGAAACTTATTCGCGTAGTAAAGTGTATTAAAATAGTCGTTTACCTAGACCTGAACTATTCAGATTCCGATCTGCTGAATGTTGATTTTGTCCCAAATAAGAGGTGTTTGGCCCCTCTTCAGTCCATCAGGTGGTTGGGTATTCTTGGTATAAGTCTGATTTAAGAGTTGTATATTCCGTAGGACAAGTCCGATAAGTTGTGATTAGCAATCGGTAAGGCACTTGCCTATACTTTTTTTTGTCCAAACAGTTGGCTTCCGTAACGAGAATTATGAGTTCTAACATGTGCCTGTATTTGGTAGTATTCGTTTATCACTGAAATAGAAAAATCGATGCTAGACAAGGTTGGGATTCAAATGTAAGCCTGGACGCTTATAGACAACATTGACATGAGCTAGAATAGATACCTCATATTCTCAATGAGAAAGCTGATTATGTTGCTGTTTATGAAGACTGGAGAATCTAAGACTCTTATTTTTGTGCAGTCCCGTACTACTAGCCGGGACCTCGCTCTGTCGACTAAAATGAAAATGGTAAAATTCCTCGATCTGGTTCAAGTACGTTGCTTTATTAATCCAGAGTCGCTAGGCATTGATTCCGTGGCCGAAAGCTGGGCTTGTGAATTCTAGCTGCTGGTTGACGGGCACCTCTGATATTTTTCAGTGCAGTCGGAAGAATCGACGTAAGCATGTCTGCTGTCATTGTAAGGCATATTAGTTCCGGTGTGACATTTAGATACTTTGTTATTGATTTTGTCTGTTGAGAATGGCAGTCTCTGAACACGGTTTTTTAAATAATATAATTCGATACAATGCAATATGTTTTTATTGCTCGATGCAGCATTTACCGCTAGTTGCTTTAACTGTCCGGTCTAGACAGCTAGACAGTGCGACTGTAAAAAATAAATATGAAATTTGAAAACTTGAAGCAGTAACATTTTAACTGGTCTGCTAGCCAGTGTAATGGCATCATTTTAATATTAGTAGTAACGGTGAATAGCAGACACTTTTGCTATCGATTGTGTCTGTTTAGAATGGAAACGTCTTAGAACACGGTTTTAATAATACAATACGATAAAATATAAGTTATTGCTCGATGGAGTATTTACCGTAGTTATTTAACTGGCCGGTCTAGACTGCTAGACAATACGGCAGTAAACAATTTAACAGGCCGATTTCGACTGGCAGAGAGTTACGGCAATATAACAAATTAACTGGTCTAGACTGCTAACCTATCAATTATAGTACGTAGTTACGGTGTTGATTTTGTTCGTTTAGAATGGAAAAGTCTTTGAAGACGGTGTTAATAATACAATACGATAAAATACAAGTTTTTATTGCTCGATGGAGCATTTACCGCTTTGTTTAACTGGCCGGTCTAGACTGTTAGACAGTACGTACGGCAGTAAACAATTAACAGGCCGATCTAGACTGCTAGACTGACGGCATATTGAACTGGTCTAGACTGCCAGCCAGTATAAGGATATCAATAATACTAGTTACCGCTATTTGCTTAAAGTGAATATGAGCCTAATTTGTTTTATCATTAAAATCGATTCTCCATCAAGTAATTAGTTAAAATGTAAGATATTTCTTAATTTGAATGTTGCGTCTATGAGTTATAGAGGTTTCTATTTCCGATATGCTAATTATGTGACGACATGTGAGGACTCCTTTATTATGCAAAAATGTGCTGGCAGAAATATACGTATTTTTCTAAACATCCATGTAATATTTGGGCCTTATATCAGTGATTTTGTCAAATGTTTTGTATAAATCAGAAATAGTTTCATTCACAAGGAGAAAGAAGTGACCCTTTGTTGGCCTCACATGTCGTCACCTAATTAGCATATCGAAAATAGAAACCTCTATAACTCATAGACGCAGCACCCAAATTAAGAAATATTTTACAATTTAACTATTTACTTGATGGAGAATCGATTTTAATGATAACAAAATTGGCCTCGTATGCACTTTAACAGGCCGATCTAGACTGCTAGACAGACGGCAATTTAACTGGTCTAGACTGCTAGCCAGTGTAAAAGTCTTTGAAGACGGTTTTAATTAATTAGTAGTTACGGTGTACAGTAGACACCGCTATTGATTTTATCTGTTCAGAATGTCATGAAAGTCTTTGAACACGGGTTTAATATAAAATCGTTACTCGGTTCTGAAACGTATATAATTAGTACACCGTCGCTGTTGCTCCGATCACATGGAGCATTTTACCGTTAAATAACTGCCGGTCTAGACTGCTCGAGAGTACGGCAGTATAACGGTATTGGCTCATATTAACCTTACTGTTCACTGGAACGACACACTGTATAGCCTGTTTATTATACATAAATGTGGTTTGTGCATCTCGTCGCGGCCACTGTGCCTGTTCTAATATATTATTGTTTATTTCAAGGTGGACAAGCGTTTGCATTGAAGGTTAGCGGCCTTTATGGATCCAGAGTTACGGAAGTTAGCAGAGTGTCTACCCCTGCGTGCTCTTCAAGCGGAAGCTAACATAATGGACATATATTCAAGAGCTTTCGATAAATTTAAAGATTGGGCCTCTTCCTAAAGTTAACTGTTATTCCTGAAATGAATGCTAGGTACCGCGAATTTTTCAGATCTTCACCTAGCAACAACTTGTGTGACAGCATACACCGCGTTTCACTGAGTTAAGTCAGTTTGCACTACTACGATGGTAATTAAGTTTTGCGATAAACAGTTTTGTTGAGCCGTATATCCTTAATGAAAAGTAAGATGGTTCCAGTGTTCATAGCTAAAGCTGACCTTATTACATGTATGTACCTTTACACTCTTGTTTAGGTAATATTGAAGCCGCTAAGCTGAACTTTATTTTCTTCACAATCATTTTTTCGCAGTACTGGCATTAGCTACTTTAGCCTAGGGTATTTGTTCTGCAGCTTCGGTTTATTTAGGCTATCCCATGTTTAGAGGCGGCGGTATCTCTGCTGTTGCCGTAACGCTGTAATTAGTGACTGAGCAAAAGATGGTTACTTTCAGTTTTTAGAAGTTATGTATTTTTGTTGGGCATTCGTAATTAGCACCTCGTGCTCTTCCCTAAGGACTTGGGAGTTGTTATTTAAGATGATATTTACATATAGTTTTCACTTGACGCCAACCAGTTTACACGCTTGGTTATCCGGGCCAAATGAGAGACGCTATCACTTGTTCGGATTTAGCGGATTTTCGTATGTTTGTTCTGGAACAACTTTCTCTTCACAAGTCCACGTTATCAGACAAGTTTAATCAGGCCCAGAAAACAGCTACTACCGCCCTTTCAGTTTCCCGATAGGTTAAAGAGGACGGCGAGTTGTCGTTCAACTACCCAGCCAACGCAAAAAACGTCCAGTTCAACCGCCAATTATAAGAGAAGTTGCCTAAGGCTCGAGACCTTTAACTTGTGAAGATTCTGAAAGTGAACCGGTGAAATTTACTGGAAGAGGTTCTGAGTTCCATCGAAAAAAAGAAACCAAAAAACTCGTATCGTCGACTCGTCAGATGAAGGCTGGTTAACCGGCCAACATTACGAAGATAACGGCTGTTGCTTTAAATGGATAAAGATGACTAGAAGATTCGTAGTGCTGAAAGGGAAGCGCCTTAGTATGTGAGCAAACTCACTCTAGGATCAAGTGGAATGCTGAAAAAGCTGGAGAACGAAACCGGCAATCTTCATAAACTACCAACTGGTCTCGGTCACGTGGGCAATGGCCGGTAATGGCCGGTAATGGCCGGTAATGGCCGACCCAGAACCAGCGCTTTTTCTAGCCTCTCAATGTATCACCAAGAATGCCGGCAGTTCAATGAATCTTGGGGCCCCTGCAGATACTGCGGTTCCTTTACACATTGACATAACTGGTCGGCATCCTCCTAACACGCCTTGCTTGATGTGTATGTAGAATATACAACATAAATATTTTCTATGCGGCGGAGCGCAGTGACAGAGCATAGAAAAATGTTTAGCTTGCATTATGGCCTTTCTTTATTGTCGAAGGTGGGGCATCAATAAACGAGATACCCGCCTGTTATCTGTTGTTTGTGTTTAATGCAGTTTAGCTATAAAGAGTGCTTGTTTCAATGGGATAAGAGCATAAATATACTTTATAGCGTTACGGAATGTACATAAGTGGGTGCAGAATGTTGTTATGTAATCCCGTTGGGATACCGTTGAGGGTGTATAAAGAGGAATGATTAATATGTAAGAATCAATATAAGGCGTTTCTCTACTTTGATACATAATTTCTTTAAGACATATGTTAAGAATAGAATAAATGTACTGACTACACTATGTATACGAAGTCCAAGGATTACTGCAAAGCTGACACAACGTAGGATTTTATATTGAATGTTACAATATTTGGGCTGGAAAAACCAGCCTTCTTCAGGTACTAGATGTAACAGGTCTAGGTAGACTTGATTGGCCAACATTGCATACTTCTGTAATTATACGTGTCCGACAAGTATCAATAAACGAGATGCCCGCCCCTTATCTGTTGTTTGCGTTTAATGCAGTTTAGCTATAAAGTGTTTTATGCTCGTTTCAGTAGGATAAGAGCATAACTTATTTTACACACACACACATTATATACCACTAAACTTCCGGAACAAAACGAACTAGATATTTACACGGCTTAAACGTAGCGTACTTACTACTCGCAGATCCTTTATAATCAACTCTCGCTGCCTTGTGGTTATTGTAGGTTGTTGGTTGAAGACGTATAAACTTCGCCTGTATGGGTGTTCTCAAGACGTTAGGGACAACTGATGTGCTGTCAGTGTTACCATCAAATACCTGCATAGGACATAAACAACCGAATGAACCAAAGTATGTTACAGTGATTTCATTTTTATAAAGGTAGAATAACGTTACTAGTAAAAAAAATTATTTATCAATAGTAAAATCGGCTACAGAAAAGAGTGGCAAAATAGTCATGCATACTACCACTGATGTTGCGTACCATCTTAAATGGTTGCCTTTAGAAAGTAGGCGCCGTATGCATATGAACTGCCTAACATATAAGTGTTTAAATGGAACAGTTCCGTTATTTTTTATGAACCGTATTTTACTATTATGAAATGCATGTGTCAGACAAGACGAAACGGCCAGGATCTGAATTTGCCTCGAATCAAGACCGAAATGGCAAAACGTTCATTTTACTATAATGGAGCGAAACGTTTTAATGAACTGCTAACGATCATAAAGAATTGTAATTCCATTGTCTCGTTTAAGACACTGACCTTGGAACACTACTTAAACTTAGTATAGACCAGATTTTAAATGAAAATATACTGATATTTGAACTTATTTTAAATGTCTTAAGCCACTAGTTTGTAACATTATTGATTAATAGTTTTATTTCCAGGGCCCTTTCTGATACCAGCAAATTGTTGCTGATAAGGCTACCCCGATTAAATATCCCCCCAAATTCATCAATCTTGAAAGTAGGGTATAAAATTATGATAGGGTGAACTTCAATTCACTTTAAATAGTTGAAAAGATGGACTTGCTAAGTTTTACTGAGAAGCTCTATAGTAGCGCCTGTGCTGGCAATTCTGGCAAACTCTTGTTGTGGATGTAAATATTCAAGCAACGATCAAGACTGTCTCATGCTCTCTGAGAGAGAAAAAAGTAGAACTGTACTTCGAGAAAGCACAGGCAGCCCAAGCTAATGATTTTTACAAGGAATGTATGGAACACTTAAGAAAAAAAATAAACGACTACTAAAATGATCCATAAAGTCATGAAATCTTACCTGTGTGTTGTGAAGTCGTTCCTCTTCATAACCGATGTGTTTATTTCTGGTTTGAGGTTTTTCCCTCCCCTATATAAATATTAATAAGGCGGGAAACACGAGATGCCATTACTCCTTGTGGCGACTCTTCGAGGCCTCGTAATTCTTCGAAAATCCAAACGTTCAGCATTTTACTTCCAGAAACCCTTTCTCACATTCCTCTAGAACTCATTTAATCGATCCGTCGCTTATTTTCTCGCTTTGTAAGTAGTTAATTCGACGGTTTCTGCAACTAACCTAGCATGTAACAATCCGTGGTACCGATCAGCTTAGCATTAGTTCATGGGCTGCTTGTGTTTAGTTGAACGGCTTTTCTTCGGGAGCAGTGACTAACGAGTGCCGAAGAAATCCGACACCTTGGTTTTTTTTAATGGAGATTCGGAGAACGAAGTCATTGTACTCAATCGACCAATCGCTGAACGGTAGATGATGGTGTAGTGGTTAACTTCCGGCTAAGCAATTCCTAAGTTGGACGTATGTGCCTGTGAATCAATAATGATCCTTAGGTTGAAAGCTTAGTTGAGAAGTTATGGGCTTTCCCGTCCCGAACCCGAAAGAGAAAAAGCCTGGGAAAACTCACGGTACCACAAATAACCAAAGTCGGCTGCGTTTCCAGCGTGGTCGTCCTGATGGTGTAGTGGTTAACATATCGGACTAGTGTACCGAGGCCGTGGGTTCAAATCCCATTCAGGGCATATTTTTCTCTTTCACCTTTATTCTGAGTATTAATATTAGGGACGGGTTTCTTCTCTCTATATACTTAACATATATATATATACATGTATACGTACATACACATATTGAAAGTATGTACTATTTACATGATGTATAATTATTAATGAGGTATTTTTTCAAAGCTTTCTTGAAGTAAGACAAATATTTGCATATTCGTAGTTCATTTGAAATAGAATTCCAGTAGACTGCTCCCGTATAGCTAATGGTTCGTCTTACAAATTGATCAGTTCTTTTGAATTCGAGATATATATTGTTGTTGGAGGCTTGTCGAGTTTGATGTGAATGTACATGAGACAGTGAATCAAAGAAGTTGTTAAATGTAAAGGAAGAAAGTTGTATTTCCATCGAATTTGACTAGAAAATAAGCGATGGATCGATTAAATGAATGCTAGAGGAATGTGAGAAAGGGTTTCTGGAGGTAAAATGCTGAAAGTTTGGATTTTCGGAGAATTACGAGGCCTCGAATAGTCGCCACATGGAGTAATGGCGTCTCGTGTTTCCCGCCTTCTCGATATTTATATAGGGGAGAAAAAAAACAGAATTGCCTCAAACCAGAAATAAACACATCAGTGATGAAGAGGAACGACTTCACGACACACAGGTAATATTTCATGACTTTATGGATCATTCTAGTACAGTTTTAGATTTTTTCTAAAAATTCCCATACATTCCTTGTAAAAAAATCATTAGCTTGGGCTGCCTGTGGAGAAAGCGGTGGCATCGCGGTGGAGTAGAAAGAATCCTAACAAGCAACATTGCTGCCTTTCACCACTATCAGAAAAATATGTGCAAGAAATATGTGCAACAAATAACTTGTATTGACTATGCGATTGCATTAAGCTCACTCTGTTTGCTAATTACTCGGGCTGCCTGTGGCAGCACCGAGTCTAAATCTGCAAGCCGTTTATTTTTATGTTTTATTCCGTGTAGCAAAATTTCTGCGCATGCGTTAAAGGTCAAATTCACACCAATCAGATTGCACTGTGCTGGTCACGCAACAATCGCCAGGTTAATTTATTTACATAATTTAATACAGTAAATCAAGATTTTCTCTCAAATTTGGAGTCCCATCTCTCAAATGTAAGCAGTTTAATGTTTTATTTAACTTCACTCGTGCGAAAGCCTTCCAACAGGCTCAGGATATTTCAACTGGCGCTCTTGTTTGAGGTACGTTTCCTAGGTAATAAACACTCAGCACAGAATAATTCATGATGACCGAAGCAGTTATTCAACTCTCACGGTAAACAAGACTCCTCTCACGGCCGAGGTTTTGGTTCGAGAAATTAAAGGCTTCCAACAGTTCCCTTTATAGTTCCGTAATATAATGAGCAGACTGCAGTTTTGGGAAGGAGGGTAAAAGCTTTTAAATAGATATAAACAAAACGGGCATTTCAGTTAATAATCTTTAGTCCAACAAATACCGATATGGACGCGATCAAAGAGCCGCAGGGTAGAAAGAACAGTAGAGAAATATAGTGATAGCTCCATCATAGGTGGACAGGATACAACTTATAATATGGGACAAATATAAACATACATTTGAGACACTCATCTATTAGTATTCTGAACCTGCAGAACAGCAGACTAAAGTAGGACCGAATTCGTATTTTTTTCGATTAAAAAAAAGAATCAATGCCTTCAGCTGCTTCAGTAAGATTCCCAGTCATATCAGTAATGGTGACTACCAAGCATTGTTGCTGGGGGAGATGTAATAGTGACTCTAGATGTGAAAAACCTTCATAAATCCGGCGCTCAAAGAGATATGTCTCGGAGAATGAAGCATCGATCGGTACACCGCTAGTAGAGGTTTCTCATCTTTCCTCGGCCTTTTTGATCACTCACAGGAGGAGCTTTTCTGTTCCAAAACCTTTACAGCAAATTCAGTGAGAAATGTCAGCGTTGGATAAATGTTTGTACAAGAGACCTTAAAAGCACAGAACAACGAGACTAGGTCTGGCAATGAAACGTAAGTGGCTATCAATTACTGAAACCCTGACTATGTATCCACCAGTAAACAATGAGAAGGAACTACTGTTCAACCATTAAGTTTACTTGAATTTATCAGTGGATTCTAAATAAATTTTGGAAGCAAAGCCTCGTCTACAGTACATCTACAATGCTTTGATTTATTTTCTGAGCACAAATGAAGTTAATTTATTTCGGAGCTGCAGGTATTAAATTTGAAAACTCGATAAATGCAAAAAATAATACGATGGTATGAAAGAGCACACCAATTAACATAAGCAAGATTGCCGAATTTTAGGATGCTATCAGTTCATAGTTTTAATGTATATGCTCTTCCAGCCATAACAGCTTTGGTCTCCAATGAGTTTTATTGAAGAAGATGATTGCACTCGGCACGCGGCTACATTCTTTTGTTTTTGCCTTACTACAGGAAAACCTGACTTTGTAACTTTTCAATGTTTAGGTGAAGTCTTACAACGATATTGCATGGGAAAAGATGAGTTTGGGATACAGTTTAAATAGGACTTGACAGTCTATATAGTAAGCATTTTTTGTCTCGTTGGTTAATTGGCCAGCGAAGATGCAAAACTCGCTTGACAAGATCGACGTTTGTCGCTTTGTTTCAATCCTCTGTATTTCAGCCAACGTTTAAGCGTTCGACAGTATAATCATCAGGTTCTCTTTCAAAATATGGTCCAGGAAAGCAGTCATTTCTGGTAAAATAGACAGAGGACGAACTGAAGTGCTAGTCAATTCTTGTAAGTTGATAAAAGAAAAGCGGTTTGCTTTGTCTGAGTATTGGCGGGGGGTCTATACTTGTGACGTAATTACCGCGCTCCGCTATAAGCGTGCGTAACATGAACATGAATAAGTAGAGGTCAACTTCTTTAATTTACATACACGAGAAAAACAAAAATATTAAATTACATATATATACTAGGGGAGCAGAGAATTAATGTCACCGCGCTACCGGCCACTCCTAAAGACTGCTAAATTCAGCTAATAATTATTCCCTTCGGTTATTACTAGAGGATTTCAAATGAAAGTGTAATTTCATCTTCAATCTCATGTGGCCCGAGTGAAAGCCCAGATGGGCTCTTGTTTTATGAGAACTAAAATTAATTAAAGAACTCATATTGACAATATGATTTTTATAACATTCTGTCATCAGATGTGTACAACGACATGTGGTGTATAGTAAATAAAGCTACACCAGAAAAACTTGTAATGATCACTTGTAATGATCATACGGCCAGTGTATTCTTTCAAGAGTTCACGGTCTATCTTGAGAGTATTGTTATTTGTTCGGAGGTGTTAGTCATTGCTGGAGATTTTAACTTCCATATGGATGATCCATCGGATGCGGAAGCTAAGAACTTTGCAGACCTTTTACAAACTTTTGGACTTGAACAGCACGTGGCGTTTGCGACTCAAATATCTGGTCATTGGCTTGATCTCATAATCACTCGGTCATCTAACGATGTCATGGTACTTTCTCCTCATCCTTCGTTATTTTTATCAGATCATTGCTTTGCTGAATGTTCTCTAGCCATTCCGTCTCCATCAGTTACAGTTAAAGAGGTGGTCTACCGCAAATGGAAGCAGATTGACTTGGCAGCTTTTAAGGATGACATCATTGCTTCGGAACTTTACAGTCTCCCTAGTAATGAGCTCGCGGCAAACTATGATCGCGTCTTGCGGTCTATTCTGGACAAGCATGCTCCGTTGCAACGCAAGGTTCTAGTTGTCCGACCTAGAGTCGCATGGTTTAGTGAAGAACTTAAGAAGCTGAAGGCTAAGCGTCGAAAACTTGAGAAAAGAATGAGAAAAAACAATCTTCCCTCTGATATCTCTGCGTATAAGAGGGCATGCTACGAGTATAGTGCTATTCTCAAACAGGCGAAGAAAGAACATTACTCCGGCCTTATACATGAATGCGCGGGCGATTCCAAGAAGCTCTTCCGAGTTGTGAACTCTCTCTCTAAAGAACGTACAGATAATCTACTTCCGCCTCACGCCAGCCCGCAGCAGCTTGCAGATGATTTTGGCGAATATTTTTGTCGCAAAATTGCGCTTATCAAGGAGAACATTGAAAGTTGCGCTGTGCAGCCACCATCCATTGCAATCCCCTCCCCTACAGTCAAGCTTATGAGGTTCGTCCCAGTCTCTGACGATGAAGTGCGTGATTTAATAATGTCTGCATCTAATGCCAGTTGTTACCTCGATCCGATCCCTACCTGGCTAGTGAAGAAGTGTACTCATGAACTCGTTCCAATTATTATGCAGATGATTAACTCGTCGTTGGATAGTGGTTGTGTTCCTGAGAACTGGAAGCTTGCGCTCATTGTTCCACTGCTCAAGAAGTTGGGACTGGAGCTTGTCTTCAATAGTTTTCGACCTGTGAGTAACCTGCCTTTTGTATCAAAAACGGCGGAGAGGGCAGTCATTCCACAGCTTCTTGGACATTGTAATGAAAATGCTCCTCTCCCAACCAACCAGTCATCATACCGACAGTATCATTCAACTGAAACTGCGTTACTCAGAGTTCACAATGATGTTCTAATGAACATGGATAGACAGGAAGTCACTCTCCTGGTTCTATTGGACCTTAGCGCGGCGTTCGACACCATTGATCACGGCATCATGGGAAACATTCTGGAGAATGATTTTGGAATTACCGACAAAGCTCTCTGCTGGCTCACATCTTTTCTGGCTGCCAGGAAACAGCGCGTTTTCATCAACCAGAAACAGTCTAGGGACTTTGATCTCTCTAGTGGAGTTCCTCAAGGAAGCTGTCTTGGTCCTATACTCTTTATAATGTATGCTTCTCGCCTATTTCACATTGTCAAGAGACATTTACCATCTGTTCAGGGCTACGCTGACGATACGCAGCTGTACATGTCATTTCGCCCTGGTTCCTGTGCGTCGCAGGATGGAGCTGTAAGAGCTATGGAGGCTTGTATCACTGACATTCAAGTATGGATGGCCATTCATCAACTCATGCTAAATGACAACAAGACTGAGTTTCTAATTATTGGATCTCGACAACAATTATGCAAGGTCAACATTGACAACATCCATGTAGGTGCCTCCGAAATCAAGCCAGCTAGCTCCGTGCGTAACTTGGGGGCGTGGTTTGATGGCTCTATGACTATGAAAGTACACGTCGGTAAGGTGTGTAGCAAAGCGTTTCGAGGTCTGTATAACATACGGCAAATCAGGAAATTTTTATCTGAGGAATCAACCAAGACTCTGATTCATGCGTTTGTGACTTCTCATCTTGACTATTCCAACTCATTATTGTATGGCATTCCGCAATACCAGATTGATCGATTACAGCGAGTGTTAAATGCAGCTGCGCGTATTACGTGTCACGTGCCTCGGTTTGCGCATATCACGCCATCTCTGATGCTACTACACTGGTTACCAGTGCAATTCCGAATCCAATTCAAGATCGCTCTCTTGGTTTACAAAGCTCTCAAAGGCATGGCTCCGCTTTATCTGACTGAATTGGTGCGAGTTAAGACTCAGGGGCGCTATGCCCTCCGCACTTATGATGATCAGCTCCTCCTAGAGGTCCCCCGGACGAGGTGCAATACTTTTGGTGATCGCGCCTTTGTTTATTCTGCTCCTAAGGTCTGGAATGCTCTTCCGCTGACTGTCCGCGAGAGTGGTTCTGTTGACTCTTTTAAGTCCAATCTCAAAACTCATTTTTTCAGAATTGCTTTTAAATGTTAGTCTACATATACATGTATATACACTGTTATTAACATTGAAATATTTTATTTTAGATACTTTTAACTCAAGAATGTCTTTTTTATATAAAGCTTAAAATTTTTATATTTATTATAATCATAGTTCATGTAAAGCGCTTTAGAATATCTTTTTATAAATTAAGCGCTATATAAATTATTAAATTAAATAATAGAAAGGATTAACAAGGACGAAAGATGCATGAAGTAATTATGGATGGTTTATTGTTTGGAAGGATTAAGGGGGTGTTAAAGGAGCTCATTCAACGAAGATGCATTGCGAGCTCAAATTTCTCGATCCGCCATTTTCAGGGCCCCCGATAATGGCTCTGGAGTCAGCTTCTTGAAATTAAACAAATCCTATTCCATCGGTCTCACAGGGGAATACCAGTTGATTATTCATAGGGGAACATGTTCCTTATTTATTAGATTTTGTGTTCAGTCATATATTTCCGAATTTTCACCTGCCAGGGGAAGTATTTAAGAATCGCCTTTGGTCAGTGAAATTATTACTAGAGCCTGTACTGGGTTTTTAATAGCCGACTGTTTGATCGTAATTCATACAGTTTATCAAAACCATGGGTTTTCTATATTGGCTTGATCGGACCGCTTGACCTAAATGGCATGGAATTTAAAGGTCAGAAGAACTGAGCCTTTTGTTAATCATCATCGAACACCTAGTACAACATTTAAAGCAAATTGCTTTGACTGAAGACTCGAGTACGCGGTACATGCAAGATTACAAATGTCGCAGTTTCTCTCTTAGTCTTATAGTCTTGGTTTTCGCTCAATGTACATGAACAACGCTGAGACAATTAAAGTAAGTAAAGGTGAAATGTTGATATCTGCATGAGCGGCTGTAAAGTGGAAACCTATTTTATAAATGTTTCTTTGCTGATGAATGAACTATTCAAGTGCCGCTGGCAGCTCAGAAAACTGATTGATCGATGTTTTTTTACCCAGCATATCCAATGTACTATTAACGGAAGTCATAGGGGCTTTTAAATTGACACAAACCGGCTGAAATTCAGGCTAACAAACAATAACATTATACAGATTCGATTCTTGAAATTTGATTTCAAATTTGCATATTGCATTGGTGAGTCAAAATGTGGTGTGGAGAACGCATGGACCTACCCTGGGTTACAGAGGCTCGAAAGAGAGTTA
Organism: Actinernus sp. WN-2022; assembly: GCA_030867875.1. Taxonomy (NCBI): domain Eukaryota; kingdom Metazoa; phylum Cnidaria; class Anthozoa; order Actiniaria; family Actinernidae; genus Actinernus; species Actinernus sp. WN-2022. Next base: position 8,652,160 of record JAOWCC010000936.1, on the reverse strand, counting down.
GAAAGAGAGTTAAGGGGCTTCGCTCTTCAATTTCTCGTCACTTCGTTCCTCGAATTTGAACCCCTGGCAACCCCTAGCTCAGTGGTTAAGCTCCGGTCTGTTGCGCGGGAGGTTGGCCGGTTCAAACCCCGGCCGGACCTACACTCAGGGTCTTAAAATAACTGAGTAGAAGGTGCTTCCGTTGTGAAACAACTGCAAATGGTAACAGACCTTCGCGTCTTCTCGGATAAGGACGTAAAATCGTAGGTCTCCCGTCGGCCTCAAATTGATCAGTCTCACTAGACTGTCACGAGTTACGGACGTTAAATAAAGTAGCTTTTTTTTAGCATGGACCTTGAACACATATAGAATGTGGCAAACAGTAATTCGACATTTCAAACCAGCATTTTGGCAGGGACAACCTAGCTCCTTTCGTTGAACTACACGTTCTTGCACGCACATACTCAGAAAGGAAAGAACTCTAAATGTATAACGCTATCGTAGAATTGATTAATTTCCTTGCCACACGATCTGTGGAACTTGGTCTAGAAGTTGGCAAGATGGTTCGCTAGATCGAGCATGAGATCGATTGCTAGCATCACGTCGAGGAATTTTGATCGGAGAACCGTAGTAATTCCGCTCATTCTATTGTATTACTTCAACTATAAAGGCAACCGATCTCACCGCCGATCTCGGCCATTCAGTTCAACTCGTAACCTCTATTTATAAACAGCCCGATATCACATTTTCTGATTGGCAGCTGTCCGATTTCAAGTAATTTCCCGTAGAACCTTGTATCTAGTTAGCATGATAATCAAAAGCTATCCATATTCATAGAAAGAAGGTTTGTATCAGTGCAGGCCAGTCAAGTCCATCCACCATACCATAAAATGTCTATACTAAATAGCAGATCTACCAGATTTACTGCAAAGTATCCTTTTCTTATAAATGCTGTCACTTTATATATATTTAGAAGTTATGGGCAGTGAACTTAATATAATTATAATGACACTTAAAAGCCTGTTGATGATGAAAAACCTGATAGTCAGAATCTATTTGTCAAAATTAAAACAATGCAATAGGAGATATTGTAGTTGAGTCTACGAATAGCAGTTTCAGCGGTATTGACCCAAACGCCTCACTTCAATGTAATGAAGCGCCATTGAAACTGTGTATCTAAATTAGTCGTGCTTGTTTAGGAGGGTGTTGGTGTCGTGTAAGAATGATGGTTTCAATGGCGCTTCATTACATTGAAGTGAGGCGTTCGGGTCAATACCGCTGAAACTGCTATTCGTAGACTCAACTACAATATCTCCTATTTAGTCCTATTTTCTTTGTAAAAATAGTTCCGTAGAGGTCATAATTAATAAACAAGTGGGCTAAAATTGTATATGGCCACCACGAGTTTACTAGAATATATGCCAGAACACACTTACGGACCGGTCATTATTTATGAAGGAGGGGTGCGATTATTATTAAAGACAAAATTCAATAAATCCCCCTCCCCCCTTCTCAGGCCTGAAAATGACAAGCGACCCCACTCTCAAAGTCCATGAGAGGGGGGATCCCCCAGCATACACGCATCGTTCTGGAGAACCATTCTGATAGGTATTTGGCGTGTGGAGCAGGGCTGGCATTAAGAGACCATGTCGTAAGCGATAGTACGTAGTGATCTTACCTGTGGAACACTGTTGGAAGATGTAAATATACGATAGTGTTGATAGTCAACTAAGTTTAGTACTGCACATAACCTGTGTATCGTGTGGACCAGTATCCCGTTCTGCATCCACTTCGGGTTGTTTTCTCTGTTGGTGGTAATACCATTTTGCATCACAATACCCCTTCTTTACGATATACTACTCAGAATAACATGACCCACCCCTTATTGACTAAAGAAAACGCACATGACCCACCCCTATCCCCCCTCCTTCATAGATAATGACCGGTCCCTTACTTCGATTTCTGAACCGGTATTTCAAATGTCTCGATAACATTCAACCACCGAGGACCAGAAGGAGAGACTCCTATTTGGAGCACGTATACTTTAAGTAGTTATTCAAAATCTTGTTCACAAATTACGTTTAACATTTGATCGAATTTATACAATGTAGTGCAATGTAGCCTGACCATCACTGGGGCAAGGAAAATTACCTCATTTCAAGAAAACTATTTTTATCTACACAAACCTCTGGCTTTACTTGTTGTAATAAAGTAGAAAAGTAAGACAATGGCAATTATACAAAATAATGGTACAGCAGTCCCAGTACAATACAAATCCATTTTGCACTCAGCTTGAATTATGGCAACTTCAGCCTCATATATTGTAGAAAAACTGCTGTTATCAATCGGGAATCAATGGTAAGGCCAATTAAGGCACATATTCTCAGGGTGTTTCAAATTACCGTAACTTCAAAGTCCTCGGCAATCCTCAACACAGCACACTGAAGTCCTTTCGCCCTAAGTTTAGAAATTTGCTCCTCGATAATTGCGTTCAGGGGAGATTGAGTTGGACGATCCTTGAATTTGAAGTGCATCAAATACAAACCGTAAACTTTGGTAAATAAACGACTTCCCATAACTGGTCTGAAGGACACAGAATCAGTCCTTATCTAAACTAATTACACGAACAGCTTCCAACTGCATACTTTTTAAAGAAAACTGTATTTAGCTTTGTTATTTCGAACTGAATAGCTTCGATGAAGTCCGCCATTACTGAGAATGCTATGAGCATGCGCAGTTTCAATGTCCTAGAATCTAGGACATCCGCTTTCGTATCTTACCAGTGCCTCTGATTTTTCAGTTAGTTGAGGAGGCTCTGGGAACGAGAATGGCCGCTAATACTGCTTTCGTGCAAATTCGTAGGGCATTTCTGTTGGTTTGTCGGTAGAAAATAAAGTTGTGGCACTTCACCAACAAATAAAGTTTTATCAATGGATTAATTGGAGAAAAGATTAGCAATACACCAGTTCTCCGTTAATTCCGACATTTTCAAATAACAATAACAGGAGGCCCTGAGTGGCCTTAACTCGGGCAACCTAGGAACAGGTGTCGCTGTGCTGGGAAGCGTGCAATCGCAAATTGCACTCGCTGTTACAGACAAACGTATGGAAAACTGAAAACATGATTGCACGCTTTCCAGTACAGCTACATCCCTCACATTTTGATCAGTTAGTCCTTTACCTGGTATCTTAAGTTTGCAGACGTGAATATTTTGGAAATTCCATTTTATGAAAATTTGGCATCGGATTCCCATACAAACACTGTATTTCCCCCATGTTTGCACAGCTTTCAAAATGTCGGAATTAACCGCGAACTAGTCTATTTACAAATTACGCAGGATTTTCAACGATTAGAACAAATATTTCTAGAACGGATCGACTTTGAAATCAGAACGGATCAAAATGTATGAGTTTTGAGTGACAGCAGACTTTACTCTAGTCGACCCAATCACATTGCAGACACAAACATACAGACATACATTTAAGAGCATTTATTAGCAGATTAAAAGAAACGTTTATAAAATGGAAGTGGAAATTTAACCAATGACGAAATTTTACTGGCCTCCTCCGCTGGCAACTCCTAATTAAAATCGAGAAAATCGAGAGAAAACATATGTGAAACCGGGCTTCCTGTGGGATAAGGGGGGTGAGCAAGGGTCTGAGGATGAAACAAATGAGGGGGGAGGGGAAGAAGAAAAAATAAAGGAGATGCCTGCCAAATTTCGAGGTGTTCGTACCGACTCCTTTACCACATGGACTTTGTTCTGTACCCCTCTACCCAGGGGAATTATTGAGCTCATCCATATAAAACAAAAGTATAAACGTGGGCGGGAAATCGAAAACTTTAAACTACCGACAGTTGAGTTCTAAGATCCCAGTAAAGGTTACAAGAGCGTTCTGAAAGCTGTGAAGTCCAGAAATCAGCAGATAGAAAAGGAAAGCGCTTGAAGTACTTTAAACAAAATTAGCAGAGGTGAAACCTAGGGCTAGCCGTTCAGTCACTCAAGCCTAAGTCAAACATCCCAAAGACAGCTACCTAGAACAGCGATCGAGTGCAGGAGCGAGTCAACAGTCACCATACAACAGATTGATACTGAGCCGGGACTACAATTGTAACGCCTAAAGGAATATATATGGTTGTTTAGTACCTAAATTCAACTTCTGTTAAATTTATGCCCTCATCAGTTCATACACCTTAACATTGTCAAATGAGTCGCCTTTCGGCCACTAAACAACCCTGTTTAACCACAGGCAGCCCAAGCTAATGATTTTTACAAGGAATGTATGGAATTTTTAGAAAAAATCTAAAACTGTACTAAACTGATCAATAAAGTCTAAACTTTCAGCATTTTACCTCCAGAAACCCTTTCTTACATTCCTCTGACAATAATTCAATCGAACCATCGCTTATTTCTTCGCTTTGTAACTACTAAAATTCGACGGTTTCTGCAGCTAATCTAGCATGCAACGAGCCGGGGTACCGTCAGCTTGATATTTTTTTCATGGGCTGCCTGTGCTAGTCGAACCACAGGCCGCCTGTGGTTAAACGTGGCTTTTTCTTCTGGAGCAGTGACGAACGAGTGCCGAAGGAATCCAATACCTCCGTGTTTTTTCGAGGAGGTTCGGAGAACGAAGTCTTTGTGCTCAATCGACCAATCACTGAATCTGCAGGGTACACTCACGAACCAGAAATAAACACATCAGTGATGAAGAGGAACAACTTCACAACACACAGGTATAAGATTTCATGACTTTATTGATCAGTTTAGTACAGTTTTATTTTTTTCTAAAAATTCCCATACATTCCTTGTAAAAAGCATTAGCTTGGGCTGCCTTTGGCTTAAACGTTTGACCCCTGATGAGAGGTCTTACTTTACGTGTTCTCCAGTCGTTATTACAAGTCCAAATGAGCTCATTTGATTACCCCAGTTAGCCATAATATGCCTTTATGCTTTTATGAAATCTCAAAATAACAAAAGCACCGTTTACCGGTTATTTCTGACAGATGTTTCATTCATAATTATTATGATAAACAATTCTCAGCGGCATGCACGTTCGTTACACGCTGATTCCTGTTTCACGGCATGTCAGCTTTGATGTAGGTCACAAGCTAGTAACTACAACGATTTATTCACACTCTATAAATATTTTGCAATGAATTTATAGAGTGCTGGGATGCCAGAAGTAACTCTCAATCTCATCCAAAACACAATAATTTTAAATTGTAACCGGGATTAATATTCATAACGTATTGACTTTGTAGATGGCCGTATATTTGTTATTTTTAGATACATGTGTTATATACGCCATGTACTATTCTGGCTTGTATGGAAGTTTCTACACCACAACCGTTCTAACTGAAAGTTAGGCAACGGCCTCAAGTAGGCCAATTTCTCGCACGGTTGAAATGAACACTTCTTCGTTTATCGACGTCATTATTCCAGTATGTACCTTATTTTCGCTGTTGTCCCACCCTACTGAATTTTTTTGGTTATGCGCGTCTAATGATATGCGCAGTGCGCAGAAATTATGTTCTACTCTCCCTCCCCAGTCCCCTCGCGGCCTCGCCGCTCGGATCCGGAAGGCGGATCTAAAACATGTAAGAGTTCCCTGCGGAGGAGGCTAAACTTTTTCCTGTTTCAAGTCTTTGGGGCATTACATCTCAAAGCCTGGTTCATGGTAGCGGGCACAGTAATGAAAATATCCTTTGAGGCGCTTGTTGTAACAAGTACTCCTAATGAGATATACGGCTAGCCATTGTTTTCCGGCGATGTAACAAGGCCAGACTTGTAAACAGTTTTATAGAATAGGACATTTTCATTATGGCGTCATTTTTCTACAGCTATCAAAACCTTTTCAAATTCCTTTTCAGATGTTTAAACTCCTTTGAGAATTACAAGGCAATGGTACAAATTAGAGGGGGGAATAATACACTCCGAGTTGTGGTAGTTGTAGTATGTGACGTCATCATGCAAATGTCTATAGGCCCCATGCTTTATGCTTCATTTACTTTTATTCAGGAGTACAACTGAACATTACAACTTGAACTCTCAACAGACTTGAAGTGATTGTAGACACGAATTTCCTTCAAAGCCCTCTAACGGAAAACATTGCTTCTTAAGTCATAGTAATAAATAATGATTTTAACCAAACCTTTTCGATGCCGTCTTTGTTATATGCAGCCCACGTATGGTTGTCATTTGAGAAAAACACTTTATACCTCTTAACCCACTCGGCATTGAAGGTATTCCCTTGCGTTAAGATCGCACATATGTAACTAACGTCTCCAATATCAACCTGTAGGTACGAATCTCCTGTATTAGTTTTGGGTCTCCATGAACCTACTTCCCCGAGCCTGCCTTTCCATGGGGCGTATCTGGCGCCATAATGTGATGTTGCAGTAAATCTGTAATCAGGGAAGATTGACTTGTTTGGAATTCCAATGCTGGGTGAACGGCATCCTGGAACATAAATAAATATTCTTAAATAAATAAATAATTAATAATAAAAGCGGAGGTCCCATTTATCTGTACTGAGGTAACGACCCGATAAAAAATGATCTTCACCCTGGGGCTCGCCAAATGATGTGTGCCTTGTAACGCACCGTAGGCCGAAGACAAAAAACATCCACTTTCACTCCACTGGTACTTGAATGCCTTATACATTGGCTTAAATTTGTGATAAAAAATTGTCTTGACCTCTGTGTTATCTACGGTGGCATGTAAGGGACATTATATTTCGCATTTATTACTCGGGCTACCCCAGGTATCCGGGTGCTAAATCTGCAGGCTGTTTTTTTATGTTCAGCGCGTGCGTTAAATTATGCATTAATCGTATGCGCGCGCACCTCGTGGCGCTTGGATTTCTTTCCAGTTGCAATTCTGCGGACGTTATTCTTGTTTGAGGTACGTTTCGTAGGTTTTATGCTACAATTCATCGCATTTCATTGTACTCTCGGTCATAATACATACCAGCGTAAACAGCGTGATCGGTAGGCTAACACTAAAATTATTTTTGGTACTCTTATAAAATTATACAATTTAATTTGGTACAGAGACAAATGATTTTGGCATAACCTGTCAGTATTTGGGGATTTTGTAGTTCTAAAATGTTTGATTTTCGAGTGATTCGCAAACCGCCGTACAATTTTCTGCTGTAGTAAATTGTCACGCTTGGTGAGTTTCACCAATGAGAGGAAAGCAGTTCCACTGATAACACAGTGGACTTAATATTAGAAAAGCGAGGTGCAACTTGGATCATGCGTACATCTCTTTTCTCCGGTAAAACCTGTTTTCCATACTGGATTGACTCGATTTTCCAAACTGGATTGACTTGATCTAAGAAAAAAAACGTCGGATGTCGGCAGAGGTCTCTCCTTTCGTTTCCATTTTACCAAGACAGAGAGAAACCTCTGATAGCAGGGAAGTTGCACTGAGAAAAGGCTAAAAGATACCAGGTCACGTGAACCAAGTCATCTGCCACTGAAGGGTCTGAAGCGTGTTTTCACAAAAGTAGAAAGTTCAGGAAACCTGTTCGCAAGTACATAGCAAAACACTATCCAAAGTCATGGAATATTCACCAATACACCAACGTTTGTAAACGTAGCCTGTTCCAGGCTGTTCCCAACACAACCTCGAGGTTAAAACAATGATTATCATTAATTGTGAAATCACTTCAAAACAATGATAATTATTATTCTTAAAACCAGTCAAGGATAAAGATAAACAATTGTCAAATTCCGAACGGCGGTAGGCGCGCTTAGTGTAGTGGTCATGACGTATGAACTACCAAGCACTACACGCAAACGGTTACGAGTTCGAGCCCGAGCAGGAACGCTCAAAAAAACAATCTCTCGTTTACCTTCTCTTCTTGTTTACCTGTGAACCCTAGCTCTATGATCTAGGTGAGTGAGAACCCGTCATTGATCCGTGAACTCGTCCGATGGTTAGGGTTCGGTTTGTGGTTCGGCTTAGTGTTTGTCTTAGAATAATGATTATCATTACTTTAAAGCGATTTGACAAATAATTATGCTCATTGTTTTTAACCTCGAGAACGCGTTGTAACACGATATCGAGTGAACATGTCAGCTGCCAAAAGAAATCTCGAACGAGATTTTGACGTAAATGTACTTTTGTATTAAATACCCGGTATTTCTTGCAAATATTTGATCTGGAAAGCAACAGAGAAAGGGGGAAACTGCAGACATTTTCCTGTGATACAGTTAGTAAAAGATTCAAGTTTTGTTCGCGCGCGCTGTTGACGTCATTATCACGCCATTTTCGAACAGAGCGCGCGCCCCAGTAGTCGAGTCCCCAGCAGAATATACAAAATGACGGTACAGCTTGAACTAGGACGATCTTTTCATCGGCTTTTACTACGAAAACCACTTGGGGTAGACCAAGATATTTGAAATGAAGAAGGGTTAAATTAACTACACATCCATACATAATTAGTACAGCGAATTTGAAGTAAAATGATCTCTTCTATAAACTAGTACTGGGCAACGCAACGCAACGCAACGCGCCAACTGTCAGAATATTTTGCCATCACCGCATGACGCGGCCTGTCAAAATTGACCAATCAGAGGGTATACCAGGAGCTGGTTTACTGGAACGATGTCGTTCAGAGAAGTTCCACAGGCTCTCCTTTTCAATTCCGCTTTCCCCTTTCCCTCCCCCAGTCCCCCTCTTCTTTTTTTCGCCTGCGATTTTCTTTCGCTCCCTTTCCCACTATCTGAGAGCCTGGAACAGGCTATGTAAAGTTAACGTAATGGAAAGGAGTTGTAATAATTATTTCTCGAGTTCTCATCAGAGAATGAAGAAGTCAAACACAACAAGTTTAAGTGTAAAGGCACAACGATTTTTAAGCATATGAAGACAAAGCATACAAAATCAAATAAGCAAAAGCTAACCAGTTATGTTGTTTAAACAAAAGTTAAAACCTTGGATTGAAATGCATAATTGTACTAGGAATACAATACTCGATCTATATTTACAAAAGTAAAAACCACAATAAAAACGTTGTAGAATTGTATTTGGCCATGACATTGAAACCGACCATAACCTGTTCTTATAAACCCAGACATGATTGTTGTAGCACCTTATTGTCAAGAGAATGTTTCAGTGTTTGGTAATTTTGCTGGCTATAAGATTGATGCAGGTAATTTGACCAGAAATGTAGAGTGCGGAGCTTCCAGTAATAGCAATTTACAAGTACCTGTTTGTAATAATCTTAATCACAGAGTGGATTATATTATTGTCACTTCTGCCTTTCTAGAGATGTAGAAAAAACACCAGGTCCTCTTATTGATCATAGGAAGACAATTCATGCATCTTACTGCCAAGGTAATGTGTTAACAGCTTACATTTTGTAATTTAATTCGCATGATATTGCTTTGAAAAAACTGATTTTTTTTATCCGTGTTATTGCCTATTGATTACTGAATGCGAGACCGTCTGGCTAACTAACTTTTGGCAAAATTTAAACTGATATAACAAAAAGAAAGTTAAACAGTGGCTTGAAGATATGACATTTATCTTCTCGTGGTAAAAACAATATTTTACTCATTCCCTTCACTCAATTTTATTCCATATCTTCTCTCTCTCTCTCCAATGCTAAAGATATCTCTGAAATATTTAATAATCTTTTTACAGAAATTGCCCCTAAACTAGCATCTGGTATCCCACAAGGACCTACCCTTACAAAAACAAACTATAGTTTTCAGTGTAAAAACTATAGTTTATCCTAATAAACTATAGTTTCCTAAAATAACTGTAGTTATTACCATAATTAACTATAGTTTTCCAGTGTAACTGTAGTTATATCTATAACTATACTTTTTCATATGATTAAGTATAGTTGTATGTTGAATTAACTATAGTTTTCCATAAAAAGTATAGTTTTTCTATTAAAGTATACGTATTCCAAATATAACTATAGTGTCTTCAAAATAACTATAGTTATCTATTTTAACTGTATTTTTATGGACCAAAATAATAGAAACATGCACAAACTATAGTTTTCTATGTAAAAAGTATAGTTTATCCTAATAAACTAGTGACCATAATAAACTATAGTTAGACTTTAAGTTTAACAACAAATTGTTTACAAAAATACACTAACCCAAGTAGCATAGCTAATCGAGGCAGGTTAAGTGGGGAAAAATAGCAATATATAATGTTTACAAGATAGAAATATATATATAACAACAGTACATGTATAATTGTAAGGAAAAGGAGAAATGTTTTTCGTAACTGTAGTTAATATCTATAACTATACTTTTTGACATGAGTAAGTATAGTTGTATGCTGAATTAACTATAGGTTTTCATAAAAAGTATTTTTTTCTATTAAAGTGTACTTATTCCAAATATAACTAAATTTCTTTTGTACCAAAATAATAGAAACATGCATAAACTATAGTTTTTAATGTAAAAAGTATAGTTTATCCTAATTAAACTAGTGCCCTAAAATAACTGTAGTTATTACCATAATAAACTATAGTTTTCCAGTGTAACTTCATGTAGTTATATCTATAACTATACTTTTTCACATGAGTAAGTATAGTTGTATGCTGAATTAACTATAGGTTTTCATAAAAAGTATATTGTTTCTATTAAAGTGTACTAATATTCCAAATATAACTAAGTTTCTTCAAAATAACTATAGTTATCGATGTTAACTATACTTTTTATATACCCAAAGGATAGTCAGAGGCATGGTATTTCTTTTTCCAAGAAAACATTGTTTTGCAGCATATAGTTAATCCTTTTAATAATGAAGTATAGTTTATTCTATATTTAAATAAATATATAACTATGGATTCCCCTACAATCACAAAAATGAACAGCTTTCTTAAAGAACAATATTTATTAGGGATATAACCAAAATACACACATGTATAAAATACTGTAACATAATTATTAATGATATATTCCTAGCTATTTGAACAAATGTTGAAAGAAAAGGGGAAAACATGGACTATTATTTGAATAGTTTACAACAGACAAAAACAAAATAAAAATGTGTCTCAGGTCCTGGATGACTGGCTCTATTAATTAGGAAACTATCCAGTCTGAATGAAATGGAATAATATGGCATGCATGATTTACTTATTATCAGTAATATATTACATACACACACATGTAGGATATGTGCTACTGTGGGAACTAAAATTTTAAACTAGGCAGGTAATTTTGTTACCTGGGCCAAGCTCAAAGCTCGATTAGTGCTATAATCCTGGATAAAGCTAATAACCCATGGTTTTAATTCGTTCTCTTGTTGGAAGGCATTTGTTTCCAAATCTAGCGAAATGATTAAATAGAACAGTACTTATTTCTTCACTAGAACAGGTTCTAGCTTAACCTCAAGTATGCAGTTGACAAGTTAGCAAATCAAACTAATGGAAAAATCGTCCTTAATCCTTATTCCTAGATTAGCTTATAATCGGGCTTCTAACAACCATGCAAATCCTGGGCAACTACATGTAAAAACAATAGACATACATGTAAGTCTTGTAGGCCTTTGAGGAATCAGCATCACTACTAGCTAGTGCAGTATCCTATGAAGACCACACGAAAAGGCTATGAAATTAGGCCAACCTACATGTACACCGCGGCAAAACGGTATGCTCCGCTGGCCAAAAGAACGAAGGCTCTGCTATCAAATACAAATTACCGAGGGTTTCAACTTTTTTAGTAAATAATTTTATAACTTAGTAAACTCACAGTGAATTAGAAATTAAGAAAACTTCAACCTGTTAAAGTCTTAGGCTTAGCTTTTAAGTAGTTTTCTTATTTTTTTGACAAAACAGTTCACATATAGATACTTTTAAGCAGAAATTTTAAAATTACGGGTATGTGCCTGTTGTTTCATTTCAGTTTTCGCGTGAAACTGGGGCCGGCTGCGCGCCGACAAGAAATAACAAATACGCATGCGCGTAACATTTTGCCGTGGTGTGACCTACATGTATGAAATATCCCATTAAATACTTTCATAGCACTATATATGAAGGTTTCTTTTCATAGACCTATGAAAGATTCAAAGGCTATGAAATTTTATAAAGGGAAATCACATCCTATGAAAAATGCAGTACCCTATGAATTTTTTGGATGACTTTTACATCCTATGAAATGACTAATAAATAGATGAAATCAGTATACATTGTAACAAGAGGCTATGAAATGAAGGCACTATGAAAATACTATGAAAACTGTACGTTACAGTGTAATTACTAAATCTTTTCATAGGATATACATACTGTATACAAAGTTATACGCAGCACTTGCTTCAAAATTAACATGCAGCTAGAACATTCATGAACACCCTTACAAGCCATCACATGGTAAAAATTGTTGTGGATTTCACAAGGCAAAGTTTGTTTGCCACCTGACAGATCCATGTCCAGAGGAAACATACACCCAAAGATGCATCTCCGGCTTGATAGAACAAATTGGAACTTCAACCAATAATAAAGTGTTCTCTTGGTGATGATGAACACAACTGTTTCTACAAAAATAATGTAACTATCAGTGATAACTTGTGTCCCGTGACAAGTTTTCTCCACAAAATGTGTGCACCACGGCCATCAGATACATTTACATGTATAAAAAATATACAATCATTTGTAGCAGGTTCTGCATGCAGGTATTATAGGCTCAGCTAATCTTCGGTTATATAGCTAGCTGCCACTAAATAAAATTCAATGTCCTGATCTTCATAGAATGTATGTGGGACATTCTTTGGATTCATCCAGGTGTTCCTCATAATTTAATGTGGGTTCCTAATAATGTCACCTGTTTGATCCATCATTCTCAAGATATAATCATACTGCAATGCTACAATATAATTCAAAAACAACCATTGAGATACAATAATATATGAAGTGAGTATTTTTATATCAATATGGTTTAATTACAAATGTACAGGTATAGTAAGATCCTGGCCATGCAACCAGTTATTCGAAGTGCAATTAAGCATTCGTCAAACACTTATTAGATAATTGAGTACTATAAGTGGTACATTTATATTAAAATTGTAAATCCTAGATTGCAGGAATTAAGACACCTTTTACAAAGAGAATCGGAATCTTCAGCTAACATTCAATATCCTCTAAACATTTCTTTTACTTATTTTAGTGCATTTATCTAATTTAATCTAGAGTACAAATAAAGCTGTTGTTGTTGTTAACATTAATCTGGCTTTGAAAAACCAGGGCCAGACTTGGTGGTGAAACATGTCAAAAATCAATTCCGAAATTACACGGAGGACTCAACAAACTGGAATACATATTGGCTTCATGCAAGATCAGATAATATACATGTACCAGGATCCTGGACTGATATATGAGCTAGCTTTTTCCCATGTACATGTAATTGTACACCAATATATTCACCGGGCTAGTTTGACTGGCATTTATTATTGTTATTTTGTTTTCTGTGGTGTGTATAAGTCATATAGGCTACCCTACAAGCAGAGGTTGAACAGGCAAATAGATGAGAAACCTCTGCTCGCAGGATAGATATAGACAGCATATATAGTGTATATTAAAATGAATACCATCATGTTCAAGATAAAAAAAAAATGGTGCTGGATAAGACAGTGATAAACATTAAGCCCAGACAATAATGGTACCAGCTGGCACATTTTATGTTGTTCAAAAACCTATGTTAGCTGATTACAATATTAAACTTAACTCAACTTAACTGCAAAGGTACTTTTAATTATAACATTGTACATTCTTTAATAATTCGTACCTGCAGACCCAGGTCTTTGTTCATTAATGATGTTTGTTTCTTCGTCTGAGTTCATTGCACTTCAAGTTAAACTGGAGCGGGACACGGTTTCCGGGAAACTGTTGGTTCGACAACAATGACGAGTTCGCTAGATCTATTCCAAGGAAATTTGAATCGTCTCTCTACCAACCAAGAAGCACTTTATGCTCAGGAACGTCTATACGCCACATGCATGCACAGGATGAACGCGAACAGAAAATTATCGGAACCGTTTGTCGATCTCTCACTCAATCCAAAGTATTCGATGAAGCTCCTAACAATCGCGTTCCTCCTACTCTGGGAAGTTTTGTTTGAAGAGTTCTTGTTTTGTTGGCATTTAGTAACTTTTAGTTCAAACTGATTGCCATCCTGATGCTATGTTTTTATAAAAAAGCAGCCCAAATGGATGGCGCTTTCTCCATCGTGTCATGATCATTTATTACTTACGAATTAACCTTTGGAAACATCCGGGTATTAATATACTTTTAACCAATCACGTCGCGGGGAATACCAGGTTATCGTGTTCAGTAACCAATCCGATCACGGATGCACGCTTTCAATTAATTTGGCGCTCAAATACTGAAGTATAATATTTCTCTTCAACCGTCGTATCCGTTTGCTGCAAACTCTCTCTCTTTATGTTGCTGTGGTTTTAGCATTATCAAACTCTGTTTCTTATATAACAATCTCCAGGATTCCTCGAGAATCGAAGGTAAGTACAGCATTCTCTATTTCGCTCAGAAAAGCATGTTGATTACACTTTAATTACAACCGATTTCAGTGTCCCGCAAAACATTTTCTCGATTCAGGTATTCGAAGTCTATAATTTGAGTATTTGGAATAAGCACTAAATTATTTGATTCAGTATATACATCAAAACCAGGATAAACAAGTGAGCCTGTTTACAAAACATGTCTGTGTTAAATAAGTAAGTTCTTAATCTTACAGTGTGTCGAATGAAATACTTCAAATAGGTTCTAAATAATTATCTCACCGCGCACCGCTCTCTGTGGGCATGCAAGTTTTAACATTTTCTATTTGTTGTACATGTACCTCGATCACCCTTGCCCCATGGCAAATAGTTTTTCTCTTTGCCTTATACTGGCTCACACGTAAACGACTAATAATACTCTGTAGTTAATAACATATAGCTCGATTGAAACTACAACGTTCGCGTTTTTTGGTACGTACTTCATGTATGCCGTTATGATTATACCCAGATGTTTTCCACAGACTTCCTCACTTTGCCTACTTCGGCTTATTTAAGAGAGTACTAGTGGGGCTTATAATGTGTACGATATGTGTGTAGTAATAATTATTAATAGCCCTTTGTACATGTATATAAACAGTAAGTCTATTTTTTCTGATTATAAGTTACTTAATATTGATGGGTCTGTATGTTGTTGGTTTCTTGTAGGGAAAAGTATATAGAAAGAGCTAGAAAGCTAAAACTTGAGCTGAAGAAGTCTACACAGGAGAGCTATTAATGTGCTGAGTGAAAATCAGTGAGATTGTACAAGTGATTTTTTTGCTTGAATACTACAAGAATGTTGGTGGAGTTCGTGGAACAAGCTATAAACTAAAGATTAGGTTTACGATTAGGATTGTACATATCATGGATCTGTTTATATCCAAAGTCTACATGTACCTTACAACTGTAGGATTTCCTTAATTTTAGAGCCATAAGTGGGTTCCATTTTGTCTTCATCTTCACCCAATTTCGTAAGTCTAGTGTGATCTAAATTTATAACGTGCATCCAGTATTTTGTGACCCTGACAGTGGCTGTGAGGTGCATGTTAAAAATTACGCCAATCAATCTAGCGAGGGGAGAGGTGATAATCAGAATTTTATGGTTATAATTAGGTTTAAGTTACTGGGGTTTATTGTTTTTCAGTGTGGGATACTGGGGATGTATATCGTATCAGAGGAAGTATATCCAAGTTTCTAATATTTATTGTTTACAAAAAAATAATACTGTGCACAGAATTATAAGTTAGAATAATTAAGATAAAATTATAATATGTTTTTTTAAGATTCCTGTGCCCTTTTCATGTGTTGACGATGGTATGCAATACATTTCGAAATATTATTTCGCATATCACCGGTATAGTTTTTCTCATACAAGTATAAGGAGGAGACTTTACTTTTTGCAAGTTTAATTAAAAGTCATAATATTATAATAATTTATTATTTCAAGTGGAAAACTTGCATGCCATATATTTGGGATGTTCATCTGAGAGTATACTGTATATATATAGCTATATAATAAATGATTGTATGTAACTATTTACTAAGTTGTATTATTCATTTATATTATATCGAATCATTAAATCTTTTTACCTGTTAATTACCTAATACAGCTATGCTACAACCCTTAGCTTATTGCTCCTGCATGTATGTATGTCCTATTTCATAGGTTTAAACTGACGATCGAAACATTTCATAGGTTGTACATAAAACACTTTAATAGGAAAGGCCTTTGAAAATTTCCTGTGAAATGGGACAACAGTTCATAGTCATATTTCATAGGAGCGGTCTGTGAAAACCCTGTGAAACTCTGGATATTTCATAGGTAATTGTTATGAAATCAGTTCATAGGTATTTCATGGGAAGTATTTCATAGATATTTTATAGTTAAGTTTCATAGCGTATTTCATAGGTAATATATTTCATAGGTTTTTCATAGGTTGAAGATTTTCATTACATTCATGGTGTTTTCATATGAAACAAGACTATGAAATGGGACAATGGTTCATAGCTTTTGTTCATAGCACTATGAAAAAATGCTATGAAATACCCATGAACATCCCCCACCTTCATAGGGTCTTCCTTTGAAAAGACTATGAAACCACTATGAATAAACATGGAGTTTTCATGTGGTATTCATAGGATACTGCACTAGTAGTGTATATATACTAAAACCTTTAAGTCCATATGAGCCCATTTTTTTAATCAACTGGTATAAAATCGATTCTCCGTCAAATAAATAGTTAACTGTAAAATATTTCATAATTTGAGTGTCGCATCTATGAGTTAGAGGTTTCTATTTCCAATATGCTATAAATTATGTGAGGATTCGTTTATTAATACGAAAATGTGCTGTCAGAAAGATGTATATTTTTTCTAAACATCCATGCCATATTTGGGCATAATTATATTCATTTGGCGATTTTACCAAACATTTTGTAAAAATCAGAAAGTTTAATTCACAAGGAGAAAGAAATGCCATTTTGTTTGCCTTACATGTCATTACATAATTAGAATATTGGAAATAGAAACCTTATTATACTCATAGATGCAACACTCAAATTTATAAAGATCTTACAGTTGAACTATTTACTTGATGAAGAATCGATTTTAGAATTTATTTGCAGATATACAGTATTTAGCTACTACATAAGACAAAATGCCATGGGACATATGCACTGCATGACGTTTAGAGTCATGCCCATGCATTAATTATTTAAGTAAACCCCCTTGCTTGTCCTGCCCTTCAGTGTTTTAAATGAGGTGCACATTCAATCTGAAATACATTCATTACCAACATTTAAAGGGGGTCCAGATAGGGTTTAGGAATTAAGCTTCAGTGTCCCAACAATTATGTCTGTGATTGTTGTCTAGAACTATAGGCTGAGCTCCTTTCGATAACAGTTATGTACTTAAAATATGGATACTGAATGGACTAGCTGGCTTAACCATGAATAAATAAAGCCATATATATCTATCTATCAGCTATATACCTATATAGCTTGCCTAAACTAGCTTGAATTTATAAGAGAGCTGGATGAAACTGATCAAGCAGAATCTTAATTCAGAGGTTAACAATGAGGTATATACATGTATATGTGTACCTAAACAGTGTACATATATACAGGATATATGTAGCTACATTGTGTATAACAGAATACTAAATATTTTATAGACTAATTGGCAGTGTATATATATTTTGATCTACTAAGATAATGCCACAGTATAAAATATTGCTGTACATGTATGCATATGCTGTACATATGATTGTATCTTTCAGTGAATTAATTGTTTGTGATACTCTTGTATGTAAGTTTTATAGTTGTTATCATTTCTTATTACTGGTATGTGCATATACTGTGCTTCTTAGAGTCTGAGTATGAAATGAAAGACCATTGCCCATACAACCATGTTTACTGCTTCAAAATGTAAAATAACTACATTGTAATTATATTGCAGCATAAAAACATTAGTCGTAAAACTACAGTTTTGAAGTTAGAAAACAAATGTTATTCTAAAAACTACAGTTATGTATTTAGAAAACTATTTTTTTTAAACTATAGTTTTATAAGTTAGAACTATAATTAAAAAACTATAGTTTTAAAGTGAGAAAACTATAATTATTAAAAACTAAGTTTTGAAGTTTGGTAGGAAACTGTAGTTATGAAAACTATAGTAAAATTGTTATCAAAACTATAGTTTCCAGTGTTCCAAATACTTTAGTTCTTAAAATTATAGTTTTGAAATTTTGTAGGAAACTGTAGTTCTGAAAACTATAGTAAAATTGTTACCAAAATTGTTACCAAAATTGTTACCAAAATTGTTTCCACTGTGTTCCAAAATACTTTAGTTTTCTAAAACTATAGTTTTTGTAATTAAAAACTATAGTTTGTTTTTGTAAGGGTACGACATACAGTAACTATATTAACTAGACTAAGTCCTCGATTCAGTTAAACCGAATAACACCGACAACAGTTAGATATTCTAAAATCCATGTCTGCACAAAAGCAACGAGCTTAGATAATATACCATGCCGTTTAGTGAAAGAGGCTGCTTCTGTAATTTGTGAATCTCTTGCGTTAATTTTCAATAATAATAATAATATATATTTATATAGCGCATTCTCCATTGCATGCCCGAATGCGCTTTACATTGATGTAAAAAAAAAAAAAGAGAAATCTAATGTACAATATCTTGGATAAATCTGTAGAACTTATTTACAACTGAAACAACTTGTATGTAAAACACTTGTATGTATTAATAAAATGCTAATTTGAATAAATGTGTCTTTAGCTTATATTTAAAAATCTGAATAGAGTCACTTCTCCTAATATCTACTGGAAGATTGTTCCATAATCTTGGCGCGCAAACAGAAAACGCCCTAGCACCATAGGATTTCAGACGGTGAGCCGGTTGCTGAAGCAACAGCTTCTCAGCCGACCTTAGAGCGCGTGCCGGAACATATGGCTCTAGTAACTCACTTAAGTAAGCAGGTGCAACACCATTAACTATCTTATATGTATAAAGTAGAATCTTGAAAGTTATGCGCTGCTCCACTGGGAGCCAGTGCAGTTCATAAAGCAGAGGTGCATGTGATGTGATCACACTTGCGTGACATCATAATTAGCCTTGCAGCAGAATTAAGCACGTATTGTAAACGTTGAATGAGATGACCTGGCAGACCATACAATAATGCATTACAGTTATCAATTCTAGATATAACAAAAGCATTAATCAACGTCTTAATAGAGTCAAAACTTAGGAAACGTCTGATATTGGCAATGTTCCTAATATGATAAAAGGAGATCTTACAATAAGTCCGTTGACACTGATTTTTTTCCAGAGGGGTTGAAACTCGCAAAAGTCACTCCATTATATAAAGCGAAGGATAAGGACAACATGAATAATTATCGTCCAATATCTGTTCTATCCTCTATAGCCAAAGTTTTTGAAAGGATAGTTTACAATCAATTGTACATTTATCTCATTCAAAACAATCTTTTGTCTAAATTCCAGTCTGGCTTTAGACCTTTCCACTCAACAACTACTGCTTTACTGGATGCTACTAATGAATGGTTATCAAATATGGACAAAGGTTTACTAAATTATGTGGCTTTCTTAGATTTTTCAAAATACTTCGACACAGTTGACCATACGACTCTGTTACAAACATTATCCCTTTATGGTGTTACAGAGAAATCACTTAAATGGTTTAAATCTTATTTGACAAATCGTTAACAAAGATGTTACGTTAATGGAGAATTATCATCACTTAAACATTTGACATGCGGTATTCCTCAAGTGTCTATTGGTGGTCCCTTGTTATTTTTGATATATATCAATGACTTACCAAACAGCTTACAGTTCTCAATTCCGAAAATATACGCTGACGATACTAATATTACAACTTCAGGTAAATCATTGTCAGAAATAACAAAATCAGCAAACTTCGATCTATCAAATATAAAGAATTGGCTTTTAGCCAATAAATTAAGTTTAAATGTTACAAAGACAGAACAAATGTATATTGGATCTGATGATAATCTTAGAAAAATTTGAAATAATTTCAACATTTATATAAACAATAATCCAATTGAAAGAGTTTCTTCTAGTAAAACTCTTGGCGTCCTTGTTGACGAACGTTTATCGTGGGCAGCAAACAGTGATTCTATCTGCAAAAAAAGTATCTTCAGGTATCCGGGTACTAAGGCAAATTAGAGATTTTATCACAAAAGAAACGGTAATCACGATCTATAATTCATAATAATAATAATAATAATAAAGGTTTATTCACAGCCTATCCATTCTAATGAATGACTCTTCATCTGTGACGATAAAAATAAATACGGTATAACAAAATAAGTAGATATAGATAATAATAAAGAGTTATACTATTTGTACAAATATAAGTATAACAAAATTATTATAATATTTACATCATCATAAAATCTACTAACGAGACATACCTAATTAAGATAGCTAAATACATTCAGTTTAAAATTACCCACCACCCAAACTTACCCCAACCCATTTAAGACTTAAAGTTAAGATAATACAACTAATGTCTGTTCCAACCTACACTACTCCTCCCCCCCTCCCCCCTCCCCCCCAGCCCGCTCATTAATACAGCCTTGGTTCGATTATTGTGATATGGTTTGGGATAACTTAGCAGCCACATCGGCCGAAAGGCTTCAAAAGCTACAAAATCGAGCAGCCCGCGTCATAACCAAACAAGGTTATGATATCAGATCCAATGACATCCGTAGCAGCCTCGACTGGGACAATCTTGTTGTAAGACGTTTTAAGCACAAAGCTATCACGATGTTTAAAATTCAGAATAATAATGGCCCTTTGTGCTTGAGAGAATATTTCAGATCAAATAAAACAACATACAATCTTCGCAAGGGTGAAAACCAGTTATCCTTACCAAAACCTCCGACTGAGTGTCTGAAAAGAGCTTTCGCATATGATGGTGTTAAACTCTGGAATGGATTACCAAGTTACATGAGACGTCAAACTCTGGAATGGATTACCAAGTTACATGAGACGTCAAACAAGCTTGTCGTCCTTTAAACGGGAGCTGTCATCCATTGAACCTTAACTAGTTTTCTATATTTTAACTATCTATTGTATCTATTTATCTATCTATATATATTTTTAATATTTTTTTAATAATTATCTATTTATCTATATTATATTATCAATTATATTACTGTATTGTAGTCTTGTTAAACTCGGCTTTCATGAAAAGCAATATACTATATATTGATGTAATTCCGAGTATAAATAAAGTTTCTCTCTCTCTCTCTCTCTCTCTATATATATATATATATAAGAAAGTAAGTATCATCATAGGTAGCAATGCTTAAAGATAGTAGATGCTGGTATTAAAATATAGTAATGTAGAAAAAGAAGAATGTAGAAGGTGAAATGGTAGGGGATTAACTACAGAATACCCTACCACTTCAGTAATGTAGTTATTAATAATTAATTTCCATTGTTTTCTATTGTTTCCATATAAAGCTTGCCCAACCATTTTAACAAACCCTAACCACACATGCTTGAAGTGGCAGAGTACTCTGCAGTTAAAGTGCCTATAAGCCCAATTTGTTTTCATTAAAATCGATTCCCCATCATATAAATAGTTGAACTGTAATATATTTCTTGATATGGCTGTTGCGTATATGAGTTATATTTCCAATATGCTAATAATGTAATGTCATAGTAGTCAATTTATTATACAAAATGTGCTGGCAGAGATAAATATTTTGTTCTAAACAAATATGTTATATTTGAGCCTTATATCAGTGATTTTACCAAATAGTTTGTGTAAATTAGAAATAGTTTTATTATCAAGGAAAAAGATATGACCTTTGTTGGCCAAACGTCTTGTCTTGAATTTTCATAAAATGCTTGGTAAATAAAGTATCTTCGGTTCCCGAGATTTGTTAGAAGTTTAGCCATGTAATTGTTTTTGTGTAGTTCGATGATTGTCTTGAAATTATTGTTAAAGAAACTACTTCAATTAAAATTGTTTTATCCTATTTCGATTAAATCATCACAGGGGAAACAAGGGCCTAGCATTATTATAGGAGGTTTCGTGTTGACAAACATTACAATTGTTATGCTAACCTACAACCATGATTTCAAAAGGCCGCTTTTTTGTCAGGAACCAATGGATCTCTGGTTGGCACATTAATGACAATGGATGATGTGGCAGTGAACATTGCTATTATAAGTAGTTTACTAAATTTTGTGCTCACGCGAATACTATGTTCCGACTAATGCACCAGAAATGCTGTTTTCTGTTTCTCGGTATTAAAATTAGTTTATAAGTTTGTGAAACATAATTCTACAGATGCTAGACCGTACATGCATTGCATTACTTGTACTCTAAGGTAATGATTCGTAAAGTTTGCGTTCGCGAAAACAAATTCACTTTTGCGAAGGTTAAATTAGAGTATTTATTACACAGAGTTTCCCTCTACGGTTACACGTTATTGAACGAATTTTAACTGAAACGAAACAATTCCCGAACATTTGCGTGTACACTATTTCGGGATGATTCGAGGGGATTAGAACATGTTTATGACTAGACTTGTTATTTTGCAAGTCACCAATTTCCTACTCATTATAAATTCCACTGACTCGCAGTTTGCCTATTGTACTGCGGCTACACGCATAAATCCTCAGTTATACGCCTTAGGTTTGCTATTGTCGTAGGAGGGCAGAGCTTTCTAAATTCTCTGGAATTTTCAAAAGTCACTATCAACGTTTTCAAGGTTTTCAAGATTCCAATATAAAAAAACTTAATGTTGTCATGCGCCAGAAATATTTCTCAACAATTTGTAACAAACGTTTGGAGCAAAAATACTCAAAAATTTGTTATAATATAATGGACCAGATAAAATGAGATAAAATGTAGTACCTTTCTGAAGTTGGAAACCGTAGACTTCTACCCTCAAACATCTTGAACCAACATATGTCAGAGGAACGACGCGGATATACCTCGCAATAACACTCATGTAGAGTACTTGCCGCACAATAGATGACTGGTCGTAATTGGCAAAAAATACCTATTGATAACATTCACATATCAGTAACCTTGTGACGGTGTTTTAAGCAGTGTCTACAACATGAGCAGGAGTCCAATCTCGCCTCCGGCTCGAGTTTGAATAGGCTGATACAGCACGAACGCGAATGCTGTAAACTACTTATCAAATTAAACTATATAACTATAAAAAAATGAATATTTTGATAGAAAACGTAAAAAAGAGAGTTCAGCTCTGTGGTGTACTAATGGTCATGTGCAGTGTGCACAAAAACAGGTCCCACATTGATCAGACTGGTCTCTGTTAGCGAAGCGACGAGAGAACCTCGGGTGGCACGGCTCGCGAATCTCACTTCCATATTCCATCTGGTATTACATTTCTGGAATAATAATATAGTAACAAAAAATTCTTACATCTGATTGGCTAAGAGGAGTGCAATTTCTTTGAAACACCAGTGCAAAATCTTGAAACACTTATCTCTGATTGGCCAAAAAGACAAAGAACAGTATGAATAGCCAATCAGATTAGAGTCCTTTCTATGGAAACAGATAGGCGGAAAATTCAAGAAAATATGTCTCCTATCCAAAATGGTAGATTTTTAGTAAACATGCAGACATGTACACAATTCACAGCTGAATGACATTTTCCGATTACGGTGCTTGTCTAATAAAAACAAAAAGTACTTTACAATTGGCATTATCTGCGCAGATCCTGGAAAGAACCAAAATGCATAAACGAAAGAGCTTAACAAATCTCTCAAAGATTTTCGCGGAGGTTAAAAACCAAATGTGGCCTACGAGCCTGCTAACATATTGCTGCCTGGCGTTTAAAGAAATATCAACCACAAGAGATACTTTAAACTGTTTTCTTGTTCACAAGTGTTCAAAGGAAAAGGGGAACAACTACTTCAACTTCAAACTGGTGCACGATGGAAAACACCAAATCAAACTGGAAGTGTGACTAAATTAAACGAGGAAACACTTTCGACAAGCAACAAAACTAATTCGGCAATGGTACCAAAGAATACGTAATGAACGCACATCAGTTGGTACTCACCGAATTCTGGCTTCAAGTTAATAAGCTGATGAAGAAAACTGTCACATCCAATTCAGTCGCTCAATGGCTACAATGAAACGGGCGAAGAATTAAGAAGTCCAAATTCAACTTTCCATGGCGATTTTCTGATTCCCACTCGAGATATGATACCTTCTAACTTGTTAAATTCAACCTTGGGCTATCTTTTCCAGCCGTATTTGAAACAAGTACCGGTCAAAACCAACTAAACCATTATTCCCAATTGTCGAGTTTCCTTCAATTTTAAGTTGATGCCAGTCAACTGACCATGTTTTGATGTTCAGCCTCAACCACAAGCATTGACCAAGGTCTTTGTACTTGTTGTACTTGCATTTCTTTCAAACTACCACACATTTGGCACAATATTGATTATAGATTGTCTCAACATTTGCACGATGAAACCTCTTCCTTTGAGCAGTGCGAACTTTATTATGGGATGTTGTTTATGTGTGGTCCAATGAAACCTTCACCTCGTGAATATTAAATGTACAACGGTTTGTTCGAATTTTTGTGTCTGTATTATTAAAAAGAAATTATATGGTATTCTCGTGCAATGCGGGCTCGTTGCAATTTTGACACTCTTTGAAAACTCACTCGTTCGAATTTATCCCGAATTGCACTCGAAACCATATGATTTCCTATACTAACCGGTTTTGTTATGACGTCTGTTAGCTGTCAAATACATGTTTTCACTTTTCCGCATCACTGATTTGCGCTACACGTGCCGGACTATACTTGTGTGTTCGAAATTCAGATAATGGAAAAGACTCCACTGAAACCTTCTTAGCGAACATGCTTTGATTCCTCGACTCTCCAGCTCTCTAATGTGTGATTCCACAAGTGAATTTAAAGGACACGCAACTATAACAATGGCTTGCTGAGGATAAGGCAGACATTTCAAGTTCAAGAACGAGTCGAAAAGAATGCGGGAATCATTTAAAACACAAAGACTTTCCCCAACCAGCAAAAACATATTCTTCTGCATGCATTTATAACTACAGAGGAATATAATTAGATGATGAAAAGCCAAGATCTTCAGAGCAAAAGCTAGTACAGGTGAGTTTATTTCGTAAACCCGTACGGGGTAGAAAAACATCTAGCAAGTCATTGTTATAAGTGTGATTCCATTGAAATTCTTCCTTCAACAAGTTAATAGAAGACTCAACTAACTGTTGATCTTGTTTTGAAAAATGAGTCGTAAACGTTAGAGTCGTAAACTACACAGTGTTACGTTGAAACTTCAATATCTTGTATTTTCTCTTCAATTTTGGGTCTGAAAACAAGCTTAGAAGATACACATATGACTTGTTGGTAAGTTTTAAGCGTCTGTAAATTGGTCAATATCTTGTCCTAGAAGATACACATAAGCTTATTACTTGTCGGTAGATTGTCGGCCGATTTCTTGCAGTTGTCGGTAGGTTGTCGGTGGAATTTACGTAGTTGTCGGTAGGTTGTTGGCGTGTTGTCGGCCGACAACCTACCGACTACCTACCGACAACAACTTTGGTACGTGATTGTTCACTATTACCCTTTCGGTCTCTGGGAAAAGCGACTTGAATGTTACAGAAACTGCTTCAGAGAAACACGTTTGCATGGAGTCGTCTGCCGACTTGATTGAAATGTAAACCCAAAACAGGTTTTTCATTCGCTAGGTTATTTAGCCAAACAGATCGACGGATATCATTCCTAAATATAACTAACCGATAATAATGTTCGAACATGGAAGTGAGATTTGCAAGGCGAGCCACCAGCGGTTCTCGTACCTTCGCGCCTCGACTATCATCGCTTCGCTCCTAGATGGAGGCGCTTTGCGCCTAACTTTCGCGAAGGGAGGAATCAGAACCTCTGCTACCCATGGTAACAACAGATGGGATAGGGGAAGTCAGTGATCGGTTGTGAGACCTTCCCCTAACAGACACTAGCATGGTGTTTGTTGGATACAGGACTGATGATTAAAACATCAGTGTATGTATATATGGTACAGCACTAATGCTGTATCAGATATACAGACACGGACTATTGTTTTATTAATTTCCTTTGTTTTTACTTCATAAATTATTCATGAATTTGATAATACTTATAGATACTTGTAAGAAAAAAATACTTAAACTTTATACATGTATTCCTCTGATTGCTTTCCTTTGTTGCGACTGTTTTTTATCGTACCATGATATATTGTTGAGGTAATCGGTTTGAAATGAAAAACACTGAAATCGGATGAAATCTTCCTGTCGTTATATGGAAACGGTCATTGGTTCACTACAATGCCTTTAAGCTTCGGGCTTCCGGCTCGATGTTACAGCTCATAGCTACGATTAAACATACACTAGATACATATCTCCAATTAGGGTACAGTTTCCGAGGGGTTATTCTATGAAATTTACGAGACACCAGAGTACCCACCCTGGTCACATTTCCTTCTCTGTATACGGTCCAGTTGCCGCCATCTGTCGATCCATTTATTTGATACCTTTTTACCCACTGGTCTGCGTTAGGGTTCCCTTGTGTTGCAATGGCACAAATCACATGAGGTGTTCCCAAGTCGATCTGTAGATACGGCGTGGAATCAACGGTAGCCGCGCACCAAGATCCTGTTGTAAACCCCAGTCTTCCATTCTTTGACGTTGCGGAGTTTGTTGAGGCAGATAGTTTACTATCAACAATCCTCCAATCCCCAATCCCCAAAGGTATGGTTTCACAATCTGCAGAAGAATATTAGTAAACAATTATACTACAAGATCCAATTTGGGTAAAATGAAGCCATATTCAGCATATGCACAATTATGACAACATAGAGGATTACCTAAACAGACTTTAGTTGCGCGCAATATTTGTGTACAATCTCTGAATCATCGCCAACTATTCCGGTCATGACGAATATGTGGTACATCAGCGGTTTACCCTGTGAATACACTTATTTTTCACATACCGAAGGGTTTTGAGACTGACAATTTTCATACGATACTTAAATATTTCACAGTTGTAAATAATAGGTACATCGGACATTTGGAAAAAGAGCGTTTTTATTCTCCTGAGTGAGATGGAAATTGTGAGTTATTTTGATTTTCTCGCGAAAATTTTACCTGAAGTAAAATATATCATAGCTTTAACTGCTGAAGAAATGGACAGTTGAGCAGCTATCCCAGAGCTCTATGCGGGAATACATAGAGTGTAAATCGAGTAAGACATTAGTACCAAACACAGGAGTATTTGCTTCATTTTGAAGGAATTTCGATGGAACTTTGTGGACGTGGATTCTTCAACTGGAAGCTCGCTTACACAGCGATGGGCAGTTTCGTAATTTTGCGATTTTCAGTGTTTTAAAGTCCAAATGGGCAAGATAAATTGCAAACCGAAAGGACTGAACTTTGGGTTACCAGTTAATGGGCTCTTCTAAAACAAAAATCCGCCGCGGAATATATATGGAAGGCATTGTGATATGGAGCTTTCATTTCTTCGTGTATTTTCGTAATAATTAACAGTAAATGGTGATGGGGTCGTTCTACCAACATGGAGCAAGTCAAATGGCAAAGGAAAAAGCGTTCATGTTTTGTTTATTTTAACATATACCGAAAGGGGATAACTAGAAAACTGTATCGGCGGTCCGGCAAATTTGGAATGAAGATTACATTTGCTTGAAATGGTGAAAATTGATTTATGATTCATTAACTCTGTAAAATCTGAGGACATTTTAGAGTCAACTATTTTAGAAACCGCTTACGTACCGAGGGCTTAATGTCCGAGATTTCTGGCGATGATTAAGCGAGTTTAGGGTGCAACATCTGGAGGCTTTGTACGAAGTTAAATGTAAATAAAATTAATCATTCCAAACTAACCAATCATGTCTAACTCATAGTTATGCGAAGCATACGAACGTGTTAGTGTGATCGCGAACTTTCGTCACTGGCTTTGAAGCTGTTTATATCTCTGGCATCAGATAACCCAACATTTAGTAGGAGGAACGTGTTTGGGTTAATGATATACCTAAGATGGAGGAAGTCCGAAATAAGCAATATACAAGAAAGACTGAGATGCAGTCACAATCTCGATACCGATTGGCCGAGAGTTACATGCGAATTCATGATAGTGGCGCGAAGCGTAGGGTATTATCTGTAGCGCGCAGCCTAGGGATAAAAAGATGTTGTACGCAGGCTATACTTGGGCTGTAATATAAAAACGTTGTGAGTTTGAAGGTCTTAAAAACTATAATAATCATCTTTTGACAACCCAAGACCAAATGCTAGAAGTATTGAATATACTCTATTGTTAATAGAACTAAATTAATATTGCTACGTTAAACTGCACTTACTGCATTCGTTTTCACCATACAAGTCCAGTCTGAGACATATCCCGCTATTCGAAGTCCTTGGATTCATCTTTACGTATCGAGCTCTGAAAGGATGGCTTAGCCAGTTTACAACTACGAGGAGCTTGTCTGCGTTACCAGTAAAACTCTGCCAGGAGAGAATATATGTAACAACAACAACAACAACAAATATATATTCTACTCGCGAATCATGCATGGCATAAGTTACCTTAAAATCGATCACTACGAAGCGAGCCAAATTCAATGAAAAATTTCACGAAATTTTCGAATGTTAATATTAAAATGAAATAACATCTTTAGGACGAAGCACGTCAAATATATCGGTCTTTGCTTCTTCATAGTTATTTTTTATTTGATAGCCGATTAGATCACTAGTTTGATCCAACGTACACCAGCAGGATTGTCGTTCACGGTTGCTTGCTTGAACAATTCGTCTTATTTTTAAAAGACGTTTTCAAAAATATATGACGTCATAATGACGTTTCCTCTTTTTCACTGTGAATTTTAAAGTATTTCCTCTCAAAAATTGAAAATTCTAAAAACATATGATTGTGTGTACCGATTTACTCTTTTAATTGCTAGATTGTCGTGAACAAATATTTTAAACTCTAAAAGATGAATGAAGAAAGTATTTTGTAAATGGTTCAATATTGTATATTTCCCGCCAAATCTTGGCGGGAAAAGTACCCAAATTCACAATTTAATAACTTTTCTCCTTCTTAACCAATCAAACTCGTGTTTCGGTTACTTTGTTGTCAACATTATGGGAAATCGAAAATATAAAAGTTACTGATGTTAAATGTAATTGAAAACATCGAGAAACCTATTATAAATGGATACATGATGTAACTGTGACGTCATCAAGATGTTTACGGTAGTTCAAATCATTCTTATACGTTGGAAACGTTTTGAAAATATAGCAAAGTGATCGATTTGAGGGTCATTTGTGCCAACCATGCATATAAGAGTGAAACAAAATACATTTCAATATGGGATCTATTATTAAAGGAAAATGAGTACTGCTACTTAGAAATAACCACAAAGCTAATCGAGCTAAGTAGCAGGCTTTACAACAGTATATAAATAGTTTAGGTCAGACTGCGAGATTAATAATCCAGGAGAAGGTTTAGAGGTTGCAATCAACCCCCCCCCCCCCCCCCCCCTCCCAATCCCGCCAACACTATCACCATCACCATGGGTATTTGGTATTTGGAATTTTTAATATTAGACAGTTTAAGTATCGACGATGAGTATGCTTACGTGTATGTTCTTTAAAAATATAATATTTCCTGGGATAGACGTTTAAAGAGTTATGATGTTTTTTGATGGCGATTGATATTTAACAAAGACTGCGTTTGTATGGGTTTCTTTTAAGGACGCATTCCTTGTCAGAAATTGTCCTTGTTCATCCATAAATGTATCTTCGTATTTTTGTAATCTTTTTTTTCTGGGGAGGGACGTTGGGTGGGTTTGGAGCCACAAGGATCAACGCTTGGACCACTCTTATTCTTACTTTACATAAACGACATGCCAAACTGCTCTAAGAAACTCTCTTTTCGAATTTTTGCAGACGATACTAATGTTTTCTACTCAAGTAAAAATATGAACGAGACTGAAAATGTAATGAATGAAGGGCTGGGAGATATATTTCGATACTGTGCTACAAATAGACTCTCTATCAACATGAAAAAGACCAACTATATGCTTATTAGCTCTCAAAGGAAAACAACTTCATGTATCCAAATTGAGAACATCGAACAAAAAGACAATATCAAATATTTTGGAATATATATTGATAGACATATAAGTTGGGAACAACAGATTAAACATGCTAACTGCACAATCGCAAAGAATACAGGTATTTTGAACAAATTTAGATATCACGTTTACTACACTCTAATCTACCCCTACATCAACTATGGTATCATGAGTTGGGGTAACACAAACACTACCCATCTTACGAAACTTCGTACCTGCCAAAGCAAATGTATCAGAAATATATTTTTTGCTTATAAAAGAGAAGGCGCCACTCCCTATTTTAATCTATTACGAATCCTCAAGCTCGACAACGTTTTTAAGTTGAAAATAGCGACTTTGACCTTTAAAATTATAAATGAAAAGATACAGTTCCTTCTATATTCTCAAACACCATAAAAACAGCCGCAACATGTCACACTTATAACATCAGATTCGCTGCTAAGCAAAATTTTAGCAGACAAAAAGCTCGAACCAACTCTGGAATCCATCCAACATTTAGATTTATTTCATCTTCAATTTGGGAGTCAATCGATTACAATAAAAAAACAGTCAAAATCGTCCTACGCATTTTCAAAACAATACAAACAATCGCTTCTCCTTTCTCAAGCATAAACTACAATTAGATTAACAGACACAGGCTTTATTCTCATTATTTTCATTATTATTATTCTGTTAAGTTCCGGTTCACGTATCATTGAGTAATCTTTACGTTCAAATATTAACATCGCAGGCAGTGGTCAACTCGAAAGCCCTAATGCTACTTTGACCACTGCGCACGATTGAATTATCATATTTCTCTCACTTATATTTACTTCTTATATTCCCTTTCTAATACTCACAAACTGTAATATTTTTCTTTTTGAACACGTGCAAATAAATCTGAACTGAACTGAACTGGAG
This sequence comes from Actinernus sp. WN-2022, assembly GCA_030867875.1. NCBI lineage: Eukaryota > Metazoa > Cnidaria > Anthozoa > Actiniaria > Actinernidae > Actinernus > Actinernus sp. WN-2022. Next base: position 8,621,052 of record JAOWCC010000936.1, on the reverse strand, counting down.
CGTAGCTAGTATAGGTAATCGGAAGGTGAAGCCTTCGATAGTTGAGTTATCATTGGCTGCTCTTTTAAGTGAATGAGTGAACGTTATTAAACTATGCTGAATATCGTTCTCAAAACAATTGGTATATACCCAATAGTTGGCCTGCTAGCGGTCTAGGGGGAAGGTAGAGGAAGTGAAAGTGAAAGCGAAATAGAGTGAGGGGAAAGTGACTGGGAACTTTTCCCTTCGCCATTTTACCACTTCTCATTACCATTCCAAGTCACCTTGTGTCGCCAGTTAGGCTAACCACTACCAATCATGTTAGGTCCTTTAAACGTTAAAACGTTTTCTTTACGTATATTGAAATATAAATAAATTGATATCAGCACTTATAACTAACCTTTGCTGTAAGGGTTGCAGCTGTGTAGGCGTACCACGTCACATTATCCACACTGTATCTAACAACGTAAGTTATAACCCACTTATTGGCAGTAGGGTCCCCTTGTGTAGCGATTCCTGTTACTGTCTTCACCTGTCCAAGATCAACCTGTATGTACTCAGTGTTAGATGTTGTGGAGCTGCACCATGACGAGCTGCCATACAGACGACCGTGAGAGGCTGGTGAGCTAGCAGAAGATGCAGACATAGCTGAATCTGGAATCGTTCCATTCATCACTCCAAGTGTGGATCTACAATCTGAATTGTAGATCGCATAAGTTATATGCCTATTAGTAAACGTGCACTAGCATTAAAGTCGCTGCGTCACGGTACTGCGCATATTACAGTGTCCAGACATTGAATTGACAGCCGTATTGTGTAACATCCAATAAGAATCAATCAACATAAATTGCCGGAAACGCCACAGAGTTGGGGTGATAGTCGTGATTCACAGATTGTAGTTTTGCACATTTTATGGCGAGATTTACAAGGTTTTGTTCTTCCTACATCCACGATAAACAGCACTGAGTAAAGAATCGAATTTTATCTAAATTTCATTACTTGCTTGTATGTTTTGCTGTTTTTCGAGTCATAAACAGTCCGAATTTGACCAAAGTGAATTCGCAAGCTGCTTGCGTATTTATATATATTACAAAACTGAACATAACTTTTTATCGATGTTTTAGCTTGCATTTTAATTTCCATCATAGGATAGTTGTGAAATTGTAAAGGCCGGTGCCTGTTCACGAAAAGTTGGGCCTAAACGAAAAGGATGTCCATGCAAACCGGCTGCACGGTTTTGCTCGCTGCAACTCCAGAGCGAGAAGATAGCGAGAAGATAGGCTAGACAGTAATTCACGGTCAGCGGTCAGCGCAGATGGCGGCCATGTTTTTCGAACGTCCGTCTTTTCCGTTATTTAAGAGACTAAAACTGCTATTATAACTGGCTAAAAGCTATGGAAGACGATTCTCAAGTAACCCGTTCAGTTCTCGAGTCTATATTTGACAAAAAAGTTGTTGCTTTTGCAAAATACTTTGAGTTTTATGAGTTCTCAGTATGATGACCTGCTAAAGAAATACCAGGAGCAAGAATCTACAATCAAATTTTTGAAAGCTGATAACACTGCACTTAAGTCTCAAGTTGATAGTTTAAATAATGAGCTTAACCAACAGAAAGATGCAGTCGACTCTATGGAGCAATATTGACTTCGGGAGTGCCTGGAAATTTGTGATATACCATCCACGCCGGCAGGAGACACGAGCGATATTGTAGTGAATCTGGCCTCGCTAGTGGAAGTTGATCTGGCGAAGTTGATCTGACAAAGTTGATCTGACATCTCGATTAGCCATCGTCTTAATACAAGAAATACTTCATACCCTCCAGCAATTATCGTAAACGTTTACTCGCAGGGAAGACAGAAATCGTCTATATCGAGCAAGAAACCGTTTGAGGAACTTCTTAACGAAAGACCCTAATCTTGGACGACTCTCTGACAACAAGATATACATTAGCGAATCCCTTACACAGAGGAACAGAGCAACTAACCACAGTTTGTTTGTAATCGGTAATCGTACGAAAATTGCTCTACGCAGGTAAGCGATGATTAAGCACACACATCTCCTACATGGATTAAACGGCAGCTATATCAGATATAAATACACGTGTCCACGAATTATAGGGACCTCTTACAAAATTTATTACACAAGGAAGCGTATTGGGACCGATGTTTTTTAATATCTTTATTAATGATTTGTTCTATCATATTAAAACTACAAAATTGAACGCATACGCGGACGATGAACAGATATACGATTCTGACAAGGATCCTGCTGCCCTAGATAGACGCATACAGAACGATGTTAGCATTGCGAATAATTGGTACAATGACAACGGTATGATTGTAAATCCCACAAAACATCAAGCTATGGTGCTGGGCAAGACTGACCATGAATTCTCTTTTCCGGTCAAACGTTCGATAGACTTGCTTGGCATGACCATAGATAATGAGCTTAGCTTTGACGATCACATAACCTCAATTTGTAAAAAGGTTAATAATCAATTTAATGTGATGATTAGATTTCGCAAGCTTATTTCTAAAAGTACATTGCTTCGCCTATATAAGGCATTTATCCTACCGCACTTCCATTATTGTTCCACGGTTTGGCATTTTTGTAGTTGTAGAAACACTGATAAATTAGAAGCCTTAAATAAGCGTATTCTGAGATTTATGTTCGATGACAGGAATTCTAACTACAACCAGCTATTATATAAAGCTAAAACACCTTCACTATATAATAGAAGAATACAGAATATGCTAATTATACTTTTTAAATCTCTGAAATTTTCAAACTATCCAGGCTACCTAAAAGATATGTTTACTCTAAGATCTGTAATCTATTCCTTAAGAGGCACTGATATTTTGAACCTACCTAAACCTCAAACAACAACTTATGGCCTGCACTCTTTCAAATATTCGACTGCAAAATTCTGGAACTCCCTACCTGATAATCTTCGATCTTCAACAACTATCACTGATTTTAAGAGAGAAATCCGTAAATACAATCTAATCTAACTTTACAGTAATGTGTATTTGTTAATAATTTCTAGGTTTCATTGTAAATATTTTTAGTATTAGTAATATAACAATAGTATTAGTATTAGTAACAGTAGTTTTCTCGAAGATATTAGCATGTATTTGCTACTCTGAAAATTCGAGGTGAAATAAAGTTTATGTATGTATGTATGTAAGTATATTTATACACTAAACACCATGCCTGCATTAGGAAGATAACGTTTCTTTACAACTGTAATTTATTCAATGAATTCACGTGTATTATTTTCGCTCCAAAAAAAATAGTTCTTATATTGAAAATCAAGAAAACAATCACACATCTACAAGTTACCAGGCTTTTACAGGCAAAGCGAGTGAGCAATGACGGACGACGGCTCTGGCAAAGAGGGGAACAAAGGCATATGCTGTTCATACAAGTTTCGGCTGTACAGACACCTCAAAATCACTCATATAGTTATCCTAGCTTAGAAGCGTGAAGAAAACGTGAAGTCACATTTGGATACATTTACGTGATAAAACGTCCTTTCAACTACTAGAATCGATCGGGCCAAAACAACAACCGATCGACTTTTATACTGTAAAGTTGATCAGAAGAACCATGTAACTGACTGAAAGGAAGGAGACTACAGAAAACATGGTGGCCATAAGTGACAGTTAGTAGCTCTTTTTATACAGATTGCGAAGCCATAATTATTCGTTTAAACTTGAAAGAATACGATTTTATAGTAACCAACATAGATTAGAAAATGAATCGAACCAAGCAATTGACATTTGTTAAAATACCATCTCATAATTTAACTTCAAACACAAACTTCCATACAAACTACAGTACAATTTTCAGCATCTCAACATCTGTTTATTGCTCTAATTTGGTATTGAGTGCGCAGGCGTGGGAAAGATTTCTGACAATGTCGGCCAATAAAATACAATATCGACGAGGGTTCTGGCTGTACATTTACCGATTCGAAATTCGCAGGTTATTAATGTCACTAGAATTGTGAAGGAGAGAGAGGTATATTTTATTGCAATTACTGAATTGAACCACCCATAACCGTTCAACTTAATTGTGTTTTTTTCTGGAGAGCAAAGAACAAAGGAATCGAGCCAGTCGAGGGTCAAAGCAAAAAAATCGAAAGCAGAAACACGAAGCTGAACTTGCCGTCACCAAAGATTCCCCAATACAAAATATGTCACTGATCATAATATGTCAATCATAAAGGCACTGCAATAATTAAGGAAGGGATTTTAATTGGCATCCAACAGTTAAAATCCCTTCCGGATTGAAATGAAGGATATACAACAATATTTGCGTTGAAGACTCGATCTACGAACAGTTTGTTAATCATTTTTGCACAATAACTGTGATTTCATTCATCCCACACGTGTGCTAGGATAGTCCGTTTATATGAAACTACTGAAAATAATAATATTGTTCAGGCCTGAAACATAAAGGTGTGTCCCTCACCGTAACATAGCTCTTTTGAATGAAATTGGTTTCTGAACTAGCTTAATTTAATAAAATAACTATGTTCAATATGCAATCCAAATGTATGTGTGTTTGCAAAATATGAAAAAATGAATCGTTGTGAGACTTTGGTGCAGCATTTTCGATATGAGCGTAATGCCCATGGGTACCAGCTGACATAGCCCTTTAAGTAATTCAATTACAAAACCGCTGGAATCAGTTTAGTCCTCGCCAAATGAAATAACATTTTAAACGAAAGTAGACTTTAATTTCAATGAGTTAAGCTATTATTGTCTCTACTTTAGTTAGATAATGTCTTGTTTCTTTATTCATTCGTCCTGTTGAAATGTCACTTTTTTGTGGAACAGTTTACCAAATCTTTGACTTTCTCAAATTCCTTTAATTTTTTTCCGCTTAGCTTCGGTTAGTTGTTTGGCAAGTCTATTGCTAACTGTACGATGAACGCTACATTTCTTCATACTGCATTTGGCCTTCGTTTTCTTTTCATTCATGCCTCGTACAGTGTACGCGTTCTCTTACTTCTCGCAAGTCTGTAACCTTTTAATAATGCAGACTCAGAAATTATACAATACCTCGAAAGTGTATTATTTGTATAGGTCATAAGAAAAGTTATATTATTATTTATTATAAAATTCCGTCAAGCTGAAATGAAACTAATACAAACGAGAAGAGCTTTGAAGATAAGAATCACGTCGAGGTACAAGATGAAAGGGTTATTTAAGATGCAATCGGTGACGTGGTCATTGGAAAGAATGGCTATGATACGATAACACGAGTAAAAATTTCCATAAACATTAATGCGGGAAACACGTAGCCTATTTGAATTTCCCTGAGTAAATAAAAAGCCCGGCCTAAAGATGCTCACGTGTATACGTTTTTGATGGAATTGGATTTTGAAGAAAAAAATAAATGTTATTTAACTGTAGGGTAATTAGAAATTAGGTCATATCGTCTGTTTCGTGGTTAAAAAAATATATTTTTTAAAGTTACTAACCTTTAGGTTTCACACCATAGACTTCGACGCGCATTGTTTTGTAGCCATTGGAAGCTGTTGGTTTGAAACGGACAAATCTGGCTGTTGTAGGAATAGCAAACGTATTCTTATTAATTGTGGTGTAGTCGGTGTTGCCAATGAAGTTCTGAAAAACAATATAATATAGTTAGTTAGTTTAAATGGCTGCGTAGTTTGATCTTCAGGAACAATACACAAACAAATGCATTTTATCCGTTTAAAGTAAAATCAAGGATTGGTTGAGATAAATTAATGTTACTTTGTTCTGATGTTTTGTAAATAAATGTTTAGTCCGCCTTCGATTACTGCTTCTGTTTTTGATATATTCATAGGAAGCATCTTGCAATTATTGTTTAATCTTTTTTTTGTGACACAGGGGGAATGGTTACTGAATTCTGATTGACTTACATTGTACGAGCAGGACATTATTTTTATCAAGGCCTGATTGCTGGTGCCTGATTGGAAGTTGGTTGCTTAGCAGCACTGGCCCGGTTCCTATTCAAGATGGCGGCAGGTCATGTTTAATAATGCTCTGAGCGTCTTAGTATTTTAAATGAATATGGGAGATACGAAATCTCTTAGAAAGGAGAATAATAAGTTAAAGCAACAAGTTGCAACACTTAACAGCGAATTGGAGAAGCTAAAATCGCTAATATTACGAACTCAGGAAGAAAGTTCGACGCGGCCTGAGTTGCGGAGAAGGACGAGCCCTCCCCAACACGCAGAGATAGAACCAGTTTGGAGTTATTAAGCAAAGGTTTCGACGACCTCCAAACGTTTAAGACAAACGTTCTTATAGAAGTAAAAGCTCTAAGTCAAAGAATAATAGAGATTGAAAGGAAAACCGAATCTATTTCAAGTGCAATTGATGAGCTTGAGCTTTATAGCTTTCGGTGTAACGTTAAGATCACGGGAGTCGAAGAGCGGAACGAAGCTGAGACAGCAAAAGAAACCGCGAGTCTCTGCGTTGCGCTGTTCAACGAGATGGGAGCATCTATTTCAATTCAAGATATAGACATCGCACATCGTGTCCATTTTAGAACCAGAGAAGATAACGCCACTGCCCACCGACCCAAACCTATCATTTGTAAGTTTGTGAGACGCTTGGTAAGAGATGAAGTTATGGCTGTTCGCCGAGAGATCCAGAAGGTTAGACCTACAGCCGTAGACTGCGACCAGAGGCATCAATGGAAGCACACTCGGATTTATGATCATTTAACTCCAGCACTACAAAACCTACTGTATGAAGCTAACAGGTTTAAAGCCCTACATGAGTTTCAATACTGTTGGGTAAAGAACTATCAAGTTCTCCTACGGGAAACCCAAGAGTCAAGGGTGTATACATTGAAGACTATGGCTGACCTAATTCAACTCAAACGCAGCCTAGGAGATGATACATGAAGTAACTTCTAAAGCTAAGTGTTTAGTTAAAATTGGGTAACCCTATTTTATTTATTTTACCTATGAACAGTAATCTGTTTAGATTAACTCATTATGGTTTCGCGACAAATAAAACAGAATGCAAAGAACAATAAGCTACTGCTTTCCGAACTGCCATTTTATAGTTGTAAAACTCTCGACTGTATACCCACCATTTAATAGCTTACTGGATAATAATCTTCAGTCAAGAAATCCACTTGAGTCTCACTATAGCTTATACGATCTTAACTTGTTTCAAATGAATTCTATCGAGAAAAGCATTGATCCTGACTGTAACTATTTGGATAAATGTCCACGTTCCAAATATTACTCGCCTCACAGTTTTTGTGAATTGAAAAAATGTAGATAACATAAATTCCTGTTTCTCTATACTTCAAAATAATATAAGGAGTCTTAAAAATAATTTCTAATAATTTCAAAATCATGTGCTACATGAACTAAACACGAACTTCAGTATTATTGGTATAACCGAAACTCGGATTTGCAAGTCAATTTCACCTGATCTTGACCCGCAGCTACCGGGTTATTGTTTTGAGAATGTACCGACACCTCTTTCTGCGGGAGGTGTTGGCCTATTCATAAATGACCAATTGAATTATAGTTTAATCGAACACACCTCAAACTTCTCTTTTCAAGTGCTGTGGATCGAAATTATTCAACCTAAAACTAAAAACATTATTGTAGGAATTGTATACAGACAACACGATAACCCCGATGCCTTCTTAGATTATCTAGCTACTTCGCTTGAGGATTTTAGCTGTAGGAACAAAAACATATACGTCATGGGAGACTTCAATATAGATTTATTGAAATATGAAACATGTTCTTATAGCCAATCCCTGTTACAAACGATACAAAGTTTATCTTTTTTACCAACAATTGACAAACCAACACGAGTTTATGGAAACTCCCCAACCCTAATTGACAATATATTTACAAATGACCTTGAGAACTACATCGTATGTGGTAATATTGTCACTGATACAAGTGATCATTTCTGTCAGTTTTGTATTGTATCATCTTGTCTCAATACTACTGCATACCAAACCAAAGGAAATACAAAAACTAGAGACTATTCCAGATTTGACTATGAAAAGTTCTTGCAAGGTCTATCGGATATTGAATGGAGTAGCATGTACATGTAATGACTGTGATGTTAATAAGTCCTTTGCCACTTTATATAAAAAGACAAATTAATTAATTAATTAATAAACATGCACCTATGAAAGAACTCTCAAAGCGAAAACTCCGATCTTTATCTAAACCTTGGATTACAAAAGGTATAAGAGCCTCAATAAAAATTAAGAATAGCTTATTTTTTAATGGGAAATGGGAAAAATATAAAACTTATAGAAATAAACTAACCACACTGAGCCGATTATCCAAAGCAGAATATTTTCATAATTACTTCGAAAACAATATAAATGACATACGACAAACATGGAAAGGCATAAATAATTTAATATCAAGTTCTAAAAACAATAACAAACAAAACAAGCTAAAATGCATGAAATGTAACAGAAAAGATAAGTTAACAACTGATCCCAGTGATATAAGCAATATATTGAATACTCACTTTGCAACTGTCGGGCACAGACTCGCTTCAAATATTCCTGATTCAGTAAACAGTTTTTCAGACTACCTTGACCCCCCTTTACACAATGCCTTCTATTTTGAACCTATTATCCCAGGAGATATAGAATCCGAAATTAATACCCTACCTAATAACAAAGCTTACGGCCTCTATTCATGTCCTGTTAAAATCTTGAAACTTGCTAAATATGTTTTAAGTAAACCTCTAGCTGATATCTTCAATCAGTCAATTTTGACTGGAGTATATCCAGTCAAATTAAAATTTGCCAAAATAATACCAGTATATAAAGACGGCGATCAAACTAATGAAGAAAATTATCGTCCTATAACTTTGCTGTCGGTATATAATAGAATAATTGAAAAATTAATGTACAAAAGACTTATTAATTTTGTTAATAAATATGATATATTATGATTCTCAATATGGATTTCGCGGCAAGCACAGCACGCAACAAGCCATCCTTGAAATTATTAACAACATACAAAATAACATGGACCTCGGTAAATATACATGTGGCATTTTTATTTTTATTGACTAGAAAAAGGCTTTCGATACAGTAAATCACGATATCCTACTAAGTAAATTACACAATTATGGCGTGAGAGGTGTTTTATATGACTGGTTCAAATCATATTTAACCAACCGTAAACAGTCAACCGAAGTGAATGGCCACCTTTCAAACAACAAGAGACAACACTATGTGGCGTACCACAGCGATCTGTACTTGGTCCTCTACTCTTTTTAATTTATATAAATGATATTCATAAGTCTTCTCTTGATTTTAGTTTTCATCTTTTTGCTGATGATACTAGTATAATATATGCAAATAAAAATTTACATACATTGAAACTAAAGTTAACAACGAACTTAAAAAAAATTGTAATTGGCTTCATGCCAATAAATTGACTCTGAATGTAAAGAAATCCAATTATATAATATTTCGACCACGTCAAAAATCTTTACTCTTTAATCCTAAAATTAAAATCTTAAATAACTCAAATAATACTGAACAATTTCTAGATATGAAAGATTTCGTTAAGTATTTAGGGGTATTTATTGATTCAGGACTCTCGTGGAAAAATCATATAGAACATATTTGCCAAAAAGTCAGCAAATCCATAGGAATCATTGCCAAATTAAGACATTTCATTCCCAGGTATACCCTTTTAAGTATTTTTCGTACACTGATCATACCTTACCTGACCTATGATATTTGTGCATGGGGTCAATGTGCACAATCTCATCTAAATAAACTATTAATCCTCCATATTTTGCAAAAACAAGAGATCACGCAATTCCATTTTTTATCCAATCAAAAACACTTCCTCTTTAATTTTTATATTTTGAGCAGCTTAGTAATTTAATGCATGATATCCAAAATAAAGTAGCTCCGGTAAACATACTTAAATTTTTTCAACAAACTAAAGAAATACATCGGCACCGAACCAGATCTTCAACAAATGAATACTATTACATTAAGTATTCTAGAACTGAAAAACAGAAATCTTCATTTTCACGAATAGGACCTCAAATCTGTAATGGACTCCCTTCTTCTGTAAAATCGCTAAAAAAAAAATTTAAGCGAAAAATAAAGACCATACTTTTTAATATACTTGCACATGAAGATGATTATATTGAAGTCTCTCAAATATTGTCCAATATCCGTAAAAACTAGATATAGCTCATTATACTTTATTTATACCGTCCCTTATTATCATTAATTATTTTTATAAACGCTCGATAGATTCATAAAGATAAATACTGTCACTCATCTTGTACACAAAAAACTATTATTAGCAGTTACCACTCCAATTTATACTATGCAGATAATACAATACAATAATACAATACTTTATTTAACCACGTGTCACCTAGGAGCTTGTACAACTCGTTTAAACGTGAACGTGAACAAAAGATAGGCAAATGAAAATACGTACAAACTTATAATTTAAAAAAGTTTAGATACACTTGATGTTTAAGAGTATTAAACAGTCTTAAAATATTAAGAAGTCTTGAAATATTACAATATTAGAAATGTATATTAAACTATGCATTTATACTCATTATAATAAAATTATATTAGAAATTTCCTGGTAATTATTTATGACGATAACATATGTGATCGTAAAGCGCTTTTAAAAGATATAATTTCTTTGCATTCCCTTATTTTAGTAGTTAGTTTGTTCCACAGAACACTTGCTATATATGAAAACGATTTATGAAGCCATTCCAAATTAAAACGAGGCTGTTCTAGTCTGGTACCATTTCCGCGCAAGTTGTAGCTTACCATCTTAAGCTTGAAGAAGTCATTTATATAAGCTGGACCCCGATCGTTCATGCAATTGAAAATTAGAATTAGAGATTGACGGTTCCTACGTTCAGCCAATGTTCCTGTGTTGGCGTATTTGAGAAGATAATCGTATGACAATGACTTGGACAAACCCAAAATAGTCCTTAGTATGTAGTAGTTAGTGTCCTCCATCTTCCTAGTTTCGACCTTTCCAATCCCTACCAGGAGTGGACCGCAGTATTCCAGATGGGGGAGAATATAAGCTTTGTAGAGGCTAATCATAACGTCTTGGGGAATGAATCTGCGCAGCCTTCGCAGTGCTGATGCCTTAGCGCAAGCCTTCCTCAATTGCTCTGCAATGTGCACCTTGAATGAACGTTTGCGATCCAGAGTGACCCCAAGGATCTTTAGAGTGTCAGTGGCTTTGATGTCCGAGTCATCGAGTTTGAAGTCGTATGCATATGACGATGGTCCAATGGCCATAGCTTGTGTTTTCGCCGCATTAATCTGTAAATAATTACTCTCAAACCATGTAGAAAGTAGACTGAGATCAGAGTTAATGAGGAACTGCAGTACCATTGGAGACGCATCAGAAGCATACTCAGTTGTATCATCCGCATAAAGCCTCAAAGAGGTATTAGATACACAGTAGTTCAGGTCATTGATATAGATATTGAATAACAATGGACCTAGCAAGGATCCTTGTGGTACTCCGGTCTTTACAGTTCTCCACTCAGAGTAAACGCCATCCAGCCTAACGCGCTGTCGTCTCCCTCGAAGGTAGGCAGCCATGAGCTGCATAGCATCATCTGAGAAGCCATATGCTTTAAGCTTGGCAAGCAACAGACTGTGGCAGACAGAGTCAAATGCCTTACTAAGATCAACGGCTACTAATGCAACAGCTTCGTGTTTATCCAGGCTCGCACGCCAGTCTTCTGTCATCTTCAACAGGGCCGTACAGCAAGAGTGTCCCTTTAGATAGCCGGAAATATTTGACGATAGCCTCCAATGGAATGCTCCATAGAGCTGATCAAACATAACTTTCTCGTAGATCTTAGACAGGGCAGTCAACACAGACACCGGACGATAGCAAGTCTTGTTCGTCTCCTCCAGTTTCTTGAACACAGGGGAGATGTTACTGCTCTTCCATACCGTCGGCCATGCACGGTTAATAATGAAGTGGTTAATCAGCCTGGTCAGCATTTGTGCAATGGCGGGAGCAGATAAACGCAACATTCTCTGAGAAATATTGTCACAACCAACCGCCTTTCTTGGATTGAGCTTGTCAAAAATATTCTTCACATAGGCCACACCTACTGTAGCGGCAAAGGTGAACAACGGCTGCAAAGTGTTTCTCTCAGCGATAAACTTGACACTAGGATGGTCAATGAAGTCGTCAATTTCCATACAGTCACCAACGCTTCCAGCCACTTCGCAAAAATATTCATTAAACACTTCAGTCACGGATAGAGGATCAGTTATCACTCTCTCGTCTTCTAGTAGGACGATCTTAGATTGTTTTTTGCTTTTGCCCTGCAAGAGAGGTTTCATTTTACTCCAGAATTCGCTGTGATGTTTTGTGTTAACTGAAGCATCGATGCAAAATGATTTCATCCCTTTACGCTTCAATGACGTAACTTTGTTATGCTGCTTCCTAAATGCCTCCCAAGAGAGCTGTGTTGGATTTTTCTTATGCAGCTTAAACAAGCGGTTTCGAATGGAAATTTCACGCTGCAGTTGTGGCGTGATCCATGGTAATTGATCGCCGATAAGCTTCTGTTAGTTAGTTTTATAATGTATTATTTAATTATCTTACCCCTGCTCCCGCCTCGAATAGTATTGTTTTTGCTAATTTGCGGGTTGGCAAGTATCTTAATTCTTGTAAGTATTTCTTTCATAATAAATTGTTGTTGTTGTTTGCAGCATGCTTCGCGCTATGATCTGAACTTAAGTTTCAGAGAATTTTCAGTCCGCCTTCAGCTCGTGCGCACTTCTGATCCAAAAAGCAAACAAATGAGGATTTAACGACCTTATCATGGCAAGAAAAAGTTGAAAGGTAGGTCACTAATAATAATAATAATACTTTGTGAACTTCTAGAGCACCATAATCCTAAAAAGTTTTATGGCACTTTACAATGTATAAGCTTAAAATTATATAAATACAATTTTATGATTTACAATTTATGATATAAAAACTCTACTAATTCTTATAAAAATATGACTAATGTCAACATGCTATTAACTTCAGACTAATAGTAGTAGACAATGACAAATTGATTAAATAAAAAATGTCTTTAAATTAGCTAGCTAGATTTAAAACTGACTAATGATGAACTTCATCTAATATGAAGTGGGAGTTCATTCCACAATCTTGGTACAGCGACTGAAAAATCTCCATAACTCTTAAGATTGCTTCTGAGGAGGGATAGGAAAGAGAGTTCTGGAGGGGGATTTATAATTTACGCTAACAGCGAGCTGAACGTTAAGCGTAGGACGGACCTTGAGGATAGTGATCTAGAAGCCCTTTGGATACAAGTATGCCCTTTCAAATCCAAGAGGCCGCGTTTGATGGCAGGCATCTATCGCCCACCCAGTGCTAAAGCCGATTACGACAAAAAGCTGGCTGAAAACATTGAGAGAGCGTATCTTCTGAACCATGAAACAATCCTACTCGGCGACTTCAATATTGATTATCTTAAAAGCGACTTCAGGGGTCATCGACTGGTTAGAGCTCTTAGGGACAGTAAATTCGTGCAGCTGGTTTCATCTGTTACGCGGCCAGTTAGCAATTCCTGTCTAGACCATATCTGGAGCAATAAGCCTGAGAGAATTGTCAACATGGAGATTTTCATTTCAGATCATCTACCTATATTTGGGGTTCGCTTTTACAAACATTGTTCATTTAACAATACCAAAAAGCACAAATACATTAGTTATCGCAATCTTAAAAAAATTGATCCCGCGAAATTCCTACGAACACTAGATGAGACCCCCTGGGACTCGGCCTTTGTCTTTGACGAAGTAGAAGATATTGCTGACAGTTGGTATCGTCTTCTTAACGAGGCCATAAATAACAATGCGCCACTTAAACAGAAACGCGTTAAAACAGAAACGCAACCACAATGGCTTACACCTGAAATAATGGATCTTATAAAGTCGCGCAACGGGCTGCTCAAAAGAGCGAAGCTGTCAAACGACCCCGATGATTGGTTGACTCTCAAGCGCGCCAAAATAGAGTTACATCAGCTATTAGATCTGCCAAGAAAAACTATTTTCACGAGTGTATCAGAGAAAATCGGGAAAACCCAAAACGCCTATGGTCAACATTAAGGAACTTGTATGGTAAAGGCAAAAACTCTGGTGGAGTGATTTTTCTTGAGGAAAGTGAAATTCAAATTCGCGATCCGGGCCAAATCGCTGATATCTTTAACGAGCATTTTTCAGGTATAGCCAAAAAGTTAGCCGACAAGGATCAAAAGCCGTTTGACCCTGCAGTAGTGACGGAATTTGTTAGAAGACACACGCACCACGACACCAAATTGACTTTTCCGATGATAACACCTCGGTACCTCTGCACAAGTGTAACAGCAAATCGGATAAGAACAACTATTGCCCATCTCCGTGCTACCAGTATTATCAAAAGTGTCCGAGCGCCACTTACACAATTCTCTCCATGTATTTTTGAAGGACAATAAGCTGTTGTACAAGCTTCAGTCGGGCTTCAGGAAGCACCATTCGACGGAAACTGCTCTGATTAACATTATTAATAGATAAACTACTGACGAACCTAGATAATAACCACGTGAATGGCATTGTCTTTGCTGACTTTAGGAAAGCTTTTGACCTTGTTGATCACCACGTCTTAGCACAGAAACTACGCATATATGGCTTGGATGATTGCAGTTTGAAACTGATGAAGTCGTACCTTACGCCACGCAAGCAGTTCACTGCTATAAACAACAAGTTATCATCGCCCCAGTACCTCACCCATGGTGTACCACAGCGATCCGTCCTCGCTCCTCTCCTTTTCCTAATATTTATCAACGATCTACCCGAATCAGTAGCTGGTTCATCAAGTGTGGATGTCTTTGCTGATGACACGACACTCAGCAGTTCCTCACTGTGGTCTGAAATTGGGAGTCTGCGGAGTAACCTTGGTGAAAGTACAGTGGACTTAGAGAAATGGTCGAAGAACAATCGTCTCCAGTTGAATACTAGCAAGACCAAGTCGATGATCTTTACTGGAAAGAGACTAAGGTCCAAGCTCTCTTCTGATGAACAAGCACTAGACATTCATACCGCTACTGATGTCATACTTGAGCAGGTGCATTCGCATAAACTGCTTGGTGTCACGATCGACCAGGACTTAACATTTGATGAACACATTGAAACTTTGTGTAAAAAGCTCGCCAAGCCAATAGGCCTATTACGATCAATAAGATACTTTCTGCCGAAAACGGAGCGTATCCAGTTTTATAACTCTATAATTAAGCCCGAATTGATGTATGGTAGTGTAATCTGGACAATGACTTCTAACGATAATCTCCGTAGAGTATTTAGGCTACAAAAGAGAGCTGCTCGAGTGATTCTGGGTGTGAAAGTGCGAGATTAGAGAACTGTAACACTATTTGACAAGCTTAAGTGGATTCCTTACTACGATGAGGCTAAAATGAACAAGTGTTGTATTGTCTATAAGTATTTTCAAGGGGCTGTCCCTGACTATATAAGTAATAAGATAGTTAAGGTAAGTAGCGTGTCTTCACGGACTTCACGCTTCGGTGATATAACTCTTCATTGCCCTAGATATACAAGAGAAACTGAGCGAGGTAGAACTTTTTTAACTACTTCGTCTAGACTATGGAACGCCTTGCCACCACAGATTAGGAAATGTAAAAGTATTAAAGTGCCTATCACCCTTTTGCAATTTTGATAGCTTATGAACCTCTGAAAAGTTTTAGTACTTCTGTGAAGAAAGTTTTGGTTTAAAGTGAATACTTTATGTTCTACGCTTGTTTGAAATCGTGTAAATGTGACCTTTTCTGACCCATTACCGCGTAAGTAAAAGCCTGGGTCGAAACCTGGGTAGACGTCATCTTGACGTCATATAATTAATTCGGCTTTGCGATCATTTGAAGAAATGCTCAACATGTTGACTAAAATGACTTTTTTCTTTACTAACAACTCAAAAACTGTGTATATTTTCTATGCATCGATGGCGTTGTGATAAAAAGGCGCCATGGAGAATAATGCATTAATGAGATGACGTCTACCCAGGTTTCGACCCAGGCTTTTACTTACGCGGTCATGGGTCAGGAAAGGTCACATTTACACGATTTCAAACAAGCGTAGAACATAAAGTATTCACTTTAAACCAAAACTTTCTTCACAGAAGTACTCAAAACGCTTCGGAGGTTCATAAGCTATCAAAATTGCAAAAGGGTGATAGGCACTTTAAGTCCTTTAGGGTAGAGCATTCAAATTTGTTAAGAGAACAATACAAGGGCCTTGCCCATTTTAGCATATCTTAATAATTACTACTTAGCCTTAGTTATTTTTATTAGTGTAACTCATAGTATATATTATTAGAATATCATATTGTTAATATTCTAAATTTAGCTTATTTATTCATAATATTTATTATTCATTGTATTAATATAGTTGACTTTATAGCTTTTATCTATTTTAGTGTTGGCAGCATTATATAGTACTCAGTAGAACTTATATTTGCATAGTTTTGTAACATATTTTAATATATTAAGAGGGCCACTAGTTTATCAGTCTGTGACTGTAAAGTGTTTAAACACTCGTTAAATAAAGTTATTATTATTATTATTATTATGTAGTAATTTTAAAATACACTTAGAGGACGATCTAAGCATGCGAACAGGAATATAAATATCTAACATATCTCTGACTGCCTCGTCCCCAGGCGTATTTAATCGAGCGATATTTGCGACCCGAGCGCGCGGGCGCGAAGCGCCTGGTTCGAGCGCGGAGCGCGAGCAGTTGTGGGAAGGAATAAGAAGGGAAGGGAGTGCCTGACAAATCTTGTTCGGTTTCTTAGCAGAAACTTCGGTTTCTCGTCAAAAGATGATAAACTCTCTCAGATGCATCCATCCTAGACCTAAACCCACCCAGATGGTTTAAGGTCTCGATAAAGGTTCAAAATTAAAAGTTTTGAAAATGCGTTTTTTTCGCAAATTCTAAATCTAAAAGCCCTAATCTAGCATCACAAAAAAACTCAAACTCAAAAAAATAATTTAAAGCCTTGAAAATGCGACTTTCTGATTTCCCGCTAAAAAAGGCGCGAAAAATGATTGACAGCTGCTGTCATTCACTGGGCATGTTATTTCATTCTCGCTGATCCTGTGATTTTCTGCGCTACTTTTCGTTCGTGAAGATTTCCTACGTTTATAATGCAATGCCCAAAAGTGTAAAAGTAGATATTTCTTGGTGCCGTATTAAAAAAAGAATAAGAAGAAAAAACAGAGCACAATTTAGTTTGTAATAATTTAGTTTGCGAGTAAATTTGGAAGCGGGTGTAAAGTTCTTAGGACAAACAATGGCTGGAGGGATTATACTCAAGTTCCAAGAAGTTAGAATAATCGAAGACTCGGAAAGTCCACAAAGAATGAAGCAATAAAGTTTTTGAATCGGCCAAAAATTTAAAGAGAATTCAATGCAGGAAGCTAAGGTTTGCCGGTTTTGTTTCAGCGCGATAAAACATTTTAGGATGACGTAAGCAGCCTACCGTGTACATGGTGTGGATCGAGCTGCGCTGCCGTGGTTTTCCCTGCATGATATTAATTGTTTGCTTACTGTGGTGCCATTTTTCTGTACTCCTAAAAGAGTGTTTCTTCTTTAAATTAAGCTGGAATCGACACTATAGCTAACTAGTTTCTGTAGAAGTATCGAGCGTCGGTGAACTGTATAGCTTCTCTGTTCTGCGGCTCGTCTGAACTTTGTAATCGGCCGAGACTGAACACAACATGAATCGCTCTGATTGGCTAATGTTAATGAGATTACCCTTGGAGGCGGGACTCTTAGTCAACCGTGAAATGAATCGAAAACCTTTTATCGGGCTGTTTCTCGGCTCTTTTTTTCGGCCAAAAACAGAACTTTGTTGAAGTCCAGCCTTTTAGCGTTTTGTCCAATTTTCCTAAGTTTTTCACGAGTCGTGGAAAACAGCCGTTTCTCAAATACTATGTCGGGAAATTTTGAAATTATTTTTTTGTTCAGGTTTTATGACCTGGGTTGTATCAAAATGGGATGAAAAACTACTTTTTCAACTTTGAAAATGGATAAAATCTGTAATACGCAATATATCAAAAATGCCCGACAGAGTATTTGAGTCAATTTAGTTGGGATTCGAAAGGGCTAATTAAGAAAAAAAAGTTTCAAAGCCTGAAGGGCTGAACTCCTTCTGGCGGACAGAGTCATTTCGCGTAGAAATATATACAACATCTACGCTTTTAACATTTGTTCAAAACGGATTAAATATGTACTTTCTTCAATTCAAGACCTTTAAAACGGTATATAGTACGTCTATGTGGCTTTAATTCCGACGTCGCAAGAGCGTTTTTCCGAAATGACACGTCGAACCTTTATCGAGACCTTAACAGATATATTCGAGTAAATGTGTGAAGCAAAAATCAAAAGTTGAAGTGATCCAACGCGATAACATGTACTTCAAGAAGTTCATAAAGCTGTGGAGGATTTATCTCTGGAAGGTGGGTAGCTATGTTGTCAATATAGTACAGTAATCCTTGTCATCCTTGTAGCTAGCCATTTTCATTGATATTTTCATCGCCCAGAATGGCCATTGTACGATGGACATCAATTTAAAAAAAATTCATTAGGTCGTTTAATTTGAAATTCATGAGACTTGAGATTCGCTTAATTTTTTTTGTGTTTTTTCACATATTTTATTTTATATTAAACAAATAAATTACACGAATATTTCTTTTTTTTAACATTAGAATATATATATTAAAAGAAAGAAAAATAATAATAATAAATACATTCGACACATGTTGGAAAGAAAATCAAGAAGGTATACAGAGCAAGACGCTTACTACTAATATAACAGCGGATTAATGATTCAAACTGGTTACGGCGTCATCACTACGTTTAGTAAACTAGAAAGGAAGAAGTTTATTCCATTTATCGAAATGGAAGGTAAATAATTATATGTCGTAGACAAATTTGATTTTATTACTAAAGGCCGAGAATGTTGGAGGCACTTCCTTGAATTTACATTTATAAACAAATATCTTTGCTAACAAGATAACGTACGTGATTTACCAAATGATAATCATCAGATAAGTTTGTAACTCCTAATATAACCACTTGTTCAGAAAAAGGATTCAAAACAAGATTGTGCTTTGGTAAAAAATGAAATACTGATTGCCAAAGACGCTCAACAAATATACAATGAAAGAAAAGGTGTTCAACCGTTTCCTCTTCCGAATGACAAAAAGAGACTTATGATTGGCCAACGTTTAACTGTTCTGGGAGCTCTAAATCCTTCGACATTTAAATGTGCTAAACCCTGTTTTTTTTAAGTTAGCGGGAAGGTAATGTTTACTGATAATCAACTTAAAAGTTTACAATCTTCAGCTAACACTCTTCACGAGTTGTCTTTCTGACTCGACACCGCTGTTCGCGTTCTCATTAACTAAAGAAGCCAACGTCTTCAAAATAAACATTATTTAAGGCACGACCGCTAACAATCTTCGCCGATCTCAAATAAGAACGCCTTGTAGCTCCGCAAATTTTTCCACGTCCAGAACGCAGTTTCACATACTTCCAAATAATGTGATGGATCTGATTCGAGGGCTTGGCTGATCCACCAAGAACTCACATGATCGAGCCATTTTGACGAAAAAGGATGCTCAAAGTAGCGCGACGTGTTTGCACCGTTTTACTGAAGTAATTACAATAGCTTCACAACGCCATAACAACGAAACCATAGTCAGATAAGTTGTGAAGTGAAGATTTATAAAGTCAGTCGGCTTCACAACGTTATAATAGATTTTCTCTGAATTTAGCCGCTCTTTTCGAAACACACTGATCTCAAGATAAAAAATTAATGACGGATCAAATCCAATATACTTGGTTCTCGCACATGAATCCACGAGGGATTGACAAGATCAGGCCATTTAGATTGAAAGCGTTTCTCGGTGTAACTTGACATGATCGTTCGTTGGAGGTTGTAATAATTATGTTCTAAATTTTATGTCGCCACAAAATTTTTAACTGACGTTTCTTAGCAACAGAACGCTCACGCGTTTAAATTTAATTTACGCGCTCAAGGCCGCCAGGTATTTCACGGTCCTAGGGGAAAGTTAGATTTGTCACCTCTTAAGGTTTATTGACCAAATAATTATAATATCTAAAGAAAAAAATACGACAAAAAAGAATTTGAAATCGATCAGTTAGTTACTTTTCATACAAAATTATATAAAAGTGCAGCCTATTTAGAAGACTCTCATGGTAGATTTTTTAAAGATATCGAAAAAATACCAAGTCTGATGAGTCCAAAAGCATCGCGTTAATAAAAAGCCGAGTGAAACGCATGTTTCATTTGTAAACCGAAGCCACATCAGCCATTTTTACCAGGCTTTCTGACGCAGATTCGGCCATTTTCTTTGTATTTTAAACTCCGCACAGCAGTTAATGAGCTTGCCGGGTGAGTGATTTAATGATATGTGCATATCGATATTTCCAGCCATTCTGGGCGATGATGGGCGTTCTTCTCGTCGATCGCTGATCTCGGAGTTCGAAAGCTTGCATGTATTATTAAACGACCACGAGCGGGAAAGCATGATCTTCTGGATCAAATGCATCAATTTTGCCCAGCACCAAACGAATTGAAACCGGTAAAATATCATGCTGATTAGTGGTTTCTATTTTGCTTAGGGCTAAATAAAAGGAAAAGTATTATACTTTGTTCGTCTAAACTTATAAATATTGTAAATACGTACGGAGAACGGAAAATGTCCACTACATATAAACACTGTTACTACAATATGTGGAGCAATTTGCCATATATTAAGCAGTTAATGTTTAAGAAAAATACAAATGCCATGATCCTGGGCTGCCTGTGATTTATAAAGCACCCAGTTGTTTGTCAAGCCCGACAAGCGTTAATCCTGGATTAACTCTTTAACCCATGGTTTTGGTTCTATCAGTAGAAGATATTTGTTTACAAATCTAGCAAGACAAGTACTTTTTATTTCTCCTTGAGGAATAGGCTTCTACCCTCAGATATGCAGTTCACAATTCAGCAAATCGAAATAAAGAATCTTAATCATGGATTACATATAGCGCGCTAGCGGGCTTCGAACAACCAGGCCTTGCTGTTTTTTTTTTTTACTGGTATACTTGTTAGACTGCAAGTGCATATGTGGTTGGTGGAAGTATACTGATTTACCTTCATAATGAAGAAGCAGACTAAACAGTTATTATTTTCACTTTTGATTAACAGGTCGTGAATTGTCTGGTGCTGAACTTAAGAAGAGGCAAGAGCTACTCCAGTATCGACTGTATTATTGTGCTTGTGCATGCAAGCACCACCAATTCATACTTATTTTTGTGGTTATGGTTATTTTTGTGATTGATTTATATGACATACATGTAAATAACATATAAAACTATGATAACTTATGTGACAATTTATGTGGTGATTATGATGATGATTATGAAGTGAATACTGTTAAGTTATGAGGTTAATATTATTATAGTGTTAAGCCACAAGTTATATGGGAAAAGGATGTAAGTGAAGGATAGCGAGGGACAGTGATAGTGATAGTTATAATGGATTAAATTATGGATGTATTTTGGATTAAAATATTGGAGATGTGATTAATAAAAAAATTGAAGTAGGAATAAGATTAATTTTTGAATGAGATTAATATTAGAATGAGATAAAATAAAAATTAATAATAAGATGACTAATATTTATGTATGATTTGAAGATTATGATAACAATTTAATATGTTATGAGAAGAGATGATATGTATTTATCATGTTGGTATCATTTATTTATTTGATATTAAATAAAATTGTTTCCATTTCATTATAGGATCTATAAATATCAGTGACATTTATATAACAGAGGATGACTGTTCTTATATAACATTGGAGGATTGTATTCGCAATATATTAAAACATAACCGTTGTTTGGATATTTTTATAACCTTGGAGGATTGTGTCCGCATTGGATTTATGATCTATCAGTGATGTTTATATAATATTGGATCTATTAGTGATGCTTATATATATAGTTTTCAGGCTTATCAACAATGTCTACATAACGATGGAGGACTGTGACTGTTCTGTTGTCGAACCCATCTAATTTTGCGAAATTAGACGAACAAGAATTAAACAAACTTGTATCAAATTCGTACGCGAAGTCCACGAAAGACTTTTGAAGGTAAGAAATCCAACGCTTTAACCGGTAAAAAGGTATTTTCTTTCATGAATTATTAGAAAAATAAATTAAACCGAAGTATGTTTTGTTATACAGCCTGGTGTAAAGAGCGTACTATCAGTAAAAAGTTGCAAGAAATGACTGACCTCGAGCTGGACGAGAACCTGCGATGTTTCTACGCTGAAGCACGGACCGCCAACGGAGAAGAATACAGTAGAGTGTCCCTTATGGGTTTCCAGAATTCCATAGAGCGGTTTCTAAATGAGAACGGACGATCCTTGAAGATAAGCAAGAACCCCATTGTCCAGCGGAGAAACAAAATGCTAGACTCGAAGCTCAAGACCAACCGACGGGAAGGGAAGGAGCGAGGCGTGGAACACAAACCAGTGATAAGCAAAGACGGCTTAGTGAAACTGAAACAAAGTCCAGCGTTCTCATTCAGCCATCCTTCCACCTTGTTAAATGCTGTGTGGTTTTATGTTATGCTGCACTGGTGTAGACGTGGAAGAGAAGGGCAGCGGGAGCTGTCACCACAGAGTTTCACCTTCGCCATAGACGACGGGATTGAATATGCCCATATCAAACAATTGTTGTCGTTCAGAGTAATATTTGGGCCTGAATAGATGCTAGTGATCAGGCATACGCTCATCCTTTTCAAATTTCGCTATCGATTATTTTAATAGCACTTCCTGTAGCCTACATTGTATCCAAATCTCTTCTGCCGCCTCGCTACACTTCTTGGACGTGTTCCCGTCCTGCTTTCGATTCCAAATATGTAATATATTGACCATATATGGAATATCACAGGGAGCTCTCAGGAACGACACTTTTCTCAATAAATTGTTTGATATGTACATCACGCACGAGGAGTCTTCTAAAAACCACCCTGGAGGACTCGACAACAAGCCATCTGAGGAGAGACAGACTCGCCTGTACTCTACTGGAGACAATAACGATGCTCTGGCCACAATAACGCTCCACATATCCAAACTTAAACCAAAATGTGACGCCTTTTTCCAAAAGCCCAATGACCGCTTCTCATCAAACTACGTGATTTGGTACCAAAATCGACCGCGTAGAGTTAACCAGCTCTCCAAAATGATGAAGAAAATATCCCGACAGGCTGGCCTGTCAAAGGTTTACATCAATCACTGTATCATATCAGGGCGACAGCCATTACGTCTCTGAGCAATGATCAAGTTCCAACGAGACATAATTATCATGTCTATTGGCGGCCATGTAAACAAAGAAAGCTTAAAAAGCAACGCCACTCGACCCTCCGAGAGCCAACTCGATGGGCTTGTCCGGCAGCTTTCAGAAATAAAATCTTCCTTTGAGGGTTCCAGTGGAAGAAGTGTCAGTAAGCCTTCCCAATTGTCAAAATATGCCAACTTCAAGCTTCCTGGAAGTTCCACTGCACTTGTCCAACTCAACAGCAGCTCCATCCACGAATTCCTTCCCTTCTGGCATTTTCAACGCGTGCACTATCCAAAACGTGCACATTAACTGCTCTAGTGCTGAACAGAAGTACTAAACTAAGGTTTATCTTCGCTTGTCAGAACATTTTTGTCATTGAAGCAGTTTTGAAAACTTAGATTCAAGCTTCGATTTGCTGTAGCTTGTGAATTTCTTTCCCAAAAACTGAATGGATCATTCGATGTAAACTTAGCTTCAAGCTGGTCCAATCAGAGTGCAGTATCAGCTGTCAAAACTGTCAATCATATGTCATTTTGCATTAAAATGGATTCCCTGAAACTCGGCTGACATCATTTGTTTACTTTTTTACCCCATGAATTTCCTTCATATTCAAGGCCCTGCCCGCTAGACCATATAACGTTTTTCAACTTTTTATATTATAAAATAAATAGAATATGGCTTTCTATGTTCTATACAAAAATGATGCACTTCTTAGCTCTTGCAATGCAGCTGAATGCACTCGCTATCGCTCGTTGCATCCACTTGCTAGCATTTCAAGAGCTCAGGCATGCATAATTTGTGTATAGAACATAGAAAGCCAA
Source organism: Actinernus sp. WN-2022 (assembly GCA_030867875.1). Lineage (NCBI taxonomy): Eukaryota > Metazoa > Cnidaria > Anthozoa > Actiniaria > Actinernidae > Actinernus > Actinernus sp. WN-2022. The sequence continues at coordinate 8,596,788 of JAOWCC010000936.1, read as the reverse complement.
CTTCTATTTGTTAAATAATAATAAAATATAATAACATTATATTGTTGTTCATCAGTTACAATGGGCATATCTGACTGTGTTTCTTAATTTTTGACAGTTTGACTATTGCGAGTAGTCTTTTTCAACTGCTCCTTTTCGCTTGTTTAGTTCGTTTTCCTCCTTCTCCAGGTTGTTATTTATTGTACATAGTGCACTCATTTTTTTTTACCCATGGTCGTTCTGGAGCCGTCTTGTCCTGTTGTTGGATTTCGTTATCCATATCCGTGTTATCCATATCCATGTCCCACATTTGGTTTTCATCTTGGTTTTCATAATTTGATCCACTCCTGATTTCTAGTTATGAAGAGCAAAAGATTGATAGTTTTTGTTAAATTTTTAATTTTGTTGTAGTTTAATTTTGTTAATCCGATTTGCAACCATTCTTTTTGAGGGGGTGGGGCGGTCTATCGAGAACCGCGACAAATTGAGGTGGGAGGGGTGATCAGTTACTCAGCTGTACATCACGAAAATCCACTGCCAGGCTCGGCGGTGCGCTATAAAGTTTCTCTGAAACTCCCCAGGCCCTGCTCTTCGTAGCACTGTTCGCTTTCAGTGTCCCAATTGTCAAAGTATATACATGTATGTGTGTCCCAATGAGGGTTCATCAGATATTTATCAGGTATTTAAAATCTTGACAGAGAAAAAAACAACTGCAATAGCTGGTGAGAACATGTCGAAAAAGTTTTGAGCAGATATCTTAGATAATGACAAAGTTATGGCAATACAAAGTTCGAAAATTAACAGATGTTTGTATGCTGGTAGGCATTAGCGTTGCCTACCAACATACAAATGTCTGTAAATTTTGTCAGTATCTAAGATATATCTTCTGAAAACTTTTGAACATTTGTTAATTTTGACATTCTCTACAGCCATATTTTCATGTTTTTTTTCTCTGTTGAGTTTTTAAATACTTGATAAACCCTCATTGTCTATGTTGTGTACCCTGGTGTTCCCTACTATTGGTACTTGAATCAAGCCATACATTCTCAGACCTCAGTAATACATGAATAAAAAGAAAATAAGCAAACTTACCCTTTTTACAAAACAAGGTTCCAAAATTATTTCAAACTTTATCGTCTCGGTCGAAGTGTACCGGCTAGGAATCGCACGTGTAGACTCACTGTGAACTTAAATAACTTCAGCTTCTGCTCCAGAATTGAAGGCCTTCAGCTTTACCGAGTGTCAGAGACTCCTGGCAAATAATTTTGCAGCTTCTGATGCGGTCCGAGCAAAGACATCCATCGCATCTCCTCTTGATTTTACAACAAATTCCTGAAATGAAACCGTGCGATGTCTTGATGAATATAGCAACAAGACAAAGAAGCCTCAGAATAAATGAAAATATCATAAATACCTGTCTAGATCGAAGATTGGAGAATGCTTTAAGACATTTTAGTGTTTCATTCCCGTGTAATTCTTTCAACAAGGTAATTGCTTCACGCAGATGTTGATCGGCTTTAGCGGGCTTTCGGTGAAGGGTTCGAAAGTGATGACCAAGACCATCTCTTTTGTAAAACAACAACTTCCTCTAACAAAATACACGCGGGCAAGTAACTTTGTTATTCAGGAAGGCTACGTGGACAGGTCTTTCAGCTAAAATGAAAGCACTTCCCGGGTCATTCTTCTCGTCGTCCGCCATTACTAACTCAAGATCTGCCAGGCGCTTCCTCTTCCTCCATCTTCCCATCACCCCACGTGCTCCGTGTTCGCGCAATTGTTTAGACGCCTGGGAACGAGGCAGTATCTCCGATATAAAGAGGGGCCTGGTTATTAAGTGATTTATACATAAGAACACATATTATGGTGTCTAAATTATTATCATTAATATAGTCAGGAGCCTACAGTGGAGCCGTTACTCAAAATAGCCGTCCCTCGACTAACTCTAGAACTGGCTGGCAGCCTTGTTCCAAAAGGTTGCTAGCTAGAAAATATCTCGCCAACAATTTGCTAGCTGGGGCGTTTTTACGGTTTTCGGCATTCCTGGCTATTTGCTGGGTATTCCTTGCCATTTACTAGCTGTCACTGTAACGTTCAATGAATCATGCTGGCAATTTAATTTGTTGGACCCCGTTTTAATAGTTAATAAGTATCCACTGGCGAAATCTTACATCACCAACTTGGGCATGACCAGATTATGTATTTGATCGGTCTGGAGAGCCAAGCATCGTTTCCTTTCTATATGAGGACTGCGGTTAAAAGGTAATAAGAGTAAGAGAAAAAAAAAAGCGTGACTGTCTTGCGCTGTCAATTGCTATCATATTGGTTGAGTTCGAATTGGGGACCTGAGCTTATGTCGTTACGGATCTGCGGCGGGCGTAAGGTGTGCTGTGTTCAAGCGTCGAAAACTACAGAGCCTATCCCGTGCCTGTACTTGTTGTTAAAGCGGCTAACGAACGGTGAGTTAAACTGTATTTGTTATATTTATGGTGTCATGTCTTTCTGATACTGTTTAGGTTAACATAACAAAATTGTTTCTGCTACAGCTAAAAATTCGAGACGAATACCGGTACCGGACAGAAGCCACAAGGCGTGCTTCGCACCAAAAGAGGCCGAAATTATTTTTCTGTGTTCGCTACGGAAAGCAGGTCAGTACTTGTTAAAGCAAACTAAGTTCTCGCATTATAAGAATGGCATTCTTTTTAATAATTTGCAGTCATTTAGAGACAAATCAGATTTACAGACTGATTTGTACTATTTTAATACGTTAAAGAAGAAAAGTACTCGTGCTGTTCTTCTGCCAATATTCATTATAACGAGATTTGCTGATATTGCCAAACTAACACAAGCATTCTTTAGAACTCGTACTTGGTGTCGTGATTGTATGCATTCGATCAAATAAATGTTGTTGTTCTTGTTTCTCTCTCTCCAACTATTTCCACCTACTCTAGAGTCACGATACGTAACAAATACCGTAGGACAGCACGGCATGTAACTAAGTCTAATGAAAATCACTTGTTCATCAAACTTTCCAAAGACGTTTGTGTGAAATTAGATTGTAACATAGCTGGTCATATACATCTTTCATATTACAATTTGTTAGCCACCACAATTGTATTACTCGTGCTGTTCTTCTGCCAATATTCATTATAACGAGATTTGCTGATATTTCCAAACTAACACAAGCATTCTTTAGAACTCATACTTGGTGTCGTGATTGTATGCATTCGATCAAATAAATGTTGTTGTTCTTGTTTCTCTCTCTCCAACTATTTCCACCTACTCTAGAGTCACGATACGTAACAAATACCGTAGGACAGCACGGCATGTAACTAAGTCTAATGAAAATCACTTGTTCATCAAACTTTCCAAAGACGTTTGTGTGAAATTAGATTGTAACATAGCTGGTCATATACATCTTTCATATTACAATTTGTTAGCCACCACAATTGTATTAACTTGAACATTATATATATAGTATCGGCAAGATTATCAGTGTGGTTATCGTTTCCGGCATTTCAAGGAGGCATGCGTGGCACGTCATGCGAACGAAATAAGCTCACGTTCCTCACGGGCTCACAGCTTATTGCATGAACTTTGTGTTAGTTGTTGCGTTGTAAATTTTATATCAGGTTCAGTTAACTTTTGCTTCTCACGCGAATTGTACGCTGCATGGTAAAATGAATATTCCGAAAAAGCGCGCCGTTTGACAACTACTAACACTGACTGACAGGGCGGAACTTTTGTGCCAGCTTATCAAGGAAAAACAATATGACGTGTTAGCTTTCATTTTCGGGGTCCCTGCCTACAGCAGATAGCCTGTTAAATCGATGTTAGGCCGTAGCGACAATGGCAAAACTTCTGAAATCAATCACAGCACGGAGAAACAAAAGTCGGCACCATAATAATTATTCGCATACTTTCTCCGATTCAGCCAGTCTCGCACGAGTATCAGATCTAAAAATATAGATATAACGCGAGCGGCTAGAACTAATTTGAAACAATTCAAGCGCGCGGCACGATCATTTGAATCGCTACTATAAATTACCTGAAGTTGAAGATTAGCCTAACTGTTTGCTCGTTAGCGAAAATTCGGCTGTTTTCTCAGGCTACTCCGTCGTTGACTCACGTTTCTATGATTTCACGCAATATTTTGCACACTCTGTAAAACATTTGGGTGTTTTGCAGTCAAACGTCTTTGAACAGAAACATATAAACCACCTAAAGTTAACGTTATGCCGTTATTTACTTTTCTAACTTTTTTGGGTAATCCTTATGGATAATTGATTTATCGCCCAAAATAACGAAACTAACAATTCCAAATTTCCTCGATTTGCCAAGGGAAGACTGTAGTTTAGAGTGGTAGATAAAAATGTTTTGTTTAGTATTCCCATTGTTTGAGCTCCATTTGCTTTCCATCATAGAGGCATTATTAAGTTCATCCCGCGCGAAGCTTTGTGGCCAACTGTCGTTTACAATGATTTAACGAAGAAGCTTTACGAAGTACGGGAATGATCTTATTATATTGTTTAAGCCTAACTCTCCGTTGAGGTTGGTGGATCTGCGATGAGACTGGCGCTCTACAGTTTGCCTTTCCAAAACAGAACAGAAGAGAACAGAACAGAAAAACCCAGTACACTCTGAAAAACGCGGGATCGCGATAAACGAGGGATATCAGTTAAGTATTAAAGGCTTCGCGGGATCACGATACAACGAATATTGCACATTAAAGACTTCCGAAAACGAACCCAAATTTACGCTACAAAACACCATTTGGAATCGAATGTTCATTTCCATTGTTCGTTTTGTATCTTTTACCGCATAGGCCATTAAGTCGAATGCTGCGAATGCAGTGACTGTTGCGCTGTTGCAAAAGATACAGCTAGTAAGAGATTGATAACGCGAATATCTCTGATCAAACGCACACGATCACGACACATAGCATGAGATTTGTATTTATAGTGAATCCGTTCAACAATGAGTGATCTTATATCTGAATGAAGTGAAAATCATTTTAATTTCATTTGCTCGCCGATCCAAAGAGGGTAGGCGGGAAGTTTCATTGGATCCGAGTGATATATCAAAATTTTAAAAAGATACTTTAGGATTCCAATTTGTTTGTCCCTATGGTTTCTGATCGATTCAAATCAGAGTAGCATGATTTCAACATCCGGTAGTGCATTTATATAAGCATAATAGCATCGAGAAAAATCGAGGACGTAGTTCTGTATCAGTTACCCAACTAGCAGTGGACACGTAGTCTGATTCTGAACTGTATAACGTGATAACATATAATCCGAACTTTTTTTACAAGAAACACGATAAGCGGCTTAGATGCTGAATAAAAGCGTGCATATTACACTGATTAAACACGCAATTTTCAGCTTGCACATTTTACTACTAGTTGTGTTCCATTTAGGGAGAATACCAAATTTGACAAAGTTTCACACTATTGTCACATAAATGCCCCCGCAAACGTGTTCGACTTTAAATTCTCCAACATACATTTGTCAAATATTGTACAATTCACGCACGCCTATAGCTTATCATCAGTATATAGTTTGCAAAATGTGGAACGGGTGTGGATCCCAGAGGGGGGCCGAGGTGGGGTTGACATGATCCGTTGCTGCGATCCACGAACCTCTACCCCGTCTCAGACCTAAGGTATACCTATTTTCCTACCCAATCTCAGACCAAATTATCAAATTTGATCATATCACATCTCGGACCAAATGGCCCGAAAAGATTTTTAGAGCAACGTTTTTAAAGCCACTTTATAGCGTAACGCTATAGAATTGAAACATTAATTAAATTACATATATGATTCATCCAGACTTGCGCCTGTTCTATACAAGTCTAAGACGAATGCGTTTGCAGGGTCCTTCAGTTTACCATTATGTTTATCTCTTTAGAACGTCCTTTTCATTGATCCGATGCTCAGTGGTCCACAAAATCACATGTGAACATGTATAAGCCCAGGACCTCTGGAATTACACCCTAATTTACAGTTTCTTAGATACCTTATCTTTCAGGACAAGTATCGACACGACGTACTTTGAAGGCGAAACTGGGACAAAAGCTGGAAATTTCGAACTGCGTTGTGCAGGGTTTGTTAAGACACCGTGAAACGAGATAGAGTTCGCAGGAATGGCCAGATAGCGGATATAAAATAGACAAGGCTTTTGTTACGAAACTTTGCAATTCAGTTTGCGAAACCTTTGTAGGGATGACAAGAAACAACTGAAAAGTAACAGCTTTCTCGGTTACTTTAGAAATAAACTTAAGATTAGAAATTGGTCTAAAACTACTAAACTCTTCAAAGTCCATATTTGCCTTCTTCAATAAAGAGTTCAGCATAGCTTCTTTATAAACTTCAGCCACGGTAGCAGTTTCATGAGAGAGGTTTACTATCTTGGTAATAACAGGTAGCAGAACCGGTAGGCAGCTTTTCAGCACACTAGCAGGAATAGAATCTAAAGAACAGGATTTTACAACAGAGCTACTTATCAGGTCTTCAACATGCTTGGCTGAAACTTGCTGAAAGAAGTGTAGTTCACAGGGGCATGGACTCGCATGGTTATACATGGTTATAAATGCTCGTTGTATTAAAAAAGAAATATAAATTTCGTGCAAAATGTTCGCCAGTATACTATTACAACACCATGAAGTAACCATGCATATTATCCTATAAATAACAAATTTACCACGAAAACAAAGTAACTCACCGGACGATAGACTGCGAAATTTCTCGGAAAACAAATGTTTGGAGTGGCGGACGCGCGTGCAGACTAATTATATATTCAATATTCTTGAATTCTTATTGGCTGATAGAAAAATGGCGCGAAATGTCTTATATTTTTTTGGGCCTGACTCAGCCTTGAAGTACCGCTTGAATTTTCCGCCACCCGTTTCTCCGATCTAGTGAGACGGTGGCTTTCAGAAGCTCGAACTCTATTATTTTGTTTTAAAATATGTTTGCTTTGTCGCGTGAATCTGAAGCCCCGCCTCTCCAACAATTAGTGAGCTCTTGGCCAGTCATTTCTCATCATAGTTTAACTATCTGTCAAGATTCTCCCCCCCACCCCTCCCTCCCCCAAATGTTGATTTCCGATCAAAGCTACGCGCTGCATCGAGAAAATGTTAATATAGCCGGTTGTATTTTGTGTGTGTGTGACTTGAGAAATGGGAATGAAAAAGTGACCGATGGGAAAAAAGCCAAGGTGAACACCTAGAGACGCCTGGAATACCAGCGACAGTGATTTACAGGCGTCTGAAACAGCCGGCAATAGCGAGATCGTGGTGTTGGTTTCAAGCGATTCATCACCGTCATCTAGGCGAGACCGCGACAAAATGGTATGCTACGCTGGCCGAAAGAACGAAGGCTCTGCTATCAAATACAAATTAACCGAGGGCTTAAACGTTTTTAGTAAATAATTTTATAACTTAGTGAACTCACAGTGAATTACAAATTAAGAAAACTTCAAGCAGACGCCGTTAAAGTCTTAGGCTTATTGAGGACAAGGGAATTACTCTAATCATCTTAGGGACTGTTTACTTCTAAAAAAAGATAGAATAGTTTGAACTAGACTGCCGGGTATCTAGTAGTTTGAAAACCGTTCCCGGCTTCCGGGTATCTAGCCACAGTGTAAAATAAACTTGTGCTTAATCATTCCAATATTAGTAAAACTCTACTTAATTGTTAATTTCGTGCATACAAGATGACATTCAGCGCCTTGTGAGCCAGCATTTCCAGTATTTTGCTCCCCGGGCCGAGCGCTTCGACGACAGGGAAACCGATAAGAACAAGTATTGCAAGTAGATGCAAGATTTTCGTTGTCATTTTGACCGCGGCTATTCGTTGCGAATGTGGGCACACTATACATCAAAACGCGGGAAATTCAGTAGACTAATTGAATTCGGTTGTTGGTTTTTTTATTGGTTCTTTTCCCAGCCTTTTATAGCCCAGCCTTCCCTGGCATATGCCCACAAATAGAGGAACGCCTTGTATATTTTGACTCAACCGGTCGAAAACAATTGCAAATTGACCGCGGAAAATAAGCGACTATGGGATTTAAACTATTAAAACTACAGATAAAATACATTATTGATTTGTATTCCGTTCGTAGGTTTTTTAGTTTTTTATTTACGAGGCGTAAAATTTACAAAAATTCAAGAAAATTCCGTAATTTTGGCGAACAGTTGGGTGAAGTCCCGGAGGGGGCGTGAGCGTGACTCACGTCTAGTGACCTTTTCTTAAACGGAAGTTTGATATGGGAACTGTCCAAAATCCTGTCACAACGCCGGTGAGATCCGCAAATGAGCACTTGCAAAACATACCAAATGTCAATTGAGAAAACAACCTTACGAATTTGCTAGAAATGTCCAGCAGTCAGCCCTATTTTTTTATTAACCAACAGTTTTGCATATAGAACGCAAGAGACTGCTTGTAAAAATGTGACCTCGTTTCCAGACATGTTTTGACTTGTTCTAGAATTAGGAAAACACAATTAATTGATCAAATAACAAACGCTTCTCTTGTCATTTACTTTAATTAGTTATCAGCCGACAAGACGGACAAGTCATACACCTGCGTGTTTTGCACATTACCAACACACAATCAGATGCGAAAGTATGCACATACAGTCGATTTCATCTACAATTTCACATGAGTGAACACAAGTAGAACACGAGTGACTTCAAGTAAGCCAGGGTATCCTACGATAACACAGAAGCTCAAAAATGTTCGGATTCAAATACTATGATGATCTGATCTAAACCTCCATATACGAGTCAAAACACGAGTGAACACTAGTGCATAACGCTTCATAAATTAAATACCAAAAAAACTATAATAAAATAATATTGTTTATCTCCTTAGTTGTTTCGGTTACCTGTATTATCAGTGCGGTACCCTCTCTTTGTATTTCCGGGCTACCCTGGGTTAGTTATTTCAGGTTGCCTGTGTTATCACTGCGGTTTCTTCTATTTATTTTCGGGTTACCTATGTTATCCTGGCATGGCTCAGTTGTATCAGGTTACCTGTGTTTTCAGTAAGGTACCCTTTGTTTGCATTTTCGGGGTACCTGTGTTCACATCGCTATTAGTATGCACACAGCCAGATCAAGATCACTGTTAGTCCACATGCACAATCATGTGGATTTGAACAACGGAATACTGGCAATGCAAGTGTAATTCAGTGCAATAAATTCAATCTAAGGACATATTCAGACTCATATTCAGAAAATGTCCAGCTAAAACTATGTAAATAAATGATGAGTGTGAATGGAAAACATCAATTTCATATTAATGAAAAACGTGTAATTCCTAATGAGAAAGCTCTTCTAAGCCAGCTTCTCAAACTCACAGACTGTTAGACGAAAACACTTTAGCTTATCAACACAAACAATTAACAGAGATCTTAAAATATAGCGATAATTTATAGAACAAAAAATACATTAACAGGCAAATTGAGAGGAATTGAAATCAAAAAGAGTTTACTGAATCATTGGTTCATTTGATTTCTTACTCAGAATGTGCCTTTAAAGAAGGCAAAGCTACAAAATATAGCATAAGGACCTGGGATTAAATTTGGATACCTTTACATAAATCCGTTTAACCACATCCGATTTCGAATGTCGTAACAGTTCGAATGTTGTACCTTCAAACATATTACGAACGTTGTGATTCATGTATTGTTGTGATACGCATGCCTCCTGCTTTATCAGTCGATCAACGCGTCTCCGACCCACATGCCGGAGTTAGCTGTACTATGATGATCTGATCTAAAACTCCACACGAGCATACACGACTACACAGCGCTTCTTAATTTAATTAACAAAACATATAATGTTAATAATAATAGTTTTATCGTCTTTCGGGTTACCTTCCTCTCTATGCTAGCCTGCTAGCGGCTCTTATGGGTGGTTTTTGCTAATTTGTTTTCGGATTGGGCTACCTGTGGCACGCGGTCAAAATGGGGCGAGGAGAAAAGGAAATAAGAGCCTGTATGTAAGGCATCCTTTTAGAGTTTCCCGCGTTCGTACTCGAACGCAGCTCTCCTATTGGCTAAAAGTGGCAATCAAGTGATCAATCGTGCATGGATCAGGCATTCCAATTATATGGCTGAAACTGGGATTTTGAGCGGCATTTTATTTGCGAAGCGCTTGCAATTGAGCTGTTATAAAGTGTACGCTATGATTTTCACATCAGCTTGAAACCAGAAGAAGAAGGTGAATTGTTTAATAATCATAAAGACGTTTTTGCCATTCCGTCTATTGGATCGGGGATCGGTCGGAGTCTGATATTAGCTATTTGTGCTGGCCAAGGATCGGTCAAGATTTCAAGAGGGGAATATGCTAAATAAATATAACTGCTTTAGTTATCAGCTGATAGACCAGTTCGCGGTAAATTCCGACATTTTGAAAGGGTAGACACGCGGCCAACTGTCAAAACTTCGAGGACTAATAAACTGCTTTAGAAGGCCAAAAACTGCCCAAACTGACTTAATTAGTAGGAATCGGAAAAGAGAATTCACAAGGAGCAAATATATAAACTCTAATGAGATCGCTTATGAAACATACCACAATATATGTCGAGTCTGGGCAGCCTGTGTATAAACAATGTATTTCGCGCCATGTTTGCATGCCTTTCAAAATGTCGGAATTTACCGCGAACACTAAAGAAGCAAGATCTTTTGATCTGATTCAGTCTCTGCAAAACTGCGATTTGACGGATCTTAGCCTCTTATATCTTAGATATGATGGAAAGCCGTACACCAACTGATATTTTATGGTCTCCGGTTGTTTTGCTCCCAACTTTCAACAATATTATGTGGAAGTTGTCGTTCTAAAATGTCAGATTTATTATTTAATTGGGAGCAAAACGACTGCAATTCTTTACATCATGATTTTTTTAGAACATAATCCTACCGGCTGTTTGCTTCGACTAGCATCTGGACTAACACAGTTCTGGTTGTCTTCTTCTTCGCTAGGCATGTTCCTCATATAAAGAAACAGCTCATGCAATTAATTTTTTTACAATTTCACTCGCTTTAAATTAATTTTCTCTAGAAGGACGGCTGGAATCACTTATACCGTATTTGAAACAAGACTTACACAGGCGACAAAAATCGTTTGCAGTGCAAAGGTTTGGGTTCGAGACTTATTTCTACTCTTATTTTAGTCCATAGTGCGAAAGCTCTCTCGGATACCGATTCAGAAACGCGATTTCGAACAGGAATATTTATTTACATTTAACGTTACTATTGTTTCACTGTCTGACAGTTCACGCGTCACCGACGTGTGAAGACCTTTCATCTCACCAGGGGTGGAACTCTAAAAGGTATTCCTTTCCTGAAGGCTCTTATTTCCTTTTCTCGCCTTCCGCTTCCACTCCCCCTTCCCCTACTTCCCTTTTCTACTCACTCCATTTTGACGCTTCCCACAGGTAGTCCAATCCGAAAACAAATTTGCAAAAAACATCCACAGGCTCTCTCTATGTATTTTCGGTCTACCTGTGTTGCACTTAGTTATTTCGGGTTACCTGTGTTACGGCTCAGTTGTGTCGGGTTATCTGTGTTTTCAGTAAGATAGCCGCTCTTTGAATTGTCGGACTACCTGTGTTTACATCTCGATTAGTATGCACACTGTCAGATCACTGTTAGCACAATCACAGGCAACCCAAGCTGACAAGTTAAGAAAATATAACTTTATAAAGGTTTGTATGGGAGCGTAACGAACTCTGTTTACTAGCCAGAAATACTGTAAAAAAATGAATAAAAATGACTTACATTGCCACTGTGATGTCTTCTGTCATGTTTCTCACTTTGTTGGGTGGTTTTAAGATGATTTTAATACCATTATGATGATGCCTCATTTACCATTTGTAATACATTTCGTATAACTGTTTATTGCCTCTGAAAATGGAATGTCGTATATTGATAAAATCTCCTCGTGATGAGAATGAAGGAATCGAAAACCCGATGTCGATTGGTTAAGAGCCAATTTGGCCAATTTGGGTTTTTGAACACCGTGGCTGGCTTACGTGACCATTTGCAACAAAACTCCACTTGAAGAACAGTTTTCTAAAATCATTTTCAGAGCTTTGGCGTTTAACTTGTGGAAACAGGTCTCTCTCTGGTTTCGAAGGGCGGAATTCGGCTTTTAGAAAGTGATTTTGCCGAGATTTTCGGATTCACCGGAATGATCATTTGAAGTTTATACTCGCACGAAATTTGACAAACAAAGCCGCCGAGACTGCATGATAATAATTTCCCATTTAAGCGAGCTGTTATTCGTTCACTGTTTTCTCTTGAACTGGTTCTCTGGCACCAGCAACGAGATTGCCTGCTAGCAGATGCTCTCTCTCTCTCTCTCTCTGCAGGGGAGAAACCTCTCTTTTCATAATTATTAGTATTCTCTGCCTTTATAGTACCGATGACAGGGTTCGGAAGCGACGGGTGAGCGGTAAATATTATAGTCAACAAAATATTATAGGCAACGAAACTCCTATAATTCCTATTAGGAATTGAGCAATTTCCTAAGATCATTTTGAGGGCTTCGGCGTTTAACTTGTGGAAACAGGTCTCTCTCTGGTTTCGAAGGGCTTTTACACAGTGATTTCGTCGAGATTTTCGGATTCACCGGATCGATCAAAGTTTATACTCGCACGAAATTTGACAACAGAGCCGCCGAGATAATAATTTCCCATCGAAACGAGCTGTAATTCGTTCACTGTTCTCTCTTGAACTGGTTCTCTGCTACTGCCAGCAACGAGATTGCCTGCTATCAGATCTCTCTCTCTGTCTGCAAGTAAAAATATAACCGAGGAGAGCAACTCCAGAGAAACCTATCAGAGTGTTCTCTGTTTATAGCAGCGACGAGTAAGCGGTAAATGTTATAGTACAGCCAAGTACTGCTGTATAACACTTTGTTGACTTCACATTCAACTTGTAAGGTACTAATAGTTTCATCGAGGTCATCCATGTTCAAATCAACATTATCATGTCAGCAACATAAAGAATACGCTCAGTTCGTGAGGTTCCCGCCGTGAACAAGGAGTCAAAGTCCCGGATATAAACAATAACAAAGCACGCTAAGCACTGTGGGTGAGACGATCCCTTTAAACTTGTAGAAATAAAACAATGGTGTCATTTGGAGAATTATTTCATGTCAAAAGTGCATAACGAAGAAATATATATCTACGGACGCGAGCAGCTTGTTTCAGTTTGGTCAACTTCGGACTGTTTACGACTGGAAACACCAAATAATACAAGCAAGTATTGAAATATAGATACAATTCTTTACCCAATGCCCTTTACCTTGGATGTAGGAAGAATAAAATCCTTGTAAATCTCGCCATATACTGTGCAAAACTACAATCTGTGAACCACGGCTATCACCCGAACAGTGTGGCGTTTCCGGCAATTTATTTTGATTGATTCTCATTGGATGTTACACAATACAGCTGTCAATTCAATGTCTGGAGACTGTGAAATGCGCAGTACCGTAACACAGCGCCTTTAAGACTTCGGCGGCTGCCTATCAGCACCGGAGTAATAATCACTGCAGTCATGTTATTTATATGTAATGTCATTAAACCTGAAAATAACCTGTGGGAGTTACATATCCAGTTTTGAAGCAAAGAAAATATCAGGTTTGATAAGACTAACACCCCTTATCATTAGTCACTGGAGAAAATGTTATATATTTTGTTTCTGATTTGCCAGTAACATTATTAATCCCTAACCATAAATTTTTAAGAGACATTTAGAGCGACATGAAATATGTTCCCTGTAAACCGAAATCAAGTTTATAGAATTAGCTTTTGTAATCGACTTTGCTTTATGAATAAAAAGGTAAACCATATTAGGTATTACTCTTCGGTTTCAAGGTGTTTGTAGTTTTGTTTTTGTAGTTTTTGTAGTTTTGTTTAAAGAAACTTGAAGATTCAATTCCAATGACAGTGCCCCTCTCACATCCACTACACCATGCGGTAAAAAATAACTAGATTAATATACACTATGAGACCCTATTCTTTAATTTTTTTTGTTTTATATATATTCCAAACCAATTTTAAATGGTGGTTCAATGCTGCTTCCTAATTTTTCAGCTACCAGTCATAATGGTTAATTAACAGGTACAAATGTTTATTATTATTTTTTATTTATTTAGTTATTTATTAACTTTACAACTAGTCATGATAGACACACACAGAAAACTGTATACAAGATTTTAGGACAAGAGATGGACTAGCTGAAGGGAAGAACACAAGGACAAGGGTCCAATATTAAAGTGTCACTACGATCAAATTTTGAGATAGTGATATTTTTGCGTATTTGTAAAGAAAAGTTGCTATATTTTTTGTCTACCTACACCGTTTTTTTGATATGACGATGAGAATTCTTTTTTTTTTTGGGGGGGGGGGGTCCGAATCTTGAGTTTTTATGTCCGCCATTACCAAACCCGTTCCGTGACAGAGCCATGACAGACCAAATTTCCAGCGAACGTGACGTCATCTTCTCAACACAACAACATGCGGGGCGACGTTTCAACAAACTTTCGCACGAACTTATAAGTAAAGTACATGTTTATACTATTTTTTTGCAAAAAGGAAAGGAAAGAACGAAGTTTTGAATGGCAATACGCATTGAGTAGCGCGACGCGTAAATCGCTGGTCGAAAATCTCGAAGTACTTGGAATACACTTCAGTAATGGCGGGCGTGATTTCGACGGTAAACTTGGATTTAAATTTGGTTCGTTGGTAATATTGTTCAATGGTTTGGATATTTTCGACACTATGTGTCGTTTTGGAAGACAAAAAACTAGAAAAGAAAATGGAGGAATTTCGTCGTAGTGGCACTTTAGGTTCACCCTAACTAAAAATACAAATAATAATACAAAATTAACAAAGCGTTTAAAAAGGTAACACATATATTTTACATTGCACAACCTATCGTGCTATGAGCAATAATAAGGGTTATAGGGGTGGCAGTTAGAGCGGTAGGTTTTCCAAGTGTTAGGAAAATGTTTTTCATTTTAAATATATATATATATATGGTTGGATTTTATTTAGTGAATTATAAGTAACTATTCGGGTGAATAATATTTCTCCTTTGCTTCGTTTGTGTGATATAAAGGCATTCTCAACTATATAAAACTGATCAGTTTTTCTCAACCAAGTATTTTCCTCTAAATCCTTTGTATTCATTCATTCATTCATTTATTCCTTTATTTACTAATTTATTTATTGTAAGCAACTATTCCGACCAATCGAATACAATAGTTTCGTTGTGTGGGAGGTAGGCTGGATTCCGAATTGTTGATAGCTAGCCCTCCCCGCTGAGGCTAGAAACGGCAAACAGGATCGGAATGCCGAGTATCTTTTTGAATGTAAGCACACAAACTTGGCGATCTGTGGCTGATAATTTTGAAGTAATAGGGTTGTTTAAGGATTGAAAATGTGGGAAATTTATTGGAGAACTGCCTCCAGTGGTAAAATCGCTGTGATTTTGAAAATATTTGATTTATGACAGGTTGAGTGGAGTCAGCCGATTTCAATGCCTCTTACCTTTAACTTCTTCTAAGAGGGAAAACAACACTAAATCAAGGTTAAACGGCCCAGGAATCACAATGGACATGAAACGTAATGACTACAAGGGAAAGCGAAGGCAATTGAAACATTTTATTAGAGGTAAGAGTATTTCAGCGATAATACTGAACTTTTCATACATTCTTTGTAATCGCTCATACAAATCGTAAGTTTGGGCTACCTGTGAAAACATTGCTTTCTGATGCCAAACAAACCACAGGAGTACAAAGAGCATAGACTTATGACCAATCGACGTACTTTTTTGATGTAAAAGTAAGTTTGCATTCCATGAATGCCCGCCATATCAAACAATTGTTGTCGTTCAGAGTAATATTTGGGCCTGACTAGATGCTACTGAGGCATACGCTCATCCTTTTCAAATTTCGCTATCGATTTTTTTAATCGCACTTCCTGTAGCCTACGTTGTATCCGCTTCTCTTCTGCCGGCTCGCTACACTTCCTGAATGCGTTCTAGTATTCGACGATCCGTCCTGCTTTCCAAATATGGAATATATTGACCATATATGGAATATCACAGGGAGCTCTCCGGAACGACACTTTTCTCAATAAATTGTTTGATATTGATAGTTCGAACAACTACAAACCGCTAGCATATATTTTACGGACTTTCCTGACTAGTGAACTCTGTACCGTCAAGCGCGCTCCACTACACTTGCAATACTGTACGGAAACTTCCATTAAAAACATCCCTGATGGCCAAAGGAGCACAGCAGCTTAAACAAGACAGCCTTCTGAGCAATCGAAATCTATTTGAAGCTAACGAAATTGTTTTCGCGTCCATGAAAATAGATAGATCTAACTAGTTCACAAGTAAACATGGCGGACTGACTCGATCGATATATATTTATGTCAACTACTTCACATGACGTTTTCGGCCAATCAAAATTCCCGTCCTCTAGTGGATTTTAAAAAGCTTCTCAGAAACCGATAGTTTCCGGGCAAGCGGTATTTCCTTGCTTCTTCTTCTTCCCCCCGCCCTCTTCCCCATCCATTTGTCACTCGATCCCAGGTCTCAATCCTATTCGGCCAATATGGCGGCCGCTTCGATATCCGTCTTCTGCGATCCGTTTTCTGGGGGAAAAAAAAACCTACCGCCTGCAAGCAGGCTAAATGAATTTATGCGCTAGCTTTCCCCACACTTTCGTTACGAGCTGTCAATCAAACATAACATTTTACTTCCGGTTAAAAACTTCCTTTTGGTATTTCTCCGTCAATATATTTTTTTGAACGGAGTTTTTGGTATACGACACTACTCCTAAACCTACATTTCGGTGCGAAAACAATTCACCATCGTATTCGTTTTGAGGTAACCTTAACTGATCACCATTTGAGGGATGTAGCTGTGCTGGAAAACGTGCAATCGTGTTTCTAGTTTTCCATACATTTGTCTGTAACAACGACTCAAGGTCCGCGTGAAAATTTACAGACAAATGTATGGAAAACTGAAAACACGATTGCACGCTTCCCAACACAACTACATCCCTCAAATTTTGATCAATTAAACTTTTACCTGGTATCTAAGTTTGTAGACAGTGAATATTTCAGAAATTCGATTTTACGAGAATTATTTGGCATCAGATTCCCATGCAAGCACTGTATTTCGCGCAATGATGTTTGCACGTGTTTCTAAATGCGAACTGGTATATTATTGCTCTATGTTGAACCATGTTATGCCATGTTTAGCCATGCTTATATAGAAATTAGCAGAATAGGACTTGCTAGCAGTCAACGTGATCGATATGAGGATAATTTGTACACAACGGTTTTGAATTATTTGTTAATTTTTATGTCACGTTTATCACAAATGAACGTTCGTTGTATTTATGCATCATCAACTTGGTGATTGATCTTGATATTTGTTAAATTCAATACGTCACCTTATCGCTTCCGCTTTCCTGATAAGTTGTCCACCTTTGATTATCCATGGAGAGTTGTATCTTATAGTGTGTCGCCCATTCGCCACCTACTCCATTTCCTTTAGTTGCAACAGCGCAAATGACGTACACAGCATCCAGGTCAATCTGAAGATAGTCATTAGCATCACCGTTTGTTTCAGGTGCCCATCCCTTGGCCCCATTAAGTCTTCCATTGTGTGCAAGGTATCCAGAACTTATTGTGAACACCGACGTAGCTGAAAATCTGTTGTCAAGGATAATGTTACTGTCCTCAAGGCCTACTGGAATATCGATACAACCTGAAATAAACAAGGTTCAAAATATTATCTCTTTAAATTTACCGTTTACCTCAATAATTACCTGCAAAGTGATATATTATATTAAAAACTGAATCGCGCAATAAAAACACCTTTTGAAATCACAGGTAACCCAAGCTCTGTAAGTGGCAATAGCCCACTTCCGAGATATGCCTCACTTCCTACGTATAGAAAGAAATCAATACGAGGCTCGGTGCATAATGCTCAGTCGTTCGTGAGAAGACTACAGCAGTCTATAGTTTGTCACGAACGACTGAGGATTATGCACGGAGCCTCGTTTTGATTCCTTTGTACGTAGGAAGTGAGGCATATCTCGGAAGTGGGCTATTATCTAGTAACATTTGCACTGAAGTATTAGTCTGCCGGTTGATGAATGTTGAAAACAAAACTAGCCAATCAGCGTTAAGCAAACTTCGAAGAGTAAGTTCTCACTCCGAGTGGAGGTTGTTCAAAAAAGTTTAAATATTAAATAAAGTTACATGAGGAGCTTAGGCCTTACAAAAAAATGATGATTAAATATACCCTTACCTCACGGCACAAAACAACAAAGCTTTCGACATTGATTTTAATAGTTTTAGCTAAATTTCTACTTGTCACAATTAAGCGCTACCTACGTGCATTTGCCAGTAACACTCGCATGCTCAGTATTTTTATTCTATATAATTTTATCAAGTAAATTTATATATAGATTACATATTAGGATTATATATATATATATATATATAAAGTGTAGGATTGATTTCCGTAAAACAGTGCTCAATACATGGGAGTATAGCGAAGTATATGGTGAAGAAAAAAGACAAATAAACTACAAGTTCATCCTTACAAGCCTGTTTCGTGGTTGCCCACTCGTCAGGGGATTTAATAAGAGTATACTTTTACCGTCGCTTATATACAGAATGATTTACATAACAATAGTATTGATGACCTAATCAAACTAGCCTAATATATGCAGCGCGGAATTTAACAGTTCAATTATTACGTAGGAGGGCTTTGTTTCTGTGTCGGCAGGAAGACACGAGTTCATTACGTTTGTTTAGTGTGGACAGTTCAGGTCGGCAGATGATTAGAAATTTTTCTTTGAGGCATAAGTTACATCTTTTACTGGAGCTACTGTACGGCGAGTGCGACGAGAGAATGCGCCAGGAAATAAAGTGATCAATGTTGTTGTCTTTCAGTTTCCAAGTGTATTTGCTGAGTTCGGTGGAGTTTTTGTGTTTAGCGTGGCGGAATGATGCGGTGTGGTTCCTGTATCTTGTTTTGAATTCGTTTTCCGTAAGTCCGATGTATGTTTCTGTCTTGCTGTTGTCTTTATGCGTTATTGTTGCTTGGTAAATGACTGATGATTGTAGGCAGTTTCCGTTGAGCGGGCAGGCGTTCTTTTGCCGGCAGTTGCATGTCTTGTTTACTTCAGTTGTAGTTGCGGTGGCGGTATCATTGGCTTGTGAAGGCGATAGTATACTCTTGTTATGTTTATCGATAATCTGTTTGGTGTTGCTCATGCAGCTGTAGCTAATCTTGATAGTGTTGCGGTTGAAGATTTTGTGAAGGTTGTGATCTTTGGGGAAGTGTTTATCTACTAAAGCGAGGAATTTGTGCCCGATGTTAGTGCTGACGTTCTTGCTAAAGGGAGGGTTGTACCAGAGTATGTTGTTGCGTTGGCGGTTTTTTCGTTTGTTAGGTGTGGCGGGTTCGTACTGAAGGGTGTAGTTATATTCGCTTTCGTTGAGAGCCTTCTGGTATGGAGGGGCGGCTTGGTCGAAGGACGCTTTGTTGGAAGACAGGGATGAAAGTCGTTTATTAATGCTGGCGGGAATGTTTTTTGTAGTGACGGGCGGATGGTTACTTTCACGGTGAACGTATAGCAGTGTAGTATTAGGCTTCGTGAAAGGATGATAAGTGCTTTGGCTAAGGTTGAATGTAATGTCTAGGAAGTTGATGGTCTGTTTGTTGGCTTCTATGGTGATGCGTAGTCCGTTGTTGTTAAAGATGCGGCATATTTCCTTCTTGATGTTTTCTGTGTCTCTAGGGGTAGCTTTAGTGATGGCTAGTCCGTCGTCTCGGTAAAGTCCTACATTTATGTTAAGGTGCTGGAGCTGCGAGAGAAGAAAGCTTCCTATAAGCTCGCACGTTTCCGCTCCGTCGAAGCTGCCCATTGTGACGTCAAATGTTGTGTTGCCTTTCTTTTGCCAGGGTTGCTGCTTGTGAATTAGGATGGAGTTTTTTGTGTGGGTTATTATGTTTCTTTCGTCGGCTGTGATGTTGACGTGGGCGGAGGCGAAGTCGAGTGCTTTGTTAAGAAGGTCTTGACTAATGGATGGATAAAATTCTTCGATGTCAAAACAGATGAAGCTGGATTGTTTTGTTTTTCTGTTGTGGCAATACCTGTAAATTAGCTCCTACAGCTAAGTGTATCTGATCACGTTAAATAAAAATTGTATTGTAACAAGTTGACAGTTCTGTATCACTATGAATGGCGAGGTGTCTGTGAATTTCACACTACTATTTCCTGTAAAAGCCGAATAAAAGATAGTATCAGACATGATATTTTAAAAACAATTCGATTTGATGAGGATCCAAGATTTCAACCAGGGTATAAAGTTCCTGTGATTCAAAATATTCAGTCGAGTCAGCGAAAAGTTCGAGGTAGCCCGGGATAAATTAGTGCAAGTAGGTCACTTGAAATAAATTCATGCCGGAACTGTGCCTTTCGAGTCGGCTGTCTTCTCGCTCGCAGTTTTCAGGTTTGAAAGTTTGCTACGTCTAAGTCTGCAGGCTTCTCAAGCAGACCGTTCAGTGGAAAAATGACAGGTTATTCAGGGATCATATGGATTAGATGGTCCGCAAATGCCGCAGATTCGGCCTCATCCTAACTGTGACAAAGTTATTTGATTCGCCCGGTTTGTAGCCAGTTTTACCCTTGTGAAATGCACATACAATTAGTTATCCGCCCAATATTAAATAGTTTCAA
This sequence comes from Actinernus sp. WN-2022, assembly GCA_030867875.1. NCBI lineage: Eukaryota > Metazoa > Cnidaria > Anthozoa > Actiniaria > Actinernidae > Actinernus > Actinernus sp. WN-2022. Next base: position 8,576,020 of record JAOWCC010000936.1, on the reverse strand, counting down.
AGCTAAGTATTTAACCATTATTATCAATTTCATTAATAATTCATGAAGCAAAAACAAAGGAAATCACCGACCAATAAGTGATCTTTAAATCTGATACAGATTTCGTCCTGGTTTACATAAACTTTGGCTTCGATTTACTCGGCCACAATAAGTCGTATCGCCAAAATAACTGAAAACAAGACTCTCTACATCTAGACGTTTAATAAGTAAGATAAAGAATTCGTGTCCGATCTTTATCCGATTCACAAACTCTCGCTTTCAGCTCGAGTTTGTAAATCGGATAAAGATCGGCCACGAATTCTTTATCTACTACTTTCAAAAACTCATGAATAATTAATGAAGCAAAAACAAAGGAAATCAATGACTGTGAAGACATTTTATATCTGACAAAATTTCATCCTAATTTACACAAACTTTCAGCTTGGATTTTCTCGGCCAAAATAAGTCGTATCGCCAAAATAACTGAAAAAAGGTCTCGTTACCCTCTTTACATGTGAATGTTTTTGAATTCGTTTAATAAACTCGCAGTTAATTTTGGGCCTTTATCAGTGAATTTCTAATTAGGATGAAACTTCATATAAAATTTCATCCTTTGAGATATGCGTCTTTCTTACATTGCATTCTTAAAGCGTTTTTGAAGCCGTTTAAAATACTCACAGCACGTGTTTAATTTTATCAAGTCTAAAAATTCTCAGGCTTCGCCCTCGAATTTTTAAACTTGATAAAACACTGCTGTTCGTGTTTTAAACAGTACATAGCTGTTGTATTCCTTTTCTATTTTCTTGCTAGAAAATGTAGTTAGTTTTCTGAATAGGCCGAATAAATAGGCATTGTTCAAAGGATATAGTTATTTGATGCCGCTCTCTAGCTAGTGTGACCGGCGGGTGTAAAGTACAAGAACAAGAACAACAAGTTTATTTTACTCTGGGTGGAACTTATTTTACAATTACAGATATTTAACAAACGCTCATACACACATACATCCGCAAGCAATGGAATATTTTAATTAATTTTTTTAAACAGAGAAGGAAAGTTCTGAAAAAAAACCACAAGGCTAACGAGTCAGAACAGGTTACATGTCAGGTCACCTCTTGTTTACCTGTGAACCCTAGCTCTAGGTGAGTTAGAACCCGTCGTTTACCTGTGAACTCGTCCGATGGCTAGGGTTAGGTTTGTGGTTAGGGTTAGGGTTTCTCTTAGAATTAACAACCTGACCTGTGACCTGTACTTTGCATCCGCCGCTAGTGTGTCACACCAACACGCTAAAATGTATCCGCCGTGACCAAAACAAATTCTTCTTCATTCCTTACTTACTCGCTGTGTGAACTTCAATCTTACCTCATAAATTAATCACAACGTTTAGCATACGGACTAAGCAGAGTGTGGGATCCATATGAATCGGCTTATTACTTACATGTACTGGAAGAGGTGATTCAAACAACCGGACTCGCTGTTGCATACACTTTTGTAAAGCGCAAAGCGATCGTCTTCGCCCTTCAATACGGACCTTCTTTTTAATTATTACACACATATTTCTTTCGACACATTGCTGTAGAGTATGAATGATTTGTGAGTTTTCTTTTGCAGTAATGATGAGCAAACTGTGAGCTTTAACTGGACGAAGTCGAAGCCCGGGAGTCGAAGTCACTATTAAACTATTAAATCGCAAACGATTACATGTTGGCTGGTTGCATCCTAGAACTGACAGGAAAAACGCATGCCTATTGGATAAAAGACCGGGTATATTAAGGCCTAAAGGCTCAGATATAAATACAATATATCTTTCTAGAGCAGACCAGAGCCGCCGCACTTGGCGTTCCAAGTACCATTGGCTACCAAGAGCTGTGCGCGAAATTCAAATGTACGGAATACGCGTTTGACAATACTGCGATACTGTTATTCAAAAAAACTCCGAAAATACCTGCTTGGAAAAAAGCATTAAAATACTGAATAAAACTTCTTTCTGTTTCGGGAATAAACGCAGTCGTTCTGACAGACTATACCAGAAAGCAAAACGGACTGTGTATCCGATGTATCTGCGCTCGAAATTTGAACTGGTCAAAGAAAGCATATGCATGGTCATACTATTCTCCCAAAACACACTGAAAATACGAGAGCTAGCATATTTTTTCATACATAAAATGAAGTTACAACATTATTTTAGCAGTTGAAATGTCATTAGGATTATTGGTTATAAAACGTGCGAAGTGTTAATGGTTTTGACTGACGTTTTTACACTATTAAAGCACCTCTTCCTTTCTTGACTGACGTTTTCACATTCTCAGACGACCTCCTGTATATTGAATGAAAACTAGAGAAAACTGATTTGAGCATCAGTTGTTGATAAAATGTATTGAAATATCCTCACAGTATTTTCGTAAGTCTCCTCCCACTTCCATCCGTTGCGAAAATGAATATTGAATATTTAGCACCATGTTAGTGTTGTTAGATATAGTTAATATAGTTAGTAGAGTTAGTAGAGTTAGTAGAGTTAGTAGAGTTAGTAGAGTTTTAATTTTTAAAGTCAGATATTCTGAAGTAGGCGAAATTTGGTAAAAATGTGGGTGATCACTTATCAATATTGCCATTTTATTCAAACGCGGTGCGCTGAGAACCTATCATACATGATTATTACCAAAACGACAAAGTTTTAATAATTATGATATTTTATTCAAACTGGCATACTTTGTATAATACAGTACCCATTTTTGACACTCTATACACACTGGCACAATACTTTGCATATATAGATTTTACACTGATCTGGTTGAAAACTGAGCGCTACGTTAAACTCTGAACTGAACAAGGCTCAAAATGCATTGGAAATTTCCAAATACTTTTTATACTGATCTGGTTAAAAACTGAGCGCAACGTTAATCTCTGACCTGAACAAGGCTCAAAATGCATTGGAAATTTCCAAATACTTTTTATACTGATCTGGTTAAAAACTGAGCGCAACGTTAATCTCTGACCTGAACAAGGCTCAAAATGCATGGGAAATTTCCAAAGACTTTTCAGATTGATCTGGTTAAAAACTGAGCGCAACGTTAAACTCTGACCTGAACAAGGCTCAAAATGCATTGGAAATTTCCAAAGACGTTTTACACTGATCTGGTTGAAAACTGAGCACTACGTTAAAATCTTAACTAAACAAGGCTCAAAATGCATTGGAAATTTCCAAAGACTTTTTACACTGATCTGGTTGAAAACTGAGCGCTACGTTAAACTCTGAACTGAACAAGGCTCAAAATGCATAAGAAATTTCCAAAGACTTTTTACACTGATCTGTTTGAAAACTGAGCGCTACGTTAAAATCTGAACTGAAGAAGGATCAACATGCATTGGAAACTTCCAAAGACGTTTTACACTGATCTGGTTGAAAACTGAGCGCTAAGTTAAAATCTGAACTGAACAAGGCTCAAAATGCATTGGAAATTTCCAGTAACTGTATCAAATTTTACAAACTGATCGTCGTTTTTCGCTGCTCCCGTGATCCTGAAATTTGACTTATCCCATCTGCGTAGTTTGAATATTTGAAATACACTGCCGTATGAATGGTTTTAAAGTTTTGTCTTCTCCTTATTCTCTAGGTCGGCTCTACAACAACAATTTTACCCAAAGAGAATTCATATGTTAGCATTATATATATATTACGAGTCACAGGATGAAACGTGACGTTATGATGCGGTTGGAAGAAAATTCAGTACATGACTACATTTAAACAGAAGGGTTCATAGGTTCTAACGAGTTTATGAACACTTAAAAGAAAAACAATAACCCGGGCTAGGTGTAGAAATGTCTCGCTAGATCAAGCGCAAGACTTTCTTTAATAACCGACCGGCCCTTTGCATCTTCCTCTTCATTACCACCGCCATTAAATACAACATCAAAAGCACCACTTTCGACACTTCATACTATGACCAGGCAATTTCGACTTTGATAATCATTGAATAATTTTTGAACGTGTTCAGTTCACCGACTTCCCTGGGTGCCGGGTGCCAGAAGTCCTTCTCTCGTTGATCCCACCTCTGGTGCTCTTGGGTAAATTATCTGGCTTTGCTGCTATTTTCATCCTGAACTTTAATCTATTAGGTATTTAGTATTGACTTTCACAGAATCGGTGCTCCAAACATGCTTTAATTGCTTTCAGTTGCTTTGGCTTGGTTTTCTGGATAAACTAACCGGTCGAAATACAGATATGAAGGAACTCGCACGCCGCAGTCAGCCGCGATATACAGTGAAAGAAATATTGATCTAAGGTATATTACACGCTTAGCTGCCATAGCTATCTGCTATAAGTAATTTGCAGCTTAAATTATAGTTATGAATGTTGTGTTTTACTGTCATTTTGGGCAAAAGCTTCGATACTTACCTTCAGTGAGCGTGTAATCCCGAAGATTCATATGAAGAACAAGTTGGTTTCACGAATCTAAGAGCATATGGTCTGATGCACACAACGCTCTGTGTAACTGAAATTAACGTAACAGTTAATTACAATTTGGATTCAGCCGAGCTGTGTCAGGTTCAAATTTTAGTTGACACTTCACACGTGTGAAGTGTCAACGTTAACCAATAGTGGATCACGGACTATAATGCTTTTATTATTTCCCAATACTCTTGAGGATTATTGGCTATTCAGCTCCGCGCACAATTTGAAAACTAGCACAAAACAGATTAAGTGTCACATTAATTTCCGTTGCACTTCGGCGTTTACAAGTCTTCAGCTTTGATATCAACCACATAAGCCTCGTTGTTCATAGGAATATTCAGGATAATACACGCTCACTTGAAGGTAAGAATTCGTAGCTTTTTCCTATTTGATGGTACAACACAATATTCATAATTCAAACTGCAAATTATTTACAAGATAGCTATTGATATAGTGTGTGATTTAGATCAAGTTTGCTTTCATTTAACCGCGGCGTATGAGTTCAACTTTATCTGTATTGCGACCAGTACGTTTCTCTAAAAAAAAAAAAAGCCAAAGCAAACCAAGGTCACGGCATGTTTGGAGCACCCATTGAAACAAAATAGCAGCAAGCGAGTCGATAAACTGAACAAGTCCAACATTATTTATTCAACGCTACGAATCTCCTAAAAGCCGAAATTGTCTCGTTGTAACCCACTATTCACTAGCTTTACCGTGTAAAATGTTCAGTCGACTTGACTCCGAACAGTGCCTTAATAAACTAAGTTTATAACCAGCATACAGTACTTATCGAAAGTGATGTTTTTGATGAGGTATTTAATGTCAGTGGTAAAAGTGTAGGGTTTAAAGAAAGCGGTCCAATGCGCTAATGCCTGACCTCACCACATAACTTTTCATGACGTCGCTCTTAAATATACATTTAATGGCTAACATATTAATTCTCTTTAAGGAATATTGTTGCTGTATAGACGATCTAGAGTATAAAGAGAAAACAGAACAGGAAATTTGCAATGCATTGTTAGCCTTGTTCAGTTCAGAGTTTAACGTAGCTAGCGCTCAGTATTTAACCAGATCAGTGTAAAGTCTTTGTAAATTTTCAATGCATTTTGTCAGCCTTCCAGAGTAAAGTCTTTGGAAATTTCCAATGCATTTTGAGCCTCGTTCAGTTCAGTGTTTAACGCAGCACTCAGTTTTTAACCAGATCAGTGTTAAAAGTCTTTGGAAATTCCCAATGCATTTTGAGCCTTGTTCAGTTCAGAGTTTAACGTAGCGCTCAGTTCTTAACCAGATCAGTGAAAAAGGCTTTGGAAATTTCCAATGCATTTTGAGCCTTGTTCAGTTCAGAGTTTCATGTAGCGCTCAGTTTTTATCCAGATCAGTGTAAAAAAGTCTTTGGAAATTTCCAATGCATTTTGAGCCCTGTTCAGTTCAGAGTTTCATGTAGCGCTCAGTTTTTAACCAGATCAGTGGAAAAAGTCTTTGGAAATTTCCAATGCATTTTGAGCCTTGTTCAGTTCAGAGGTTAATGTAGCTCTCAATTTTTAACCAGATCAGAAGAAAACGGTTTGTATACTAGTTTATTTACCATGCTGTATATAGGGTCTAAATATAAGTGACTGCGTTTGGAAATGAACCATATACCACAGATGGATTATCGTACGTAGAACTATTTGTTTTACCATTTTTTGAAATATGGTGGGATAAATGACACTTCAAACGAAATTAAACTTTGTTATTTTAAATGGTGTTTGGTTGGATTTGGTACAGAACGTTATTGAGCTGACCAGCTCTTTAAATATTGTGTAAAATGTTGATAACCATGTGGAACTCTTACCATTAACTTGGTAAAAATCAATTTAGTGAAGACGAATTTTACCGAAAAACCTAGTTCAGAATATCTGACTTTAAAAAATTACGTGTTTTAAAATAAAATAGTGCTAATAGTGCTAATAGTGCTAATAGTGCTAATAGTGCTAATAGTGCTAATAGTGCTAATAGTGCTAATAGTGCTAATAGCAGTATTAGCAGTATCATCCAACATTTACCATATTATTTACAATTATCATTATCTTGTTATTTTTCCATCTGCATTTATGTTAGTCTTTCTTAGCCTCATATAAGAGGGCCATTATCTAAACTACCGCGAAACCTCAGTGTAATATTGTTTTTCACCCACCGTAAATAAAGATTATACTACTATTCAGTACCTAAGGGTTGAGACCACAACAATGGATTTCGAATGCGAACCAATTTTGTCAGGGGAGGTGGTGGGTGGCGGGTAATACCCCTACCCCTTTTTTCGAGGGTGATTTTATCGCGTTGTAAAATAGGGAGACCTGATTTTAATGTATCTTCTTTTCTGCCTGTAGAAACTAAACATATAGTTACTTCTTCAATAAGTATTTTATCGAAGAAGATATTTGTGGTCAGGAGCCCATTACCAGGAGCGTTCCTACATTGTATGTCATGGGCTGGGCCCCCAGCACAGGAGTGGATGTGGCTATATTTAGAATTCGAATTCCCGCGTAGAAAGTGAGAATAATGATAATGAATAATAATGAAAAGTGACGTATAGCTATCTGATTGGCTAAGACAACATGGCCTTTGTTTATTTCGCGCAAAATGCAATTCTAAATATAGTCATATCTTCTCCTGTGCTAGGAAAAGAACCAATGGGGAAGATGGACGCTCCTGGTAATGTGCTCCTGTTGTGGTCTAAAATCTAGATTTTGCCAAAATAGGTGGTGGGTACCGGGTACAACCCCCCTTCCCTTAGAATTGGGTCCCGTAAAAGTACCATTGTTTTAACCTCTTCCCTAAATCCACAATAAACCATTGAGCCTGGTAACAAACATGTCAAATGATTGTGTTGAATGACTATGTCGAATGATTTTCAACAAAATGACGGAAATAACTGAATCATTTAGAGTATGAAGTAGTGACCCTGAATATGTCAATCACATACTTGACTCTAGTGCTTTATCAGTATCCGTAGTAGACGAAACAGGACAAATGCCTCCGAGGTGCAACTGACATTCTGCCAGTACTTTCCAAAATGTTGAAATGTTAGTAATCTGCTTTAATCATATCAATTTATACGGTGTAACAAAGTATAGAAATATATTCCAAGTACTACATGTTAATGAGATAAATGATACATAATTAACTTGCACCTGATCATAATTAACCTACTAACGACATGTGTTATTTAGCATACGCAGTTAGCTAAAAAGTGTTTATTTATCTGGGACCTATAGCGACCCTGAAGTTAGAACATGATCCTATTTACATTTGAACTTAGCCCTAAGAATTAGGTTTTCTATTAAGTAGTGGATTGAGGCTTTATGTTAAGTATCATGTATATTAAGTATATATCTATTAACTATGTGTAGGCAGACATGAATTACTACCAAATTGTATTGTGTATTGTGTTCTATTGTATTGTCTATTTCGTTCTATTGTTTTGTATTGTGTTAATTCTATTGTATTTTGATAGCAATTCATGTGTTGCCTACCTGTGGATTGACAATAAAATTCGCATAAGAAAAACTTGTAGGTAACTGTAGAATACCGCCTGGACACTTCAACTATCATTATCTTTTTCTCCGGGCCCGTCGTTGTGTTGAACCTGACAAATTGTTAAGGCGAAAATAGAGAAAACAGGTCACGTGAGCTGTTCTCGGAACAAATTTCCCCCAATTTTCTCACATCCAATGGCAAAATGTGTCGACCATTCCAAACGGACCAGAAGTGTAATCAGATAATCAAGACATCATTACTTAAAGGAGCTCATTCAACCAAGATGCATTGCGAGCTCAAATTTCTCGAACCGCCATTTTCGGGGCACCCGATAATGGCTCTGGAGAGCTTCTTGAAACAAATCCTATTCCATCGGTCTCACAGGGGCATACCAGTTGATTACTTATAGGGGAAAATGTTCCTTATTTATTAGCTTTTGTGTTCAGTCATATATTTCCGAATTTTCACCTGCCAGGAGAAATATTGAACGTACTCTGGAGTCGCCTTTGGTCAGTGAAATTATTACTGGAGCCTGTACTGGAGTTAGCCGACTGGTTGATCGTAATCAGTATTCCTACAGTTTATCCAAACCAGGGCCTTTCTACATTGGCTTGATCGGCCCGCAGACCTAAATGACAAGAAATTTAAAGGTCAGAAGAGCTGAGCCTTTTGCTTATCATTATCGGACACTTACAACATTTAAAGCAAATTGCTTTGACTGAAGACTCGAGCTCGAGTACGCGGTACATGCAAGATTACAAATCTCGCAGTTTCTCTCTTAGTCTTATAGTCTTGGTTTTCGCTCAGTGTACATGGACAACGCTGAGACAATTAAAGTAAGTAAAAGTGCAATGTTGTGTTGATATCTGCATGAGCGGCTGTAAAGTGGAAACCTATTTTATAAATGTTTCTTTGCTGATGAATAAACTTCAAGTTCAATCAAGTGCCGCTGGGCGCTCAGAAAACTGATTGATCGATTTTTTTTACCCAGCATATCCAATGTACGATTAACGGAAGTCAAGGGGCTTTTAAAATGACACAAACCGGCTGAAATTCAGGGTAACAAACAATAACATTATACGGATTCCATTCCTCAAATTTGATTTCAAATTTGATTTCAAATTTGCATATTGCATTGGCGAGTCAAAACGCACGGACCTTGAACACAAATAGAATGTGGCAAACAGTACTTCAACATTTCAAACCAGCATTTTGGCAGGGACAACCTATAGCTCCTTTCTTTCGACTACACGTTCTTGCATGCACAAGCCTAGAAAGGAAAGAACTCTAAATGTATAACGCTATCGTAGAATTGATTAATTTCCTTGCCACACGATCTGCATCGCTGGAACTTCGTCCAGAAGTTGGACAAGTTGGTTCGCTAGATCGAGCATGAGATCGATTGCTAGCATCACGTCGAGGAATTTTGATCGGAGAACCGTAGTAATTCCGCTCATTCTATTATATTTCTTCAAGTATAAAGGCAACCGATCTCTCCGCCGATCTCGGCCATTCAGTTCAACTCGTAAACTCTATTTATAAAAAGCCCGATATCACATTTTCTTATTGGCAGCTGTCCGATTTCAAGTAGTTTCCCGTATGAAAACAATAACAGTGACTCGCAATGCATCTTGGTTGAATGAGCTCCTTTAAGAAATACAATGTGACCGGCCCATTTTGTTTTATCTGTTTTATCAGCCTTAACTCTTTCGGGTCCGAGCCTGTAAATATCAGACCCATGAGTCTGATATGAGAAAAAAATATTGCATCACATCTAGACATGCTGGAAAGAAGATGTTGCGATATTATGTGAAGAGATGAATGGATTCAAAGTCAGAGCTATAACAGGGATCGCTTGACTATTTCACTATGGAGAAAAGCTCATTTCTTTTGGCGAACGTTTTTGTTTCTTCGATTTTCACGAATTTTAAGGAGCTGAAAATCGGCTGAAAACATCCTTCCCATTCGCACTTGAAATCAAGAGATAACACAAAATCAGCACTCAGTCGTTACTGTACCTTCTTTAATCTTTCGAACCACCAGGTTTGTTTGCACAAAACACACCAAGTGACTGTGAACCATGCTATTTTTGTCACTGCATTTCACTCCACCACGTTTTCCTGTACCCACGTCCAATTGCATGCTGGGTAATGGACAAAACATTCTACAAGAGGTCCCCCTCTGCGACTCCTGTAGGGTCCTTTACCCCTACAACCAAGAGCGGTGATTTGGACTCAAACCGTTGCTTTAAAGTGACAAAAACACATCCTGATAGGTTGAGCAGGGGTCCAACTGCAGGATTTAAAGGATTTCATTGAAGATTTTTTTCCTGTGTCCGAAAGCACAAACACAACAGAAAATCCCTGTGAAATCCCCTCACAAAGCCTACTAGAAGCAAACCAAGTACTTTTCAGCCGTCCTCAGACTTAATGATGTCCTCTATCTCTCTGACAGTGGCATTTTTCTCCAAAATTAGAGCACATTTCATAGGAAACGCTACAAAATACTAGTAGCGATACCTACCGTCGACAAGTACGTAGAATTCTCCCGAATGGCATTGTGGAGAAAGTTTTAGCCATCGGCTTAAGAAGTCAGCAGTATTTAACTACCCCGGGCTAGCCAAACTTGAACTGAGGGGGAGGGTTGAGTTCGCACTCAGGATTTCACCAATTGAGCTCACACACGATCAGACCCGAAATAGTTAAGGTCACGTGACCTTCGAAACACAAATTTCCAAACCTAAAATGTTAAGACACATGATAATCGCATATTACCGATTTCTAGAGTATTTACTTTAAAAATGACAAAGATAGCGAATTTAGAATGTTTGAGTCGAATAATTACTACCGCCACTAATTAGTGATCCAGTCACCCACATTCTCTTTCAGTCCTGTTTCGGACGCAGGTGAAAATCTTATTAGGATCTTATAAGACCTTGTAAGATCTTATAAGATTATTATAAGATTCTTGATAAGACCAATAATTTATTAAGATCTTAGTAGTATAGCCGGAGTCAGATAAATACCACTTTTTCTTGCACAAGAAAACTCAAAAAGTTGTAAATGTTATGGACGCCTTGTTTTCTTGCACAAGGGGCGTCATAAAGCGAATTCAGAAATCCACTTCATGACGCCCCTTGTGCAAGAAAAAAGGCGTCCATACCATTACAACTTTTTAAGTTTATCTTGCACAAGAAAAAGTTGTATTTATCTGACTCCGGCTATACTACTAGGGGTAACTAAGGGTCATTCAAAGTGTCACTAGACATTCTTGTACATAAAATCCAACTTGATAATCCTATTAGAGATATGATTACATATAGTTATATCGCTGCAACAGCCTTACACCTAGAAATCTAAATTCGAGTATCTGTTAAAGCTATCCTAACACATAGTTATATCGAAGGGAGAATGGTGAGACCACGTAGTGAACCACTTCCACGGAGTCTAGCTCGAGAGGCAGGTGCCATTCTAGAGGAGAGAGATGGAATGCTCGAGGGGATGGAGATAGGTCGCCGTACTATCCGATGGCGCTTCTTCCAAGATGTGGCAGGAGATTTGACCCCTAGGATCATGGAAAAGTTAGTTGCAAAGGTAACCACCAGCTTCTACCTTCGCTACAGCTACACCTATCGCATTCGCAATGTCAACGACGGACGCGTGATTCTATTCTCCAAGACTGTCCCTGGCTCTCCATGGGTGAACATCCTAGAAGATGCAGAAGAGTGGGTCAATAGCAAGGAGACAGCTCGTTTGAATCCCGACAACATCAATCGACCAAATACCCAATGGGCCTTCGTTCGTTGGATCTACGTAGATGTCAAAGTCGTGATCGATCGTCAGCTTCTGTTGGGAACAGGTCCACTGCCCCAATGGCTTCGCTATAAGAGAGGAATACTTGCCCTTGATCGATATGGCGACAACCTATGTCTTTGGCGCTGCCTTGCCATGCATGAAGGAGCAAGAGTAGATAGGTGTTGCGTCAAAGCTCGAAAACTTGCCCAGAACTTCTATCGCCTGACAGCACCCACGCAAGATGTTCCCAGAACTTCCTTAGACCAGCTGGATAAAGTCGAGTTACACTTCGGGATTGGCATTCGGGTGTACGAACCTACGGAGGATGGCGCTTGGCATCTGATGCGACATGCAGCTCACTACAAGCATACGATGACGCTTGGGATATACGAAGGACATGCTTTCTACATCAAGAACATCGACAAGGTAGGGAGTGTCTACGTATGCAACGATTGTAAGCAACGGTTCACAAAAGCCTCGAACCTTCACCGCCATGCAGATCGTTGCAGGCGTGGCGAAACGAAGATTGTTTGCCCCGGAAAAGTAATCACAGTACCCCAGTCGGCATACGAAAAAGCCTTCTGGCCAGAGAGCACAGCCAGCAAAGTCGCTCTATGCTGGTTGGAACGCGAAACCGAAAGGATTGGACAACACATTAATCATGCAGCTTGTGGGCATGGTGGAGAGCATTGGATAGAAGGAGCGCCGGTCGACGGCTACGAACCTCTTTCGAAAACCATCTTCCAATTTCATGGATGCTATTTCCATGGCTGCCCGAAATGCTTCCCTAGGGAAAGGAGGCTCTATCTCAAGACCTGTGAAAGAACGGCAAAGCTACAAGGAGCTGGTTATACAGTAGTGGAAGCTTGGGGCTGCTCCACAAAGAAGAAGAACAAACCGATCCCCACACCAACACAAACTGTCTACCCACACTTCATAGTTTACGATTTCGAAGCCTATCTCGACACGACAAAAGGAAGACAACCAACAGACCACCTGACCATCGAAAACGTTCACGTTCCCATATCAGTATCAATTGCCGACACATACAATCGAACGCCAACCCACATCTGTCGACGCAATCCAAAAGAACTCATCGAAGCCTTCGTCGAAGAACTCCAGCGAAGAGCAGAGACAATCCAAGAAGTCGTTGTGGAACAGTTCTGCCCCAAGACACCTGAATTCTCTTTTGACACCCTACCAAAGAAACAACAAGCTAGGATCGACGAATGGATCAACCAAGTTCCAGTAGTGGGATTCAACTCTGGCAGGTACGATCTCAATCTGATCAGGGAGCACTTCGTAGGAATCATTGCTGACACCTGTTCAAAGATCCTGGTAGCAAAGAAAGCCAATTCCACTATGTTCCTATTGACCCCAGATTTCCGTTTCCTAGATGTGATCAACTACCTTGGACCTGGAACTTCTTATGAACGTTGGGTCGCTGCCTATGGCTGTGAGTTGCAAAAGAGTTTCTTCCCATATGAGTGGTTCGATTCTCCAGACAAGTTGGATCACATTGGATTACCAGACTATCCAGAGTGGGGTTCGAAGTTGAAAAGAGAACATCTACTATCTATGTCAGAGTTCGAAGACTGCAAGCGCACCTTTCTCGACAAAGGAATGGAAACCTTTGCAGACTGGCTACGATACTACAACGACCTAGATGTAGTTCCATTCCTAGAGGCACTCGAAAAGATGCAAGATTTCTATCACGAGAAAGGAGTAGACATGCTGAAAGACGCAGTGTCCATTCCAGGAGTCTCACTACAGTTCCTGCTTCGAGGTAGTGTAGAAAGGGGAGCTGAGATGTACGCTCCAAGTAAGGAAGCCTACCACATGCTGAAAGACGCTGTCGTGGGAGGTCCAAGCATAGTGTTCACCAGACTCCACGAAGCGGGAAAAACTAAGATTCGTAGTCATCAGGGAGGAACTAAGATTTGTCGTAAGATTCTTGGATACGATGCCAACGCCCTATATCTTTCTACCATGGAATTCGAAATGCCTTGTGGAAAAGAAAAGGTCGTGCACTATGACGATCCAGGTCCAGCCACTGAAGGATTCGTTGAATGTCTACTTGGTGGAACGTGGTTTGGATATGCAGAAGTAGACATCGAGATACCAAAGAAATTGTGGAAGGAATTTGAGGAGATGCCACCCTTCTTCTACAACAAGAAAATCCCCAAAGAAGCAATTCCTCCACAAATGTTGGCCTACCTCACAAAGACAGGTAGAAAGCTCAGCGAGGAAACAAAGCTAGTTGGGAGTCTCTCTGGAAAGAAGTTGCTACTCTATGCTCCTCTTCTACTTTGGTATGTAGATCATGGCGCAGTGATCACTGCTGTCTACCGCACGATAGACTACGAACCCAAAGAAATCTTCGGATGGTTCGTGGACCAAGTCACTGAGGCACGTCGTATGGGAGATGAAGACAAAGGTGAGGCTTTGCTGGCAGATGTGTTCAAGCTGCTAGGAAACAGCGCCTATGGAAAGTTGCTCGAAGACTTGGGACGCCAAACAAAGGTCACCTATACAAAAGATGAGAAGGTTGTGGACAAGGCATTGCGAAGTGTTTGGTTCGAAGACCTGGAAGAGATTGGTGATGCATATGAACTCGAGAGCCGAAAGGACCAGATCCGAATCAAACGCCCTTTCCAAGTAGGTATCGCTGTGTACCAGCTCGCAAAGCTGCGTATGCTTGAGTTCTACTACGACTTCATCGACAAGTACATCGATCGCAATGATTTCGAATATATACAGATGGACACGGACAGTGCGTACATTGCCATCTCTGGAAACAGCATAGATGAAGTTGTACGACCGGAACTACGAGAGGATTTCGAAGCCAATAGGAAGGAATGGCTAGCTTGGGACGAATGGAGCAGTCGTACGCCAGGACTCTTCAAACTCGAATTCGAAGGACAGCGCGCCATTGCCCTATGCTCGAAAGCCTACTACGTCGATACGGGTGGCAGCAAGAAGTATTCCGCTAAAGGTATGTCTAGGCGTCACAACGACATTTCGTGGGATCGATTCAAAGCAGCCCTCCAGGGTAGTATCGACATGGCGGAAAACCGAGGCTTCCGACTATCGCCAGAAGGCATAGCAACCTACAAACAACGGAAGCTGGGGCTATCGGCTTACTACGACAAAAGACGCGTTCTTCCCGATGGAATCCACACAGAGCCAATAGAGTACGCTGTCTAGCGCTTGGGTACAAACAGAATTCCTTTTGGTGGTAGTTCCGTATCCCTAGGAACAACTTGTAGCTCTTCACGAACGAATCCACGTTTGGGTGCATCCTTCTCCTTTGCAAGGTAGTAAAGCACAGGCTGCCCCGAAGATACTACGCTTCGCGAAATGGTGTATATCTGCAAACTCCACACAGGATCAGTAGCTCTACGTTTTTCACCTCCTTCCAATTCTCCTGGTGCGTAAAGATATCGAACTAGAACGTCGAATGGTAGACGCTCTTCTCTCAATCCAACGGTGCGCGAATACGTAGGAGTCTTCAGATCTACTTGTTGCGCCACTACAGAATTCGAAGGCTCTTTACCAGTCAACCGAGTCACCTCACTGTTCATGGCTTTGATAACCATTGGTAAACGAACTACCCATTCTCTACTACGCTCATCTGATCCTTCCGAAGTAAGTACCATCTCTTGTGCATATTGATATCCAAACAATCTCTCAGCTAGAGTCCTATTTGCTCTTTCAACAAAACTTTGCGCTCTATGATTACCAGCCTCACCTCGTTGAACTTTCGTACCATGTAGTTCTAGCGTTTCAGACATACGTCCCATGAATTCTCTACCAGGATCAACTTGCAACGTCTTTGGCCATTCGAGTGGACTACGTTTATAGATTCGTTCGAATGCCGCAGCAACTTCACCACTATCTTTAGATGCCAAAGGTTCGGCTTCTTTGTATCGAGAAGCTACGTCGATTACTACCAATGCGTACTTGTATAGCTTCCGTCCACGCCCAGGTCGATCGTGTGGTAGAAATATCAAATCAGCTTGGTGGACTTCATTTGGTTTCGATACAGTCCAATGCGGTCGTGGAATGTGTTTTGGTGGTGGTAGATATATTTGCCACATAGATTGCTTTTCCAACCAACTCCTAGCTACGTCTTCTGATGCTTTCGCTGCTACCGATAGCTTGCCAATTGCGGAGTGACCTTTCCAATAGCCCATAGGACCATAGAAGATATTCGCAAGTTTAGAATCCATCATACATCTATACATTCTAACCTTCAACAGATGAAAAAAAAAGGAAGAATAAAGAAAGTCGTTGCGTGACCCTCTTCATTCTTCCTTTCTTTTTTCCTTTTTTTTTTTTAGTAGTAACCTAGTAGTAACCTAGTAGTAGCTTAGTAGTAGCTTAGTAGTAGCTAGTAGTAGCTTAGGGGTAGCTTAGTAGTAGCTAGTAGTAGCTTAGGGGTATCTTAGTAGTAGCTTAGTAGTAGCTTAGTAGTAGCTTAGGGGTAGCTAGTAGTAGCTTAGGGGTAGCTTAGGGGTAGCTTAGTAGTAGCCTAGGGGTAGCTTAGGGGTAGCCTAGTAGTAGCTTAGTAGTAGCTTAGGGGTAGCTTAGTAGTAGCTTAGGGGTAGCTTGGGGGTAGCTTAGTAGTAGCTTAGGGGTAGCTTAGGGGTAGCTTAGTAGTAGCTTAGTAGTAGCTTAGTAGTAGCTTAGTAGTAGTATCTATATCCATTTACTAATAGCGTATCCAACGCCTAGCATTCCACCACCAACGTAGAGCAACTCGCCAGTCTTCTGATTGTTTGAGGGTTTGTAGTAGTCAGATAAGCGGGGTTCTTTCATCTCTTTGAGCCGTTTTAGCTCTTTACGTAACTTATCGGATCGCACTAAGGCTTCGTTGGTATCTCTTTGATCGTTGTGTGCTTTGCGTTCAAGACCTTCCTGCTCTTGTGCATAGTCATATAAGCTTTGACGTTTGATTCTATACGCTTTCATTTCACGTTCTAGTTTTTCGGTGGCCCTATCGTGTCTCTCTCGTTCTGCATCTACATCACTACCCCTTCCAAGCATTCTAGCTAGTATGCCACCACCAGTAAATGCCGTTGCATTCAAGATAGCCCCGAAAATGGCCATACCAATTGCTGCCGCCATTACGGTTTGGGCTTTTCTTTCTCAAGTTGTTTCTCAAGATATTCCTTTGCGTATAAGCTACCAAGTATCACGGCAGTCCACTTCGCGTAATTCACTAGGGAAGAAGAAGGATCGCTAAGCATAGATTCCTTGGTAGTCTTTTTTACGATCCACCCAATAGCAGAAGCGAGTCCAACAATTATAGATGCATCAGTTGCTGTCTTCATCAATTCCTTCTCCTTCTTATCCATCTAGATACATATATATAAGTATGGTCTCGAGTCTTTAAGTGTTACTCCATGTCTAGTGCCGTTGGCTTTGCCGGAGCTGCAGGTTGTGTCGTGCTAACGGTGGCAGCTCGCGTGTTACCATCTACGTACTTCTTGTATGCAAAGTACGTGCCAAACAATGTAGCGCCAGTACCAATGACTGCGAGGATAGTCAGGCTTTCGAACCGACCTTTCTCTACGTCAGTTTCTTTGGACGGTTCATTTTCACGTTCTATCTCCATCTTTTGAGCTTCTTTTGCACGGGCAGTGACCTTCTCCCAAGCTAGTTTTCCTGCTGCAACACGCTTTGGATTTTTTCCTTTCTTAGTTGGTACAGTCGTCGGAGGATTCGCAGTTATCTGATCCGTCTGTCCTTCCATCTTGATTCGATATAGTAGGTATATGTGGAGGTTCAACAGTTGTACCAGGAATGACTACGTGACCAGATATGTGGAATAGGACGCTAGCTAGAGCTACAAGGCGACCTGCTTTGAGCGATAGTAGGCCAGTCGCAGCACTGATTTCATTGCGGACTAGAGGGTCTTCTTGTAGGTCCTTGATCAGTGCTTCTTGAGAATCTATTGGTACTAGGTAGGCAACTAGACGGGTAGCTAGACGCGTCACACCGTCGACTAAGCCTTTCGTTACTTGCTGAGCTAGGACGGCCTGGTACCTCCTATACAACTTGTCTACCTCTTTCTCGGGAAGCCTAGAGATGTCCCCTAGGGAAAAGTTCTTACCTAAGTATTCTTTCGTTACGCCTGTTGCAGCTAAGATCGAAAGTGATTCGCGATTGTCTGACGTAACGTCTAGGTCGGTTGGTGATGGGCCTGTTACGTCCTCACCGAATATCTCGAGTATTTCCTTATCCATGATAATATGTTATAGATGCTGGGAGCTCTAACACTACCTCGAAAGGATGGCGTAGGCAGAAGCACATGCGAGCGAACTTATGGGATCCGAGTATCGTTCGTAACTCTTTGCATTCTTGCGAGCCTCCATAATCCTCAAATATCCTTTTGCCATCTACAGCCGATGCTGTATGGAACGCTACTACTATAGCTACGTTCTCACGGAAGGGTTTACATATGCTCGTTAGTTGTTGGGACAGCACCCAAACGGAAATCCCTATATGTCGTGCAGAAAAGGCTAAGTCCACTAGCTTGTCAGTTCGTTTCTTTACGTCCTTCGATGCGGCGCAATCGTCAAGAATCAATAGAGTATTGGTACCTGACCAAAATGTTGCGCAAATACTCAAAGTAGCATCGATGGCATCTTGTGGTGGCGATATGACGAAGAAATGAGGATCTCGATTTGCGAATCCACGATAAGTTTTGTTGTGGGCATACGTAGGACAAATCAGTACTATGTAATCGAACTTACCACGAAATGCTCCACGAAGTTGTTCTATGAGAAACGCAGTCTTCCCACAATTCGTTGGACCGACTATGAGTGCGTTGAACGGTACGTGCTCTACGAGAGAATCCATCAGTATAATATACTCTGCAGAGATCTGTTCAATATCGTGACCTGAGCATCCGCAAGGACATAGATGTGCATTTTCACATTTCCACTTCCCTTAGCAGTTCTATGTATGCGAATGTCGATGTCCTTTCCACTGCCGGTTTGTGCCAAGCCATCACCATGAACGGTGGAATCTTTTGCTGTGCGACAATCGATTAGAATAGAGAATCTATTTTCAAAGAACTTCTTTGGAGTCATGGAAGTATTGGGTGTACCAAACCAGCTTCTTGCAGCCTCCCAGAAATCTAGGGGAAGCATGCCGCTTGGAAAGAGTCTGTTGGGAATCCCATTGACATCTACTTCTACCTTCAAGATATCTGGATTCGAGAATGCTTCACTATCTCGCGTGCCAATGGTAGGTGGATCTATGAATAGTAGAAGCAGTCCAGCAAAGGATCGTCGTGGAACATTGATGTTTTGAGATATCAAAGTATCGGACGTTTTAGCGATATCTACTGTTTTGAAGTGAACAGCGTAGTTGTATAGGAATGCAGTACCTATTTCATATTTGTGAAGTGCACTACTAGCCAGCGTTTCGTTCCTGATTGCTTCGTATTCTAGTTGGATGTTGGTAAGTTGGTACGTACCTATCTTCGTAGTATCCGATCCAATTACGACCTCGTTGGCAGACGCTAGAGTTAACTCGAACGTAATGGTACTTTCTAAGGCATGTGGATATAGAACTCCATGTTGTGTCAGAATGTCAACATCTAATGGAATCCTATACTTGGAACCACATGCAGTTAGGAGCGCGTTGTCTGCAGCAGATGAAGTACTTGCGTCACCAGCTTTCGATCGTAGCTTATTCAAGTTCTCTGATTGAATGCCTTGTTGTATTCTAGACTCTCTCTCCTGCGTAGATAGGTATACATCGGAGTATGTTTGTAGGAGGTCTGGCCTGACAAGGTCTTCTACTGTTTCAGCTCCCATCCTACAGATTCTACGCATGACCAAGCAGCGTCCAACGTTCGAAACGACTCTGTTATTCGCATGTCCACCAGATAGTACGATGTCGCCCAATAGCGCTAAGCTACCAGGTACTAGTACTACATCTTCTGCTAGCTTTGGGACTTCTACGTATAGAGTCTCACCTGGATTGGCAGATGATCGAGTGAAAGTTTTCC
Organism: Actinernus sp. WN-2022; assembly: GCA_030867875.1. Classification (NCBI taxonomy): domain Eukaryota; kingdom Metazoa; phylum Cnidaria; class Anthozoa; order Actiniaria; family Actinernidae; genus Actinernus; species Actinernus sp. WN-2022. Next base: position 8,556,252 of record JAOWCC010000936.1, on the reverse strand, counting down.
TATACAAGTCTCGTGGAGCCTTGAGTGCATGAGGCTCTCTTCGTACTTGTGTGGGATCCAATATTGATGAGATCATGTTGAATATAACTATATATATAATTATGTTTAACATGGCCTCTGAGGGTAGGTATGATGAAAGAACTGATGAAGCTGAAAGAGGAAGAGACTACGACAACGATGATACTGTCAATGAAGAAGCACGGAAATTGGCGTCAGACTCTACGAATGTGGATCCAAGTGAATCATTAAACCTGAAAACTAGACGCGACTTCTCCAAGGAAGGTGCTCGACCAAAGAATCGGGAAACCTCGTTTTCTAAAGAAGATAACGATTACTTCGACGAACTCGTTGCGGACTCAATGGATGAGGATAGAATCAAACATCCGAAATTTAGCGATCGCCGCGTAGTCTTCAAAGCAGGCACATCGGATGAACTGAAACAAATGCTATTTGATACTGTATGGGAACACTATGCGGATGTAGGGACTCGTGGAGGAGTCCTTGAGATAACTGGAATATGGGATGCCAATAAGGAACTAGGTAGGATCTATCTTCACGTACTTGGAAGTAAAGAGAAGCCCATACCTTTGACCACAGTGAAGGGTGAAAGATATCAAAGTATGGGTAAGGATCTCAAATTTGCCCTAGGCCCTACGGATGCAGAAAGAGAAGAACAAGTCATCCAAGGTCAAGAAAAGGCCGCCGAACATCTCAAAGTAGAAGATAGCATACTTCTAAGCTCAACGTCAACTGAGGACCAGAAGGAAGCGGCTAAGGAAGAGAAAGTACACATCTATAACGAAATAGAATTACTCGAACGTCAAGAAGAAGCCATACTAGAACGTATGTCGCTACGTGAAAGGATCAAATACATTTTCAGAAAGCATGGAATGACCGTTCTTGCAGTGGTAACTTCTATTGGCGCTATTGTTAGTACGATAGTTTCCCTGTTGTCGAAATCCATACCGAAACCAATAAAGACTGGTATTGATAAAGCAGCAGATGCAGTAAAGAAGGGATTGCAAACGACTGGGGGGTTGTTGAAAGAAATGGGAAAGAAACTTGGACAGATCCTACCTGGAATGATTGGATCGATTGCGAGTTTCATATTTACTATGGCTGGTAAAGCTCTGGGAGTACTAGCACAGAACGTTTGGTTATTCATCGTAGCAATAGTGGTGATCACTATAGAGCAATACAAACGACGTTAACGAAACAACATCCATGCAATTCCAGCTGCGGCAATGGATGTCACTGCGAGATTAATCTCATGTTGTAAGACAACCTTTGCCTTTGCCTTTGCCTTTACCTTTGCCTTTGGTACAGGAACTTGTTTCTTGTGCGTCTCGAGAGGCGGCACCAATTTCTTATCTGATGATCCTTCCATAAGAAGAGGTGGATGTCCTTTGCCTTCTGCATTGATGTCGTTAGTGCCTAGCACCATATCTTTCGTAGCTTTCGGGATTGGATTCTTATAACCATCTTTCTCACTAAGATAGTACACTAGATCGCTTGGCAATAATCGCACACCTGGAGCTATTGCTAGATCGAGCCTCTTATGTGTCCTCGTTATAGCAGTAAGATAGTTTTTGTAGCTCACCACTAAGTCGTTTTCGAGAATAGCATCTTCGACTAAGCTCTTAAACTTTTCTTGGACGTTATGGCTATCTATGATGGATCCGTTCAAGTCGGCTTGAGCACCAAGTATGCAATGTCCAAAAGCCTCGACAGATCTATCCAATCTACCTAATCCAACATCTGTCAAACCCTTTCCGATTGGTGGTGTAAACCAATTGTATTGCTTTCCTTCATGTTCATCGTTCCTAATGAAGGCCACAAGATTGCCCTGATCCTCCTTACCGCCTTGGTCTGCAAATAAATTATGTTTCTGAGGCCATGTGGTTGCACCTTTGTCATAGCTTCGGTCTTTATGGACGTTTACGTATCCTAACCAACCCGGGTACAAAAGGAATATATCTCCTAGTCCATTATTCCTACCTCCGTGCCATCGGAAATCTGGTGTTCGAGATATACCAAATTCGATGCACAATTTCTCAAGAGCTGATTTGTTATAGGGGTTATCCATTTTCTTGAAATTAGAGTTACCAGGTAAAGGAACTCCATGAGTACCACCAAGTTCACGTAGAATTCTTCGTATCGTGAAATAAACATGGAATCGTAGGAACCCCTGAACGACTGGTGGATACGTTTTGAAAATAGGATCAAACAATGACACTCCACATCCAGAAGTCGCACACCACGTTGCGAAATTCAATTGTTGAGGCCAGTATTTGAAATCCGGACCATGTAACCAATGGTAGGACTCATTTGCTGTCATATGCTTTACGACGGTCTCCTTGAATATATTTGGAACGCCTGCTTTGAACCTATCCTTTGGTGTGCCATATATCAATAGATTAGTGAGATCGATATCTTGTGCCGGTCCAGTAGAAGGAACTGCTGTAATAGGATATTTCGCACTCCTATCTAGGGTCAACGTAGATGGAAAACCTTCATGCACATCCCACAACGCATTATCGATGCGTCTTTGAGTGACTGCAGGTAGCTTGGAGACATCATCGCCGTAAACGACATAGCTAGAATCTCCATCTCGAAACCAAATACTCGTTGAATACTTGCCTGGACCGTTCACTTCCGTAGAGACATAGAACTTGTGAAGATCCGCATGTGGGTATCTTTTCTTGAACTTCGCCAACAGATCGGCATTCAACGTTGCGACCTCTCTACTTTTCACATCTTCTCTATCCATCCGAGATTGATTCTCCCTCCTAGCTTGATTCTCAGCCTTCGACCGTACACTAGCATTCGGTGTTGGGACCTCTTCCTCTTCGTCTTTCCCTTCGTAATGGTAACTGAAAAGACCCCCATGTCTCCTCATGTTGAAGCTGTACGTATATATAGTTATACCTTCAACACACAAGATGGTTCTCTTACATGTCACCGCCACATCGGCTGACCATACTGTCTACTTCGACGACCCTATTCTTATACAGAACATTTCACTACTCGAGATCACTTTCGAGAACAGTTGGTGGAATCTAACAGAGGCGGGCTCGTTCAGGTGGAATGCCGGTAGTATTATGTTCCCACACGACATTGCTGCAGGGGCCTACAACTTTAAGAGAATCAAGAAGGTCTTAAAGCCTGCAAGTGATGCTGGTATCGTGGAATTTGAGGGAAGGATCCCCCTTAGGGGCCACGCCATAGTAGTTAAGAAACCAATCAAATTCGATAAGAATTTCTACGCACTACTAGGCGTCAAAGGTGGAGAAGAAGAGAACAACGAGTTCCTGCTAAAAGTTGGTACTTACCGCGTTGAGATCAAAGATATCCACGCAGTGTATGTCCGTTGCGATGCGGTGGATTCCGGTTTCTCACTTCTAGAGGGAAAACGATCGAAAGTCTTGGCTAGCATAGAGGTCCGAGGTCCTTGGTTTTCAAGGACAACCTATACTATAACGAATCCCCAAACCCTGCAAGCTATAGGGCCAATGCGAAACAGTCTTAGCCTTACGATTCGTGATGAGAAAGGCAACGTGGTAGACTTCCATAGTCGACCGATACGATACGTGTTGAAGCTAAACCTCTTATAAGTTATAAGATGGAAGGCGATTCGATTCAACCGTTTCCCTCAGCACCAAGTATCTATCCGCAGATCGCTAACGACACTGGAAAGAACTTTAGACTGCAAACGATCCGAGACACTCTTTCGGACATAGAAGTTCAAGAAAGGCACTACGAAGGTGTGCGCAAGAAATATGCACGTTCTCAAGGAATAGTTCATGGCATCGCAGTGGTAACTGGAGGTCTATCTGTGATCTTATCTGGATCTGGATTGGGTGCAGCGTTGACTGGGGTTGGAATAGTGATTGGTCTACCACTTGGAGTTATTGGTGGGCTATGTGGATTAATTTCAGCATCTACGACCCTTGGAGCTAAGAAGTTAGGAATGAAGGTTTCTAAGCATGAAAAGACAACTATGTTGGCAAAGGCAAAAATCAATACGATTCGCGATCTAGTATCGAAGGCACTACGTGATGAAAACATATCCGACTCCGAATACAGTCTCATTCTGAACGAAGCGAATAAGTATGAGATCATGAGATCTGAAATTCGTCGCAAGGCTTCCATAGGTGAAAAAAGCACGGATCGGGTTCGAGCCGAACTCAAGCAAGAAGTGCAAAAGGAAATGCGAGAAAAACTTGGAATGTAAGAATCAACGTTTCCTATGAAAGGAACGAACGTGGTTCTCACTTTCACTTCGCTAAGTCCTACTGCTAGTTAGCCCATGTCTAGTGTAGATTGGTTCGAAGTGGGAATGGTAAGAAGACAACTCCTTGACAAAACGCTTGACTGAATTTCCAAATACGTCACATCGTTCGACGACCTCGTTAAGAGACATAGACGATCCTAAACGATGTAGCACCTCGTAACTTGCTCCAACAACTTTCGTCTTAATTACCGATCTGCCTACATTGTTTTCTATTGCCCTAGTAACGACCTCGTGGACTATTTGTTGAGCGTCTATAAGTACTCCTTGAGGATCGAGCTGTAGGAAAGTCGTTGCAATGTGAGGAACTATGCGCTCGGCATCCAAGTCTACATCGATCTCATTGTCGTCACACAGAGAACGTATAAAGACCTCTCCTCTATGGATGCCTTTGTTGCTTAGTTGCATGAAGCGAGCAACCTCACCTTTAGATCGGACGAATCCGCATTGTATGCATGCATGGTAGAGTAGAGAAGCTAGAATATGTCTCTTAGCATCGCTACGCTTGGGATGAACTTTCATTACTTGGATAAATGCGTCGGCTACGATTCCTAAAGTGTTCGTAGGGAACGACAGGTCACAACTTTGTTTGTAAATAGTGTTGTATGCTTGTAGTTCTTGTAGGAGCGTTCGCCGTTGCAGTTCCGTGTTATCGCTTTGCTTTGGTTTTGCTCGGTCTAGATCACTTTGATACTGAAATCCATCCGGACCTACTATACGCAGTCGAGTAGTAATGATGTCGATCTTAGTTTCTTCACATGGTTCAACCTCGGAAACAAGACCACAGGTGGGACATACGAATTCCGTTCCTTGTATTTCAAAGGGGCAGAGACAATCAGGACATGTTTCGCTTGTGTTAATATGTAATTGTGGTTCGATATTCAGGCTTCTACAAATTCCAGGACCGAACAATCTGACTAGCTCGTCCATGATACAACTATAGATGTTATACGTTCAATAGAAAAAAAAAATAGAAAAAAAAAGGAATGAAGAGGGCCACGCAACGACTTTCTTCATTCTTCTTCTTTTTTTTTTTTTTTCGTGGCTATTCCTAATCGTCCTTCTCGCTCCTCAAGGCAGCCAACACCTTGTTGAGTGCATGGGTGAGAGACTCTCCGAGACCTTCCTCTGGTTCCAGCACTCTTGGTTCAGCGGGCAATGCTACCTCAGCAGGCTCCTCTGGTTCCACCACGTTTGGCTCCTCCTTTCTTGGATCCTCTAGCATCTTGCTGGACTTCTTAGCGCGTTTTACATAAACACCGGGACACTTCATCTTGATGGCGAGACGGTCGCATCCTGAGCAAAGCTCGTAATCAGTACGACATCCTTTACCGCACTTCGAGCATGGTATGAGTGGGGCACAGCCTTTTGAGATTTGGTAGTTGTGCTGGGAACAGAACTTCGTTGTCTTCGAAATCCTCTTTTGGCATTTCGTGTCCTTCCCTCTCATCAACCAATCACAAGTTACTACCTCAATCATTGTGGCGTCTACATTTGAGTTCTTCTTCGACATGTTCGATCTGTATGGTGTTAATGCGTACTAAGATAACAACGTAAGCTAGTATTGTGGAATAAAGAATATATACTAATACCATTTAGTGGTAATATACAGTATAATAATCATTCCTTTAACATATACTTCAAGTTTGGATTTCTTAGGTACGCGAATATCTAGTGACACTTTGGCTTCCTACATGGCAGCGTGAGCATTTATGTAGTTGCGTAGTAGAACCCTTTCGTCCTCTGTGAGCTGGGAGTGCTGCCACTTAACGAACCATTTAGCGATATCAAGATGACCATTGGTACAGGCGTATTGTATAGCAAGATCAATGCATTCATACTCTATGGTTATCTGAAAACGTCGAATGAGCCACTTAATGACGTTAAGATGACCATTCATACTGGCATCTAATATAGCAAACTCAACGGCTTCATCCTCTTTGGTGAACTGGAAGTGCTTAGTGAACCACTTAGCGATACCAAGATGACCATACTTAAAGGCAGCGCATAGAACATGATTGGTGTATTCATCCATTTTATCGAACCATAAGTGATTAATGAGCCACTTAACAACCTTAAAATTACCATATTCACTGGCATAGAGAAGAGGAAAGCTATCATCGACGTATTCCGCAGAAATACAGAAAGTCCTTGCCAAATTGTCTCGATCGTCGTCGTCGTGGGTGGACTTGAGACCTAGGGTGAGTACTTTTCTACGGAACTCCTTGTCCGTGTTCTCGTAGCGCGCGAGAGATGCGGCATCGTTTAGGCGTTTCGATGTCCTTGCGATACTTGCGAATGACGTAGGACCTGCATGCTCTACGATCTTAGTCAGAATTTCCATTGGGAGGCACGATATGTTATCCATAGTGGAAGAGATCGATGTGGCTATATGTAATCATATCTCTAATAGGATTATCAAGTTGGATTTTATGTACAAGAATGTCTAGTGACACTTTGAATGACCCTTAGTTACCCCTAGTAGTATAGCCGGAGTCAGATAAATACAACTTTTTCTTGTGCAAGATAAACTTAAAAAGTTGTAATGGTATGGACGCCTTTTTTCTTGCACAAGGGGCGTCATGAAGTGGATTTCTGAATTCGCTTTATGACGCCCCTTGTGCAAGAAAACAAGGCGTCCATAACATTTACAACTTTTTGAGTTTTCTTGTGCAAGAAAAAGTGGTATTTATCTGACTCCGGCTATACTACTATCTTAATGAGATTGAGATCTTAATAAGATCTTACCAAGTACTTAATAGGATCTTACAAGATTCGTATAAGAATCTTAATAAGATCTTGACATGTATTCTCAGCAAGATCTTACCAAGTTCTTAACAAGATCTTACAAGATTTGTATAAGAATCTTAATCAGATCTTGACATGTATTCTTTGTAAGATCTTACCAAGTTCTTAACAAGATCTCACAAGATTTGTATAAGAATCTTAACAAGATCTTGACATGTATTCTTAGTAAGATATTACCAAGTTCTTAATAAGATCTTACAAGATTGGTATAGGAATCTTAATAAGATCTTGACTTATTTTCTTAGTAAGATCCCATCAAGTTCCTAATAAGATCTTACAAGATTCATATAGAAATCTTAATAAGATCTTGACATATTTTCTTAGTAAGATATTCAAGTTCCTAATAAGATCTTAAAAGATTTGTATAGGAATCTTAATAAGATCTTGATATATTTATTCTTATTAAGATCTTATCAGGTTCTTAATAAGAACTTACAAGAATCATATAGGAATCTTAAACAAGGACGTGCACTATAAAAGGGAAAAGACCTCACCCTGTGGGATTCTAAATTTGAATTTCAAATTCAGAACAGTCAAGCAAGTAAGCAAGTAATGAGTCTTCTCCTGCTAGAAAACTAAATTGCTGAAGCTGAAATTAAAATAAGCTAAACGTAAACAACAGTAAGGTAGTTGCTCAGTTATTCCTGTTTATAGCATAACTTGAACTGTTTACAAACTCTTTAGTGTATTTTTAAACATTCATGTTTTTGATTTAAATTTTGTAGGATACCAAATGTCAGAGATCACTCAAGGGGTCAACATCTTTGAACAGAAATGTTTACTTGGCACAATAATATGTGATCACAATAATAAACTGTGTTCACAAGTGTGATATCATGATCATGAGTATATACAGTTAATAATTTTAATTATTAAAATTTTCTATTCTTATATAATTAATTGTTTTAATGTATCTAGTTACATTTCTATTGTTAACCCCCTCTACATTTTCTCACCATTTTATTTAGCTATTTTACAAGAGCCCCTTTGGTGAGCCTGACTGTGGCTCTTCCTAGATGACTATCAACGACAATGAACTACAGCAAAACAATACCCTAAAATACAAAGAACCCTAACCCCAGTATACAATGAACTACAGCAAAACAATACCCTGAAATACAAAGAACCCTAACACCACAAATCATATCAAGTAAAAATCACATGTAAAAATTAGTAGCTTGCCTGATCCCATGAAACAGCTAGTTATGTTCAATAATATTTGGAAAACAGGATATAATAACCAGAATAGATCAGAACAATCATTGAGTTCACACGTCCATTGAAATTGGATGACGAATATATGATTACGATTCATGCCAAAATAGGGCTAGCTGATTCAAGTTAAGCACATTAAAATGTTTGACAACTTCCATTTAATTACGCATTTAAACTTGAGGAATACATTTTAAAGTGTCCATTTTATCTAGAAGAATTAAATATAAACTTATAATTACATGTAAGAGTATACAAATGTTTTTAAAACAGTTGACTTCTAGAACTAGAAATCTTCTGAACGAAAGCTCAACTGGATAAATTCCTGGTTGTAGTTTTCACTTGTACTCTTTGCAACACAACCCACCCAGCCTCGGGCGTTTCTTGCTTTCCAAGGCAGAGGAGTAAGTAAACCAGTTCATTAGTGTATTAGATTCCTCAGAGAGATAGCCATCTGGACCATTTTCCAATCCTGTTGGATGAAGACAACTCTGCACTCTGGAACTACAATCCAATATGGCCGCCATGAATCGATCCCATGATGCACTGCTTATCTAAATACCGCTGACCTGAATTGCGTGGGCGCTTTCAGAAACCTCTTGGCGCCATTCATTAAAAAAAGCCGTTAGATGTGCGGTCTCTTGCAATATATGTATAATAGGCCTTCCAAACTTGGCAAAAGAATCTTCAAAACATCTGGAAGGTTAGAAAACTACAAAGGTAAGATGTGATAGTTAAATTTTATGGTTTGAAAATAGGGAATGTCACGCTAAATTTAGGTTAAAATTATCATGCACACTCACACTAGCTAATTAAATATTTAATACTACGAGTACGAGCTGAGACTGACTCTTTTTAGGAAAAGAACTCATGCATACCCCATCACTTTTAATGAGTTTTATTTTATAGAATATAATTTAGCGAAGTGATCGATCACAGGAGATCAGGGTTTTTCGCAGCCCTTTAAAAACTTAATCAAAGTACAGTACACTCTGAGAGTGAGTACATGTGTGTCTGCAAAGAAAGCCCTAATGTCATGATTTGTGAATGCTATTGGGGAGGAAAGAGGTTAAAATTCTTTGAAATCGCTCGATTACCAGAGAACAAGAAGGTCATCATCTACTATCACTTCAGGCAACCAAAATTCACTTTAAGGTGAATAAATTATGTACAGAGATATTTCACAAATCGCACACTAGCCTAGTAATTTTTGACCATGCACACAAATCAATCCTGGGCAGGAGCCCATTACCAGGAGCGTTCCTCTGTTATGGGTTGGGTCCCCAGCACAGGAGTAGATGAGGCTATTTTTAGATTAGAAATTCCCGCGAAAAGAGGTTGCCGCCATGTTGGTGCCTTTAAACAATAGATTCCTCGTTAGCTTCTTTTGTTGGGGCACGAACACTTGAATCTCTGGGGATTGAGTGAAAACCAGCAATTCGAATTCCCGCGTTAAAAGTGAGAAGAATGATATCTGATTGGCTAAGAATAGCCTACCTTTGTTCTTTCTCGCGCGAAACGCAATGCTAAAAATAACCTCATCTACCTCTGTGCTGGGGTACAGACACAGTGGGGAAGATGGACGCTCCTGGTAATGGGCTCCTGTCCTGGGCTAATCCTGTGCTGCAGTACATGTAGATTAGCATCCTCTACATGTACAGTGTATGATGTAACAACATAATTTATGATACATTTACAATGTACATTATTTTACATTAAATCAAAAATTGAAATTCTAACAATACATTAAATATATCTGCCATAGGGCATGCTGTGAGTACTTCAAGAACAAGAGCAATCATGGAAATCATGACAGTACCGTGGTGTGATTCACTGTATAATTGCAGTGCATTGACCTGCTGGCTGCCCGTGACAATTAACACATGCAATCTAATGGACATTTATAACAGTACAACGTACATGTACAATTGTAAGTTAATTAGTTACCAGTTTTCTTACATGTATTTTCTACCTTTTTTTGCCAGGTAGAGCATGGCCAGGACAACCTTTGACATTACATGTTTCTGATTATTTCTTAAAATTTTATGATTCAGTGAAATAATTGTAATCAATAGACCTCTTTAGCTTCGAGGCCACATGGTCGGAAATGGGTAAACATGGCATCAGATTCCCATACAAACACTGTATTTAGCCAAATAATTTCTGTAAATCGAATTTCAGAAATATTCACAGCCTGCAAGCGTAAGGCACTAGGCAAAATAATTACTGATCAAAATTTGAGGGATCTACACTGTAGCTGTGCTGGGAAGCAAGCAGTCGTGTGTTCAGTTTTCCATGCATTATCTAAACAATTTTCCACAGACTTGGACTCATTCCAAATACAGACAAATGTATGGTTAACTGAAAACACGACTGCTCGCTTCCCAGCACAGCTACATCCCTCAAATTTTGATCAGTTTATCTTTTGCCTAGTACCTTACATTTACAGGCTGTGAATATTTCAGAAATTCGATTTTATGGAAATTATTTGGCATCGGATTCCTATACGAACACTGTATTTCATGCTGTACTGTTTACCCATTTCAGACCAGTCATGACTAGTCTGTGACGTATGAAGCTAACTAGTATATTTTATTACATTATTTAAATATTTACTGGCATATTTACTTCTGCTTATCATTATGTAGTATTACAGTTGGCAAGACATGATTCTGCAACTTACAGAGGTGTTTGCTATATATTTTATATACATGTACATGATCGTATGTTGTTTATGAATCATAATTAAACTTTATTGAATTTAGTTCACAGTGTCATGATTGGTTTAGTTTTAATGTTCATCGTCAAACCGATTTTAATTATTATTAATGGTGACATTGTAATAATTACCACAACATGCATCAGATCATATAATATTATGTGTGATCAAAATTATCATGAAGGAATTTAGTGCTTACAATCACACTGTCTAATATGATCACACTTGTGATCACACTTGTAAGTGTGAATTCACACTTCCTCTGACTTCCTTCACTCCTGACATTTACATCGTAGTAATTCACCGTGGAGTGTGATCACATGTAAAAGTTTTTACCCATGATCATATATTTTAACTGGGGCCAGTACCAAGTCGTAACTTAAACTGAACAATGTAACTGCATGAGTTGCCTTTTCTGGAATACATAGTGCTGTGGTATGTCATTTGTTCCTTTTCTATCCTCAAAGAAACTAAATGCAGTGTGTGACTGCTGATGTTCCACTAAACTTGGTATTCAAGATGTCACAAAGTAGGGTAATTTATTGAGAACAATTGGTTCATAGAAAAATTAGAATACAAGTGATCTTAGAGTACATAAGATCTAATAATAATATTATTGTAAGAAATCTAAAAGATCTTGCTAAGATCTTAATAAGATTACACAAGATCTTAATAAGATTACACAAGATCTTAATAAGATTACATAAGATCTTAATAAGATTACATAAGATCTTAATAAGATCACCTAAGATCTCAATAGGATTACATAAGTTCTTAATAGGATTCCATAAGATCTTGATAAGATAACATAAAATATTAATAAAATTATATAAGATCTTGATAAGATCACATAAGATCTTAATAGGATTACATAATATCTTAATAGGATTCCATAAGATATTAATAAGATTACATAAGATCTTAATAAGATTACAATGTACATAAGATCTTAATAAGATTACATAAGATCTTAATAAGATTACATAAGATCTTGATAAGATTACATAAGATCTTGATAAGATCTTAATAAGATTACATAGGATCTTAATAAGAATCACACAAGATCTTAATAAGCTCTTAATAAGATTCTTGTAAGAAGTTTACATGATGTTGTTAGAATCCTGTAAGAATCTTAATATGTTTTTGTAAGATCCTAATAAGAATCTTGTTAAGAAAGAAATCTTGTAATAATCTTGTAAGAATCTTGTAAGAATCTTATAAGAATCTTATAAGAATCTTGTAAGAATTTTGTAAGAATCTTGTAAGAATCTTAATAAGATCGGTAGTAAGATCTTAATAAGAATCTTGATAAGATTCTTATTAAGATTCTTAATAAGATTTCCACCTGTGTAGGTCTAAGGCTTTTTGAAATAGCAACATTTAAGCTGACGAAAGGCTGGGAAATATGCTCTTTGACCATATAACAGCTATTTTGAAAAAAAAGGTTAACACAGCCACGCAATTTTATAACAAAGTACCAACATCTTTTTTCGGTCTTGGCTAATTGCATTTTTCTTTTCATCAGACAATCGTTTTTGAAGTAGGTGTATGTATGGACAATAGCGACCTTAAGAAACTAGAACGGCGACGGCAGTGACGACGGGAAGTAGAAAATATTTTCTACAGAAATTTGGTGTTTACTATTTCCCTTGTTCGCCTTGAATTGTTTTTCACAACCAGATTTTGACGCCGAACAAAAAATGATTTGATTTACTATAAACAAAATGATACAGCAATCAAGCTTGCGTGGATAATGTAAAAGTTCCCTGTGTTTTTGTTTTTATTCCGCGCTCTTAAAATGATTCAATGCTCTTAAAATTTACAGGGACAGGAGAGTACATGTTGAATTTCAGGTGAAAAGATTTAAAAACATATTTATCGACTAGTTTTCGAATTACAGCTTCCTTAGCAAATACGTTACTATTTTGAGCAAAATGAGCATATGTATGACATTACTTATGATTCCATAAACCGAAATCGAATAAAGCAAATGGAATGGAATTTTCATGGGGAGTAGTCCTATGCCACAGGTATGAAATTTGCTAAAAACATCGCTTGAATTGGTCCGGAAAACACAACTTCTCGACGACTAAACAGGAAGTAAGGCGAATTGTTTAATTTGTAAACGAAAATATTCAACCCAATTTTTTTCGAAAACGCTCTCATACAATTTGTTTAAACTTTGTAGTCTTGAAGGCCTACATTTAGACTACAAGGAACACTAGGTCGTTTTAAAAGTTTAGGTCTAGATTTAGAGAAAATTTATGATATGTAAAATGCCTGACGTCAACGCTGTGTTGCTATGGTAACACCGATGTCAAACAAACCTAAATAAAAGACGTGGCTAGCTCGACCGAGCTCTGACAGTGGAGAATCAGCCGTTCAAAGTGGGTATGGTGCGTCCCTGGAAAATCCAGGCGAGCCACCTTAAGGTCCCTAATATCACAATAGAACCTACAACAACTTCTAGTGAATAATCATGTTTTTTTATTACATTAAAGCGATTGCCCCAAAGGCTTATCGTGGGAGCTCTCGCAAAAATCATGGATGTTGCTTGATCTTACGTAACTCGACCAAGACCTCAAACAGCACGGTCGTGAACAATGTGCTCTGGACTTTAATTACGATTTAAAAATCTGGAATTACACAGATTTAACTGTTATATTTTTCTTTCGTCCTCAATTTTTATCTAGACTTTGGAAATAAATAAGACTAAAATGGGGGTTAGGGGCACTTTAATTAATGGTTCGCGCCAAAGGTAGGCATTTATATTTATAAGGCCAGAGGTCGTAAAGCTGGGAAAAGAACTCGAGATTTGCAACAAGATGGGAGTATTTTAATAATTTCAAGACGAAGGATGAATAATTATCAAAGGAAGGATAATTATGCAAGCCAGAACGTGTCACGCAAGGGTCACGCAAGTTCCACTCATCAAAAGAATAGCTTTTTAAGACCTGTCACAGCTCAACCCACCTTGGCTAAGATCGTCCCCAAATGTATGGTCTTAAATACAAGATCTTTAGCGAAAGTGGACGCCTTTCCTGCCCTGAGTGCTGAACTATTTTCATATAAATGTGACATTGCACTTGTGTGTGAAACGTGTCTCAAGGAAGTTATTCCTACTCACCTCATCTGCCCTGTTGGCTTTAGTGCGATCAGAAAGGACAGAATAGATCGTATGGGTGGTGGTGTTGCTATTTTCTGCCGTGATGATTGGAAGTTAGAAAACCTGGATGGTTGTTTCGTAAATGATTTTGAGTGTCTGTGGGCACGCATAACCACACCTAATTCTATATTTTATGTGTGCTCTATTTATCATCCACCCGAACCAGTATATAATGTGGAGGACTTACTAGAGTTTCTCACAAACACCTGTGAGAGTATGGCATCTATTGGCCCCAACAATACAGTAATTATTGGTGGAGATATAAATGAACTTAAATATACTGATCTACTGAACCATGCAACCCTAGCACAACTGGTTAAGGAACCCACAAGGGAAAACAAAATACTAGATGTCTTCATCACTAATAAGCCATATCTATGGAAAAAGACACAAGTCATTAAGAGTTCTGTGAGGACAGATCACAAAATGGTTATCGCAGTCCCAAAAGACCAGGTCAAAGCCAAACGCTGTACTAGAGAATTTCACGATGTTAGAGAACACAATAAAATCAAGATGTCCAAGTTGTTGGATGAACATGACTGGCAAAGTGTTCTCTCTTCGGGAGATAACATTCAGGTGAAAATAGACAACTTACAAACTGCGCTCTCGTCCATGTACAACGACTGCTTTCCCATCAAGTCTGTGCGAGTGTCTTCCAGAGACCCCCCTTTCATGTCACCACTTGTAAAACATCTTCTGAACAATAGGCGCAAATTAATGAGAATGGGGCATACCGACAACAATAGCTCTGTTTCTATACTTCAAGATAAGATCAACAAACTGATTAGAGAGAGCCAACTACGTGCTGTCAAACAAGAATCCAACAAGCATGATAAAGGGACTAGATCATGGTGGGCTACTGTGAACTCTATTACCGGGAGGAAATCACATAACCAGTCCATCAGTTCAATTATTGATCCTGCCAGCATAAACAAGTATTTTGCTGACGTTAACACTGATCTACATTATTCTCCTCCTGAAGCTGCTGTTATACCTGAAGGCACTAGAATTCCTGAGTTGTCTGTACATGACGTCACACAGTTCCTACTTAGAGTAAAAAGGACTGCATCTGGTCCAGATAACCTCCCCTATTGGCTCTATCGTGACTTTGCTTACCATCTTGCCCCTATAGTGGCTGATGTTTTCAATTTATCCTTGAGGCTACACACCGTTCCTCTAATATGGAAGGAAGCAAATGTCAGACCCCTCCCAAAAGAGTCACCTTTAAGCTCCTGTAATCAGCTCAGACCTATATCTCTTACCAACATCATTATGCGTCTTTTCGAGCGCCTGGTGTATAAGCGTGAGTTATCCAGTGTGTGTAATAGCTATATTGACCTGGATCAATTCGCTTATCGACAGGGACATAATTCTACTATGGCCCTGATCAAGTCTCAACACTACTGGTTAAAATGGCTCGATCATAATGCTAACTTTGTAAGAATTTTCTCCTTCGACTTTAGCAAAGCTTTTGACAGTGTATCCCATAGTGTTCTTTTTAATAAATTAAGGGATATAGGCATAAACCCCTACATTTTTAATTGGCTAATTAGTTTTTTAAGTGATAGAAAGCAGCGCGTTGTTATTGACGGCATTACAACCGATTATTTAAACATCAATAGAGGGGTACCTCAGGGAACGGTACTGGGTCCCATACTATTTTCCATCATGGTTAATGACATTAAGGCCATAAGTCCCAACAGTTTGCTAGTTAAATATGCTGATGACCTCACTCTTAGCATTCCAGTAAATACTAAAAACAACCGAAATTGTAATATAGCTGACTTAGAAGTACAATCCATCATACAGTGGTCAGAAAATAACCACATGAAGCTTAATTTTAGTAAGACATGGGAAATGTTGCTTAAGTGTAGATGTCCTAAGCAGCCACCTCCCCCTCTTCCTATTATTGAGCGCAAAGATCAATTGAAACTACTTGGAGTTACTTTTGAAGACCGTTCCACTAATTGGGATACTCATGTAGAATTCCTTTTGAGTAAAGCTAGTAGTCGGCTTTATATACTAAGAGTATGTAAATATTATAAGTATCCAATTGAGCATTTAGATCTGCTCTTTCATAGCCTTATTATTTCTGTATTCACCTATGCCATCGAAGTATGGGGATGCTGTTTCTATGATAAATATCTCAGTAGAATAGATAGAATGTTTGCTAGAGCTTTTAGATCAGGGTATTGTTTGGAGAAATACAGTATTTGCAGTATTTTAAACTCTAGGGATAAGAAATTATGGAACAGAATCTCTCAAAATCATACTGCCCTTGACGATCTGTTTCCACCACAGAGATCCAGACAACTCCGTGATAGAGGGCATAACTACATCTTGCCTTGTGTAAAAACTGAGAGGTTCAAATCCATTTTTATAAATAGATGTCTTTTCACTTTGTGAAAACATAATTGACTGTTACTAGATTTATATTTTTATATATATTTCTTCTTTTTCCTTTTATATATTTTGTAAAATATTGCACGTTTGATGTGGTATATTTGTTAATAATGACTAAAAAAAAAAAAAATCTAATGCACGTAAAAAGGTCATGTGCTTAAACATCAAAATCTATCAAAACAGATTTGAATTGCATCTTATTCTAGTCAAAACTCTCATAAATTTAAATATGACGAAAATTTAACTTGGGAAAAAAATGTTAAAATTGAAAGCCTTCTTGATTATTGGTTATTTCTGATTGGACGAAATATTTAATTTTCACACAAAAGGAAGGTAGTTTCGTAACACAGTTTCAGTGGTTTGATTTCAGAAATTTATCATTTGAGGGGAGATTACAGTTGAATTTGTAGGAAAAGGGTTGAGAATGGAGGATGAAATAAAAAGAGGAAAAAAGAAATTAGTACACACCTAATTACTTGACTATCCACTCGAGAGCACATCGGGTTGATAGAAGACATATTTGGTGTCCATCTATTAATTATTAACCAAAACCCTCAATTTTAATTCTTCATAAAACCTTCTTTTTTCCTATTTACTCAAAACAAATTAAATCGCCCTCCCTCGATTTTTCCTTATGAAAGTCATGAAAAAAATCAGAAAAAATTATAATAAACTAAGCGAACGAAAAACATAACATTTTCACCGGTAGGGAAAGCAAATTGCATCTGACCAATAGGCTTGTGCCTAGTTTTTATACGGATTATTTCTTAAAACTTGAAAACCACGGACCAGCGCACATCAATATTTTTAGGGAAGAAAAGTAATACGTAATATGTAAATCCGTTCATGTTCTGTTTATCAGCAACCTGGCGTGACACGATTAGCACTGAGTCTGAATATGTAAACAGTTGGACTGCAAAGCGGAACTTCATGACGATTTCCAAGATTCAATGCAATATGTTGACATTGTACAATTTTATCAGTTATCTTTACTTAAGAAATGTTGAAGAAGGATGGGAAACTACTATGTGAGATTCAGAATATATCGATATTTTCAATAAACAACGTTACTGCTCGTGTGACTCTGGTAACCACCCACTAAGTAATTTTATTGATCAAATACACAAAGTGAATGAGTATCTTATAAATTATTGGATCATTTAAGTTCCTTGGTGAAAGACAAGTTCAACCTGATAAGTATTTAACCTTTTAGCAAGTTCGTAAGTGCAAAGTGTTAATGTTTTAGCTAAACACGACATCAACAACGGTAATGAACATATCGACTTTAGTCAGTATAGTATCCAAACCTAAAGACATAATTCGTCTCAAATTACATATTTTGAAGGGGTTTTCGATCTTTTAAAAGCGACTGCTCGATCAATAATACTTTTGACGAGAATACAAACTAATGATACAACTTACCCGATGTATGCTGTAGCAGTAAAGTAGTTAAAACCACCCGGAAATATGTGGTGTGCTGTAGCTGCTCCATCAGTTCCGCACTGTGCTTCTGCATACCGAAAGTGCTTCCTTTTATATATGAGATTCAGCTGATTAGCCTTCTTCGCTACATCTATCTTTTTGGGCTACCTGTGGCAAAGACACATATTTTAGCATAGGAGTCCGGATTCATGTATTTCTTTTGTCCTTGGTTACATGAAGCTGATTGAGTGGTCGATCCGTGGGTACATGAAGCTGCTCAAACATTTTCAAGTTGATCTGACCGCAAACTCAAGCCATGTGGCTCGACATTAGATTGACTTGAAATTGGAATTCGATCAAATTCACGACATTTCAGTCCCCTTATGTAATACCATAACGAATATATAAAAAGTTGATTCGAAAAACTCAGTCGGCTCGAGTTTTCGATCGGGACCAGTCCATCCGCTTCATCTAAGTCGGTAATGTTTCTATCGCTTTGCTGGCGTCTTAACTTGTCATTAATTAATACGCAAGTAAAGTGAAATATATGGGACAGCTGAGAGGGCCAGATACTAGAGCTAGCCTACAAATTACTTCAATTTCGCCTTGACATTTCGATGTTAGAGGTACTTTGACTCAAGAATTGGGAAGAAGAAATTGCCTACAGTGCAGCATACACTCCGTATTGTACGGAAACAGGTGTTACTGCAGACAGAGAATACGTTAATGTTTTTGTCTTTTCGCTTTCACGGATCAACGCGCGGTTTATATGTCGTGAGAAACATTGCACAAGTGTAGTTTTCCACTCTGAAGTCGTAAACTACATAGTGGACCATAGCTTTACGACTCTGAAGTTTGGGACTCCTTTTTTCAAAGAGCCTTGCACGTATACTTGTCAAAGGGATATTATATAGTGAAGCTGCGTTCGACAGCATGCCACAACAAGTTCTCGACCGAAACCTCTCGATCCGTAGGAAACACAATAAATTAGCATATAGCGTTGTAAATGGGTATTGTCACGCAATACCAAATAAGTTGTTGTGGTTTAAAAATGTTTACAAATTACAGTTCGAAATCAATCGAATCACTAGAGCTTGAGTTCGATCTTTTTTGGAATTGCGCTTTTTGCGGACACAACAGCCCCAATGACGTAAGGGAGAAGTGATAATCTAGTATATAACCTACTTATAAACTACAGTATGTTCACTGTAGCGTGATAACTTCGTATTGTACTTTATTTAACAAATAAAAAAATGGTTCTCCTTGTTATATAGCAGAATAATGCACGCTCGAGGTCTTGAAAAACTGTAGCCTGCAGAACAGGCGCTTTTCCGATACGATCGGAGCGAGTTCTGATACCGATCCGAGCGAATAAGCGCCTGCCGTCATCTTACTGAAATTTGAATTCTGCCCTTTTCCGCATGGATTAACATGATTATTAAACATGTCAGTCAACCTTTGTATGTTCGTAACTTTGTCGGTATCTAAGATATGTAGTCAAACCATTGCACAGTTCATTGTTATTACCTTTATTTCTTCTGTCCAAGTCTCAACAGTGTGAAATGTAGTCACGACCACGGCCTCTATAAAGTCGCTCATGCAGTCCCCGCTCAGTTTTTCCTTCATCAGTTCATTTACTCCAACCTGAACACTCGAACAGCCTCTGATAGCAGAAGCGAAAATTACTTTTGGGAACTCCGTCTAGATCGTAGAGGGAGATGGCTTTTAAGTCCCAGTGTATTTAGTTTCGATTAACTGATATGCTTTACATATAGGACAATGCCGAAGCGTTTTGTCCTGTCGGACTCGACTTCCACGGAAAACATTTGGAAAATAAGGCTTTCACCTGTTGGTAAAACCGCCAAAATATATCGCCTAGAAAGTACAAATGTAGACTATTCACTGCCTGCTTTGTTCTTCTAAATACTTAACTGGATTAACGCTCAACCACTCGATCATTTCTCTCTTGTCGCCGCCATTTCAGTCAGTTCGCAGGAGGAATGTGCGACATTTCGTGACACATGACAACGATGACAGCTAATTGACCAATCAGTATGAAAATGTATAAGGGATGGCTGCAGGCCCTCCTTCTTGTCTCTCGTGCCAGTCTCCTTTTTTCCATTTTCACGCGGCCAAATAATTTTATCACTTCCTTTGCGTTAAAATAACACCGAGGGCCTGTTTCGCAGGCTAGAAAAACTGCGGAGCGGAACGCGAGTGCATTTAGCAGTTTTTCAAGACCTCAAAAGTGCATTATTTTGTTTTAATGTTCAAATTTCGTGCATTGTACAAAATCTAAGGATGTAATTGGCTACTGAGCGTGCATTATTGGTGACCACAGCACTCGACCCAGACCCTCTCTTCCCTCTGTGAGAGACTGGCCGGCTCGTGAAAAGTTGCAGTGATCGAGAGCCCGGCAATTTTTTTGCAGTTCTCGTTTTGCCCTTTGTAAACACAACTTCGTCAATACCAATGGCTAATTCGCTGCTTAGTTCCATCGCCAACGGGGATAAAGAGCATCTAAGTAGGTTTTAAGATTTTACTGACACAGAAGTGTTGGATTCCATAGAACGAGCGATTCCAACCTCAACAAAGCAGCAAACTCGCTGGGGAGTCTAGATAATGAAAGGTGAAATTGTATTAGTGTGTTTTTGTGAAATGTTCTCTGTTATTGAATGAAATCCAAAATGTTTGAATGAGAATAGCTTTTGGTTTTATTTATATTTATATTTATTTATTTAGACTTTGAATTTGTATATATACTTTATAAATTTTGACATTAATGTCTACTTATTATTTTGGTTTTCATTTACTGAAAACTGAATTAAAAGTCACTTGTCTTAATTCGTTCAGTAGTTTTCTTCAGTTATCAGCTAGCGAATTAAACGCATAAACACTGTCACTGCAATGCACTCGGTTTGAATATTAAAAGGGATAGAGACTTTAAGTTTGTGCTTTATCGGCAAAATACAGTCACTTGCTGACTGTACGATGAACTCAAAATTTCTTCATTCGGCCTCATGCAGTATTCATTATTTTTCGTTCATCGTACAGTCAGCGCGTGCCTGTATTTGTCGATAAAGAACTCACAAGCAGTCTCTAACCCTTATATAGAACAAGGAGAACCATCGTTTATTTGTTTTATAATATAAACTTCAATGTAGTCAAAACTATTGCAGGAAACAAAGTGTTTTCTTTTTACAATTTCTGGTCAGTACAGGAGAGGTTAATCTGCACATTGTGATAGTGCAAGGTGTTGAAAATGCCTGATTGAAAATAATTTACAGAGAAAGCGTTCATAGCGAATTAGCGGAAGTTGAGTTTGCAGACTATTTTCTCAGTTGGTAGAGTGCCAGACATGTAACCTGGAGGTCGTTGGGTTCGAGTCCCACTTGGGTCAGAGATTTTTTCTCTTTCCCTCGTAGGGCGTTCACACTTAGCACTACAGCTTACCACTTTATATCACATTATTTTCTACAACAACTGCCGGCATAGTTGACACTGATTACTGATTCTTTGGTCTGAAGAAGGTATTTTCTTTATCCGAAGGAACAGAGTTGTATTAAACTGCTGCTCTGATGGCCGTGTTGCGTAGCTTTTGAGGCTCTCTTCGTTGGCGTGGCCTTCATACACGAATAATGATCACTTCTTCTGAAATTCTGCCTTCTGGGTTCTTTACACGTTTTATCGCCCGTTTTTCATTCAGGAACATTCAGGAACCTCTCAAACTAATTTCTACATGAAACCAGAGAAATCTTCGCAAATCACTGTTCAGGTTTAAGCATAAAACAGGCGTATTACAGTTATCGTCGAGTTCTTGGTGAGTCATGGCTTGTTGTTGTGTTGTCACTTTCCACTCTTTAATACACTGGCTGTTAGAAAAACCACATTCAGTTGATCTTATTTGAAAGTCCTTTCGAAATGAGGAAGGATGGCTTTTTCCGTTTGTGAATATCTCATCTCGTTCCAGAGATATTCTGTTTTTTGTAATATGTAAATTAGATTACCTGTGACGTCATGACCTTGACACAACCAGGAGACAAATTACAAAATAAAGAATATCTCTGAAAATAGTGGCTAAAAATAATTAATACTTTGCACATGTATGATACTAAGGAAAATACACATCAATGTGCAAATCATGGCGTTGCCATGGAAACACTCTTGGCCTCAGGCTCATTTGACATTGAACATAAAATATTATCTAATTGTAGTTTATGACTCTGTTCTACGAAACAATTTTATTTAAACCTCGCATATACAATGCCTACATATTACAAAAACCTGAATATCTCTGGAACGCGATGGGTTATTCACAAACGGAAAACGCCATCCTTCCTCGTTTCGATCAACTTATTATAGTTTCATATACACTATAAATTCAATTATTTTTTTATGTCAAACTGTCACTGAGTAACACTGTATTAGAATGTGGACATTGCTTTTCTTAACTTCAAACGTTTTAGCTTCCGATTTTGTAGTCCCTTTAGAGTACAAAGCCGATGCTAAATGCCGGCTCTCGCCGATCATTTTCTTTTAGTTTTGGGAAGAGACTTTTGTTTTCATCTTCCAGTAACAACTCAAAGCCGGACATGTTTTCTTCCCAGTCTATGAAATTATCTCCGTTAGCTATATAAACTCGCGAAAAACAATCACCGACACGTTTTGTTTTATTTGGATGCTCAGCGTGCTTGATTTTCTTGAGCGTACATTTATAACAAAATCAAGCATGCTAAGCATCCAATCAAATCGCACGTTCTTAGGATGATTCCATAATTTATATTATAATGACTAATAAAATGGTAAGCCACATCACACCAGTATAACAAAATATGAAATAAATAATAAAAGGCTTAAATTATAATTATAAATTAATTCAGAGTACTGATAATGATTAAAATAAATATACATAAATAAAGGGGCGAAATGTTGGCTCAATGATAATTTGTGGGCTTTGTGTTTACATTGAGCGGATTGAGTACGTGGTTGCAATCCGCTTGACGTGTATTATGAACCTGCTGGAGGGACCGTACACAATGAAGAATATCCATAACTTCGTTATACAGGCTAACAGGATAGATTAAAAACTTTCAGAAACATACATTTCAACAATTTCGTAGGGTTTCACTCATTTCGGCGCTGCATGAATAGGTTGAAATATTTTAACGACTGCAGCTAGGCAGAAGTGACCGTATTCATCGGCTTTTCAGTACATTAGTTTACGCGTTCAATGCTCACCAAGCTAAGCCTCTTTGATAAGCAATGATACGGCTATCCTTGCACTGTCACCACAAACAAACTTTGTCTGCAGTAACACAAAGCAGTCTCAACTGTCTTTTTTTGCTGATTGTTCTTTACTCAACGAATCCGCTGCAAAACATATGTACCTCCGAGACGAAATCCACAATCAAATTTATTTGATTTGCATCTGTTTCTGTAGGATGCGGACTGCATGTTGCAGAGTGAATTCAACGTAACTATCTTGGCCTCTAGGCGAAACTGAAATAATTTCTAGCCTAGCTCTACTTTCTGATCACTGATGACGAAATCCTGTCAGGTGTCACCTATATTTCACTTAACCTGCGTTTTATTGATCACTAAGTAGGGTTAGGAACAAAGTGACCAAAAAATTACTGACTTAGATGAATTTTACATATGAGGTTGCTATCAAAGAAATACTGGAAACCATGTTGCTTTCCCACAGGAATCCCAAAAAGATAAATATAACGGATCGTAGATAAAAGGAAAGAACACAGGAGGCCTTCACCTCTAAAAGCATTTTATTGGACCCCATTTGGATTGCACTGACAAAGAATTCTATTGTTTTAGGGTTAGGGTTTGTCTTGTTTCAGGCTATTGTTTGGACAGCTACAGCACACCACATATTCTGGGTGGTTGTAACTACTCTACTGCTACAATACACATTAGGTAAGTTCCATGATTAGTTTCAACTATCCGCAAGAGTATTCTTAATCGAGCAGTCGATTTTAAAAGATCGAAATCTCCTTCAAAATCTTTAAAAATCTTTAAGTTTGGATATTATATTATACTGAATAAAGTCGATATATTCAGCACCGTTGTTGATGTCGTGTTTTAGCTAAAACATTAACGCTTTGCGAACGTGCTAAAATGTTAAATACTCATCAGGTTGAACTTGTTTTTCATCAAGGCAATCATATAATTCAATTAATTATAACACGCATGGCACAAGTTACCTCAAAATCGATCACTAAAAGTGAGCCAAAAATATATAAACCAGCACATCTTGTTTAATTCGCTGTCAAATTTAACGAAATTTTCGCATGTTAATATTAAAATGAAATAACGTCTTTAGGAACAAACACGTTTGTATATTGACGTTAGTGTGACGTCATAACGAACGACTCCTTTTAAGGTCAAATTCTGCGTTACCTATACGTTTGAAATAAAGCATGTTACTACAATAACATAAATATGTGTTTTTGATTGCCGCAATTTTAAAGTCTCTACGATAAATATTAGCTGAGTTATTAAGAACTGAAGTTTCCTATGACGTTACATTTTCTGACGTCATGGGTCTGACATCAGTCATGCTTTCTAAATTGAAGAAACTTAAAAAAGACCATATTGCGGCTATTCAGTGTACAGTAAGTACAGTTCTTCTTTGAAACCCGAAAAATACTCGAATAGTTATTTTTAAAAGACGTTTTTGTATGCCGTTTCCTCTTTTTCACTGTGAATTTTAAAGCATGAGGAGCCGCAGCGCCTGATTTTTTGACCCAGCAGGAATTCGTAGTTGCTACAGACGCTCTGGCAAACTGACACACAGACACCTCTAAATCTGTTAGCACCGATAATCTGTCTGTCAGGAACCCATGTCGGCTCCTTGTTTATTCATATCGACTGTACAATATATCTGTTACATCATTTAGGTCAAAATGTATCACTACAATAACTGATATGGAGAAGATTAATATTGGCGAAAACTGAAAGCGTTATGTTTTCTCGAAGTATCTCTCGTGTGATTTGGGAGAACAGAATGACATGTCAATTTTCGATACTGAAAACAAATCATGCGCGGCTGTTGGAACTCTAATACTATACTATTTTATTGAAACGACTATGATCCTGGTCCGCTCTAGAACGACTGTATTTATTCTTGAGCCTACAGCACTCGGATGGCCTCGGACATTCCTTCAACAAGCATGCGCCTTTTCCCAATCGGAAATTAGCATTTTGATGTCCACGAGGTCGTTTCTTCGCGGCCCCTCTCTCGGCTTACAAAGAGCGACTCTTCTTTTACCGGGAAAATCTCTGGCTGGGTAAAAGTTTCGCTTACTAGGTTCGTTTAATACAAGCACCCAAGGAAATTTCGTCCGATAGGCTTTTGGATTGTTCGGACAAATCATATAATATATAAGGGATCCAAAACAACTACATCCTTGGCTTTGACTGTTTGATCGGCCATCGGCATAATTTAGTGTTATGTATTGGGACGAAGCTGAATCAAGTATGTTTTGGTATCCTGCATTCCAGGTTAACACCGAGTGATTTATCCTGTAGCCAGAGAATGAAATTCACACAGTCTAAAGGAAAGTACACTGTAAAATCATACTGCATTTTGGTCGCTCGTGGAGATTCTATACATCGATGGATCCGTGGCGATAGGACATCCGGTCTGTTTAAATAGTATGACCACGTACATTGAACCACGAGTCCCGCTCTCTGATATTCAGTGCTATGTAGTCAAATAAATATACTTCTGGATACTTTTGTTATTTTTGCGATTCCTGCGTTTTTTTTGCTATAGGATTCTTGCTACCGTAGTGGATAAGATAATTTCATGCTCTCCTTTATCGAAAGGCCAACAACAGAAGAAATCATCAAGTCATGAACGATCCAATACTGCATGTTAACCTGAATGTACCCGACTGATACGATTTGCAAATATGCAAAATATTAAGGAGTTTGTTAATGTTCCTTTTATTCATGGTACTAAAACTGAATATATATAACTACATGTAGTTCGATCGTGTGTGTTGAGTTTATCAATGTTCCTTTTGTTCACTGTCAATTCATCGTACTAATGCATAATATATATATAACTCTTTCGACCGTGTGTGTTTGTAGATATATAAACACATTTAATTTGAGAATGAACCAAGCTCAGTGGACAAGCTTTTAAAATGTTTGAATAAAATCTCAAAATAGAACAAAACCGACCAGTTGTTGCTTTAGTTGGCGCTTTCAACGTGGCCGAATATCAGTGATATATGAGACAAAATGCGATTATGCCTCCAGTTTCATTAATCTAATAAAAACATTTCTTGCTGCGAAATTGGTGTGATGACATATAATCGATGGTTCCAGTGGTGAGATATGTCAACGCCACCTTTGTTCTGGCCCTTTAAATCGGTCATTTCAGATGACCGGTAAATAAGTATCCAAGGCTTGCGGCTCGTCATGATTTCCTCTCAAAAATTGAAAATTCTAAAAACATACGGTTGTGGGTAACGATTTACTCTTTTGATTGCTAGATTGTCGTAAACGAATATTTTAAACTCTAAAAGATGAATGAAGAAGTTATTTTGTAAATGGTTCTGCATTGAATATTTCCCGCCAAATTTTGGCGGGAAAATTGCCAACATTTAAAATTTTATAACTTTTCTCCCTCTTAACCAATCGAACTCGGGTTTTCGGTTTCTTTGTTGTCGACATGATAGGAAATCGAAAATATAAAATTTACCGATGTTAAAGGTAAGTGAAAACATCGAGTAACCTATTATAAATGGATACATGACGTAACTGTGACGTCATCAAGATGTCTACGGTAGTTCAAATTATCGGATTTTATTTAGGTCATCGGTCTTCATCCTCCCACAAAAATTCAATCTTCAACCTTGGAAACTTTTGAAAATATAGCAAAGTGATCGATTTTAGGATCATTAGTGCGAAGCGGGTAAGGTATCCATTCACTATTGTGTATTTCTGAATGTGGTATGTTAAATTACTTAGTGGGTGATTACCAGAATCACACGAGAAGTTGACGTTGTTTATTGGAAACTATCGAGATATTCTGAAACTTATATCGTAGTCTTCTTTTCTTCTTCAACCTTCATCAAGGAAAAATCACTGATAAAATTGTACAGTGAGGTCTACATATTGCATTGAATGATGGAACGTTCCGATTTGTCTGTCACTTTAGCAGTACAACTGTTTACGTATTCAGACTCAGTGCTAATCGTGTCACGCCAGGATGCTGAAGAAATCGTAGACCTGGCCAACTACATCGCAAGAGAGTCCCCAAGTACAAACATCAACATTTCAGGTCTAATTACGCGAACCGATCTCGATGGGGTATCCAGAAAAATAACAGAAGCAAACAAAATCTTACTCAAATTCTGCAAGCAGAACAAATGGCCCTTCCTTCCAAACTCAAACATCTTGAATGAACATTTCAATCGAAGTGGGCTGCACCTGTCTAAAGAGGGAACCTCTCAACTAGCCCCTAATTTCATCGATTTCATTAGAAATAAATAGGTCATTGAGCGATGTGCACCTGATTCACCTTTATCTAGTACACCAACATGTAAAGGCGACTTCAGTAATGACGGTAAGCCCCTTGATTTCTCCTTGAAATTTGGTCGAGGTTTCACTATGGCTCTGCTTAATATAAATAACCTATTGGCCCATATTGATGAACTTAAAATATTTATGAGTACAGCTAAAATTGACGTGCTAGCAATAAATGAAACTAAACTAGATTCATCTATTAATAGTAATGAGGTATATATACCAGGATTTGAAATAATACGTAGAGATCGACCTGTTAATGGCAGAAACGGCGGTGGAGTATGTTTTTATGTACGAAGTCATATCACAAACAACATTCGGGAAGACCTAAACCTCGATTCGCTTGAGTGTCTGTCAATTGAAATTATAAAGCCTAGATCTAAACCGTTTTTCATAAGTACCTGGTATAGACCACCTCAATCATCATCTAGTTTGTTCCAGTTTTTTTGAATATTTTGTTGCAAAAAGAGATAGTGAAAACATAGAGTTTCACCTTCTTGGTGATTTAAATTGTAACCTACTGTCTGAAAGTCTTGAGGGTAATTCAACCACACTTTTGGATATATGTGATGTGTATGGATTACAACAATTGATCACTGACCCCACAATAATTACGTCAACATCCAAGACTCTAATTGACATTTATTTAACAAATTCAACAGATAAAGTTACAAACTCTGGTGTCCATGAAATTGGAATTTGTGTTAACTTTTTAATATACTCGGTACGCAAATCAAATCACTCAACTCCAGGTTATCATCAAGTATGAGGAGCGTATAGCCTAAATACGGCAGCTGACATTTCGGAGGCATTTAATAACCATTTTACAAACGTCGGACCGAACCTAGCCAGCAGTATTCCTCATTCATCAGGTCCTCCCGAACAGTTTCTCACACCTACAGGGAAAACGTTCTCACTCCAACTCACAAATAGCAACACAGTATACAACTTATTGAGTCAGCTAGCCCCTAAAAAAGCTACTGGATTAGATGATATTCCATGCAAATTACTAAAACTAGCAGCAGAGATTATTGCGCCTTCTTTGACGAAAATATTTAATTGTTCTATCCTAACAAATATTGTTCCTTCGGAGTGGAAACTTGCCCGAGTTACCGCAATTTTTAAAAACGGGACCAAAACGGATGTTAACAATTATCGCCCAATATATGACCAGCTTTATAAATTTCTTAACGATAACCATGTGTTATCAGACTGTCAATCTGGCTTTCGATCCCTTCACAGTACTATGACAGCATTATTTGAAGCTACCAACAATTGGTCTATGAATATTGATCGAGGTCTCTTAAATGGTACCATCTTTATTGATCTAAAGAAAGCTTTCGATACCATAGACCCCCCGGGGGGGGGGACTCCCATATATAAGGGGTAGGGATGCTCGTCGGACATTTTCGATTTGGCCCCTAAGAGGTACTAAAATGGGCGTGGCTCAAGCTTATTTTGACCCCTAAAAGATAATAAAAATGTAAATTGATAACAGCTTTTTTGGTCAAGTGACACCAGACCCCTAAAAGGTAACGCTTTACATAGAAATGTATGTGTTTGACGGTGGATACCCTAAGTGGTACCAAACTCCTGATTTTGACCCCTAAAAGGTACGACGAGCATCCATGTACCCCTCAAATAAGGGAGTCCCCCCCGGCATAGACCACGACATTCTTCTAAGGAAACTGAGAAACTATGGTATGGTTCAGCCTACTCTAGACTGGATCCAATCTTACTTATTCGATCGAATCCGCATCACTCAATCAGATTACGATACAAGTTCTCAATCCCTTCTTTACAAACTTGGCTGGGATACATTGATAAATAGACGGAAAAAGCAGAAAGCTGTACTAATGTTCAAAATATTAAATGAAAGGTCTCCCAAATACCTAAACGACCTATTTACATACAGACATAGTGTCTATGACCTAAAGGATTTAACAAAAAAGCTTAACCTACCCAAACCCAAAACTGATTTTCTAAAAAATAGTATATCCTATAGTGGTGCCAAGGTCTGGAATCAACTTCCAGATCATGTAAGAACATCTCAATCTATGCGAGCCTTTAAGAGAAACCTCGCCCAACTGTGATTTTCAGGTGCGCACGCTCAACCATGATATAACGGTTTTTTAAATATCCATAATATATTTTTAATTACAATATATATACTATTTATATTACTATTTTGTACACGGCTATCATGTAAAAGAGTATTTAATTATTAATCTAAATTTTATATGTAAATAACTATTGATACTACCGTGTCTAAATAAAGTTTATGTATATATGTATGTATGCTTATAAAAAGAAAATGGAACGATTTTATATTGAGCCGTCTCTTAACCGATTTAATTTCGCTTTCTATCACCACTTTTATTTGAATATATTTATATGCTCTTTGATTTTATCCAGATTGGCAGACTCTCATCTTATTGTCTAGATTAATAGACAGTTTGGCGATTCGACATGTTCAAAAATAAAACAGTTAACGTATATATAAGGAGAATTCAAGCGTTTGATGCTTGTGACACCTTATCAAAAAGGTTATCCTTGACTAGCCTCCTCCGCAGGCACCTCTTAAGTTTTGGACCGCGAGAAAAAAATGTAAATTGGGTTACCTGGGCCTGTGGAGGAGAGAAGAGGACTGGGGCACAGGAACCCCGGTCCGGTCTCGATTCCGGTAATATAAGAGGTGCCTGCGGAAGAGGCTAGTCCTTGACAAACATACTAATATTTAACAAGAGCCCATCTGGGCTTACACTCGGGCCACATGAGATTGAAGATGAAATACACTTTCATTTGAAATCCTCTTAGTAATAACCAAAGGGAAGAATTATTAGCTGTTTTTAGCAGTCTTTAGGAGTGGCCGGTATCGCAGTGACTTTCATTCTCTGCTCCCCTAGTATATATGTAATTTAATATTTTTATTTTTCTCGTATGTTGACCTTTTAATTGAAACACTACTTATTCGTTTAACACACTGCATTTGAGCAGGCATATATTCATTGTTTTGGACCCGATAATAAACCGTACTACCGTACTTCATGGTCCCTTTCTTTAGTAGTGGGTTGTCGGTGAGGTGATTGTAAACTCTCGTCATTTAGCACAGAAAATGTATTCTGATGAATAGGGATCGGGTTGTCATGTAAGAAAGATGGCTCTTGAACAAACTGATTCGTTGCTAAAGCTTCAGTAGGTTGGGTAGTCTCGGAACACTGGAGACCTTGGTCTTTCATTGTCTTCTTTTTTGTATTCTTGATTTTGTTTTTAAAGTTTGAAAGTCGGATCTCAGCTTTATTATATCCGATTTCAACTCGCCATTTTCAACTTCTAGGTCAATAATATGTGATGACAGCATCTTGATTTCGGTCTTGTATATATTATCTTGCTGCACTAATTTCTCTTCCAAATGACTGAGTTTCGTTTTGATGTGACGAGAGTAAGAATTCATTACGCATACAGTTAGGCCAGCCTCCATGTTACAAATCAAGGTCATTAAATCAGCGTGAGAGTTCTTATTGCGGGCTAACAAATATCCTCGTGAAGAATCTAAAGAATTCCGTCTCTTCCGGTTTGAATTTGACTCATGTGTATGTTGCTTTTGGAGTTTCAAGGATATGTTGATCCAAAACTACGGGCTCTTGGGGTTTTTCATTGACTTGTGAACGTGCAGACTCTGTAACTTGTTTTGTTTTCTTAGTATAAACACGTTCCAGAAAAGGTCACAATATTCCAAATCACAGTATTCTCCAACTCGGTTTGTCAGACTTATATACCTGCGTGTTTGGTAATTACCAAACTCAGCCCTGCGTGTTCAGTATTTACCAGACTCAGTCATGTGTGTTCGGTAATTACCAGACTCGGTCCTGTGTGTTTGGTAATTACCAGACTCAGTCCTGTGTGTTCGGTAATTACCAAACTCAGCCCTGCGTGTTCAGTATTTACCAGACTCAGTCCTGTGTGTTTGGTAATTACCAGACTCAGACCTGTGTGTTTAGTAATTACCAAACTCAGTCCTGCGTGTTCGGTAATTACCAGACTCAGTCCTGCGTGTTTGGTAATTACCAGACTCAGTCATGTGTGTCTGGTAATTACCAAACTCAGTCATGTGTGTTTGGTAATTACCAGACTCAGTCCTGCGTGTTTGGTAATTACCAGACTCAGTCCTGTGTGTTTGGTAATTACGAAACTCAGTCCTGTGTGTTTGGTAATTACCAGACTCAGTCCTGCGTGTTTGGTAATTACCAGACTCAGTCCTGCGTGTTTTCGGTAATTACCAAACTCAGACTTGTGACAAAGTTTTGACTGTATACGAACAATCACTTTGCTAATTATAACGCTACTTCAAATTTCTGTTGCACTCACAACATGACTTGGATTCAGACATTTCTGCTGCACTCACAGGAAGACCAAATTGATGCATTGATATTTGATATATTAGGTGAGGGGATGAAAACTGAAAAAATAGTCTGAAAATTACCACAGACAACGCAGGCTTTCGTTAAGTTTTATCAATATTAATTTTCAGGAGACATAATCCGATATCCTAGGCTATGGTTAGGAGGGAAAGTTTTAACAGTCCTAACCTACAACTGAACCCAGAGGTGCTAGCAGAAGTCTCTCCGTCTTGGTTTACTACTAAGACAGAGAGAGACCTCCCCGGAGACCCCTCCCTGTCTTGGCTAGCAGGGAAATTTAAGCTGCTCTACAAGTAAATCAAATGTCATGAAATGCTAGCTAACATTCGACTCATGATTCAACATTTTTCACGAAGAAAGTACGTGAAAAGCAGGCAAACAATCGCATCGAGAAACGTCAGAATTTAGTTGAATATTTAAAAACAAAATTTCACTCCAGTCTTGTACCTTGAGTTATATATATATATATTCGGAACTACAATATACTACGTACTTTATATTGGTCATAAACAATCATGATCGGTACTCGAAATATATCGTCAGACTTCAGTTGCTTTTGCTTGCTTTCTTGTAGATAACCGTTGATTATACGAATGAAATGACTCACACCACAGTTCAGTGACCTTACACCGCGTTACAGTTGAACTAAATTATACCGCTTTCCTCTAAGTAATTTGCAACCTCAAATCTCTGTCATAGGGCAAAAATTACGAAAACTTACCTTCAATGTGTGTATGCAATCTGACGAATCCTATGAAGCCCAAGGTTTATAAGAAGCAAATGGCGATCAGAAAGTGCCGCCATGAACCTGAAGTTATATTCACGGTAGATCTGTCTTTTGTTAGTATTCAAATTTTGCGCGCTTTCGATAACACTAGTCCGTGATCCGATTGGTTAAAGTTGACAGTTCGCATCAGCGGATATTAAATTTCGGCTGTGAGGTGTTTTCACATCTACATGTGACGTTCTGGAGCCATCGGGCAAACTGTGGATATTCAAATTGTATTCAAGAAGGCAACCTATGCTTCTAAACCTCCCCGGACCCTGTACAACCGAAAGCAATATTTTTCAGATGGCCAGAGAACAATAATGCGAAACAGTATTCCAGGGAATGATGTTTCTGTGGACTTAGAGGGTGACTCTCCTGCTGATCTCCCAGCCGTCTACGTGACTCCCCCATGCATTGCCCAGCCGCCGATTCGACTTCGTCTTTAACACGCCGCTTTACAACTAAAGGTTTAAACATGGCCAGAGAACAATAACGCGGAAACGTATTCCATGGAATGATGTTTCTGTCGGGTCTTAGAGCGTGACACCCCTTCGTCTTTAATACGCCGCTTTACAACTAGAGGTACACGCTTACTAAAGCCAACAGACAGAACAGATGTTTGATCATGTTTCTATGACAAATTCTACCGGTAAATCAAGTATCAGTGATATATTGTGAAGATTCCTGCGATATGTTGTATTGAGTGTCAGCGCCAACTGTCAAAGTTAATTCGAAGGAACATTATTACTGAACAACCAAAACAATAACCGCGAGTGTAACCGTACAGTCCCATGAGTTACAAGATCATGTATTACAAGACTTACCCTGGTTCCAGAGGTTTTCTCTATGTTTTTCTGCGAGTGACGTTTAAGCCGCGAAGCGGCGCCAGCGTGCGCGAGCTGCGAAGCAGCGAGAAGGGAGAGAAAACCTCTGGTTAAAGTGGTCAGTTGACTGATCGAGCCGCGCCAATAGATTTGAACTAGGGTCAGAATCTGACCCTCGTTCCTGGTTGGAGGAATTTTTAATTGGATAAACAAGACACCTGATTGGTTCCTTATACATTTTAAACAGGGAGGAGACGGGATTGTTGTTTACAATACAAACTACTGATCGGGAGGTAGTAAGGACATTTTGATTATCCGGTCGGTCACGCGCTCTGCGTGAGAATCACACTTTATTGTTGTGACCAATATGGCCTCGGCAATCGAACTCGAAGGTATAGTTGACAAAGTCTTGCTATCCATTCTTGGTAATCGCTTTCCTGAGATAGAGAGTCTGTCGAACGAGCAGAGGAGAGCGTTAGATCTTCGGTTCTGCTGTTTGGTCCAAACACATTCGTTTTAGACCTGCCACTTACTTTGACATTTATCCCACAAAACCTGCAATATTCGCTCGGATTGAAAAGTAAATACTTAATCGGTATTTTTCTTTCATCCATGAACACGTATGCCGAAAACTCCGCCACGCGTCAAAGCAACAATACGTCCTTTCCCCCTCCCGACAAAAACTATAGAGCGTGACCACGTCGTGATAACTCCTCGGTGATTGGTCAACAGTGTAATTACTGAAGTAACATGTTTGACAGCTGTCAACCGCATGGAAGTGAGATCCGTGACCACTTTAACCAGAGGTTTTCTCTCCCTTCTCGCTGCTTCGCAGCTCGCGCACGCTGGCGCCGCTTCGCGGCTTAAACGTCACTCGCAGAAAAAACATAGAGAATACCTCTGGAACCAGGGTATACAAGACTGAGCGAGAAGTTGATTCATCAAGAGTAAAGGAAAACCTTTCAGAGTCCAACCTTTCTTCATAATTCATATACCACAGACCACAGAGATTACAAACGTCCAGCAATTTTACTGCTTTCATTCACAAGCTTCAACAACTTTTCGACCAATTAAATCAATAATTCGCCATTACCTCATTGCAAATTGTTTGGTACTTTACCAAAACACAGGTCCGAGTTTGATAATTACCGAACACACAGGTCTGAGTCTGGTAATTACCGAACATGCAAGACTGAGTCTGGTAATTACCGAACACACAGCTCTGAGTCTAGTAATTACCGAACACGCAGGACTGAGGTCTGAGTCTGGTAATCAGGAGTACCGAACACGCAGGTCTGAGTTTGGTAATTACCGAACACACAGGACTGAGTTTCGTAATTACCAAACACACAGATCTGAGTCTGGTAATTACCGAACACACAGCTCTGAGTCTGGTAATTACCGAACACACAGCTCTGAGTCTGGTAATTACCGAACACACAGGACTGCGGTCTGAGTCTGGTAATTACCGAACACACAGCTCTGAGTCTGGTAATTGCCGAACACACAGGACTGAGGTCTGAGTCTGGTAATTACCGAACACACAGCTCTGAGTCTGGTAATTACCGAACACGCAGGACTGAGGTCTGAGTCTGGTAATTACCGAACACGCAGGGAAAGAAGGATGATGGTGGAATAATAGATGAAAATCTGAGGAAAGCAAAACAATTATGTTACATGCCACTTGATTCCATTGTAGTATTACTAGTAGTGAAGGATAGAAGTAAACGTCGTTGGAAAGCACAAAATACTACTGAATTTAATCTATGTGTGTAAAATGTTGGCTGTTTTAAAACCATTTGTCCCAAATATTTAAACTTTGGAATATCGCACTCTATTTTGGAACGTGTTTATAACATAAAGTGTTGAACATGTTCATGTTCTCAAACATGTCGCGCGTGACCTCTGTTTCTTCATTCATTAAGTGCTCTACTTTCATCTGTAATCTGGGAAACTCTATCTTTGCCCATGCCTTGGCACATAACTATTCCTGTTGTTAAGTAGACGTGGATGATTATAAGTAAAATCCTTCGACGAGGTCAATATCCTCGCTGGAACGAAATAACTTGATCTCAATACTCTCTGATCCAACTTACGGTAAATTTAAATCTCTGACAGTTTTTAAGAGACTCATAATATTGGTCTTGAAGTGCCTTCACCCAAAATAAGATGTTATCCTCAGATGTTTTAAATGCAGCACAGCGAGCCGATGGCTTATAGTTTCCAATATCTATTTCTTTGGCTTCAGGTCATCGTACGTGTCGTATATAAAATCACTGGCCATCTGGGTAAAAAACGCGGTCCTTCGGCTCCGACAATAGCGCCAGTTGAAATATCATGAGCCTGTTGGAAGGCTTTCGCACGAGTGAAGTTAAATAAAACATTAAACTGCTTACATTTGAGAGATGGGACTCCAAATTAGAGAGAAAGTTGCTCGCGGGTCCCCCGCCATCTTGATTTACTGTATTAAATTATGTAAATAAATTCACCTGCCGATTGTTGCGTGACCAGCACAGTGCAATCTGATTGGTGTGAACTTGACCCTTAACGCATGCGCAGAAATTTTACGAGACCCAACAAAAAAATAAAAAAAATAACGGCTTGCATTTTAAGACTCGGTGCTGCCACAGGCAGCCCGAGTAACAAGTATTCACTTCAGTCTCAGTGACTATTGGTGAATATTTACCGAGACGAAGTCGAGGTAAATATTCACCAATACTCACTCATACTGAATTGGATAATTGTTTTAGTGTAATTTCATCAGTGAATATCAGAGAAATTAAAACTAGACAATGATTGACTGACTGCAGACTCTCTTATAACTTGAACGGTTTTACAAGCGCGCGTGACAGGATAATTATGTGACAACATATGCATACTCACGTGCCGCTACGGTTCACTACACACGCGACTTGCAGGCCTGAAGGCTGAATGCAGGGGACTAAAGGAATGGATGGATTTTATAAAGTAGCCTGAAATACCGTAAAACAGTCCACACTAGAATCCAAGTTGAAGCAGCAGTCTTAAGTTTTTAGACCTTATACCGTGTTACAAAGGGAAGAAATGCAGCGAAAATGATTGAAAATGGGTATAAAAACTGAAAATCTACCACGGCGAGTTCAAAGTACAAATTTGTTAGAAACTACGAGCTAGTTTTGTAGATTATAGCCATCACTGAATCAATGGTATATCAAGAGACAAACGATTTCAGTATGAGATAAAGCTTGATATCCGGTAGATGTAAATTCTTGGAGGGCGGGGAGAGAAGAGCATTCTAGTCAGAGGAGCCGATTGCTGTTGTTTTTCTATCAAGAACCACGAAGAAAATAACTCAAGTAAGTACACTCTTTTTGAGTCGAACCGTTCCCAAATTTGTAGGACAAGGTCTCATTGTGTTACTTATTTCTCGAAGTATATTTCCTATGAAAGTTTGTGATTCATGTAGTATTCCATAAACGAGAGCTAGTTTTTCCACAGGAAACCGAAGCTCTGTTTTAGTTTCAAATTATAAGTGTGTGTATGAGATTTTAGACGAGTATTTGGTTGTATCCGTTAGGCCAGAAATTCTGAAATAAAATCAATGAAAACTCCCCTGAGGTCTTTATCCGTTCTTCATTGGGCTCTGTATGCAATTTCAGCGAATTCTGTTGACATTTTACCCCTCGACCTCTCCAACTAAGAAAGAAGGCAAGGACGGACGCAACGGCCATTTCTCGATGCTCGAACACTCGAACATCACGCTCGAATTTTCATCCAAAATCAATGCCAACCGCAACTAAGCCTCGTGTCATTTAATTGAAATAATCCCCATTTCTCGAGCCTAAATCGAACCTAATTTTAAACAAATCCGCCCGTTGGAATTCGTGACTGGGACAAGTTGGCAATGCTTGACAACGGCTAACTACCAAAAGTTCACGGACTCAGAACGTACATATATACCTTATTTTGAACACGCCTCCGTATAAGTTGGCTCTATGGTAAAGTGGTTTAAATCGCGCGCTTTAGATCCAGCGACCGGAGTTCGAGTCCAACACCAGGCACTTAAATTTGTTTTTGCTTCTTTCTCTCCTTTCTCAGTTTTAGTTAATGTTTTCCTCGGTCTATTTTAAGCAATTAGAGCTGCCTTCTACATGAAAAACACTGTTGTCTATTGGCTCTCAAGCCCCAACCGCGCACGCTCATGACATCGATTTAGTGCGATGATGAGAAAGATATCATAACAAATTCCCTCATTACTTCGTAATTACATAAAATCATGTGAAAATATCGAACACAACAGTTTTAATAAATTAACGTACGGTACTTTACATGCGATCATTTGAATCGGGATTTGAATCAACCAAAGCCCGTAAAAATTAACTGATACATTAATTTGCTTATAAACTTACCAGACTCGAGTCGAAGAATAAAAGAAACAGATATCCCAGCTTTTCTCTTCTACGCAGCGAGCTTTCCTTCTAGCTCTTATGATCTATTCAACGTCGACAAGATGTTCATAAAGTAACAAGAAAAGTAACTTCACAGTATCATGGGTTTTTAATAGTTGAGGCAATGGGCTCCGTATAAACTGTGTTTTTTTTCTATTTCCTTTATGAAATAACCCATAGAAAATAAGTACCACAAACAAAAACAAAAATTATCCTAATTCGTGCAGTTGCTACGTCATCAATTTATGATATGACGAAATCAATCAGTTTTGTAAAATCCGATACAACGACTTTGAAAACAGTGTATTGCAAAATGTTTGAATTGGAGACCAAAATTACTCGGAATGATAAAGAAAAAGAAACTGTACGACTGAGCCAATGCTAAAACTGAATTGACAATGCACGGCAGCACGTAATGTTCATTTAGCCTCATGGAATTCGCGGCATGGATCAAGCGGGCGCTGGTTTTCGTACCAAACTAAGTTTACGGGATATCAGGAAGTGTTGGAAGAAAGGGGGATATTTGGGTTTTTTTTTTTTAAATCTACAGCTACCAAGCATGGAAGTCATGGTCACTCATGCAATTGTTTTCCACAGCACTACTACTATGATGGTTTTTCATCGATTCGTCATGTGTCATGCCTCATGTTGTTTCGTCTATCAGGAACGCTAGCTTGTTCAGATTTTCTTGCCCTTCTCATCTCTCTCACTGTTAAAACATAAGAGTAGTTTTGACCCCTTCGAA
The DNA here is from genome assembly GCA_030867875.1 of Actinernus sp. WN-2022. Lineage (NCBI taxonomy): Eukaryota > Metazoa > Cnidaria > Anthozoa > Actiniaria > Actinernidae > Actinernus > Actinernus sp. WN-2022. The sequence goes on along the minus strand of JAOWCC010000936.1, from coordinate 8,517,493 downwards.
GGGGTCGTTTTTTTGGCCCCAGGACCGCCCCTCGAAAATAGTCGTTTTGACTCCTTTTGCCGCTACTCTTCGAAGAGTCGTTACAACTCTTCAAAGTAGTTGTTTCCACTCTTTCTGGAGTAGTCTTAAAATGGCTCTTTGAAGGGTCAAATCAGTAATCTACTCAGTAAGTTACCGGTTAGAGACTTGTTAGTATATAGAAATACAGTCATGTCATATAAGTGCATGAACAATCTACCGCCATCTTATCACTATGTGATCTTATCTAAGTTCGTAAAACGCACGAAGGTGCATAATCGCTCCACACGCAACTGTGGGATATTGCAAATTCCCCTTTTCAGAACTGCTACAGGACAACGGTCGTTTCATTACAGAGCTGTAAAGATCTGGAATAACTTAAACACAGATTTACAACAGGTACCGTCACTTCTTGCCTTTAAGAACAGGTTAAAAGATCAGACGATCAAGGCATTTTGTTATACAGTACGTCTTAGACCATTATCTATTTAGTAATTACAGTTTTTAGGTCTTAACAGTAAGTAAGTAGATTAACATTCACATTTTATTACATTTACATCAGTTATATATTGCTAAAACAGACTGCTTTGTCGAAAATTACTGTTTTCCATTTCACATATTGCGAGAAACGTAACTTTGTTACACATAAATGAATGTTGTAATTTATATTTTGAGATTATTTTGAGTCAAATAAAACGTTAAATTCGCATGTTTCCAAACTAACAAAACATTGTCGTTTCTACCGGTAGCTGGTTCGGTAGATTTGAATCTGGTGCTTTTTTTTAGAAAGGTGTAGGAATTATTTTGCAAAGTTCCCATTAGAATATGGGCATACCCACTCAGCCAATCAGCGCCGAGTATTTTAGTGTTCTAAATTCCAATGAGGCAAGTGGCGTAGGCTCGGAAGCACCGGGAAACTGTGGGTAAAAAGATGGTAATTATGCATAATGAAGTACTATATTTATACAGGACCTCCCTGAAAATCACAAATTGTGAGTGGAGCTTTCCTGTCAAATTATTATTATTATTATTATTATTGTATAGTATTCCACTGGTAAAGGCCTTTTGTTTTTCATTGTATTACAACCTCACTAGTGAAATATTATATATATAGTACTTCACTACGCATAATAAGTACTATGTAAAAAGCTACAATGGATAATTATACTTGTAATCTTTGTAAATCTCCGAGTGTGCATGCTCTTTACTTTCGGGCTACTCCTCGGTACCCTAAAAGGTGTGCATTTCAAATTTAACTAAATATTGTGTTACCACTAGGGCTTCGAGTTCATCAAGTTCTGAATACTGAGCCATATTGTACCAGAATAGTAGTATAGCCGGCGTCAAAATGATACCGCCTTCCACAAATCCACTCGAATCGTTTGATGGCCCCCTCCCCCACCTTCTTTTTTGGACCCTGTTGAATTTTTAACTGCAATGTGCGTTTATTGTACCAAATCCTAACTTATTATCTAACGAATATGTTGTGATTGGGTACAATAAACACACATACTGTGGTCAAAAATTCAACAAAGTCCAAAAAAGACGTTGGGGTCGGGAGCCATCAAACGATTCGAGTGGATTTGTAGGAGGCGGTATCATTTCAATCCGGCTATACTACTAGGTTTTTCCAAAAACATAACTGTTTAGAGAAATACGTTTCGTATATATCACAAAAGATTTAGGGATTGATACCCATAGGATATACCCGTGTGATCTACTGATTATATGTGCGTGGAGCTAAGTAGACTATGGCTAACATATTGGATCTCCCCATTGAAATCTTGTCTAAGATTGTAGAGTTTGCTGGTCCTAAGTCATTTGCGAGTATTTCTTCGACTTGGATGCGTTTAAACGATGCAGCGGGTTTAGCTCGCTACGAAAAGGTCGACGAAATGCGCCGCCAACAAGTCCTACGATCCGGGGTCATAACCGTTTGCGACGATACCAAGCGAGACAATTTGGTTAAGATCTTCAATATTTCTACTGAAGATGTGCGTGCTTATAACAACTCTGCTCTAAGCCTAGCTAAGTGGCTCGTTGAGCGCTTTGGCCTCACTAAAGAAGATGCCCATGATGAAGATAATTACGCACTAGGCTTTGCCTGCAAATATGGCCATCTCAATGTTGCTAAGTGGCTTGTTGAGCACTTCCAGCTCACCATAGAGGATGCATGCTCCGTAAATGGCTATGCACTGCGCTTTGCCTGCGGAAATGGCCATCTCAACGTTGCTAAGTGGCTAACTGATCGCTTTAGCCTCGCTATGGAAAATGACTAGCTAGGACTTTCGATGGTTTTCCCTCGAGAAGTGAGAAGCAGCTGGAATCCACCACATCGCAGTGGACATACACTGTGTGGATATCTTGGAGGACCAGATCGTGGTTACCTAATTTGAGTGATACACCCTTCTCCTCTTCATTGCCTTTAACACCCAACAGTGTGCAGATATTTTTACTGAACCAGATTGGTTTGTTCTTGATCCTTCCTCGGTAGGATTTGCGTGAATTTCACGAAGCCAGCATCAATTGCTTGTTTGAAGTATGGTCAAATGCTTGCCATATCATGGTGCCCTGCGGCAATACTGTATGGAAACCTACACCTTCGGTATCCCACCAGTACGAAGCCGTCTCTACTAGGTTCCACCAGCTGTTCTCAAGTGTAGCCTCGTTTAGCGAAATGCACTGGATGGGAAGAGGTTGATCGAAGTAGATCGTCTGGTCAGCCGAGGTACAGGCGACATTCAATACCACCATTTTTGGATAGTATTAAAGGTATCAACTACAGCTTCAATAGTTGTGAGAAACAATGAGCCAAGAAAAAGTCGAGCAGTTAAACGCTGCTTTGTGGGCGAAGTTCAAGAAGCACTATCGCCATGCTGACCCTACTTGGTTCCATGTGGTAACGGATATAGATGGCCCGGGACAATACTCAACAAACATCATATTTCAAGATGGGGATGATGGTTATTTAGTTTATGGTGATGCACCACATTATAGTAAACCTGCTGCCATTCAAAATGCATCGATAACGCTCTCCACGGGATAGATATGTTGTATGGTTTCCCATCTTCCTTGGTATGGGCCCAAAGCCTAAAATACCCTGTTCCAGCAATCCCCTATATCCAAGCTATAACCGAAGCAGCCAGTGGTGCCCGCTATATTGACCTCAAGACTCTGTGGATATACGCCATACCTACGAAATCATTCAAAGTTGGTGTTAGGGATATATTCAAGGAGTCCGTTGTGAAGCATCTGTCAGCAAAGGAGGCTAGGAAATGGCTGGCAGCTCCAGCATTCAGCTATTGGCCTCAACAACTCAACGTGGTGTGCAACTTCTGGTTGTGGAGTCTCGTTGTTCGACCCTGCTTTCAAAACATATCCACCTGTAGTCCAAGAGTTCCTACGATTCCACACGTATTTCACAATACGAAGAATTCTGCATGAACTTGGTGGCTCTCATGGAGTTCCTCTACCTGGTGACTCTGCTTTCAAGCAACTTGATAACCTTTACAACAAAGCGGCTCTGGAGACCATATGCACCGAGTTTGGTTTACCTCGAACACCAGACTTCCGATGGAAAGGACGTCGGAACCACGGGTTAGGGGATGTATTCCTTTACTCTCCGGGTGATGGCTACAGAAACGTCCACGTAATCCGAGGCTACGACAAAGAAGCAGATACATGGCCCGATCACAATAATTTGTTTGCAGACCAGGGAGGCAAGGTGGACATGGGAAATCTGGTATCCTTCGTTCGAAACGACGAATCCGAAGGGAAACAATACAATTGGTTTGCACCCCCAATTGGAAAAGGTTTGATAAAGGCTGGATTGGGCAGGTTGGATCGCTCAGTCGAGGCTTTCGCATATTGTGTTCTAGGCTCTCAAGCCAACATGCGCTCATCCATCATAGGTAACAGCGGAGGTGCTATGAACACTCAACTCGAGTTCAAAAAACTGCTGGAGTCATCGATCCTTGAAAACGATTTAACAAAAAGCGTAGCAAATTATCAGTTGGCTTTTCAGGAAACGAAAAAGAGGCTCGATCAAGCTGTAACTATAGGTGTGTGGTTATTGCCAAGCGATCTGGTGATCAACATCCACAGCGTTGTGGGTTATAATAACGAACTCCAGAAGGCTACTAAAGATATGCGGTTGGGTGGAAACGCCTACGTAAATACGGAGAGTAAAAGACCTCCGGTGCTACCTATGCAAGGGCCCTATCCAAAGAAGCACTTGCCACACGTTGCGAAGCATGTTGCAAAGCAACAGCCAAAGACACTAGCACAGCAACAACATATACCAGAGGCACAGCAACATGCAAAACAATCGGCTCCACACGTCCAACCTCCGTAGGGTCCAACCATAACACGACACGAAACCAATCTGGCAGTGGCATCGATTACTGCAGCTGGAGCCGCATGGTTGTTATTTCGCTAGCGTATTTCGCTAACGCTGCTTATATTGCTCTACTACGAACACAACTACAGCCACGATCAACAGCCAGGCATTCTTCGCCAAGAATCCTACGACTTCACCCGCAGTGCGAAACAAGAAGCTAGCAATTGCCCCAACCATCCCAGGTAGAATCTGCCCAAGCTTTTTCCTATTGCCTTCAAACCCTTGCCAACCCCATTGGCTACGCTAGCCAGGCTCTTCGACAGCATGGAAAGTATGACACCGATAACGGTGCCTGTCGCGGTCAGCACCCCAAGCACTGTTAATCCGTACTTTTTGAAGACAGCTTTTACCCGGTCTCGCAGCGACATACGCTCTTCGATGGCCTCATTCTCTTGCTCGAGTGCTCCCGCCTCTTGTTCATTAGAGTCTATTTGCTTCTGAGCTTCCTGCTTCTCCGCCTTAGACGTGGCAGGATCTTCGACAACAGCCTCAGCTCCTTTATTTCCCTGTTCGAGGCTTTCTATCTTCGCTTTGTTTTCCGCGAGGACCACATTGGCAGTGTTGCCTAATGCGTCAAACGTCTTACCGGGTAGTTTACTATTAATAAAGCCGTCTTTATTAAATAATAGGTGGGATGCTCCATTCTTACTTTTAAGGGTGACAAGTATTCGATCAAAATCATCCAAGGTAGCAGTGAATACGTCGGGGTCGACATTTGGAAACATAGCACGGATACGTCCCCAAGCGATATCCATCCGTTTGACTTTTTCGGTGAGTGTCAGTTCCGCAGTTTTACCCGGCAGTTCTTGTGAGAACGATGTTTCAGCCCGATTCTTCGGTTTAGCATCCTTCTTGTTATTGATCTCTTGATTGATCAATTAAATATACTCATGTTTGTTGTCTCCCCATTGTTCCCGATTATTCCACAACATATCCCACAAGACTTTTGATCCGCGTCCTATTTTGCGGGCCACTCTACTCACCCAAATATCTTTGGTCTCCTTTCCATTTGGTTTCAGTTCATCCCATTCATTGTCATGAAGGCCTATGCCATCTAAGACGTCTTAGTCGTCATCAACATTGTCTCTACCACTTTCTCCAGCTCCACCTGGATCTTCTTCAGTTGGGTCCATTGCTTTAGTAGCCATATCGTATTAGACACTCACACCTTATACATATTCAATACGATATCGCCAAAGTTAGTTACCGCACAATCACGCAGAGAGCCTTTTGTGCTCAAAGCTCGACGCATTCTATATAGACGCACTTTCACACCAACATCTGCCAACCCAGGAGAGACACTCTATGTGGAGGTCCCAACACTAGGAGTAAACATCGTCCTAGTCGCAGGTAGCCTTGCGCTCTTGGCTGACCTTGCATTGTCTGGTGGACACGCCAACAACCGAGTGGTGGCCAATGTTGGACGATGTCTGGTCTCGCGTCGAGTTTGCAAAATGGGAGCTGAGACAATAGAAGACATTGCTCGGCACGATCTCCTACAAACATATTCCGATCTATACCTCTCTACTCCAGAGCGAGTAGATCGGACCCAACAAGATATTCAGTCAGAGAACACAAAGAAGCTACGCTCTGGGGCCGGTGACAAGGACACGTCGATTGCTGCAGACAATGCGCTCCTAGCCGCCTATGGATCGAAATATAGAATCCCACTGGATGTTGACATTCTGAAACAACATGGAGCCCTGTATCCCCATGCCCTACGTGACGCTCTTTCGTTTGAGTTGACTCTAGCAGCTGCTGTCGACGTTGTGGTAGGATCGGATGCAACCAAGCTAGGTACATACAAGCTCAACAACATCCAGCTGGAGTATGAGGTCATCGAGAGCGAAACTCTTGCCAGGCAAGCACAGGACGCATATACCACAGGCACTGCCTTCCTGTTCAACCACGCTGTCCACTTCAAAACTGTACCTGTGATCAAGGCATCCGATACTCTGGTGTCTTAGAACGTCAACGTCCCACGGCGATCCTTTGCTGGACTACTTCTCCTCTTCGTGGCACCACACACCACTGGCACCCGGGACAGCGAGTCGTTTGTCAATCCAGGTATCACAAAGGTCGAGGTTGACGTCAATGGAATTCCAAACAGCTTCTTCCCAGGAGGTATGCTACCACCAGACTTCTGGGAGGCTGCCAAGGGATGGTTTGTCAGTTTAGGAGAAACGGCTACAGCCATGACCTCCACCAAGTTCCACAGCAAAGGATCCAGCTGTCCATGGTGATGGCTTGGCCCAAACAGGTAGTGGAAAAGACCTCCAGATCCCCGTTCATAGGAGTGGAGGCAGTGGGACTGTAAACATGCACATCTATGTACTGGCAGATGCTCAGCTCACGGTATTGAATAGAACTCTGCAGAATATAACATATTAACATGGATGCCCTGGTAGGACACATCCCATTCAATGCCTTGGTTGTGGGGCCTACGAACTGTGGAAAAACGGCCTTCCTTGTGGAGCAGCTTCGTGGAGCATTTCGCGGCAAGTTCGACTATATCGTACTCGTATGCCCCACATATGCCCACAACAAAACCTATCGTGGATTTGCCCATTGAGATCCACATTTCTTTGTTATATCACCCCCACAGGATGCCATCGACGCCGCACTGCATGTTTGTGCCACCTTTTGGGCAGGGACCAATACCCTACTGATACTCGACGATTGTGCTGCCTCGAAGGACGTAAAGAGAAGAACTGACAAACTCGTGAAACTGGCCTTTTCTTCTCGCCACATTGGTATTTCTGTTTGGGTGCTCTTCCAACAGCTCACGAGTATCTGCAAACCCTTCCGCGACAATGTAGCCATGGCTGTGGCCTTTCATACGGCGTCAGCTCTGGATGCCAAGGTCCTCTTTGAGTACTACGGGTGAAGGGTTGGAGGTGGATGAGAAAAAGATGTTGCAATCAGAGCTCCGGACCCACAAGTTTGCTCGCATATGCTTTTGTTTACGACATCCCTTTGCAGTTGTAATAGAGCTGCCTGCACCTGTGGCATACTACCATGGAGGAAGAAATAGCTGCCCTACTAGGTGAGGATGTAAGTATGCACTGCGAAGCCAACAGTAGTGCACGTGCCAAAGGCACTGCTGCCAGTTCGGCTGCTGAAACAGCAAACGACCACCGGGAAGCACTTTCTATTTTGGCAGCGACGGGTACCACAACGGAATATCTAGGGAAAAATTTCTCTCTAGGAGACGTTTCTAGACTACCCGAGAAAGACAAAGAGCGGTTGCATACAAGGTACCAGGCCGTTCTATCTCAGCAAATAACAGGGTGTCTAGTCAATGGTGTGATGCGTCTAGCTACCCGCGCAGTTACATACCTTGTCCCTCTAGACGACCAACAAGCACTTCTTAAGGACCTACAAGAAGACCACCTAGTCCGCAACGAGAGATCAGTGCTGTGGCTGGCTTGTTGTCTCTTAGAGCATGTCGTCCAGTGGCTCTATGATGATGATGATGATCTAACTTTATTTAAACACGCTGGCCTCATTCAACTTAAAAGCTGGTTTCCAAGAGAGGCGTGCATTATAATTATAAACATCTCATCTGATTATAATTACTAATACGTATCCTAAGCTAATATACATAAGGGACGAGGTCAAAACAATGGTACTCGATAGGGACCCAATTTTAGGGGGTGGGGTATGACCCGCCACCACCAACCTTTTTGGACAGTGAGGAAGGGAGGTTGTACCCGAGACCCACCACCTTTTTGGCTGGAGAGAGACGGGGTTGTATCCGAGACCCACCACCTTTTTGGCTGGTGAGAGACGGGGTTGTACCCGAGACCCACCACCGTTTTGGGCTGGTGAGAGAGGGGGTTGTACCCGAGACGCACCACCTTTTTGGCTGGTGAGGGAGGGCAGAACTGTTTTGACTGGCTGGCTGGCTGGCTAGGACGACCAACATATGTTATTAAACTACGACGCCCGCTCAGATTTAAGATCCAAGAACGCGGGCAACGCTGATGATGACGTGATTGGAATTAATGGTGGTAAATTTGCATATATTTTTAGTCTAACGGATGCTACTCCGCTTCAATGAACTGTTCTTTCCCGTAAAAGAGTATTTCTTTATCCTTCCATGCTTTTCTACTTTTCTGCTGCATGATTTACAAACGGTAACTCTCTCCCTATCTCGAACCGAACGGCAACTCCGGCGAGAGACTGCTGTTTAATTGCCTCAAATATTATAACGATATGTTGCTTCAAAAAGGTATTCACAACATACACAATTAAGAGACACTTGAGAAGCAAATGGTTGCAGCCAAGAAGGGCCTTAATTTTGACATAATCTCAAATAATTTCTCAAGGCAAGCGTTTGTTTACTTGACCCAACGAACTCATTTTACAGCCGCCATGGCAGTTATTTGCATTTGTTAAAAAAATCATCCACTTTGACGTCACTGCATGAACGGCATTATTAGACGTCCGGATCGTGAAACTTCTCAAAACCTCTGGCACCCAGGGTAGGGCCGGTAAGGATATGGCTGAAATTTAGGCTAAGCATTGCCCAAATATGGTGAAAACATGCTTGGAGATATTCATCAAAGTTTTGTGTGCCATTTTCGATTATGTCATGTGTAGGTAGGTACACAAAACTTTGATGAATATACAGTTTAACGTCAGAGTTTGTTTTGTTATCAGTGTGTTGATTGACTAGTCTCTATGGGTTAATATCCGACGGAAGCTGTCACTTTTATCACCCTCGGTTGAACATTTCCAGAAACGTTTTCCTCAGAGAGAGAAACGGTCGACGCTCAGTATGTATTTGCAAATTACAACTTTGCAAACTACAACTACAACTTCGCTCGAAGTTGTAATTTGCGAAGTTCTAGCATGGCTATTTCCGCGTATCCGATATAACACCCAAGGAATTAGTCTGCGTAGCCAGGGATTTACTGTACCGCTGCCGGCTAGGAACAATTTGTGTAGGATATGGCAAACTTCAGAGCTGACCGTGCCGTGTAGCTTTCAACTTTGAAGGACTACAAATTTCTTTAGACCTGAAAATTTCATATTTTCGGAAAACTTATTCAAATTTGTTTTCTAACTCTCTTTCTCGCTTAGCTGCCCTCGTTTGTTTTTTTGCTGTGTCTCCTCACTACTTTCATCTCACTACAAAGTAGTGGAATACTGAGTTTTACAACCTCTGTTCTCGTACCGCGAATTTCTGGATCATTCATATTAAAAAGCCACAGGGATCATTGGCTGGTTGGCGACTGTTGACAGAAGCTTTCACGAGGTGTGAAGTTCTTACGAAACAGCCTCAAAACTCTCGGACCGGCGATTACTGCGCAATGGATACGATGATTTTTTTGGATTTTGACAGAAACATCGACAAAATAAGTATTACTTATTAAAACAAACAAAAGCGTCACTCGTAAATGTTTCAAAGTCAAACTTAAAGGATGACTTATGTACTAGCAAAGTAAAAGATCTGCAAACCACGTACACTTTTGAAGGTTGTCATTATCTGATTAATATAGCGCTGTTGAATCAGTCAGAATAACCGCAAAATGTGAGTATATTTTTTTATGGTGGACACCCGCGAAGGTATACGGTAACCTTAAAGCCTATTTTGGATAGTATTGGGTATTGAAAATGCTTGACTTTGCCTAAGAAGAGAAAGTAGAAGAAACTACAAAGTAACCGAATTACTCTCACGCGTACTCATCATCGGTGAACTACCCATGCAAATAACTGATCTAAACAGCGATGCACGCTTACCCAGTGACTAAGCGAGTTCGACTTGGAGCAAGTCTAGGAACAACAGAACGAAGCTGTCAAAAAACTGGCAATTTGATTCACAGATAGCCCAAGCTTGGGATCTGTATAATATTTAACAGCATTTGTATGGGATTTTTTAGTTTTTCATGTACAACGTAAATTTTGAATAAAAGTAGCCTGAATTTCAGCCGGGAGGAACGAACCGGAGGAGACGGCTGAAATTCAGGCTAGAATAAAACTCGACAAAAACCTATACAGTGTCTTCTTGTGTTCCTTAACTATGTCTGTGCCATGTTACTACTGAAAATTCACACTGATATTGAACGTCGACCGTTTCTCCCAAGGAGAACGTTTCTGGAAATTTTCAGCCTAGGGTGATAAAAGTGACAGCTTCTGTCGGATATTCATCCGTACCGATGGGACTTGTCATCGAGATGTGCACGCTACAGCATCGCAGCATCTCATGTCAAAGAGTATCGGTACTTTTCGTGTAGTCCAGTGTAGTGCGAGTTTAATGTTTGTAGTCAAACCGGACATTCAGAACCCTGCTAGCAGAGGTTCTTTTCTCTTACCCTCTCTTCTCCAGGAGAAAATAACTTTTCTCCCTCGTTAGTGGAGCTGGAGAGAGGGTCTCTGCTAAAAAAAGAGAAATTCCTGCGTTGTTGTCAATCAAAATGGCCTACCGAAATGAATATATCGGTGGCAACCCATAACAATAGACCTGCAAACATGGCCCGAAATACGGTGTTTGTATGGGAATACGATGCCAAATAATTTCCGTAAAATCAAATTTCTGAAATCTTCACTGTCTACAAACTTGAGGTACCAAGTAAAAGATTAACTGATCAAAATACGAGGGATCAGTAGCTGTGCTGGGAAGCGTGTAATCGTGGACCCTCAAATTTAGATCAGTTAATCTTTTACCTGGTATCTTAAGTTTGCAGACAGTGAATATTACGGAAATTATTTGGCATCGGATTCACATACAAACACTCTATTTCGGGCCATGTTTGCACCCCTTTCAAAATGTCGAAATTAACCGCGAACTGGACTAAATGGCCCAACATCAAATTTACCAGTGGCCCGTACGGCCGGTACACTTTATTCAGCATAGTATTAAACTTTGTATCAGTCCTGGCAAAGATCATATTTTTGAAGGTTTCCCGGCTATTTCATCAGCGTACAATGAAGGGGTTTTAAGTTACCCGACATGGTGTCATATAATTTATTTCAACACCTTCACAAAAAGTTCCTATAAGCTGTCGGCGTGGGAAGTTAATTCCTGCATGGACTATTTGTTTGTGGTAGAAATACAGTCACGCAGCTAGAACATGTGGTGATGTGGACATATGCGGGTGTGTTACACGGCGCAAGCTGTCACTTTCACCACCGTCAATGTTCTCCAGGAACGTTCTCCTCAGTAGAGCTGGAAACGGCATGACTGAATGCGGTCTATGTTTTCTCTGCTAGAAGTCTCCATTTTGAGTTACTAATTGAAGCCATTGATACACGGAGAAAGAGCCGAGAAACGAGACGATCAACGCTACCTAATTATAAGTTAACTTTCCTCTGCTAGCGAGCAGTCTCCATTTTAGCAGTTATAGAGATCTCTGCTGGGAATCTAGTAAAATAAAGTAAGCTGCTTTTCAGCCGGTTAAAACAGCAAAATTTACAAAGAATGATGTATGGCTATGTGGCAAGATTGATGGAGTCAATATACAATAACTTTATTAGCATTCCCATATACATAAATGGTATTGCTTTACAAGTAAATGAGCTGTCACTAAGCGAACGATTCTAAATCTCTATGGTACGTGTAAGCGATCGGTTTTTCCGATCAAATGCTTCAAAGATGGAGTATCCTACCTTTTTACATACAAATGGCTCAACATTGTTGAATAAGAACAAAATCTTGTGATCATTATCTAACTGTAGAAAATTGTGATAATGTGTACTGATCTCATCAATTAGTACCTTCCTGATGTCAGCATATGAAGCACAGTTGAACACGAAATGAGTTTCATCCTCAACATCTGATGACGAACAATGGTGACAAATTCTTAGTTCACTTGGTAATTTAGGATGGGCATGTCTACCAACTTCTATATTCAAGTTACGATTTCCTGATCGTAATTTCGCTATGTGCTTCATATTCTTAATCATGTCAAGGTAATCGGAACTATTGGTATCATGTTTAAATGTAGAATAAAAGACGAACTTCTTGTTCAATCGAATGAGTTTCATTTGATGTACGTTTGATTCTTTTATAATATTCATTTCAATATCAGATAAAAACTTCTTAATTGGATTAAACCTATCATTAGGAGAGTAAGAGCTTTCTTGTCTTGGTGTTTCGAAAAGCTCTAAAAGTTTATTAATTAAGGTCATGAAGCTCGTTTTATTGGACGATGCTAGATCGTTTGAAATAAGAAAACATTGTTTGGCGATACTATTTTCAGGAAGATTCTGAAGGTGCATCCAAAAATGTAACATGTTGCGATATATCAAAGACTTTAAAGAAATCCTTCCAACTTCATTATGAGCAGCTACATTAGGGGCTCTTTTGTTAAGCCCAAGATAATACTTGAAGAATTTGCGAATGAAGTCTTTCTATTGAATCTGTTTCCCACTTTTGAAAATTAAGTTTATCGTAAGCACCCCATACTTCTGAATTGTATAATAGAATTGGTGAAACTGATAGCGTATCAAATAGATTATTGCACATATTTATAGGCATTTTAGAAAAGTTAAGATATCGTTTTACTCCAAAAATAGAACGTCTTGTTTTCTCGGTGGAAGTTAATTTTGACTTTGTAAAACTACCATTACTCGAAATCGTTTGTGTACTCAGGAACATTAGTAATTCGTGAATTGTTCAAGAAGAAAGCATGCTTCTCAAGAGTAGACTTGCGACTTTGTTTTTGAAAAATGACAACTTTAGTCGGGTGTCTAGAAAACGAAGACCTAGAAAACGAAGACCGAAGACCAAAGACCTAGAAAACGAAGACCTAGAAAGCGAAGACCTAGAAAACGAAGACCTAGAAAACGAAGACCTAGAAAACGAAGACCTAGAAAACGAAGACCCTTGAATTTGACTAACTTTGCCGTTCAGTCACAGGGAAAAAATCCCGGCTGTGTAGTCCGTTAACCCAATTAAACATGTAGTGTGTTAAATGCTCTAACGCGCTGTCACCATAACAACATAGCTAAGAACGGGAGTTCTAGCTCAGGTTTTTGCAATCTTTTTTAGTTTCTTATTTGTCAGCGCCATTAAAAATTGAACTTTGTGGTATCTGAGTAATGATTTTCTAAAAATACAGTACAATCTACTTTGGTGGTCGCGTATCGCAAACAAAAACAATAGAAAATGTCAAGTGTTGAAAGAATTTTTGCGATGGTCGCTTACGAGAGAGTTTTTACAACAGAATTTGACTAAGAAAAAAACGGTTCTTTGGTAAAGTGGTCGCTTATGGGAGGTGGTCGCTTACGGGAAGTGGTCGCAGGAGAGAGTTGACTGTCTGTCGATAAAGTCTGTTCAATAATTATAGATACAATTTGAAAAGTGACAGCGGGGTTCAAAACACAAATTAGCATATCTAAATAACAGTTCATTTCCTGTCAGTTTAGGTTTCATCGGATGTGTTCAATACTAGTTAGAGTATTCTTTTCGATGTATGCATGACAATTTACGGAGAACAGAGAATCCTAAGAAAATATTGTGAATTGGTAGATTCGGAGAATTTACCGGAAAATTATTGATATATACCTAGAAAACGAAGACCTAGAAAACGAAGACCTAGAAAACGAAGACCTAGGCGCCTTTGGGTTTGAAACATATGGTTGTTCAGTAACTAAATTCCACCTCTGTTTAATTTCGGTCCTCATTTCATTTTATCATTGTCAAATTCTTCATTTTTTTGGCCACTAAACAACCCTGTTTAACCCCTGATGACAAGGGTTAAACAGCCAGTCTTACTTTCGTATTCTCCACTCGTTATGAGCTCATTTGATTACCCCACTTAGTCATACTATAGCCTTATGCTTTTATGACACAATTAAGCGCTCTTTACCGGTTGTTTCTGAAGTTAGATGTTTCATTCATAATTATTATGATAAATTCTAATCAGCCTATATTCGTGTTTGTTACACGCTGTTTCCTGTTTCACGGCATGTTAGGAATTTTGCAAAAAGTCATTGTCTTAAGCTTAGGCGTAAGTCAAAAGTATTAACTCTCAATCTAAACTAAACACTATGGTTTTAAATTTTAACCGGGCTTGGTTCATAACCTATTGACTTTGTAGATGGCCGTATATTTGTCATTTTAGATACATGTCAAGTTTATATACGCCATGCCGCACTGTCAATACAGTTGAAATAATTACATTACATGATCAATCATCGCTTAGTACTTTGTAGGTTTTGAATGTGTTGGTTTTTGTCACTGGAAACTTCAAGGAAAAGCAGGGACCGCAAAGATTATGAACAGAAGCGGCAGCGCACAGAGGTTATTTTTCCCGCCAACACACCGAATGGCTACCGAGCGGCCAACCGCGAGAGCCGAGAACCGCCGCGCGAGAATGAAGTCGCGAGTGGAGAAAAATAACCTCTGGTCCACCGCCATTGCGTTGAGAGATGATTGACAATCTTTTTTTCTCCTTCCTGTATAATTTTTGGACCATTCAACACACTACATGTTTAACTGGGTTAACGGACTGCACAGCCGGGATTTTTTCCCTGTACTGAACGGCAAAGTTAGTCAAATTCAAGGGTCTTCGTTTTCTAGGTCTTCGTTTTCTAGGTCTTCGTTTTCTAGATCTTCATTTTCTAGGTCTTCGCTTTCTAGGTCTTCGTTTTCTAGGTCTTTGGTCTTCGGTCTTCGTTTTCTAGGTCTTCGTTTTCTGACATCATCCAGTTCTTACAGTACTGCTCAGGCTGCTTTAGAATCGATGTACGAGGAAAGTCTATCAAAGGACTACGTAATAGATCCTACGTAGGCACAAACTCTCATAATTTTCGACGTTGTTTATTAAATCAGTGGTGATCGATACCTGAGATTATGGTTACTAGCTTACTCTACTCCGATTCTGGTATCTTTACAGGATCTCCCGACCCCCCATCTTCTTCTCTTACAGTCCAGCCCGGCTGTTCACAGGCTATACGAATTAATTTACACCTACTAGTAGCCTGCGAAAGAAAGCTGACTCCTTTGCGCTCGCAGGCAACTGTTTTTATTAGGGACTTTAAGCAACTCACGACGACGGTCCAGACGACGACGGCTGTGACAAAGGAGAACTGGGCCGAGGTCGTCGTGTTTCGACGGGAAAAATAAAATTAAGCAAACTGAAGACGACACCACTCTTGCTACAAAATTCCTCGGAAGATGACGTCTCTAAAAGCTACTCGAGAAGCTTTATTTTTTGCATACTGCGAAGAATTGATAAATGACGAAGAATTCCTTATTTTAAACGATCTCAACTGCTCTCAAAATCTCGACTTCCCGTACTGTTCATACGAAAAATTCAACCTAGAAGATATCGATGAATCCGAGTGCATTGCTGAATTTCGTTTTGAGAAGCACCATATTTTATTACTTGAGGAGGTACTACAGATCCCAGCTTTAATGAAGTGCCGACAGCGTTCGGTTTTCTATGGGACAGAAGGACTGTGCATGCTACTGAAAAGACTTGCCTACCCTTGCAGATATTCTGACCTTATTCATCGCTTTGGCAGACCAGTCCCTGTTATAGGCATGATCACCAACACAGTGCTAGACTACATATATGACACACATGGCCACAAGATAATTAACTGGAACAACGATATTTTGAACCCTCCCTCCTTGCAAATGTACGCCGATGCAATTTCTGCTAAAGGAGCACCCTTTAACAACTGCTTCGGCTTCGTAGATGGGACTGTTAGACCAATTTGCAGACCAGGGGAAAGACAAAGGGTAATGTACAATGGCCACAAGAGGGTTCACGCCATCAAGTTCCAATCCATTGCATTACCAAATGGTCTCATTGGCAACATTTATGGTCCAGTTGGTAAGTAGTAAAATGGCGAATCGATATAGGAGGGGGATATAATTAAGAAACTAAAATAATGTGGTAAATTATTATATATATTTATATTAGCTGTCATTAATCAAGAACAAAACATGTTTTCATTGCATATCCATCATCGTAAAGAAGGAAGAAAGCATGATGCAGGCATGCTGGCAGACTCTGGACTATTGAGGCAACTGCAGCAGTTTGCATTTTCTCCAACAGGACAGCCGATGTGTATATATGGAGACCCTGCATACCATTAAGGGTGCATTTGCAGGGACCATTCAAAAATGCAGTCCGAACTCCTCAGATGGAGCAGTTTAATTCATCAATGAGTGCAGTGAGAATATCAGTAGAATGGCTATTTGCAGATATTGTGAATTGTTTTAAGTTTATGGATTTCAAAAAAAATCTGAAGGTTTGCTTAAGTAGTGTGGGAAAAATGTACATTGTGTCTGCCCTCCTTCGCAATGCTCTGACCTGTCTGTATGGCAATAGCACTTCTCAGTTTTTTGATGTTAAGCCTCCAAGCCTAGAGGATTACTTTGCATAAATATAATACATTACAAACTCGGTGATATAAAACCCAATAGTGAGCAACGTGGTTTTATTAACTATCACTTTCAATAAAATGTCAAGTCTGTGTTTTACAATGTGTTCTAAGCTGCACCAAGTTCCCTGCAAAACTACATGAAGCATAATACAATCCAAACTGATATATAACCCAACAGTAAAGGACAAACCACTATTTCCTTGGAGGGGAGGGGGGTGGTTAGAAACATGGACCCACAATAGACCCTTTCAGCTTGCCTGTTTGTTGCCCCACAGACCACGTGACTTTTCCATTGAGTAATATGTTTTTTGTTTTTCTGTATCCCAAGAGGAAATGTACCAATTTCTATAATTGGAAAACAAAGCACTGAATCCTCTGGAGAACTATCACGTAGTCTGAAATGGGGCAACAAACAGGCAAGCTGAAAGGGTCTATAAAAAAAATTGTTGATTGCTGCATCTGTGCAGTCAATTTCCTGCCCTCCAAAAAACGGTTATAATTACGCTGTGCATTTTAAGGCTCTGAAAACAATTTTCTTTAATTTTTCTCAACCCCCCCCTTCACCACACCCTCCAACAAAATTATGGTTCATCCCAATAAGCTATGTGATTTTATTCACTACTGCTTTCAATAAACATGAAACCTGTGTCTTACAATGTGTTCCCTGCAAAAATACCGAAAGTTGTCTAATAACTAGCAAAGAACTGAACATAAAACAATTATCGATGCTTGCATTTAGTACTGTTTATGTTCTAGAGAACCATAAGGGAGCAGCTATTTATTATGGGTTTGGGTGGTGTGGGTGCCGGAAACTCCAAATATTTTTTTTCTCACTCACTGCAGCCCCAGTGACATTTGTTTTCAAACCACTCCTATACAGGGACAAACTATTCAAAGTATTCCTTACCCACTGCCCCACCCATAATGAATGACCAGTCCCTAAATGCTCTATTTTTTCATCATTTTTTCCAGAATTGCCAGCACTGTCTGATTTTGCTGTTGATTCTGTTGCACGAACATAGATAACATATCTTGTGTCTGCTGCCTTTGATGCAGCTGCTGCATCTGCATCTGTTGAAGCATATTACTCTGTTGTTCATTGAGTTTTTGCTGCTCAGCTCTCTGTGCCTCCCTCTCCTTCCTTTTTTCCTCCATTTCATCATGTTTCAGCTGAAATTCTCTCTCCATTTTCTCTCTCATAAAATCTAATGTATCTGTGCCACTTCTTCTATTCTTCTTAACTTTTGGAGCCGCAGCCTCCCCATTACCTTCCCCTTTACGTTTCTTTGTGTCTCCAATTTTTTCCATTGCTTGCAGGCGCATTTCTTCAGCATTCACCTTATCTCTCTGGTCCTTTTGCTTAGTTTCTTCACACGCATCCAATCCTGTCTTTGCCTCCTTTTCCTTTGCAAGAATCTCTTCTAATGCTAGATCAAGTTCTGTTAGATCAGGTACTTCAATACCTGTGGCTCTTTCCTCTTCCCTGATTTTAAAGGCATAGTTCTTGAGCAGAAGTTTTGCTCTGTCCCTGACAGCTCTCTCTGAAACCCTGAAATGTGGTATTTCAATAGCATTGAGGTTTTTGGCAATGACTTCCCATGCCTGGCCACTCTCCCTACTTCTTGACTTGAATTTGAATGGTTCACATACCAAAATCTCTCTGGCTAACAACACATCATGATCTTTAGACCACTTAAATGTCACTGGAAAATCCCTAGAAGACCAAGCAAAAAAAACACTTTCTAACTCTGTTGTTTATAAGTAATAGATAAAGAAATCGTGTCCGATCTTTATCCGATTTACAAACTCGAGCTGAAAGCGAGTTTGATAATAAAGTCTAAAGACTTTCTTTTAATGTTGCTTAATCGTGCTAAGTAAAATTGTTGAAATTCAGATTTTTGTACTCGAGTTCAAATATAAAATAACCAAATGATTAGAGCCATAGTCATAGAGAGTATGAACATGTATGTATAGATCGATTCATCGAAAATAAATAAGCTCTTGTCTTTGGGAGTCTCAAGGTATTAAAGTCTTTAACGAAAAGTTGAATTGTCCAATTCCAATATTCGTGACTTTAAGAATCATTTGAAAACGAAATCCAATTTTCACACGTACATTTAAATAAGTGAAAATTGTATCTATCCGAGTATACAATTTTACTTGAAAAGGTGAATGATCAGGTCAAAATGTGAATTTTTTTCACAGATACCCTTGGTAGTTTCTATAATAAAGGTAAACGATTGCAGGTGCAAGTTTTAACTTGATTTCTTAAAAGGTTTTAAATCAAATGGGCAAATATTCGCAAACGAAGTAAATTAATTTTACTTACGGCGCCTTTTGCTTTGCAGCGTTTGCCATAATAACTAGAACTTAGAAGAGAGGATTTTCCTGAATGAATAACAAGTTCAAAGTTACTTCAAAGGCATCAAAAACCGTATATGTAACTTAAGGAAACACTAAACAACACTGATAGCTGATTTTGCTTGTCTAAAACACACAGAATAATGTCAAAATTATAGAATAATCCTCACCTTTTCACGACGACCGCTACGAAAACTACCACGCGTCGTCGACATCTGGACGACGACAGAGGTTTGGCAGGTGTCATGCGCAGTTGGTGCCTGCATTGCATTTCTACTTCCGGTCAACTGATTTGCCGTCGTCGTCGTGAGTTGCTTAAAGTCCCTATTGTCGGGGGTGTGCCGCCGGCGCCGCCACCACTGGTAAAAAATGGGTCCCTAGACGAATTGGGTAGGGGGGGTATCACCCGGGACCCACCAACCTTTTGAAAAAAAGTGGGTCCCTATCGAGTACCATTGTTTTGACCTCGTCCCTAATTAATAATGGTAATTGAACTGAGTGGAGTGCAATTTGGTCTGAAATCATACGCGTGATTACAAAATCGCACGAGCGCGCAGCGCGAGTGCGATTTGTAATCACAAGTATGATTTCAGACCAAAATTGCACGACACGAAGTTCAATTACCACTTTATTATATCCATTTTGAAATCTACTAAAAGCAAACATTTCGGGTTTCCGTGTCCCTCCCCCTCCCCCCCCCCCCCGCTAGCCTATAATATTTTCAAATCAGTATGAGTTTGTCGCCATCATAAAAGGATTTTTTTTATGTGAAAGCTTCGTAAATAAATCAAACAATGGTATGAACTTAAAAATAATAACTTTTTAATCTCGTTTCTACAAAATATTTAAAGTGTACACATAAAACAGCCATTTTCAACCGGAAATGGATTACAACTCATTGCATATTCATGATCAAAAGTTCACGTGACAAGTGTGCAAAATTGAAGCTCTCGCAAACGCGAGGTTACATATAAAGTTCAAGACACTTCATTGAGTTCTAGTTTTCGTCATCTGAATCCAGGATAAAGGCTCGCCTTCGTCGTTTCGGTGGTTCTGGAGTGTCTTGGTTTTCTTTTGAGAAGAAATTGAAGGTGCATCCTGTGAAATTTTGGGATGGAAGCTGCATCTTTGGCGGGTTTGTGGTGCCACTGAAAGCCGCCATTCTGTATGCACTTGTGGAGTTTAGATTTGGCTGAAATGGCATGAAACCCGTATTCATCAGACCCACAGCCTGGTAGAATTGGTTTTGCGACTGTGTTTCACCACTTACAGAGCTTGTTAAAGCAACACTGGAGCTGTTACTGATAGTAGTTGGCGCTTCATTCGGTCGAGACAACTGATGTGAACTTGCTGGAACAATGCCAATGGCTTCGGTCGCGGTTTCCTGTTGCTTGATTTTCCCAGTGTTTTTGCTGGAATTCGACTCCTGGAAACCACTTATTATGTGGGAAAGTTCTCGACGCTGTGTCTCGTCTACTTCATCGTAATCATCCAGGGATGTTTCTCTTGCATGACCAGTTATTTGACGAATAAGGTGCCGTGGTTGGCCCGATTTCTTGAGCTTCTGAACCAGCGTTTTTCGCATGCTGTGGTTCGTGAGTTTTTTGTTGGTTTGCAGACATGATGCCATGGATTTCATAAGCTGGCCAATGGTGTTTTCACCCATTCTAACTTTGTTGTACCATACATCTGGATTTTGTGGTCGATTTATTGTGCTCAGATACAGGGGCCCGTTGTCTTTCATACCACTCGGTCGCTTGGCCAACCAGAGCTTGAAAAGCCGAACTGGATCTCTTTCCCCGCCGTCCGTACTCCACATTACTTGAGGAGATGTTCTTCTCTTGATTCTGAGACCACCAGTGCGAGTTTTGGTAGGATTTTCTGAAAATTCTACACTTTCACTTCCATCTTCGTGTGACCTGACGATGAAATCCTCGACATATGCATCGTACTGCTCCTGGCGGCCTCGAAATCCCATTTGCTCCGTCAAGTTTTTGAAGTTTACGTTGGTTAAAACTCGGCCATTGTGGTCTCCAAGCTGACCCTTTTCCCAGAGTGTAAGTTCCTCCTCTGGTGCAAGTGGCTGGGACTTGTTTGGCCTCTTTCCCTTGCCCTGTTGTCGCAACGAAATGGCCTTTGCATTCAGGGTTTGCTGTGACTGGTAAAATTCTCGCGATCTTACTATGCTGACAGGGTAGTTTTTGTCTTTCAAGTGTCTTTCTAGAGAACTTTGCATAATTCTGAGCGATTCTGGTTCATAGTCCTCGCCGTCCTTTTTCTTCACTTCAGCATAAAACTGGGTTAAAAGTTTGTCTAACGCTGCCGGCGCCACTGTTTCAATTTCCAATTCACCGAGGTTACGGGACTGGCACCAGCTTTTAAAAACATTCAGCCATTGTTTTGTCGAGCGAGAAGTGTTTTTTTTCACAGCGACAGACTTCAGCTCCTCTATATCATTGTTGGAAACTATAGGGAATCTTGAAACATCTGGTTCATGGATTTGGACTTGAGTTGTTGCTGTTTGGGTTACACTTGTTTTGGTTTCGCTGGACTCCGGAGCGTACGAAGTTGCAGCCGTGTTTGTAGAAGTATCTGCTACATTTTCGTCAAAACTGATTTCAAAACTCGGAAAATCACCCAACAGGAGTTCTTCAGATTCAAGGAGAGCATAGTCATCATCTAGAAACTGTAAGTAATTGAATTCATCCATTTTTGTGTAGAAAAAAGGATTTTTTCAGCAAAAACTGTAAAAAAAATTTGCCCAAAATGAATTGGCCTCCCTTTTTTTTGCTGTAATCTGATTGGTTAGTTTAGTCCAGTCATGAAATATGATTGGTTGTTTTACCTTAGTCTTGAGTTGTGATTGGCTGAAAAAAGGATGCGATTACAGACTCAAAGTGTGCGATTTAGGCTGAAATCATGGCTGCTGGGAGCCAATCAGATTGCAGGAAACACTAGTGATTTCAAAATGGATATAAAAATTAAAAATTAAAAATTAAAAATTAAAAATTAAAAATTAAAAATTAAAAATTAAAAATTAAAAATTAAAAATTAAAAATTAAAAATTAAAAATTAAAAATTAAAAATTAAAAATTAAAAATTAAAAATTAAAAATTAAAAATTAAAAATTAAAAATTAAAAATTAAAAATTAAAAATTAAAAATTAAAAATTAAAAATTAAAAATTAAAAATTAAAAATTAAAAATTAAAAATTAAAAATTAAAAATTAAAAATTAAAAATTAAAAATTAAAAATTAAAAATTAAAAATTAAAAATTAAAAATTAAAAATTAAAAATTAAAAATTAAAAATTAAAAATCGAGTCCGCCATGTGGAAGCTTGGAGTTTGTATTGACGTTGTTGCGTAGTTTTGCCAGTTTAGGCTTGCATTCTCCAGAAAAAAAGTAAAACAGGGACCTGGGTACATTGTCTAGAGAGAAAGGTTAGAGAAATGTGTGTAAATCTGTTCAAACTACTGATTTATTGTGTTTCTTTAGGCTCGTGACATGCTTTGGTTGCAATGTATGACATCACAAAAGTTGTGTTTTCTCACATCTTGTCTGTCGAGTACAGTAAGTAATTCGTTTTATCACATACATACTGAGATTTACGAATGGAATCACTCATGCGAAAACTCACTTCACAATTTTCCTTAGCCAATCACAATCGCGAAACGAATTTTTCACACGTGCAAAAAGCGTTTCGTCCAATCAGAAAACACCTGCCAAAACATATCGGGTTTTCAAACTGGACTTGAGCTCGGAGGCGCCACTTTCATTCACTACGAAAGTTGGAGGTTTTGACTTTTTTTTAAACTAATGTAATATTGACCTGTAAACAGCCAACTAACGATGTTAACACTTCCAAGTCAATTGAGGAGTATATTATCGACCAAGAAAACAAAATCACAAGAGCAAAAACTTAGAGAAACAGCTGTAAAGTTACTCAAAGAGACACAGAAGAAGCGAAATTCTACCGAATGAACTCAACAGATATTGAGATAATCTATGTGAAATCATTCTTAGTGTCAAAAGAAAATACGGCGAGGATTACGAGCTTTCAATCCTTCGTGGAGTGATTTCAACTTCCATAGACCATCGACATTTGAAAAATCGTAAATATTCTGTGACAGAGAAAACCTACAAGCCGTGAGATGTCTGGAAACTCGTAGCAAACAACTTGGACAAAAGCAGGTATACTAATCTATTGACGATGTAAACTTGCAAACTTTATTTGTTGAATCAAAGACAGTTTCATATTGATGTCAGTTTAGAAAGTACGATTTTCTTTCCATTTTGATTGTATCGAGCATAAATTTTAGTCTACGTTGAGTCGGATACGAAATGCAAAGCAAAAAATTGAAAGCTACAAATGTACGTGTTCAATGACAAGACCTAAATAAAAGTATTAGAAGCTAAACGTTTTAGAAGTGTTAAAAATCTTAATAGTTTTATACAAATATTATCCTTTATTTCTTTGTTCTGTCTTCCGACATTGGATGGCTTAATTTAATCTCTTAATTTGAATGATAATGATATGACTTACCTCAAGGACAAAGAAATCGAAGAACGTCGATCGATCGAGCGCTGAACATTGAGACAGCAGATTACGTACAAACCCTGTGGGTATGTCCCCGGGGTATTTTGACGAAAACGCAAAAGCGCTCTAATGCCCCGTGTGTGGGGCATGTTTTTGCTACAAATCCCCTGCTAAGCCCCTGCTAAGTCCCTGGGTTGCCCGTGGGCCGCCCCCTCGGGATGGCCGCTGATACCCGCATAATGGGCCGTTATATGCTACTCCTGTAGAAACAGCTCCAAAGAGCAGTGTTGTCTTTCAAGCTGCAAAACCTCCAAAAGAAAGGCGAAGATGCAGGCCCTTCCAGCCAGGTATTATCAGCTCACAGAAAATGAATCATCTTCCCTTCAGCAAAAAAAATGAATTTAGGTGATGGTGGGCTTTGTTGCAAGTCATGCTATGTGAAAATACATAAAGCTTGCCAGAATTTACATGTAGGATCAATGGATACCTCAGTTGAACAACCTAGTGCTGGTAGTACCTTCATGTGCCATGCTACATTTTGTACACCACATGGTAGACCACAGACATCATCAGAGAGAAGCAAACGAAAAATGCGTGCTGAAGGAAAACTGCATATCACATAACAATGAGGAATTGAAGAGAAAACTAGAAAAGATTCCTGGTGAGGATTTTGCCAAACTTTTGAAGGACACAATGAAATCAAAGCCATTCAGTGCTGATAAGGAAAACAAGGTAAATGGCATTTTGCTTTTTTAAAGGGGCACTATCATTATTATAGAACCTTACAGTTTCTTTTAAACAAAATAATTTCTTAAATGCCCCACCCTAGGGACCGATAGGATGTCAAATGCCCCATCTTGCCCAGGGGGGGCTGGGTTGGAATTGATAGAGACAACACACCTGAGAAATACCACGTGAATGCCTGATATTCTTTACAAACGTTTGCTTTGGGGGATGGAAAAGATGAAAGACGATTACAAAAGCTTATTCTAAAAATGTGATATTCATTAGTGAACCAATTTTAAGTTTCTCTAAATTTCTCTTAAAAGCAGTATATTTTTCATCCACTCAAATCTTTGCCAACCTTCATCAAAAGTGTCTCACATTTTGTCCAGTGTACCTGGAAAACCTATTCTGATAATCTGAGCAGTTATAATAATTTGTCTTTCATCATAAGGTTGAAATTACCCCTTTAATGAAAGAAGGGTGTCACATGAAATATTGTTAAAGGAATGAGGCATAACATCTGCCAATAATCTCCTGGCTTGTCAAAGATCAGCCAAATGCAGCACTACATATATATATTATTATTATTATTATTATTATTATTTTGGGGGGGAGGGGGGATCATGTGAAAGTTATAGTACTGATGATAGTATTTTGGGTGTGGTCAAAGAACAACAATTACATGTAGTACAAATAACAATGCATTATGATTTTACAATGATTTTATTTCATGTTTTATTTGGGTACAAACCATTAGTTTTATTTCCTAATTAGTAGTCTGTTTCATTTTCATTGGCAGGCTGTAAACGAGAACATAACTGCTGGTCTGGCCTTAAGCTACTCTTGTGAAAAAACAGGCAATAGGCAAACCGTAATTTTGAGTACTGTTGCTCTACATCTTTCAAATAAGGAACTGACTATGAAATTACAAAAGCACGAATGCATGCTTCAGTTTATGGACCTGGAATGGAAATGCCTGTGAAGTGTCGTACTTCTACATCGTCTAGCCCCAGAAACAATTGCTTTTGCCATGGGATTTATTCACCATCCTGACAGCATTGAGTATTCCTCGTACAAATCTGTGTCTTGTGAGAGAAAGAAAGTCTTGGATTAGTGAACTTTTAGGAGGGGGAGATCAACCAGTACTGTGGCTGAAGCATAACAAAAAAAGCACTTTATGTCAGATACAAGAAGGAGTGTGAAGATTCAGAAGTAAAACCAACAAGTGAAAGCACATTTTATAGTGGTCTCTCTGCTGGTAACTTTAAAATTATGGCAGAAAAGGCAGGCCTGTGCAATATCTGCACAGAACTGGGGGCAGAAAACTTCCATAAACTTAATAATGTGAATGCAAAGGAACAAAATGTAGCATGCATAATGCACTTGTCATCGGCTTCCCCAAGGGGGGGGGGGTAAACCCTGGGCAAATGTGGGGACTTTCAATGCTAATTTGGTATTGCAAAGCCCATATTATTTCCCCACATGTGTGGCACATTTTTTCAGCAATGTTCCCAGTACTAGTGGGGCAAGGCAAGCCCCCAACAGGAGTTAATCCATGCAACAAATGTTTTAAACTGCCTACAAACGAAATTCTAATTAAAAAATCATTACGCTAACTCTAAGCCCATGCAAAATTGTGTTCTTTGAAATAAAAAGTAAAAACTAATGAAAGGAGCAGCCAACTCTAGTTTGATAGACGGCCTATTTTATGCACAAAACGCACAGGTTTAATGCACAATGACATAACCTTTTCAACATCTTCAAAGGGATCAATTTGCGATGTGCCTAATATATACAGCTAGCCCACAATTAAAATATTTCCATGAAAAATGCTGCAAACAAAGTCCCCACGTTTTACCCTACCCCAAGGACACGGATTTGTTGCGAAGTCCCCAATTCCCCCACCTACAGCCTGGGGTCTTTTCCCCCCTCCCCTGGGGATGCCGATGACAATTACATAACATGTAGATTGGTTTATAATTCTATAAATAGCAAACATAAAAAGGTGCTTTGAACTATTTCTTGGTTCTGAGAAAAGGCCTACCTGCTAAGTGTATAGAGATTACTTCATGGTTGGTGAGTCGCGTACGATTTTTATTCACGAGTTGTGAAAGAATCACAAACGAACGAGCGAGTCCTCGAGGTATCTACTTAACAATTAGACTATGAGCTCCTCGTCAACTATAAGCCAGAGAAACTTTGATTGCAGGATTGCCATTGGTGATAGAACGCTAGTTGGTTTCTACTAAAAGTAATTATTACACAAGTAAGTGCATAGACAAGGCCATAGATCAGATTACATACAGTATTGTATGTACTGTTTCAAAATTAGCAGCTAGCTTATTGAGCCAGGGTGTTTTCAGATATGATAAAACATGTGCTGCTAGATTTTGGAATGGCTCCAAAAACGTTGTTGTATATATACACGTATAGAGTCATGTAATTCAGTTATTTTGGCGATACGACCTATTTTCGGCCGAGAAAATCGAAGCAAAAGTATATGTTAAGTGAGGCCTGTACCTAAATCAGATTTAGAAAATTAATTTATTTTGTTTCCCCTCATTAATTATTAATGATTGTTGAAGTTGACGATTCTGCAGAAAAGCCTAAAACCCAGTACACGTTCCAATATTATACAGTCATCTGTATTTTTTTAGGTAACTCAGTGTATCCCGCAGCAAGCATTAGAGTACAGTGTTCGACACGTTCTAGAACTTAACGAAATAATTTCCATGAAATCTACCGAGTGAGTCCAAGGTATTTTCAAATTGCTGTTTGCGTCGCAAACTGGAATAGATTATATTTAATTTGGAAATAGTTACAACGACCAACGCTATAAGTGACAATAAAAATGTTTGAGTAACCATCTTGTTTACCGAAAGAAAAATGACATCAACGTTAGAGACATCGAACTATGTCAAGGTTAAGATTTCCGCGCGCAGCACACTGCATAAGTAATTGTTGAACCAAACTTAGCAAAAGCACAACTGATAGCCATAAGTTACAAGATTTGTAAATAATAACAGGGACATTTCTACTTACTATCCATTTTTTCTGTAAATTATTTTCTGCCGTTGAACGTCCCGCTTGACTGAGCTGTGTCTGGAAGGTCGAGCTTCAACTCGGTCAACATGACCCGTATTACATTAACGAAGTGGCAGGTCTGCGGTGCAAATTTATAAAACCTTTTAACATTACAGGTCAAATAAGTAGTAGTTACAGACACGAAAATTCAGATATTTTAAGTGGAACCACTCTGCTAAAATGTCAGAAACTTCGCTTTTACGCTTAGTAACGTTCAGCTTAGTAGACGAACGGCAAAATTGATTTGTTTACATAACTGCTGCTGTGATTTCCTAAATCTGAGAATCACAAATAAAATCGTTTACTAAACGAAAGTTATTTTTATAGTGAACAAAGGGACAAGATAAAAGCTTTTTTTTAACAGTTAGCAAATTCTATCTGGCAGGTCTGAGGTGCACATGTTAAGGTCAAGAGGGATTGAATCTGTTCGTGTACATATAATTTGTGCTACGATCGACGATGATCCTTCACAGCTTCAATCGATGTAAAACGCTTTTTTGGTAGCATAAAGACATTTATTATACAACTATGACGTAATTTAACCATATTAGGTCACAAAAACGGACTGATATGCCAGCGTATTACCCACTAGATTGTCGTATTACCCGCTAGTAAACCAGTATTGACCGGTTTAGTACACGACCGTATACTGAGTTCAAAGCAAAAATGGCCGATGAGAATTGTTACGAACTCAACGCGGACTACCCAAACTTTGACTTAACAGGACTTTTCGACGACATTGACTTTGATACAGAACTTATTAACGCTGTCGAGTTGCTTGAGGAAACTGAAACGACTGACAGTTCCAGTGGCAATGTAAGAAGCGAGAAAAAAGAGACAAAACTTGACAATGACGAAGTTACAAAATTTATCGAGGATAACAGAAACAAAAACACAACAAAAAAGACACGAAGCGACCTTAACGTGTTTTATAAATGG
Organism: Actinernus sp. WN-2022; assembly: GCA_030867875.1. NCBI lineage: Eukaryota > Metazoa > Cnidaria > Anthozoa > Actiniaria > Actinernidae > Actinernus > Actinernus sp. WN-2022. Next base: position 8,489,080 of record JAOWCC010000936.1, on the reverse strand, counting down.
GCAAAAACTGTTAACGAAACGAGAACTATTGACAATATACTGCCTACTGAACTTGACAGTGTGCTTTCACACTTTGTAGTGAAAGTACGAAAACAAGATGGTGACGAATTTGAGCCAGATACACTTACCTCATACTTTCGTAGTTTTGACCGCTTTTTGCGAGAACAAGGCAAAACAGCATACTCCTTGACAGACAATTCTCAAAGGCCAGAGAAGCTTTGTCTTGCAAAAGAAAAGAACTTCGTCGCTCTGGTAAAGGTCAAAGGCCTAATAAAGCCCTTGGACTAAACGACACACAGATCCAACAGTTATGGCAACAAAAACAGCTTGGAAACTGTTCTTCTCAAACCCTTCTACGTACAGTCTGGTTCAATAATACCATCTATTTTGGCTGGAGGGCTCGGGATGAACACCATCGTGTAAGGTTTGGTGACTTCCATGTAAAGAAAGAGGATGGGCCAGAGGGAAAAATGTATGTCGAGTGGGTCGTTGAGCGTGGCAGTAAAACTCGTACCGGCGAGAACGAGTTTGTTCCTGACCAGCCATTTAATCCCAAAATGTACGCCACCGATGGACCATGTTGTCCTGTTCGTATTTTCACGGAGTACATATCCCGAAGACCAGCAGATATGAACTACCCAGATGCTCCTTTTTACCTGGCATCAATTCCAAGGCCAGCATCACAGACTTGGTTCAAGAAACAGCCCCTTGGTAAACACTCACTTGGCTCTTTCATGAAAGAAATGAGCAAAGCCGCGGGATTGAATGGCCGATACACTAATCATTCTGTACGAAGAACCATGATTTCAACCTTACGACAAGAGAATGTTGATCCTCTCAATATTATTGGTCTGGCAGGTCAAAGAAATCTCAAATCCTTGGACAGTTATTCTGAAGCCTCAGAACAACAACAGAAAGACATGTCCAGCAAAATCAGTCAACACATTCAAGGCCAAGGGACGCGCGATACGTCGAAGGAATCTTCGGAGCCAGAGAAGAAAATCCTCAAACCACTGATGACCAATCCAAATATGATGTCTGCCGAACAAGACTTAAAACCAGCAATGTTCTGTGGTGCCGTATTCAACAACTGTTCATTGAACTTCGGTGGAAATGCTGGTTATGATCCTTGTGGCGGGTTAAAAACACCAACCAGAAGATTCAAGAGAATTTTGCCGCTTCTTGATAGTGACGATGAACTTTAGACTGAACACTGTTTCTTAAAGAGAATGTTAAGAGCCTCTTTGTCAAGTTCAAAAGTATATTAGACGTTTTTGGCCTGAATTTCTCGCTTTATATTCTCTTTGAAACACTTTTCCTTGTTGAACTAATTCGAGAACGTTTGTCACAGCTTATAAAAACAAGCTGGTTTTACGAGATTCCGATCACATGTCATTCTCTTAGTTTATTATCCAATGAAATTAAAGGCACTTTTCTGGCTTTCCATCGCCCACGTCATTGATCTAAAAGACGCACGGATTTCTTGATATCGTGGATATTTTGTTTTCGAACTGAAAAGGAAATCAATCACAAAGAAATTCAAGTGTTGTATAATAAATCTCTTATTAGATGATTTTTCGGGTAATACGGGCTGACATTTTACTCGTTGCTTGTATTTTTCCTCGCCCCTACGGGGCTCGGAAAAATACATTCGCAACTCGTAAAAGATCAGCCCGTATTACCCGAAAAATCATCTAATAAGATGTAAAAATACCCAAAGTGTTTACAAATTAACTTACCTTTCGAAAAAACTCCCAAAACTTGCTCTTCAGAAACATCACACTAAAGTGTGGCGTTATTGGCAAAATGGCGGGAATACACACTCCTCCCGGTTGCAGCAGTTTGTTCTCTATGCCAAGATTTCCCGTTTAGAAAACCATGCAGGTTCAATCTCCAAACATCAATCTTCACCAAAACCGCAATATTAACTACTTATTAACCGAGCGTGAGGTCTGTACAGAGAAATATCAGACCACGATTTTTCTGTACAGACCGAGGCTTTTATAGATGATTTTTTTCCCACTTCCGCTTAACGGTTGATATTACTTCCGGAAAGCGCGCGCGTGAACTCAATTTCCCGCTCTTTTCAATTTCTCGGAAAAAGAACCAAAAATCAAATTCAACCAAAACTCAATTTTAATGCATCTGTTTACTTGATTTTTCTTTTACAAATTGCCGGTCCGAATACGCAAAAAGACGGACCGTGGTCCGAATACGCAAAAAGACGGACCGCGCGTCGACCAATCAGAATGCAGGAAATCGCAAAGCCATATAATAAAAAGAGATATCAGGCAATGTGTCAGTAGTAGAGGGCACCTTTCTCTGCTGTTTTTCAGAACAGCCGCCATCTTGACGAGCGCGATGCTCGAAGTTAAAAAAAAATCTGTATTAAAAATTAAAAATTAAAAATTAAAAATTAAAAATTAAAAATTAAAAATTAAAAATTAAAAATTAAAAATTAAAAATTAAAAATTAAAAATTAAAAATTAAAAATTAAAAATTAAAAATTAAAAATTAAAAATTAAAAATTAAAAATTAAAAATTAAAAATTAAAAATTAAAAATTAAAAATTAAAAATTATATAATAGACAATCATTTAAAACATATATATTTCTATGTACAATAACTAGTTTACTAACTTCTAAAAGTAAAGCCTGGGGAGGATAGTTTACTACAAAACGATTCATATGAGCTAGAACCCCTTATGCCCTCTGGTACCTTATTCCATATTTGAGCTCCGCTATAGCTAAAGCTCTTTAAAAAAATATGTTCTAGGTCTAGGAATACAAAGCTTAGTTGAGGATTCCCTTAGTTTGTAATCAGTTTTTGAGTTTAAATTTTGAAAAATATTAAACGGTCTTTGGGGCGCTAATTCTTGAATCGTTTTGTACATGAGTCTGGCCTTCATGTGTGACCTACGCTCGTCTAAAGATGTCCACCCAAGTGCGTTTAGAGCCAAACTTGATTGACAGCTTCATTTCTGAAATTCATGATGACTCTGGCCGACCTGTTTTGAAGTTTCTGGAGACATTCATTTAGACCTTTACCCAACGAATCCCAAACCTCGCAACAATAGTCAAAATGAGGCTGAATTAAAGCATTGTAGACCGATACAAGAGTATCTCGATCGACAAATTCTCTAAGTTTTCTAATAGCCCCAATTCTAGACGAAATTTTACTTGCAATGTACTCTATGTGTTTCTCCCATGTTAGAGATTCGTCAATCTGTACTCCAAGTACTTTATAGTTCTTTACTCTATTAACAGGTCTATTATGAATGGTAACTCTTGGTTGGACATCTACGCTATTTATCTTATGTTTTGATGTAATCAAGACATACTCGGTTTTGGCTATATTTAAGCTGAGTTTGTTAGCAGACAGCCAATTTCTAACATTTATCAGGTCCTCGTTTATTCTCTCTTCTGTTTCATTTAGTGCTTCACCAAAAGCTGTCAAGCTTGTGTCATCAGCGAACATTCTAGATGTTGTGTGCTTTAAACAATTTGGCAAATCGTTTATATAAATAATAAACAGGAGAGGGCCAAGAATGGATCATTGAATAATACCACAAGTGATTTTTCTCTGATTTGAAGACATGCCCTGCAACTGACACTTTTGTGTTCGGTCTGTCAGGTAACAATGTAAAAGGTTAAGTGCTTTTTCTCCAAAGCCATACATTTGAAGTTTTTTAATTATTATTCCATGATTTATGGTATCAAATGCTTTCTTTAAATCGAGGAAAAAAACTAGATTATAAAGTCCCCGGTCCATATTAATATACCACTCGTTTGTACAATCCAGTAATGCGGTGGTTGTCGAATGGAAACGTCTAAAACCGAACTGATGTTCGGATAAAATATTTTCCATCAAGAGATATTCATACATTTGTTCATACAAAATCTTTTCCATTAATTTGCTTACCACCGGAAGGATTGAAATTGGCCTATAGTTATCCAACATGGACCGTTGACCCTTCTTAAAAAGTGGAATCACTGTTGCCATTTTCCAATCCGAAGGAAACTTTTCAGAAAAGATTGACTTGTTTAAGATTTTTGTCAAAGATGGCGCAATAGCAGGAGCTGCCACCTTTAGAACTTTGGCTGAGATTTTATCAATGCCAGTAGCTTTTGACTTTGACAATAGGTTTAGTAGTTTACAAACCTTAGCAACGCTTACAGGCCGGAAACAAAAATCAGCAACAGATGGTCATTGTTCCATGAAATCTTGAAACTCGTATCCGTTTCTCTCAATCGTTTCCGCAAGCTTTGGACCTATGTTAGTAAAATTGTCATTGAAGACTTCTACCAATTTCTCGGTGGAGGTAATGGTTGTCTCTGACAATTTTATCTCATTAACAGAATTTTGTTTCCGCTTTCGTCCTAGAATGTCATTTATTGTTTTCCAGGCACGTTTTGGATCTTGTTTTTGATTTTCGATCTTCGTAGTATAATATTCTGCTTTGGCATTGCGCAGAGCAATATTTGCGTCGTTTCTAGAAGACTTATATGACTTCCAGTCATTCTCATTATTTGTTTTGACTGCTTTGCGCTTGAGCGAATCTCTTTTGAATAGCTTTCTTTTAATTTCTTTAGATATCCATGGGAGACTGCCTTTTTTCTTTACTCTCTTTGATCTAATCGGAGCATGTCTGTCAAGTACTTGAACAAACAATGCCTTCCAACAACCCCACATTTCATCCACATTTTGCTTACTATCTAACTGTTCCCATTGTAAAATATATAGGTCATTAAGAAAGCTTTGAACGTTAAAGTTTTTAAAATTTCTGACCTCAATTGGTCCATTTGGCTTTCCTCTCGGTATCGAATTTATTTTCTGGACTGCGTAAATTAGGCTATGGTCGCTAATTCCCAGATGTATAACATCCTAAAAAAATATTTTGTAGGGTGAAGACGTAATACAGAGATCTAATAATGAACAAGTACACTCGGTAACGCGAGTTGGACTTTTGACCAATTGGATCAGTTGGTATAATTCCAGAATTGCCTGCAACTTTTTGGTAGCCAACAGAGAAGGTTCAAGTATGTTACAGTTTAGATCTCCTAATAGGTAAATTTCGTTGTCTTAATTGTCAACTAACTCTAATAACCTTTCAATTTTTGAAAATACCTCAACAGGGGCATTTGGTGGTCTATAAACACACGAAATGATGAAAGGCCGACTGTTTGCTTGTTTAATTTCAAGACAAACGGCCTCTAGATCCGTAGGGACCAAATCAAGTCGACTTTGGTAATTGACTAAACTCCTAACATAAATACAGACTCCACCTCCATTTCTTGCTCGATCTGCACGTATTATGTCATAGCCCGCTATACTGACGAGTCCATCAGAAATGGTAGAGTCAAGGCGGGTCTCATGCAAGTTTTTCGTTTTGCAGTAATAAGCGAATTTCATCAAGATGTTTTGGCAAACTGACAACATTAACCATAGCTATTTTAAAACCTCTTTGCTTAGGAATGTGTGACCAAACTTCATTAACTTTCCTCCTTGTTCCATGTAGTTGGCCACATAGGCGTTCCTAGTACGTCAAGCGATCAACCTATTAAAGACATACTGTCTACTGCTATATCTCAACAAGATGGAGGAACAGATGGATCGGATCACTGCGGATCCCCCGAAGACTGTGCCTGAGAAAAAAACAAAGGTAAAAGATCCAAAGCATGTCGCTGCTGGAAAATCACTGGCAGAAAGCAATCGTCGTGCTAGAGAGGCCTTGAAACGCGAGCTGGAGCGCGAAAAGGAGGTGGAGCAAAGACACAAGCAAAACTGGAAGCTATGGAGATGGTAGATGGCACCACTGCTTCTCCTCCGGACGCCAACAATCGTCGGGACGACAGAAGCTTTACCAGCAGGTTGTATGACAACATGTCTGTCAACACCACACTTGCTGCCATTGGTGTAGGCGCGCCACTGGTGGGGCTGTACTATCAATATAATAAGAACAAGCAACGCCTCCAGAACTGTTGTAGCAAATCGTCCTCCGGAAATAGCGAAAGCTATAGTAGTACAACACCACGTGCTCCCGATGAATACCCAGCGCGCGTGTTACCGGACATGGAGTAGATGGTGCACCATTTGAAGCCTAGAACCATAGGTCATATGCTCCACAATAATGGTAGAGAACAAGTTGATGCAAACAGTAACAGACGCTGCTATATTATCTGGACTCACTGCGGGCATTGGGTTCATTGCAAAAAAGTTGGTCAAGGAGTCCATGCTTAGCGATCCTTCGGCTTCCGTCTTGAATTATGTGAAGTGGACGGCTGTATTGGCTGGTAGCATTGCCTCCAAGAAATATATCGAGGACCAAAAGGTAATCCCACGGAGTGAGTAGATGGCTACCATAGCTATCATTATTGGTGGAGCCGTATTCAACGCAACGGCCTTTGTAGGTGGAAGCTACCTCGCCCGGGCAATATCTGGTAAAGGTCCCGATGTGCTAGCCATAGAGAGAAAAAGACACGATAAAGCTCTCGAGAAATATCAGGCAGACTGGGCTGTTTTCCAAGAGCATCGTGAAAATTTAGCTGACTGGGTCCAAGAACAGGAACGGCTGCAGCATCATGCTTCTGAGCATCTCAACAATACGAACCGCGCTCTTGTGATATATAATACGGTACACGTAAGGCTACACCGCATACCAGCACTGCACGAACCTAGTTTCTCAGACTACTATCGGCCATCAAGTGCACAGAAGACAGGCGAGTTGGTCTATGTTGGTGGTGGAATGCTTGCTATTGGCTGTGCTGCTAGTCGCTGGTTATAGCTTTGATTTTTTAAAAACTATTTTTCTGATGCGTTTTGAAGCTTGGCGTATAGCGTAGATATGATGGAGGCTAAGCTATGATATTCGACTTGCGAATACCTACTATGGTCCTGAGGGATACTGGAAAGGTCATGCTGCTGTGGGTAAGCTAGCAACTGCTATGGGAGTGTCGGAGGCTATCGCGAAGGTTTGGCTGGAAAAGCAGGCCCTATGGCAAATGTTCCTACCTAGTCCACAGGAAATTCCGAGACCCCACTGGACGGTCTCAAAGCCAAACGAGGTACACCAGGCCGACTGCTTTTCCTACCACATGACACGGTGCCTTATGGGTGGACCTGCCACATGTATAAATATGCACTCGTTGTGATCGATGTGGCAAGCCGGTACAAAGAAGCACAACCATTGACCTCGAAAGATAGTGGCGAAGTGGCTGCGGCATTCGAAAGAATCTATAAGCGTGGTCCATTGACATGGCCAAAACTGTTACAAGTCGATCCTGGAAGGGAATTCATGGAGTTGAGCGAGCGAACAGGATACTGGCTGAGAGATTGTTTGGATATCAATATGCTCAGGAGTTGGTGCTTGCTTCGGAAGGATCAGACGCTCGATCACGAGAGTGGGTTCAAAGGCTTCCTGCAGTCATCAAGGCCATGAATAGTGAAGTGACTCGACTGACAGGAAAGAAGCCTTCGAAGGCCATCGCAGGAACTGCTGCCCAGCAAGTGGACACCAAAGTCACTACATATTCCCTGTCGAATATTCCCTGACGAAAAGCGCCTGCCATTCGATGCGCTTGTTCGATATCTGTATGCACCAGGGGAGTTGGAAGGTGGAGCTCGGCGGGCAACTGATCCTGTGTGGAGTCTCCAGACGTATGGTATCTCGTGAAGTGTAGTATCTTCGGGACAGCCAGTGCTGTACTACTTGGGAGAAGAGGCACCTAAGCGTGGGTCTGTGCATGAAGAGCTACAAGTGGTGCCTAGGGATACAAAAATGCCACCGAAGGGGATCCTAGTCGTACCCAGCCGCTCGTCCATGTTTCTTGTATATGGGCTCGAAATGGGAATGGTAAGCAAGCAACTCGTAAATAAAACGTACGATCGCTCTTTTGTGAATACCACATCGTTCGACGACGTCATCGAGAGTGATTCGTGCTCCTGCACGACGTAGCACCTCGTAACTTGCTCCCACGACTTTACTGCGTAACACGGAGTGGGTACCGATATGGTCGTTGATTGCTGTACTAACAACCTCGTAGACTATTTTTTTAAGCAAAGTGGTAGCGTGATTTTTGTGTAGCAATCTGGCTGGCTACTGAGGCGAGATCGAGTTTAGCAAAAGTTGTTGCGGTATGAGGAGCTATTCGATCGGCATTCAAGGTGATGTCGATTTTGTGGTCAGCATGTAGCGAGTGCAGAAAGTCATCGCCGCGAGCAATACCCGGGATGTTGAGTTGCATGAAACGAGCAACCTCGCTCTTGGAGCGAATGAACTTGAGTCGTATACATGCGTGGTAAAGTAGCGCAGCCAAAATAGTCTGCTTCATGTGACTACGCTTTACGCACACTTTCTGCACTTGGTTGTATACTTCAGCCACGACCTCCAATACGTTTGTGGGAAACGATAGGTTGTACTTTTGTCTATAAGCGGTGTTGTATGCCAGTTGTTCCTGCATGATTGTGCGTCGTTGCGATTCCTGGTTGTTGACTACTGTGCTCGTACGATCTAGATCACGTTGATACCAAGAACTATTTGGACCTACGATACGCAACCGTGGGACGGCACAGACTACTTCGCGCATACAGGCACTTAATTCAATCTCTAGAGGGCCCTCGGAAATACGACTACAGGTCGAACATACGAACTCCATTCCTTGCACTTTCATTGGACAGAAACATTCGGGACACATTTCCCAAGGATTGCGATCTAGTTGTGGACGTATGGGAATGTCAAACATGTGTAGACTAGGCATCTTAAGATCACCAAGCAGGTCATAAGGATCACCTATGGGTTGTAGTTCCATGCTAAATGAATAACCGCGACTTCCCTTAACCTTCGACGTATCTAATATATAGTTTGAATACCCGCTGTTAGACTGTATTCGATAGACTCTATGTGGATGCCTTTGCGCTATGCGCTGCATCTAACGAAGTTATTCGAGCGTGCTCTATGGCAAACTCTATGGGCCAGGTGTGGATGCCATCTGACAGAACCCGTCTTTTGTCGTAGTAAGCTGAAAGCCCAAGTTTCTGCTGTTCGTAGGTTGCTATACCTTCTGGCAGCAAGCGGAAGCTACGGTTCGTTGCTAGGTCGATGCTACCATATAGTGCTGCTTTGAAACGATCCCACGAAACATCGTTGTGCTGCTTCGACATACCTTTGGTGGAATATTTCCGACTGCCACCTACATCGACATAATAGGCCTTGGAGCATAGGGTAATGGCGCGCTGTCCTTCGAACTCTAGTTTGAAGAGCCCTGGTGTGCGACAGCTCCACTTGTCCCAAGCTAACCAATCCTTTCGGCAGACGATCTTCGTTTCGCCGCGACTACAACGATCTGCATGGCGCTGGAGATCTGATACTTTTGTGAATCGTTGCTTACAATCATTACAGACGTAGTTTTACCCGAGCTTGCTAGCGTTCTTGATATAAAAGGCATGGCCGTCGTATATCCCTATTGTCATCACGAGATTGTAGTGGGGTGCGTGCCTAGTCAGATGCGAAGCGCCATCCTCCGTAGGGTCATACATCCGAATACCAATCCCAAAATATAGCTCAATCTTCTCCAGCTGGTCTAGAGAAGTCCGGGTGACATCTGGTAATATCGAACCGTAGAAGTTCTGAGCGAGTCCTCTAGCTGCAATGGTACACTTGTCTGCACGTGCTCCTTCGTATACAGCAAGGCAGCGCCACAGACATAGATTATCCCTGTATTGATCAAGGGCGAACACCTCCTTCTTCTGTCGAAGCCAATAGGGAAATGGGCCTGTCCCCAACAGTGGATGCCGATCAAGCACGACTTTGACATCCACATGGATCCAACGAACGAATGCCCATTGGGTATTGGGGCGATCAATGTTGTCGGGATTCAACCGATTTAGCTCCCTGTCAGCAATCCACTCCTCTGCGTCGCCTAGAATATTCACCCATGGAGAGCCGGGGACAATCTTGGAGAAGAGCATCACACGCCCGTCATTCACATTGCGAATGCGATAGGTGTAGCCGTAGCGTAGGTAGAAGCTGGTGGATACCTTTGCGACCAACTTTTCCATGATTCTAGGGGTCAAATCTCCTGCCACGTCTCTGAAGAAGCGCCACTGAATGGTACGGCGGCCTATCTCCACTCCCTCGAGCATACCATCTCTCTAATCTAGAATAGCACCTGCCTCCCGAACTAGACTCCGTGCTAACGTCTCACCACGACGAAATCGCCGTTCGGCTAGTATCGTATATTTCCTACGGATCTTAGGAGGGACATCTAAGTTTGCCGTAAGACTTGCCGTTACCTCCTCCCCCAACTGTTTGGCTTCACGTGCACGTTGGGCATGCTTGTGTGGATCTTCGAGATCATCACGGAGAGCTGGGTACCTGCCAGTTTGTTTGGCCCTTTCCATTCTCTTCCGCCATTCCGGAGCCCAAACTGTAGCTATTGCTTTTTGAAGACTAGCTTTGTTGAGCTTCGAGAATCCTCGGATACCAAATTGCTTTGCTCGCATACGCAATTCTCCTTTGGTTTCCATTTTATTTGGTAATATATACGAAACGTATTTCTCTAAACAGTTATGTTTTTGGAAAAACCTAGTAGTATAGCCGGATTGAAATGATACCGCCTCCCACAAATCCACTCGAATCGTTTGATGGCTCCCGACCCAACGTCTTTTTTGGACTTTGTTGAATTTTTGACCACAGTATGTGAGTTTATTGTACCCAATCACAACATCTAAGGTATTCGTTAGATAATAAGTTGGGATTTGGTACAATAAACACACGTTGTGGTCAAAAATTCGACAGGGTCCAAAAAAGATGGTGGGGGAGGGGGCCATCAAACGATTCGAGTCGATTTGTGGAAGGCGGTATCATTTTGACGCCGGCTATACTACTAGAATAACAGCACAAAAAATGCATTCTACTTGACCGAATTCAATCTAACAAGGCCCACGATTTTGGCAACAATGACAAAAACATTGTTGTAAACTTAAATAAACCTGATTGCAGGGACACACACACATAATGCCAAAAGGTTGTTAACAACATTAGTCGTTGGTATGACCATATTTTAAGGCGGTTAAAGGGGCTGTGTCACGGTAATAGGCTTCGCGTTCCGTGCCGGAATCGAAACAGCTTTTTCCACCGCTTTTGATATGAACTACCGAACCTCTCGGCCATGTGGGATGCTTAAAATCAAAACAAATATGACCATCAAACAGTGTATATGAACAGTCTCCAGGGAAAATATTGAAAATCCTTTCAATCAAGCATTGAAGGAGGGACGTTTAACTGTTCCTATCCAATTAAAGCCACCCACCGACCAATTACTCGATACATGCGCAGTCCCATAACATAGCCCCTTTAAACAATGGACACTCGTGGTTTATGGAATTTAGAGTGTCTCCCATTAGATAGAATGCCGCTCACACTCTAAACAGGCCATTAACCACTAGCATTCATTGTTTAACCATACTAATAATATACCTGAAAAAAATACTCAATTCTGATTGGTTGAGGGCAATCGGCAATTTCAAGGAAACACAGTGCAGAAAAAAGGAAACATAGCGCCGAAAAAAGGAAATACGATACAAATTTCTTTGGAAAGCAATGATGCATTACCTTTCGACTTCTGAGAACACTCGAACAATTTGAATGGATTTGAAAGTGTGAACTATTATGGTTTGTTGAGTGAATAAATTACTTTGTCACATTGACTCGCCAACGTCACTTCCTGACATTTCTTTTCATGTATATTATTAATAAGTAATCATACGGTTTTCTCGTGCAATTTGGGATTAATTTTCACTCGTGTGTTTTTCAAAGAGCTCAAGTTTTTATACTATTTGAAAAACCCACTCGTGCAAATTAATCCCAAATTGCACTCGAAACCGTACGATTACCTATACATAGACCAATTTAGCTTGTACATTTGTTGTCCCAATAGACCCTTTCAGCTTGCCTGTTCGTTGTGCCATTTCAGACCTCGTGAAGTTATCCAGAGGATGCAATGCTTTGTTTTCCAATTATAGAAATTGGTACATTTCTTCTTCGGATAGAGAAAATAATAGAAACGCATTGCTCAATGGCAAAGTCACGTGGTTTGAAATAGGACAACAAACAGGCAAGCTGAAAGAGTCTATTCAGATCATATTACAGCTATCCAAAGGAGTCAGTGCTTTATTTTCCAAAGTAGAGAAATTTGTACATTTCTTCATGGGACACATAAATACTAGAAAACATTACTCAAAGGGGAAATTTATATAGGATTACAGAGGAGTGTTCATCTTCCCACATTACATTGTCACACAACACTGTAAACGGTAGAGTTATTTTTAGTATAGAGTTTCCCGCCAGACGAAACAAAGGCCGTCACTTTTAACCAATCACGATGCACTGAAAAATTGTAATTAACACGGTTCAGACTGCTAAAAAATACTAAAGCTCAAGAAAACAAAAGACAACGTAATCGCATACCAGAACTTCACGACTATAAATAGACACACCAACTACTGTGTTAGGAGTCAACACAAGGGCACAGGAACACTTCTGTGGAATATACTCCTGATTATAGAAACACGGCTTTCAACTAATCAGAGCGCATAGTTTGCGGTTTATTTTATAATAATATACTAGAACATTTATAACTTCTACCTTGAGATAATTATGTGTTTCCCTCTTTACGGAATAAATAAGAGTGATCACTGTTCTTACCTAAAACTAATTGATGCTGGTCCATGGTTTTCAAGTTTTAATGCATGTGATATTGTTGATCGGTCCATACACACACCTACATATGATCTTGTTGATTGGTCACTTCATACACCAGCATGTCATATAATTGTTTATCGGTCCATACATACACCAGCATGTGATATTGTTTATCGGTCCATAGACACACCTACATGTGATATTGTTGATCGCACCTAACATTTATTATATTAAGGAAGCTATTTCTAAAACGTTTAGTTAACTCTTTAGGCCACAAACACTCTGTATGTCTGAGTCGTTTAGACTACTCTTTAATGTTAATTAACGTTAAAGAGCGTTATCATGAAATGATTGTTCTCTTGTTGTTTGATTTTCTTAAAAATATTATAGTCGCACTTCTTCAGCAGTTCATGTATACTATAGTGAGTGGAGCAGTACTTCCGTTTGAAAGATCTTTAGAAACCTCTCTACAGTAGTAAGCTCCGGCGTAGATGATCCGTAGACAGATAGGATTATCCACCCTTTGAACAACCTGGCCCAGTTGATTCAAAGTAATGCTTTGACTGGCGCTTCCTTCAAAGCCCAATTCCAAAAATACCGTATTTCATAAAATATGATCATCAGATACTTAGTATATAACCAACCAATCCCAAATTACTATTAGGGAGCCGGGTGAAAACACATACCCCATATAAAGACCCATATAGGGACCCCATCCCTCATTGTTGACCATCTATTTCCATTCTTTGGGGCCTAGGGACAATTTTAATACAGAAAATGAAATGATAGCGTAAGACAAATCATGCAGTGCATTTGTTTATAGATTATGCCATTTAGTTTCGGAGATATTTAAGAACTTTTTTTTTTTATATTGAGTTTTTTCTCCAGAGGGGATGGCTGACAGCAGCCCCCACCCCTCCCCCCCCCCCCACCCTTCCCCGAAATGGATCCGTCTTGAGGGCATGTGTTTTGACCTGCTCCCTAAGAAATACACAAGCTGACCTGCATGATACTTAACATAAAGCCCTACTCCACTACTTAATACAAAACCTAACTTTATATTTTACACAACCCCTGACCTTATTATGGTTCGGTTCAAAAGTAAACAGGGTCATGTTCTAACTTTAGGGCCGCTAGATTTCACAGCTAAATAAAGTTAACATAGCTATAACTACTAAATATCACGTGTTGTAATACGTTATGACCAAGTACAATTGATAATTATGTATTATTGATATCAGTATACATGTAGTTCTATACTTTGCTGCACGCCATAAATTGATCTGATCCATGCAACCTTCTAAATTGGCAACATTTTTAGAAAGTACTGACATAAAGTCAGTTCCAACTCGAGGGCCTTTGTCCCCCTCATCTACTACGGACACTGATAAAGTTACATACAGGGGAAGCCTAGCACTAGGGTCAAGTATTTGATTTACATATTCAAGGTCAATACTTCGTACTCTAAATTATTCAGCTCTTTCCGTTACTTTGTTCAAAACATATATCGTTCTTGATACAGGAGTATCACTGATACTGACGTTGATGTTTTATTAATTAGTATCTGCACGTCTGATACGACACTGATGTTTTATTAATGAGAGTTGTATCAAATATACAGGTAACTATCTTAATATAAGATCGACCCGATAGAACCTCCAAATGCAAAGAAACACCACACATTAAGACTCCATTGACATTTGTTGAAACTTTATTGAACATATATGGAATGAAGCATGCATAGTGATAATAATGTGATATGCGTAAGCACCGTAGGAACTCCGGCATGAGCTTATATGTATATATAGTAAATAACCCATTTGGATGGTAAGCCTGTGAGCGAATCTTGTTTAGTCTCGGGTCTCTAGCCTGTAGCCACAGGTTGCAAATGAAACGAAATGCTCTTAATTTAGCTTCATTGTTTCTTTATTGCTTCCCGTCGATCTTAATGATACCTTTAACTTGTATAATTTCAGCACCGTCACTGGAAGTCCATTTCCTGATCCTCATGGACGACACGTACGCGGCGGTGACCTGAACGGGCCTGTATACGATTACAGCTGACGATGCTTAAATCTCGCAGCGCCAACATAAATTTAAAGGTCACCTTGTCAAAAGAAAACATAGGTTGTATTGTTAGCCATGATAAAGCTGACTGATAGCCCAAGATAATTGGAAAGCTGATGGCATTAAGCCCCGGATTAAGCATCTCCTTGGCTCTGTAATCTCCTTGCAAATAAACGGACAACACCCTAAAAGGTACCGCATTTTGTTACGTAATAGCCTTTTGTCAAAAGAACCCCTAAATGGGACCATCACTGAAATTTTACACCCTAAAAGGGACGGCCAAGTACCCTTGTCAGGTCAGTAGCCGGCACTATCCCTTACGCCACGAGGGATTTGCTGTCAGGTACCGCTTTTTAGAACTTTTATACTGCATGCTGTTTGATTAGCAGGCGTTACTTCATTAGACCCCAGTTCCTGCTCTCAATGAAGTATTTAGTGCAGTGCATTTTGGGATTTGCGTCCTTCTGGCGGATGGAATCTAGCCCTAACCGGGTTGAGCCCTTTACTCGTCAGGCTGAAAACATTTCGAGCGACGTTAACTAACATCGGAATGAAAACCCCTACAAAGAGAAGGACAAAATGTCATGCAACAATATTGACAACTCTAAAAATTGAATGAAGCGATGTTTTTATAAATGCTTTTGTGGTGTTTATTTCCCGTCAAATTTTGGCGGGAAAAAGGACAAACTTCAAACTTTCATAACTTTTGATTTCCTTAACCAATCGACATCGGGTTTTCGATTCCTTCATTCTCATCACGATTAGATTTTAACAATATACGACATTTCGTTTTTAGAGATAATGAACAGTTGCAAGAAACGTATTACAAATGGATAAATGACGTCATTGTGACGTCACGATGGTAGTAACATAGCTTAAAAAATCAGGTTATATTCATTTTGCGATTCTACATCCTTCTACCAAAATTCAATCGTCTGCATTGGAAACTTTTTTAAATATAGTACTGATGCCGTTTTTATGGTCGTTTGTGCCCACCGTGTAATGTGAACTCATTAAATGTAGACACCATAGAGTCTTGAGATGAATGACTTTCAACTGCGATGTTTGTTTCCTGTAGAACATGCATTGCCTCCTCAGATACTCCTTCGCTCTCAGCTAACGACACGCTAGAGACATTGAGTTGGCATTGACCGTGGAACGGAAGAATCGAGATTAAACACTTCGGGCAGTCTTGATCTGTTTTAAATTAGTAGTTCCTGTACAACGGGCGTGTGTTACATCTTTGCAAACACAGCACAAAAAGCGTTTGTGATTGCTACGGACAGCTTTGTCGCATTGAGGGCACACAGCTGCCGAGGCCTGAGATGACCGCTGTCGTAGCTGTCTGTAGGGCCAGTGTTTACTTCAACATCACCAGCGTTCAGTAATAGTTGGAAGGTGGAGACACTGTTTGAATAGTACGAAATCCGTGATCTAGATCTCCTCAGGTTTTTCGAAGAGAGTAAGCTTACTTTAACCGTGACGGCTTGCATTTCACAGTAAAATGAAATTGTTCCAGCTAGGTCATAAACAAAGGACTTGGTCAGTTTTAAAACGAGAACACCTAGCTCGTACGTGGTCCCACTGGGCTGTGCAGTGTTCCAGATGATGCAAATTTACAACCAGAAGCAGTCATTAGCATAAGTTGAGTTGAATTGATCCAAAATATCTCTTGATGTTATTTTCGTTCTCCCGTAAAGCGAAACATTCACTCCCAAGTTTCAGGCTGTATCACAGCGAATTCTCCAGCGTCGGCGTCGGGGTCCGCGTATCCTGTGCTTTGAAATAAAACCATCCACAGGAACGCCAAGAATAGAATTCGAAATGGACGCGGGCAGCGTACTGACAGGTGCCATGACTTATCGATAATCAAAAGATTTAAGTGCCCTTTCATTGGATAAATAACATGTTTAGCGAGCTAAAAGACTTTTCTCACGAAAAGCCGATTTATGTTTCCTAAAATGAACCTCCGGCGTCTGTTTCAATAATCTGGTCTCTTCTAAGTCTTAGTATCTTACTAAGAACTCGTGACGAAGGACGACCACCGTGTGTGGTGAAACAGCGCTTGAGCTAACAGCTTAGTAAACGACCTCTCGTGCCCGCTGGATAAGCTTATGTGATAACGTTTTATGTGATGTGATGTCATATTAAGCACTCAATGAATTCGA
This sequence comes from Actinernus sp. WN-2022, assembly GCA_030867875.1. Taxonomy (NCBI): domain Eukaryota; kingdom Metazoa; phylum Cnidaria; class Anthozoa; order Actiniaria; family Actinernidae; genus Actinernus; species Actinernus sp. WN-2022. The sequence goes on along the minus strand of JAOWCC010000936.1, from coordinate 8,472,145 downwards.
AAAGCGCCTTATTTCGAAATAAATTCACAAATAGAATCAATCGCCATTCTAGTTTTTACATATGCAACATGAATTATGTAGTTGCACTATAAAATATTTATGCAACTGACTCAGTCTTGTCGGCTTACGTATGTGCAGGTTTTATACAAACCTTGTTGCGTAATGTAGGTATAAGAAAGAGTACGTTTCTCCAAAATAAAACCGGGATCCGAACTTCAAAAGCATAAAAATAAATTATTTAATTAAGTTCAAGCGATTTTCGGAATGTTTACCTTAGGAAGCGGCATTTACCCTATTACCAAATCCTTTTGAAAGCTTGACTTACTATATTTCCACAGAGGCTTGTAACGTGTCCATATTTATTTGCAGTTAATATTTCTCCGATAAACGTTTGTTTCCTCACAGCGACCAAAGACGATCGTCAATTTCAAGATCGTTTTTCGCTTGTGTTTCCTTCACTCCGGTTTGCTATTAATATTAGTTCTTCTCATGTCCTCGCAATTACACATCCATCTTCCTCTTAGGTTTGCAACATGATCTGATTCCATTCCTTTGAGAGCATTCTCGTCATTACAGTTGAGAATCGCTTCAGTTAATTAATGGCGGAACACTGACTAGTTCTGCGGTATGCAGAATTTTAGAAAGCGAAGCACATTCCAGTAACTTCGGACAGATTATGGAAATAGGGAGAAATTCAACGAGCGAACTTGAAACAGACTTGACGAAAAGCTTCACCAAACTATGTATTATCAATAAACTAAAATGTGCTTAAATATTAGTATACCTAACCCATAACAGCAATGAGAGTGTAAAATATAAAAATATATCCGTCACGCAGTTTAGCAGGTATTTGTTTTCTGCACGTTCCGTCAATGGAATGTCCATTGTACACAATGCGTTGTTCAACAGTTACGCAATAATGCAATATGCATATGAGTATACTAAGTAGTTTAACGAGTATGTTCTTCCTTCGGTCTGTGAAAGCAACTGATTCCAAATTGCAGTGTATTTTATTTTATGGCATACCCCGATATTTTACATTCTCTGGCTTCGGAATCGAGCCGGATGAACTTTCCCTCCTTGCTGCCAGGTTAATCCAACGGAAAGAGCTCGTTTCGTCTGTTCTCCTTTGTAATGAAGAGAATCATATCGGTTTTCGATGCAAGTAGGCAAATGGCTCGCATGTGTAATCATTACCATTTCAGTAAAGTTTCAAATCCCGGGACGTTTCCAAATTTTAAAAGCCTATTAGATACCGCAATACAAGACGGGCTTTCGATATTTCGATAATTAGCTAGGATCGCCGGTTCTATGATCTATCTCACCGAGGCTTTAGCAGTTGGGTCGATTTCCTGCTTTCTTACAAGGCAGATATACCTTTCTATCGAATCCAAATCGGTACGGAGCATACCCTGCATTTTTTAGAAAGTCGTTTACCACGAGGAGCTCAAATTTTGGTATCAAAACATCGATTCGTGCAACGGTTATTCTCTCAGGCCTCCACCCGTGACCCATACATTCATATTTACCGACCCAAGGAACATAACATTTAGAGGGTTTTCAGTTTCTCTAGACGGTATTGTAGTTAGCGATACGTGGACAACTGAAGATGTTGGAGAATTGAAAGTTATTTATAACGTATTATCTTATATTAAACATTGCAACATAAGAATTTACCGACACCGAAAGTGCTGCTGGAATAGTTTCTATTGGAAGCTCAAAGGTTTAGACCACTGGCGGCTGTTGCCTTAGACATTGTTTTCATATTTTCTTAGCGAAAGGCATTGTATTCGAAGCTCAGTGGATCCCCAATACTTGCAACGAAAAAGCCGAACTTCTCAGTAGATTCATTGATAAGGACGACTGGTCCGTCAACCCATCTGTGTTCCGAGTGGTAGATGTGAAATGAGGTCTCCACAGTATCGACCGGTTTGCGGCGTATTATAATAATAATAATAATAATAATAATAATAAAGGTTTATTAGACAGCATTTCCATGAATGGCTCTTCATCCGTCTAGAGTTAAATATATTACAATTTATTTGTTGAGAGCTAATTAAAATATTTACAATATATATTTGTTAAGAGTTAAAATATATATATATATATATATATATATATATATATATATACAGTACTTGTGTGATTATGTTATATAGAAATGCTGATATAATTATAATTTACATTAATATAGGTTGTTTTTGGAACTAAACTAGTTATATAAATATACATGTATCTACAAATTTAAAGTTGAAGTCTAAGTATATATACATATACATCATTAATAAAATAATCATTAATAAAATTACAGACTACCATATCATATATCATATATCATATAATAAAAAGCATCAAACCATTTATGAAAATGTCGCTTGTTTTAACTTTTACAGTTCGAAATACTGGTGCATCATATTTTGCACAATAATAGAGCTCTTTAGTAGTAACAACGTGTTCTTTTTAGAATTTAGATTATTTTTTTAGTATAACAGCTTAGAATTGAAGCCCCATTTTTTGCATACGTCATTATGACGTCATAAATATATTTGTGTACCCTCAGAAAATAGCCAGTTCAATATTTTTGGAATTTTATCAATGAAATGCATCTGGCTAACACTCAGAAGTCATAGTATTCTCTTTAATAACATTTTTATAGTCGGCAATCTGATTTAAGCTTGAAGTATGACGTCACTAATAATGACGTCATAAAAACAGTAAATCGTCCATAACTTTGAATATGTTTATCGTAGAAAGTTCAAATTTTCGGCAAATTAATATATTTCATAAAAGCTTTCTGATGACGTAATATTTTTGAAACGTGTTTTAAAGGTTAATTTTCACCAAAAAAGGAGGCATCCCTTATGACGTCACAACAACGTCACAATACAGAAACAATTGTCCCGAAAAATGTAGTCTTACTTTGTTACCAACCTGCCAACATTTCGTCAAATTTAGAGTAGAAGTAAGGAAATGGCGTTACTTTTACGTTTTATGTTACACTGAACCCCGCCGTTTTTACGGTTATTCGTGCCCGGCGTGGCTAGCTATTTCCTACAATCAAACCACTTTAGTCCGTATTATCGGCCATTATCTGACACCGCCGCCGCAGAGGAGCCGCAGCCAGGAAATTTCTGCGCGTACCTAATTTGAATAACAAAGAAATGTGGAACTGAGTTCCACATTCTTGAGATAGCTTTTACCGCAATCTCGGCATGATATTACTGCGAAGCGTAAATAGTGACAATCAAAATGACACCACTAAGTTTTAATGCGTTCTGATTAACAGCGTGATACTGAAGCGAATTACGATCTATGGCATTTGATTACAAGGTTTCATCAACAAAGAAAATGAGGTGCATTTACTGCTAAAAACTATAGAAATAAAAAAACTATATTTTAGCACTCTCATCATAAGCGGGAGGGCGATACGAGACCAAATACACGAAGAAGACTTGTGTGCGAGTATTGGCAATGGCCAAGAACCCGCGAGTTTCAACTTGTTTGGTGGCCACGAGTTTTTTTCGCAGGCTAGGTACAGTCATTTAAGGTTACGTTTTTTTTTAACACATTAGCCTCTGAACATTTTAGCAACCCATTTGCTAGACATTTTCACGTGTATATGATGTATCAAAGAACATTTTAGTTTTCAAACAAATATTTTTATTGCGTATATATCTTTAAGATGTTTTCTATTTTAACTTCATCAGTTTAGCGAAGCATTTTTATAATTGAAGTCCTCATTCATTAATTACAGACAGTGCATAAATATGCATCGTTTTAAAATGGATTGGAGTTCTATAAAATAAACTATGACGAGAGTATAAATTAGAGTATTTGTCAATAAATGTTTGATTGTTTGATTTGACAGTACAACTGTTACCTGGCGTAAAAACGGTTAAGCATAGACCGTATTTGTTCAGTTTCTTTATTTCTTACTGATTTAAAAAGTGCCTGGTAGCCCCTGCGATAGTCAGTAACAAAGTGATACAAAAACGGGCGCGAGCCACTCCTCGTAAACTGCAGGTATACGCACTAGGCCTACCCAAGCAGTCAGATGCTACAAATAAACAAACAATAACCCATCCTCCTCCTCGTGAACTGCAGGTATACGCACTAGGCCTACCCAAGCAGCCAGAGGCTACAAATAAATAAACAATAACCCATCACCCTCTTCGTGAACTGCAGGTATACGCACTAGGCCTACCCAAGCAGTCAGAGGCTACAAATAAATAAACAATAACCCTCCTCGTGAACTGCAGGTATACGCACTAGGCCTACCCAAGCAGTCAGAGGCTATACAAATAAATCAGTAAACAATTAATAACCCCTCACCCCTCCTCGTGAACTGCAGGTATACGCACTAGGCCTACCCAAGCAGTCAGAGGCTACAAATAAATAAACAATAACCCATCACCCTCCTCGTGAACTGCAGGTATACTCACTAGGCCTACCCAAGCAGTCAGAGGCTACAAATAAATAAACAATAACCCATCACCCTCCTCATGAACTGCAGGTATACGCACTAGGCCTACCCAAGCAGTCAGAGGCTATACAAATAAATCAGTCAACAATTAATAACCCCTCACCCCTCCTCGTGAACTGCAGGTATACTCACTAGGCCTACCCAAGCACTCAGAGGCTTCAAATAAATGAACAACTAGTAAAATGGATAATAAGAATGAGTAGGTTCGTCTGCTTGAACAAAGAGCAGTGTATCAGCTTTCGTACCTAGGTACCAGATATTATAATCTGCCTCTATCTCGTCCGGCATTCACACCTTAAAATTTAAGGGGGGAGTATGGTATTTTATATGAATGTTGTACATAATTTATATAAAATTAGTGTGAATGAAAATTGTTTTGAATTACAACAAAATATTACTTAATGTACAAAGTTTAAAGATTTGTAAGGTTCATCATTGCTTGCCAACCGTCATCTAGAATTTTGGCCTCTAGCTTAAAATACATTAGAACCCAATCCGGTTCTTAAACTGCTCCATGTACTGCTGTATGATATCCGGCAAAATAATATCCAATCCTCGTTTCAGTCCCTTCTTAGCTGCGACTGCATTTACGACCTCCGCGACGATGATATCACGCGCTTCACGCGCGTCCACGGGATCATGAGAGCACAAGTGACCGAGAACGGAGGCTACTGAGGACTTATGTTGCTCCCAAATCCCTTCTAACATTCGCAGTATTTTTCCCGCGCTATTCTTGCTCAGTGGCTGTTTTTTTCCTCTTCGGAGATTTCCCTGGATATTTCACCGGAGATTTTACTTTGGATCTTACAGGCGATTTTCTAGATGATTTCAATCTATCTTTAGTAGTTGAAGATAGTTTTAACCTGAGCTCTTCGATGGTTTCTTTCGTATGATACATTGTCCTGTTATGGCACAGTGTATGTTCAGAGTGGCTCCAAGGTTTCTGAAACATTGGGATGAAATATATCCAGCGCCTCTGATTTCTTTTTTGCCTTAGCAGCCCTCCACAAAGTCCTAGAGTGGAGGAAACCAACACCTCTCGATTGCAGTATTTGGCGCCGAAATACTTAGGAGCTGGACTGTTGCCGTTGACTGTTCTAAGGTTATCCAGGCGAATCTTCTGTAATTCCCCCAGAAAGAGCTTAAAAAAGAATTATCAGCAAGTTTGTTGTGCCAAGACCCAAACAGATCATGGTTTACGGCATACCAACACTTTAACTGTGGACTCAAAACTTGGAGTAGCATGACCAACGTGTTCACCACTTTATGTCCGCGAGAGAATGATTTTGGTTCGAATATCAACCATGTATCGTATTCCAAACTGAGCGCACAACACAGTTTGTGTTTCATATTTTTCAACAACTAATTAAGTAGACACCTCTTCGCGATCGATCGCGTGGTCTCTTACTGTGTTGGTATACTGTGAACTTATGCTCATCTGTCGGCGGAAACATCACGTTCTAATTTTAATCCAGTTTGTACCAGGGCCAGAAATTTGCCTGAATGCGGCTCCTCATACTGGGGCGTGTAAATTATGCTATTGCCTGCGGCACATCTCTTCGCTGCGTAGTATTGGCCATTGTTTAGGATGTCACCATTTAGCTGTGTAAATTGTTATTGCATGCCTACTGCCACATCATTTAGGTGCGTAGTGTCGAGCATTCTTTATGCATCACCATTTAGGTGTGTAAATTATGTTATTGCTTACTGCTACACCACTTTAGGCGTAGTACCGAGCATTGTTTATGATTCACCATTTAGGAGTGTAAATTGTTATTGCCCATGTTATTAAATTATGCCTAAATTATGTTATTGCCTTATTGCCTACGCTACTTAGGTGAATGGTATCGGCCATTGTTTATTATTCACCATTTAGGTGTGTAAATTACGCTATCGCCTACGGTCACACCATTTATAGGTGCTAGTATTGCCTTACGATGCATCAGATCTACATAGATGTATCTTATCAGTATCATCGATATACGACATAGACAACATAGCAGCAGGCAAGTTTTATAAGCGCATATTCCGCTGTCAGCACATAGCTACGTCGATCGTTAGTTCATTTCTATTTTGCAGATATGTTACAATCAGGAATTGGGAAGGAAGCGATGTCCTTAATAGATCCATCATTACAAGAACCCAGATTCCATTTATCATATGACATGCCTTACCAGTACGATTCAGAGTAGTGGACACACATAATCATTAGATCTACATTGATATATCTTATCAGTATCATTGGTATACTTCATCATAGGCAACATAGCAATAGACTAGTATTAGCGCATATTCCACTGTCAGCGCATAGCTACGTTCATCTTTAGTTGTTTTCCACTTTGCAGATGTGTTACAATCCGAAATCCGGAAGGAAGCGACGTGCCTACTAATACAATACAATAATACAATACAGTACTTTATTTAACCACGTGTCACCTAGGAGCTAAAACAACTCGTTTAAACGTGAACAAAAATAGGCAAATACAAATATATAAATAGTTTTAAAAAGTTTAGATACACTTGATGTTTAAAAGTATTAAAAAGTTTGAAAATATTACAAAGTCTTTAAATTTTCAATATTTAAAATATATATTAAACTACGCATATATACTCATTATAATAAATTTATATAAGAGTATTTTCATGAGAGCAAGTGTATCTCTTATACTACCCTCGGAGAGGAATTTAAGAAACACGTAAACCTTTCGTATACGATATTCTCTTCAGACCCCCCGAAGTTCGAGGTCTACTTTTTTCGACTTTTTAGCCCTCTGAAAAAGTAAAAGAAATTACTTTTTCGGGCTAAAAAAGCCAGAAAAAAGCCCAGTCCCACCCCATTCCTGGACAAAGTCCACCATGCAGGGACCGGGAGAGACGGCCACATATATTTGGCCTGTGTTCAGCAAGCAAGCAGGCTGAACGACAGTCTCCTTTTTTCCTCACTCGGCAAAACTGTTACGCTAAGCCAACCCCGCTCATAGGAAAAGTTCGCGAAATGTATCATCTGAAACCTAGTCTATTGAACTAGATCTTCAATCGTACCGAATATCTGTGCGATGGAACCTCGTCGAAGGTGCACTTCTTCAAGTTCCACTCGAAGCCACCATTAAGAACTCGATGGTGCAACCTGATAAAGCGACAACATGGAAAGGATGGCTTCTTCGTTAACGAAAAATCTGTAATCTGCGATAAGCATTTTAAGCCCGAAGATATTTACCGGCCGCCGGGTGGAACTAGACACAGATTACGACAAGGTAATGAATACCAGAAAACCATGGAGGAAAGACTCGAGGTCAAATCTGAAATGCTTAACAATCTTAGAGCTGAAATAGGAAGATTACAGAAAGAGATTGACCAGTACATAGAAAAAGAGTTCAGGCTTGAAAAATTCAAGAATGATGATTCTGCTGTCCTGTTTTATACTGGATTCCCTAATTATGTTGTACTTACATCTTTTTTGGAATACATCGAACCTAAAGTTGAAAAGTTACAATATTGGGGTAGTGGAAATGTGGCAGCCTCACAGCCTTACCAGGAAGAAGGCAAGAAGAAACCTGGTCGCAGAAGGCAATTAACTCCCTTAAATGAATTCTTTATGGTATTGGTTAGACTCAAAGTTGGACTTTTTGTTAAAGATATAGCAGATATGTTTGGAATCTTTATGGGCCATTTTTCAAAAATATTTTGCACTTGGATAAAACGTTTATATTTTGAGTTATACCAGCTATTTCCTTTTCCTTCTCAAGAGGCAGTTTGCACTTTACCCAACAACTCGTGTTATTATTAATTGTACTGAGGTTTTTGTTGTGGTTCCTTCATCTATGTTAGCACAGTCCCAGACCTGGTCTAATTATAAGCATCATAATACTTTTAATGTTTTAGTTGGTATTTCTCCTAATGGGCAAGTTACATTTATTTCAAAGTTGTTGGGAGGGAGGGTATCAGATAAGTGTATTACCCAACAATCTGGGCTTTTTAATCTTCTTCAAGCTGGAGATAACATAATGGCAGACAGAGGTTTTGATGTATATGACATTCTTCCCAGAGGTGTACATTTCAACATTCCTCCCTTTAAAGGACCAAGAGAACAGCTTACGGCCGAAGAGGTGCAGGAAACTGTACATATTGCATCAGTAAGAATTCATGTTGAGCGTGCTATTGGACGAATTAAATGTTATCATATTCTTGACGGTACTCTACCTTTAGGCTTGGCTCATTTGGCTGAACAGATATTTAGTGTATACTCATACCTTACAAACTTTTTACCACCTCTGCTTCCTCCTAAAGAAGCCAGTCATGCCTAAGTAATTATTAGTTAAGTCAATGTCAATAAAGTTGTCCATGGAAAATGCTGGTACCTATTTTATTAATATAACAACAATAGGCCTTTTGCATCAATTGATCACGTGACGATTTTCCCATAGCAACGCCTGTGGTGGAGGGCAAGCCATTCTAACATTCCTTGACAACAGAGAGAGCGTGAGAGACGTCAGCGTGAAACCTCAATACTAGACGTTCTCTCGGTTCCTTTGTTATTCGTTTTCAGCCCAAATTTATCAGAACTATTTAGCTTTAAATCTTAAAGTTCAGTGTTAGAAGATTTTAAGGGCCGTAAGACGTTCAGAAATAGCTTTCTGAAGCCAAAACCGAACCGACTCTGCGAGTTACTCGCAACATGATGGCGGCCTCAACAGACGGTAAGAAGCTGACTTCGGGAATATACTTTTCTTCCACGCTTTAAATCGTTTTTATGTTCTAGAAAAATTATCTGATTACAGGAGATGTATCTATTTAATACTCTACCATAGCCGAGGAGATGCTAGGAGACGCTGGTGTTGTATAAACTGGAACGCGCTACCACTGTTGTGTGCCACAAATATGCAGTGGTGATTCACGCTACAACGATTGACTTTCCTTTCATCGCAAAAATTCCCCGGTAAACACATATGATTAAGGTCTCAGTGAGTAGTATATACAATGGGGGTCCTAATTCACCTCCTTATATACGCCCCGATTAGTCCCCCGCTAAGGACCACCACCCACACACATTTTGTTGTTCCAATTCGCCTCCCTATATAAGCCCCCGTTAGTCCCACGGATGGCCCCACCCACCTCAGAAAAATTATTATTTCTCAATTAGAGGTACGTCATTCTAATGTGTGCTTGAGATACATGCGCGGTGAGAATTTGTGCAGCTGGTTAAAGGTCGGAGAGCAAGCATTCTGCAGCAAGTCGTGCATAGGTCAATATTGTAAGACCCATTTATATAAAATAAGGCAGGGAAGGCGGATTCCAACACCTTGTCGCGGATGCGGGAAGGGCACACAGAGCACTTCTTATACTTGCGTTGAGTGCGGCTCTGTGTTACTACGCGTAGAACTATCCAAGAAGGAAAAGGTAGCAAGGCGGCAGTTCGTAGAAGTACTGCAAGAGCTGCTACAGATTCGAAAACCCATCTAGAGATACGTGTGAAACATGGCTGCTAGAGGCCACCACCAGAATTCTCCACTAGCATTCAAACGCACTAAATGGGTTATTGGTAAGTTCTTACGAGGCTGGCAGATGGATGTTCCAAAGGACCACGAATTTGGTGCCGACCCAATGGCCTTCTTAGATGGTTTACGCCACATAATCTACGAAAAGCTAGAGGAAGAGATTGTCGATCTAAAAGGGGTGAAGTTCCAGCTTGCTTTGAGAGTACAGCTACGAAAGTACAAACTTGATGGCAGCGAATAATTCATCGACGTAATATTTCGTTATTGGCAGGAGGTCGTATTGCAATCCCACGAAATCAATTCCGCGCTCGACGAGTCTTTTCCTTCGATTCAAGAGACCCTAGAGAGATGGACACATAGAGGCTCAGGGTGGGTGGTAGACCGAGTAGTTCTGCTTTATCTCGACATCGCACGATATCAACCACTACGAGGCGGTTCGCACAATCCACTACCTAAAGAAGTCCAAGGCAAGAGGGCCGTGGTTAATGTCCATAATAAGGATGATAACTGCCTACGATGGGCACTACGATCGGCAATATTTCCCGCTAGGATTAATACCCAAAGACCATCTATGTATCCTAAAGAGGACAAGGACGGCCTAGACTTTACAGGAATCGATGCACCAACTCCCATATCACAGATTTGCAGGGTCGAGAAGCAAAATAACCTTGCAATCAATGTCTTCGGCTGGGATAAAGGGGTGATAGTCTACAGGATTAGCGAGCAATGTGTAGACACCCGCCGCATTAACCTGCTGCTAATAGAGGAATCCGGAAAGTATCACTACACTTGGATCAAGGATTTGAATCGCCTTCTATATGATCAGAGCAAGAGCCGCAACAAGAAGCACTTCTGCGAGAAGTGTCTCCACGGATACTGCCGAGAAGATCTCCTCGAAGAACACATTCCAGAATGTAAAGGTATAGGACAAACAGCAGTGATAGTTGATATGCCTAAAGAGGGTAAGAACAAGCTATCCTTTCAGCACTGGTACAAACAGCTAAAAGTTCCCTACATCATCTATGCAGCTTTCGAGGCGCTGACAACCAAGATCGAAGGACCAGAGCTCGATCCAAATAAGAGTAACACCCAGAAAACTCAACTACACGAGGCCTGTGGATTCGGCTACATTGTGGTGAGATGTGATGGCCATACGGAGACTCCAGTCGTCTATAGAGGGCCCAACGCTACGGAAATGTTTCTAGAGGCAATACAACAAGAAGAACAGAAAGTCAAGGCAGCCCTATCTAGACGCAAAGCCTTATGCATGACTCCAGAGGACAGTATAGCCAACCACAGTGCAACCATTTGCCACATTTGTCAGAAGTCTCTTAATGGGGACTCGGTTCGCGATCACTGCCATACCACTGGCAAGTACAGGGGGCAGCACACAATGCCTACAATCTACTCCTGCGGATAGACCCAAAGAAGACCATAATACCAGTAGTCTTTCATAATTTGCGGGGATACGATTCTCATCTCTTGATGCAGACTATTTCCAAAGTAGAGGGGCAGATAAATTGCATACCCAATAACATGGAGAAGTACATTTCATTCTCACTTGGCAACCTCCGGTTCATCGATAGCGCGCAATTTCTCTTGGGGTCGCTAGACAAATTGGTTTGTAGTACCATAGAGGCAGCAGGCAAATGTAAACGATGCAATAAGGATGAGCTGGTTGTCATTAACGAGGCTTGGGAGCTAGTGGGGACTTGCCCACAGTGTGGAGAAGGGAGCATAAAGCGACTTGACCCGTCTCGCCTTCCGATAACCGTTTCACATACACACCTGAATGCACACCTTCTTGGGTGCAAGGGCGTCTACCCATACGAATATATGGACAGTTGGGAGCGGTTTCAGGATGAGCTACCACCGCGCGATGCTTTTTATAGCAAGCGTTCTGACGAAGGAATCTCAGATGAGGACTATGCCCACGCACAGAAGGTTTGGGAAGCAATTGGCTGTCAAACTATGGGAGACTACCACGACCTATATCTTCGAACCGATGTACTTTTACTCGCGGATGTGTTCGAAGGCTTTAGAGCGACATGTATGACAAATTATGGCTTGGACCAGCTCACCACTATACGAGCCCCGGCCTATCGTGGGATGCATTACTAAAGAAGACTGGTGTAGAGCTTGAGCTGCTCACAGACTACGACATGCATCTTTTCATCGAGAAAGGGATGCGAGGCGGTATTTAGATGGTCAGTCGACGCCATGCAAAGGCCAACAATCCATATGCGTGTCCAGCCGGAACAACCGACCCGACCAAGCCCAGTACGTACATACAGTATCTGGATGCGAACAACCTATACGGATGGGCTATGAGCCAAGCGCTACCAACAGGAGGATTTGAGTGGTGCGATTCTGAGACTATCGAACAACTAACTTTGAGTATGCGCGATATTGCGTCGTATGTACACATGCCGTATGTACACATACAGGCGGATAAAGGTTATATCCTTGAGGTAGACCTTGAGTATCCTATAGAACTTCACCATACTCACAACTCATACCCACTAGCCCCAGAGCGTATGAAAGTCCAGAAAAAATGGATGTCAGAGTATCAATGTGGACTACTAGGTGAAAGAGCGTTTCCAATCGAAGTTGAAAAGCTTGTGCCCAACCTATTCGACAAAAAATGCTACATCCTACACTATAGGAATCTACAGCTATACCTATCTCTTGGTATGCGATTGAAAAAGGTGCACCGAGCACTACGATTCGACCAAAGCCCTTGGATGGAGCCATACATCAGGATGAATACGGACCTACGCAAACTTGCTACGAGCAACTTCGAGAAGGACCTCTACAAACTGATGAATAATAGCGTGTTTGGTAAGACAATGGAGAATCTGCGTAAGCGCGTGGATGTGAAGCTGGTGCGTGCAAGAGAGGAGGACAAGCTTCGGCGGCTGATATCAAGTCCAACATTTGCTAGATCAAATATCTTCGACGATGGCCTTGTAGCACTACACATTCATAAAAGCAGGCTCATATTGAACCGCCCTGTTTATGTTGGGATGAGCATCCTGGACCTATCCAAACACTTGATGTACGACTTCTACTACAACGAACTTAGGGCCCAATATGGCAATAGATGTGAACTGCTCTACACAGACACAGACTCACTGCTGCTTGAGATCCAGACAGAAGACGTATACAAAGACATGGCCTCAAACTCAGACCTATACGATACCAGCGATTACCCAAAAGACCACCCGCTGCACAACACTACCAACAAGAAGGTTCTTGGAAAGATGAAGGATGAGTGTGCGGGCGTCGCCATCGTAGAGTACGTCGGACTTCGACCTAAGATGTATTCGATCGTATGCGCAGACACCAAGGAGATTCGCATGGCTAAAGGAGTACGGAAGTATGTTGTGAAGAAGCACATGCGACACGAGCAGTATAAGGAGTCTCTTTTCGATAAGAAGACATTCAGACATGGGATGAATATGCTGCGAAGCATTGGACATCAGATGTATGGCCTGCGAGTTAATAAAATCTCCCTTTCGCCCCTGGACACAAAACGTTGGATTTCCGAAAATGGAATTGATACCCTAGCCCATGGGCATAAAGATATCCTTACAGAGCAGACTTAGCTTAAGATTCCATTCGGAGGTAGTTCCGTATCCCTAGGCACCACTTGTAGCTCTTCACGCACAAATCCACGCTTAACGCCCTCCGAATACAAATAGTACAGAACTGGTTGCCCCAAAGAAACCATGCTACGTGAAATACTATATGTTTCCAAACTCCATATAGGGTCGGTTGCACGACGGCGACCACCTTCCAGCTCACCAGGAGCATATAGATATCTAACGCTGACGTCGAATGGAAGCCTTTCCTCTTTGAGACCAACGAGGCGCCCCCGTGCCTGGTCAGCTGGGGTTGATTCGATTTCATATTTGCGTATTGCTACCACGGGTCGTTTTCCTGTCATAACTGCAGGTAGACGAGCTACCCACTCAACCGACCTATCGTCCTTTCCCTGCGAAGCAAGCACCATTTCTTGAGCATATTGGTGTCCAAATAGCCTTTCTGATAGTGTTCGGTTGAATCGTTCAACAATTGCTTGATCTTTATGTATATCTACGCGCCCACGCCTTACAGAAACTTTATGCTTAGCCAGCAGTGGAGTAACGGCACCCATGAACTCACGGCCTGGATAGACTTGTAAAAGTTTTGGCCATGTCAGTGGACTTCGCTTGTAGATTCGCTCAAATGCCGCAGCAACTTCTTTAGCTTCTTTAGTGGCTAATGGCTCGGCTTCTTTATATATGGATGCGACATCTACAACTGTAAGTGCATATTTATGCAGTTTTCGCCCACGCCCAGGACGATCGTGCGGAAGAAAGAGCAGATCAGCCTGATGAACCTCGTTTGGCGTAGAGACATTGAATTTAGGTCGTGGAACGTATTGAGGAGCCGGTAAATAGATCTGCCGTATGGCTTGTTTTTCCAACCACGTCCGAGTCACATCTACGGATGCGTTGGCCGCAGTGGCAAGATGTTTAATCGCCGCGAGGCCTTTCCAGTAGCCTTTTGGGCTATAGTAGATATTTGCGAATACCTTTGGATCCATTTTTTATACATATATTGGTGTAAGGTCTAAGTACCCACCCTTTATATGGAGTAGACTTTTGATTTGGCGGGGGTCTTGGTTCCATTTTAACGTCACCGTTTTCACATCTTTATTAATGAGAAAGTCTATAACGTGTTCGTGTCCTATGACTAAACCTATTTTGAATTCCTCAGGCAAATCGGCGGCGCATATCATGCTGTTTAAGAGCTCAGTCGGGCAAATCACAGCACTGTGAAGGTTTAAGACTACGTCCGTCATAAGAGTTTTCAATTCTAGATTTACTAAGGAGAGGCTCTTGGCTACTGACTCTGCCTCGCTGAAACCCAACTCAGTTAGATTATCGGCTCTTATTGATTTAAGATCTACTGACTCTACCTCACCTTCGAAACCCAACTCGGTTAGGAGCGAATTTGTACAATATGAAATAGGAGAGTTGGGAGCTAGTAAAGCATTACTGGTGATGAAGTTTCCACCCCCCTTAGCCTTCACATTAACTGGTATGATATGCATTTAATGGCTCTACTTGACTCGCATGGTTTTCCTTTTCCTTTTCATTGAAATTCGCCTCTGCTATGTATATATATAAATAGCTTCAAATGGGTACAGAAAACCAACTTTACGACGAACATAAAAAAGCATAGCTATAGAAATCGGGTGGCAACATATCCTAGAACGAGCACCCCACCACCTACGGCCACCAATTCGGTAGTTTTCTGTGAACTTGATGGGCGATAGTAATCTGAGAAACGAGGCTCCTTTAGGTCCTGCAGACTTATATGGTCTATCCCTACGTGGGCCGTATTGTATAAGGATGAAGCTCGATCCGCATTGGATAGCTCTTCTTTAGCGTAACGATGCAGACGATCCTGATCTCGGATCCAGACAGCCAATTTTTGACGTTTCTCCTGGTAAATAGCCCAATCGGCTTGATATTTCTCAAGGGCTTTGTCGTGTCTTTCAGCCTCTATAGCCAGCAAGTCTGGATCTCTACCATCGGTCCATTTTTCGAAATAGTGAGCACCTATGCCCGCCAAAGTAAAAGCAACTGCGGCAGCGATCGCCATGGATTGATACTACGTTATGTAGTCGGTATGTACTTTTTGTCCTCGAGATATTGTTTAGCAGCAAGGCTACCAGCCAACGCGGCTGTCAACTTTACGTAATTTACGATTGAAGCCGAAGGGTCGCTAAGCATAGACTCCTTGGTTATTTTTTTTGCTACGAACCCGATGCCCGCCACTAGTCCAGATAATATAGCAGCGTCTTTTACTGTTTTCATCAATTGATTCTCACCCATTATGCACATAAGTGGTAGGTTTTCAGTCTTCAAATGGGTGTGGCTTCGAATAGGCCTACTCCATTGTCGACCTTAGTCGTGTTCGTGCCAATGGGGCGGGTTGTGCGTCTTTTGGCGGCGATGTGGCTTGTCCTTCAGTGGCAGCTCTGCTGCCTGCGGAGCAACCACCCGCGTTGTACTGGTAGTATAGACCTACTAATGTAGCACCTACACCGATAGCTGTGAGCGTAGTATTGGCAGACAAGTTCTCATACCAGACTTTGTCCTTCTCACATTTGTCCGGTGGTACACCACTTCGTTGAGCCTCCTCTTTCTCACGAAGAGCCTCTTTACCAAGGCGAATGTCTTCTGCCCTTTTTCTCCCAGCTAGCCTCGACGCGGTTTGGATTTTTCGGCTTAGGTACGGGCTTAGGGTCCGGTATTAGTAATTTGATCCACTTCAGCCATAGCTTATGATTAGATTCGATATAACTTCATTATAATTAGCTTCAATACGTTAACATTGCACGAACATTACACTAATTACGTTAACATTATACTAATTACGTTAACATTACACTAACATTGCACTAATTACGTCAACACTACACTAATTACGTTAACATTGTACTAACATTACACTAATTACGTTAACATTACACTAACTTTACACTAATTACGTTAACATTACACTAATTACGTTAACATTACGCTAATTACGTTAACAATTCTTTGGCTTCGAATATGCCTCAAGTACTTCATCTATTTGTGGGGTAGCCACTTCATATTCGTCGACTTCGGCATCCACCCCCTCCCCTGGCGCATAATGTGCAATAACGTGACAGAAAGCACTAGTTATTGCTATAAGAGGGCCTGCTCTGTAAGACAACGACCCAGCCATGGCAGATATCTCATTTCGGACTAAGTGGTCTTCTTGTAGATCCTTCAATAGTTGTTGTCGAGAATCTATAGGCAGCACGTATGCGGTTGCACGAACTGCTAGACTTAGTGCTCTATTTACTAAGCAGCTCGTTATTTGCTTTGCTAAGACGGCCTGGTATCTAGTATGCAGGCGTTCTACGTCTTTGTCAGGCAGTTTAGAAATGTCCCCTAGCGACAAAGTATTTCCTAGGTATTCCTTCGTCGTACCAGTTACGGCTAGAATCGAAAGAGCTTCCCGATAGTCGCCTATTGCTATGTGACGTGTTTTATCAGTGGTATGGTTACAAGCTTCACATGTAGCTCTGCTACGTGCAGCTCCACTGCTGGGGCGGGGTGGGGGGCCTGTCACATCCTTACCGAGTATGTCTTCGAGGTCTTTATCCAGCGCCTGAAGTTCTTTATCCATCACCTGAAGTTTACTGTAATATATCGTGAGGTGCAGGTAGCTCTAACACAACTTCGAAGGGACTTCGCAAACAAAAGCATAAGCGAGCAAACTTGTGGGACTTGAGCTCTGATTGCAACTTTCTTTTCTCATCCCCCCTCTATACCTTCACCGTAGTCCTCGAAGAGTTTCTTACCATCTATAGCCGACACCAAATGAAAGGCCACTACTATGGCTACATTTTCGCGGAAGGGTTTACTTATGCTCGTGAGTTGCTGGGTTAGCACCCAAACAGAAATACCACTGTGGCGAGCAGAAAAGCCCAGCTTCGAGAGTTTGCTAGTCCTTCCTTTTACGTCCTTTGAAGCGGCACAATCATCTAGGATGAAGAGGGTATTGGTTCCTTCATAGTAGGTGGCGCACACACCCAATACAGAATCTATGGCATCCTGTGAGGGTGATATAACGCGAAAGTTTTTGTCGCCTATGGCGAATCCATGATAGGTCTCGTTGTGGGCATACGTGGGGCATATCAATACGATGTAGTCAAATTTTCCACGGAAGGCTCCACGAAGCTGTTCCACAAGAAAGGCAGTCTTTCCACAATTTGTTGGCCCTACTATCAGGGCATTAAATGGGATTTTTTCTACTAACGTATCCATCTAATATTTAATATTTAGCAGCCCCCCACGTTCAATAGTTGCCTGAGCATCGGCAAGCACAAATATATGCATATTCACAATTCCTATACCACCCTTACGATGAATCCTTAGCTGGAGGTTTTGTCCGCTACCTATTTGGGCCATGCCATCTCCATGAACGGTGCTGTCTTTAGAGGTACGACAGTCGATGAGTACAGCGAACTTGTTCTCGTAGAACTTTTGCGGTGTCATGGATGTAGTTGCTTCTTCGAAACCTCCACCACAAATCCAATTCTTTGCCAACTCCCAAAAGTCCTCTGGTAGCAGCCCAGCAGGAAAGAGATCGTTAGGGCGTCCATTTACATCCATCTCGACCTTGGTGATGCCCGGATTTACAAACTTCTCGCTGGCTCGGGTGCCTGCGGTATGTTGCTCCACAAAGAGAAGAAGAAGTCCAGTGAAAGAGCGACGAAGGGTGGATACATGTGCAGATACAAGTGTGTCGTTTGCTAGGTTGACTGGAGTGGTACTGAAATACGCGGTGTGGTTGTACATAAAGTCTTTGCCAAATTCGTAGACTTGCTTGGTCTGCACCGCACGAACAGAACTATCGATGGTTTGGTATTCGAGCTCAATGTTCGTTAGCTGATATGTGCCTAATTTTGTGCTGTCAGATCCAACTATTACGTCTATGGCAGGGGCTAGAGTCAATGCAAAGGACAAGACACCGTAAGTCGTGATAATGTCGTGATCGATAGGTATCTTGTACTTGCTACCATATACGGCCAGTATCGCATTGTCAACCGCATTCGAGGTATCTTTATTGCCGGCCTTTGAGCGAAGTTTGTTCACGTTGTCGGATTGAATGCCTTGCGCTATACTCGCCCCTCGCTTTGCCGTAGATAGATAGAGATGTCTGCGGTAGATCGAACCTAGAACAATCTTCTAAGATATCGAGATTCATTTTTGTGACCCCTGCGATACCAAACAGCGTCCGACATTAGCCACCAGTTTGTTGTCGGCATGACCCCCAGATAGAGTGATATTGGCTAGGAGTGCTAGACTTCCAGGTACTAGAAGTCTGTTTTCACCGAGCGTGGGAACGTCGACTCTCAAAGTTACACCTGGATTGGCCGTTGCAGGGTTGAAATTCATACGATAGATAGCACGTCTGGCTTTGAGAGATTCGCCCTCCCTAGGAGCATAGTCCGGATGGAGCTTTGATGATATCATTATTTGTCTCAACCGCTATGAATTGAATGTTAAATCCTTACATCCAATAAAACATATCTTCAACATGGGATCGAGGTGGCGTGAGGAAGAGACAGACGTGAAAGATAAGGATGAAGCTAGGGCTAAAGAACACAGTGAATACTATGAACGCGAAACCCTGCATAATATTGCTTCGCAGGTTGCAACTTTGATGCTGGACCTCCCATATGTTTAGACGGTTTTTTATGCGTTCCATTGATCGTATTGATTCCGGGATGCATATCTTCGCCGACTATCTTGAGGTTATTGTTATACCCCACCACAGGTTTGAAATCTAGGCCCATGTTGCCTGGGAGGAGCCATACCCCTGGAGCGAATGCATAGTCGAGGCGCACATTGGCGTCGCTAATGTATTTTTGAAACCGAGCTATACCATCGGAGATTCCCTGCGTTCCGATTAAGCTCTCAAGCAGCACAAGGAACTTCGTACGATTCTTCTGTGCATGTCCAGATTTACCAATTAACGATCCTTTTATTATTTCCTGTGATCCAAGCACGCAAATCACATATGCCTCGATGCTCTGGTTTAACCGACCGCGACTCGCGACTGTCAATCCTGGGTGAGTATTGGCCATGGCTGGGACAAATAGCTTCCACTGCTCAGCTGCCCCTTCGTTCTTTATGCGTGTCCTTCCAGCATCGAGCTCGGCATCTTTGTCTCCCCTACTGAATGCCTCATATTCTCTATCATCACTCCAAGTGGGGTTCACATTCCACCGCTTATCCGCTAGTATCCGCTATGTTAGCGAGAGCGAAAATTAATACGATTAGTGGCCTCGTGTCAAAAGCCCTACTTGACGAAAACGTGTCTGATTCCGAATATAGTCTCATCCTCGCTGAGACTGAAAAATATGAAACTATGAAGGCCGAAATTCGCCACAAAACGGGTTCGGGACGAACAGGTGAAAAAAGCGTAGAACAAATTCGAGCCGAACTCAAGAAAGAACTGCGAGCACAACTTGGCAGTCTAGTGGTATAAAAATCGAAATGTCCTATGAAAGAAATAAACAAGGGTTGCATTTCACTTTGCTAAGAGCAGTCTTCGCTAAGAGCAAAATCGTATAAATTACCGTGTTGTTTTGGTTTGTATGTAAATTTCGAGCCAACGCGTGGGCGCCGCTAATTAGCATACGGCTACTGCTTAAGAACGAATACAGTAGAATGAATACAGTCAAGCCGGGCCCGGCAAATAAGCAAAAACCTCTCTGGGAACGAAAAATGGCGAAGGAAGGAAAAGGTGAAAGGTTCCTAGAGAGTTTCTGGTGACACCAGTTTTGCTTTTTTTCTTTATCGGTTTTTTTCTTCTTATGGTTTTAAACTAAATTCTTAAATGGGTATGTGTTGGCGGCTGTCATTCTCACGAATTAGCCGTTTTGGTTAAAATAGGTAATGGATGTATAAAAAATGAGAAAACTCTGAATGTTTTTAAAATTTTGTTAAGTACTCGCATATATGATCTATGGTGAGCTGCCCATTTTCGCAGGCATCTAGTAGGGCATAGCCAACGCGTTTGTTCTCTATGGTGAGCTGGAAGTGCTTAACGAGCCACTTAACGACATCAAGATGACTATTTTCGCAGGCATCGAGTAGCGCAAAATTATCGTCGTCGTGTGCGTCCTTTGCGGAAATACTGAAAATCCTATCCAAATTGTCTCGCTCGTTATCGTTACAAGCAGACCTAAAACCAAAAAGGAGTACTCGTCTACGGAACTCTTGGTCTACGTTTTTGTAGCGTGCTAGAGATGCTGCATCGCCTAGGTATTTTGAAGTCGAAGCGATGCTTGCAAATGATGTAGGGTCTGCATACTCTACGATCTTAGTCAAGATTTCTATGGGGAGGCATAATATGTTAGCCGTACGCATAGGAACTGTAAACATGTTTTTTTATAATTCGGCACATGTTAGCCATACGTATAGTAATTGTAAACATGTTTTTATAATTCGGTATCTCAAGCATACATTAGAATGACGTACCTCTAATTGAGAAATTATAAATTTTCTGAGGTGGGTGGGGCCATCCGTGGGACTAACGGGGGCTTATATAGGGAGGCGAATTGGAACAACAAAATTTCTGTGGGTGGTGGTCCTTAGCGGGGGACTAATGGGGGCTTATATAAGGAGGTGAATTAGGACCCCCATTGTATATACTACTCAGTGAATCACCAAAATTCGAAATAACGAGGGGCTTTATTTCAAGATTACAGACTCTAGTGTTGCTGGTGATTTGGAAAAAAAAAGAGAACCTGTCATATAGGAAAACCAGCTACTCAACAACCTATATAAAGTTGTTATTCGTACATCAGTTTAATATCCCTGTAGCCTGTAACGCGTTCGAATTCATACAACACCAGCGTCTCCTAGCGTCTCCTCGGCTATGGTAAGGTAACATATACATCATTCTCCTGTCATCACATATTTTTTTCTAGAACATAAAGACGATTTAAAGCGTGGAAGAAAAGTACATTCCCAAAGTCAGCTTCTTGCCGGCGCCGGCTGTTGTCTGTTGAGGCCGCCATCATGTTCAGCGAGTAACTCGCAGAGTCGGTTCGGTTTTGGCTTCAGAAAGCTATTTCTGAACGTCTTACGGCCCTTAAAATCTTCTAACACTGAACTACAAGATTTAAAGCTAAATAGTTCTGATAAATTTGGGCTGAAGACGAATAACAAAGGAACCGGCAGAACTTCTAGTATTGAGGTTTCACGCTGGCGTCTCTCACGCTCTCTCTGTTGTCAAGGAATGTTAGAATGGCTTGCCCTCCACCACAGGCGTTGCTATGGGAAAATCGTCACGTGATCAATTGATGCAAAAGGCCTATTATGTGAAAGATATCAGTATCATATATCATATTTCCTTGTTTTTTACATTGAATGTACCAGTACATAATGATAAAGTAACATGTACATGTAAATAAGTCAACTTTTGATCTTGAAAACAATTTTAATGGATTGTGCTTAACAAATTGACACGTAAATTATTGATGTTATATATGAATAATTAAAAGGTTGAGAAGTAAAGCCATAATATTTATTGACTATTATCTTAGTAGTTTTGAATCACTACATAAATGATTTTTCAGACAGTACAGACATAAAAACAATGCACAGTAATATATATCTAGATATGTTGTATATAACATCAATAAAGCATTATAAGTTATCTGGTTGGTATTTAATTCTACTTTCTAAGTTAGTGATAATGCATTGAACAAAAAATATATATGGACTTCATTGCTTATTAATCACTTCTTTGGAGATTGGAGGCAGCCTTAAAACTTTTCCATCCATTATTCTTGTATAAAGCAACACCACGCTTCACTCTTTTGGTTAGTACTTCAGG
The DNA here is from genome assembly GCA_030867875.1 of Actinernus sp. WN-2022. NCBI lineage: Eukaryota > Metazoa > Cnidaria > Anthozoa > Actiniaria > Actinernidae > Actinernus > Actinernus sp. WN-2022. Next base: position 8,449,723 of record JAOWCC010000936.1, on the reverse strand, counting down.
GAGGAATGCTCTTTGATAAAAATATTCTATTTTTGGCAAAGCCACTTTGTACCACCAACCTTTGTTAAAATAAATGCGCTCAATACTTAAATTACCTGAACCAAACCAAACAACAAAATCTACCCACTCTAAAGTACAAACAAACATATGTCCCTGTACTTGGTAATAGTACTGATGTCCAAATTTTAGTTTGGGCACACCATTGTCCATACTCAGACAGAAGATTTTGTCCATACATGCATCTTCGATTGTCATGCCCTGATTTGAGTAAGGGCATTTAACTTCCAGTGCACCTTGTTTACTGCCATCTGCTTTTGGGTCGAAAACCATTCTGTCTACACTAGCACCATAGCCTGGCCTGACTTTTGAGACAATTGTTCCAACTTCCCAAACCTTAAAATTGTGATTGCCTGTCTTAGATTTTGCTGCAACATAGTCATTGACTGCATCAGCTTCATGCAGTTGGCCATACTCAAGAGCTGGAATAGGCTTTCTTGTACATGTATCTGGTATATACATGATCCTTTTTAGAAGCTTGTCTGGCGCTTTCGTTCTGGTAGCTGCAGCTTTAAAATTTGAAGCTGTTAACTTTACCTCTTTCAGTTCCCGCCAAGCATTATTAGTACTCTGACCTCTTGTCATCCTCTCAATAATCTCTATCTCACTGTCATTGACAGTCTCAGTGTAACAGTCTAGCATTGATTTAAACCTTCCACTAGCAATGTTGTATTCATCATTAAAGGGCAAATCCATTTATTTCTTATTAGTGTCTATGTCTGGGGCATTTTCTGGAACCGTTTCACACAGGCTGTCAACTATCACTCTGCAATCATCAGCTGGTTGTGGTTTTAAGTCATAGAATAAAAAGAAGGAGCTGATTTGCATATAATTACTGAGTTTCTCAGAAAGGGTATGCAAACGTCCAGTATGCACTTCCCTATCAGTTGCTGCTCTTGGGTCATATAAGCAGTTCTTGGCAATTTTATCTGCTTTCTTTCCAAATCGATATTTTGTAATGACAATGTCATTCACAGTTTTTGGGTCTACCCTTATCTTACGGGGAATGTTCCAGCAACACAATTTTGAGGTGCATGACAAAGGCTCACTATCTCTTAAGCCCTGGTGACAAAAATCCTCCATTGCAAATAAAACTCCACCAACATGATTGCAATGTCCATGGCCATCTACTCCTCTCCTACAAAGCAAAGTAAAAAGTAAAATTAACCATGACCTTACTACAGTAAGTAACTAAGTTTCTATTTATATGATGCTTCAAACACGTAATAAGAATAACTTACCCAGCTAACTTACTTAGCAGCCATCAATACCTCTCCGTTTTGGTTACAAGAGATGATGATCTTGTACTTCTGCTGTTTCATTGAAGCTAAGACATCAGCCTTCACGTAGCATAGTCCACCTGACCATCCAACTTGCATATCTTTTATATGTCCTTCTTTGAAAAACTGATAGGACTTCAGTTTTTTATAACCTGAAGTTTGTATAGACTTGTGGTCGTATTTTGCTGTCTTGAGCACGAGATAATCGTACAGCTACACAAAGCCGGTTGAAGGACGGCAAGATTCTCAAATCGTTCTTCCAAACGCAATCAGCAGTCGTAGACACTAGCTTTTCGTATGTGACATCGTCAACATTTCTTCTGTTTGAAACAGCTGCTATTAAAGACAGTTGCTCGACATTGGTTTGCGATGTTTCTTCGCTATCTTCTGTTGTCTTATTTCTCTCGAATAGCATGTGACAGCGAAGCACCAAGTCAGCTTTCTTTCCATTCACCGACTGTTTGTTTTCGGCTAATATTTTCTTCAGATCTTGAACTTTTAACTTATTGAGCTCTTTCAAGTGATAGATCTTGTTCGCTGTTTGTTATAGAATCCATCATTTGTTATCGTAAAGCAGTTTAAAAAGACGATCGAATAAATCGATGACAGTGTAACCAAGGTAAACGCACGTTGCGTAAACGAAGGACTCAGGGTTAGCCTCGCTCTGGTGCAAAAAGTGTGCCCGCCTTATAGGAGTTCAGCGGTTACACGGGGAATTCGAAACTGGACTATTTGCCGCTTCTAGAAAATCAGCCAATCACGTTTCAGAACGGCGTTTATGTAAGTAAGTACGTCACTAGTACATCCGCAAAACGCAAATGCAAAGCCGTGTATTTCATCATGACCTTTGCACTGCACAGCACGTTCGAGAAATCACATCATGAGGAACATGTCTGCCACTGTTATGTTATCCAACTTAAAATGAAGACATATAGAGGCTGTTCTGTAATTTCCATTGAACTACAAAACTTAACAGGGCCTTCAAGTCACAAAATGAAACGCTGCTCACCGTAGGAGGTTAATAATACCTCCGTAATTTGACACTAATTTCGATAATAAAGGTCACGCGAATGTAATTTGAAACTCAATTTAAAGTGTTAAATTTAGAATAAATTTAGAATGAATGTAACGCAAGCAAGCAATGAGTCATTGACTGACACATCATAACCCTAAAATTCAAAACATATCCTAACAACAATGAAAGTATTTTTTTCATTCCTATTTCACAAAAAAGAAAAATTACGATATAAACCTTCCTTACAGAACCTTCCTTAGAACAACAGCCGCAGAGAAACATCCATTTCAAATATTCCAGCGGCATATTTTCCGTCGGAAATGCGGTAGCAACAATATCGATAGGACACGTCGAACTAAGACTCCAATATGGCGTAATTTGACAGTTCACTGTCAGCCTAAGAACATCGAAAACTGATACAAAGCACGCGGGCACAAGAGAGATTTCTAGCTAAAATGCATCTTTAATAACCAAACTTTGATTTTAAAACTTAATGCGTTGGAGCCATCGTGCTAACAGGCAAATTTTATCATCGCTATTCGGCCTTACTAAAATTGCTAACACAATAATTATTCACTAGACTCCAAGATGGCTGAATGCGATAGTTCACTGTCGGCCTAAGAACATCGCAAAATCAAACAAAGCACGCGGGAACAAGAGAGATTTCTAGTTGAAATGCATCTTTCATAACCAAACTTTGATTTTAATACATAAATGCGTTTGTGCTATCGTGCTTGGAACAAAATCAAGGCTCACTATATAAGACAATAATATGTATACAGGGTGTTCCAAAATTTCGTTCCTCTGATTTCAACTAAAATAACTTTTGATTAACAAGCGCTATATAACTTAAAGTGCTAGGAGTTATTTCCTGCCATGTACAGTATTTGTATACGTACTTTCAGTAGCCTGCATGGCCTCCTTTGTTTTTATCACTTTTCGTAGCCGCCGCGGCATCGAGTGAGATAAATCTCGTAGGGTTGAAAACAGGACGTTTTTCTATGCTTGCTTCAGCCGTCTTTTCAGTTCTTTCATGGTCTTCGGGACAGGATCTTTGTATGCGAATTCATATATTGTACCCCAAAGATTCTCGATCGGGTTAATGTCTGGTGAGTTAGCTGGCCATTCTGCTTTTTCAATAAAATTGGGCAAGTTCTTTTCGCACCATGTTTGGCAATGTGTGGCTGTGAGGTGGTGCCCAGTCTTGAACGAATGTCATGTTACGGTTAGAGCTGAACAGTTTTCTGAAGATCGGTCAGACCGCGGCCTGTCATTCCGCCCCATGCCAGATCATCCATTTCGAGCTTTGCTTGACTTGGTAGGCAGGAGGTACATGTACTTGGCTCTCTTGTGATTCCCAGACGATGTCATTTTTGGGGTTAGGCAACTGAAACAGATACTTCGGACATTCATCATAAAAGAGAAAATCATCATCCCATTCCTCTGCAGTCAGTTTTCTGTATTTTTAGCGGATTTTAGCCGAGCTACGCGTTGTTTTGCAGTCAACAGTGGCTTCTTTTGCCATCTCAGAGGTTTCCAACCTTTGCTTTTCATGAATCTCCAGACAGGTTTTTTTTTGCCTGACACTGAAGCCTTTACTTGCTAAATGATGTGATAGCTGCCTTGTTGATTTTCCTCGTTTGTACTTTGCCTTCTCAAAGACTTTCTTAGCCACTTCGTTTAGGACCCTAGGTCTTCCACTTCGTTTCTTGTCTTCAAAATCTTCGCCTCTGGACGACCATTTTACTACCCAACGTTCATTTTTTATTAGTATTTTTGCGATTTCTTGAACAGATAGACCAGAAAATCTAAGTATAGGTGCTTGTGCCAGTAAATAGGTTAACGTTTTTGTTTGGGCAACTCAGTGGGAAATGTACACGGCGGGAAAACGTAAAAAGCAAAAAAATCGCGTTATTTTTAAGCCCGTAAGTAATAAAAACATTAAACTAGATGGTTTTTATAAACGATTTTATGGAAAAGCTTTTCCGTGATTCAAGAAATAATAAAATACAGGCCTGTAAAGTAGAGGAACGAACTTTTGGGACACTCTGTAGTTCAGTTGTGGAGACAAACATAACTTGCAGTTAGTCAGTGCTTGCAGTGATAACAAAGTGTAAGGGCTCGTGCTTGCCAAGGAAACACTCGAATCGACCATTATCTATCCCTAACAGGGTGGTTTATATATCCATCTTTTGGGAATACTATCAATTCCTAAAATCGCCTGCTTACGAAGCGCAGCATGCAGCCCACCCTGAATGTAACGCTGCATGCTCTGGATGTCTTTCCAGCGGCCTCCTTCTGCTATGGTAGTATCGGCTGCTCCACATCTTCTTGCCCATTTTGCATAGGTGTGTCTGCATGGAGCCGTGCGTCGTGAACTGCTTATGCTCAGCACCCTCTGGAACGCAAAGCCAAAAATACACTATTAAGCTATTTTAATTGATTTGTTAAGCAACTATCGTGATTTCAATCTGCATATCTATCTGCGAATGTTGTTTCATGTATGGAATTTAAAGCGCGTGATTTTTTGTTCAAGTCTTAAGTTTTAATTAAGTTGATATGATACCACTACAATATATTTACCATTTTACTGATGATTGTACCGAGTTTACATGCGATGTTTGGGAGTTCATTGACATTGAGGTTTGTTCAATTGTTGAAAGCTAACTAGACCCCAAATACATGTATATTGTTACTCGCCACATTGCCAGAAATATGAGACAAGATGGCGGCGCACATGCGCATCAGTGTCTAAAATGGCTGTCGGTTCGTATAAGAAAATGTATGAAAAACATAAAACTTTTCAAATTTGAAGACCTTCTAAGTTTAATTTCATATTAGTGCGCCTCGAGACCAATAACTTACCGATTACGCTGTGTAATGATGTCACAAACAATCCCTCAGATCGTCGGCAAATTACTTCCGTGAGAAACCCATTTCGCCCTTCAAATTCTCCTCGTTCTCCCTGTTGTTGTCTGTAATCTGGCTGAACCCATGCACAGTTTGAGGTACAACAGTACGACAAGTCTTTGGTGAGGCAAAAAGGTGCGCCTCCATGTCAATAAAGCAGTGTTCAATGTATCCAAATCGCCAATAAAACGTACAATAACACTCCTCCAAAGTACTACCAAAGACGTTTGAGTTTCGTCGAAATAATGTTAGTGCCAGGACGCCATGTAGGATTACATTTTCGAAGAAAACTTGACGAGAAAGGAGGGAAACGTCACCATTTGTCACCATATTGCTTTCTGTCCGCCATCTTGTTGTGTTAACCTAAATCCTGCAATGTTTGCTGGGATATAAACTGGGTTTCAGGCCTTTCTCCTCTAAATAATTGCCGCCAAGCAGCTGGACTTGGACAGACAGACGCCGGAGAGAGGACAAATCCAAAAATGGCTTTTTAATCACAATGGCTACGTTTAAGCTAATATAACTCTCGTTCCGCTTCTATATTCTTATTTCATCACAGAAAGTTTCGGTTTTCTTTGCGTTGGAAGGTCTATAAACAGTATAAAGAACCTACTGAGTCTCACTCACTATAAGCCGCCATTTTGAATCGGCTAAAAGGGCGCCCGCAGTACCTTTCCGCTGATGTCCATACTTTCTGGCAATGAGCATGTTCTACCGATTCAGTCAGTTAGTCATGAGCTTGGACACCGCCGGAACGTTTTAACACTTGAGCGAGCGAGTATAGTGCTATAATTACAGGTTAATAATATTTACCATGGTTTATGCCAGCATTTGTGCCGATTTTCTTATAAAGGTCCGACACATCTTTTACTGCAAGAGGCTTCTCATCTGCAGGTTATAACAAAACATAATTAACGTTGTTTGTATGTTATTCTTGATATGATATGATATAACTTTATTTAGACACGGTTGATTCGATCAGGTTTACAAATATTAACTATCGTAAATATTAATTTTAATGCCACTAAAAAAACTTTCCAAAACGTACAAGCGTACACTATTATGCAGCTGATGTAATAATATGAGCTGCATGATTTTCTATCTTGTACTTGTTTGACAATTATTAGTCGCTTTAAAATGTGTATCGCATATATTTGATCAGTCTTCAATTAATTAATATTTACTTTTAACTGAAACACTTTCTTGGCTTTCTCCAACAGGCAATATGCAGCTATAATAACAAAATACCTCATGCTTACCTTCCAAACAAAAAAGTGGTCCAGATACTCTCTTGTTTAGTGCCATTAATGCAAGTAGTGTAGTCACTGGGCACAGCTTCCTATCCAGCTTATTTTCCCAGAGATACAAGGACATAGCTACATAAACAAAACAAAAACTACGTTCGTTATTGATATAAATGATACTTACTGTATGTATAACGGAAACGAAAGCATTTACCAAAAGAGAGCCGGTGGAAAATTATTCTTTAAACTACTGTATGTCAGCTAAATCCAAGGAGGATTGGAAGGCCTTCCCACAATCCTTTGCGTAGCAACTATATTATCAATTTTCCCGGTCACGTGAGCAATTCATTCTTCGTTGAAATTCGTGGAGTTCGGACCTCAGCAGCAAAAATTTTCACAAAGCATCTCAAAAACCTTTTTCCTGGGATTTTGACGTATGTTTAGGCTAGCTTTGACTTCCCCGTATTTCTGGCCATTATTTTACAACGAAAGCGTACAAAAAATGGGGAAATATGCAAGGAATTATCTGTGACGCGCTGCTGACGCAATCTGAAAACGCCATTTTCGGACAATGAGCGCGCGCTCAAAGCTGCTTTTGTACGAGCGCGCGACTGAATAAACCAAAGTATTATTTACTTGTGCCCTTTATCTTTTCAGGTAATTATAATTGTTTTTAAGTAAAAAGATTAAAAAATAATCACCTGGTTTTTTGCTATAATTAACAATAAACACCACTCGTACTGTTCGCGAAATGCTTCACGAAAGTTCGGCGTGAGCACTGTATATCCAGTGAGCGCGACATTTTGTGAATGGCATCGAAACACCGTAAACATATACACATTTTCAACGGCTTTGTAAACCTCTTAAACCTGGGGCCCTTTGGAGCCCTTTGCACAAATTAGACAATTTATTTATTTATGTCACTGATCATGCTAATTTCCAGGTAAGGTTTGTTGTCTAAAAGGTTTGTAGTTAATTTCTTTCAGGGTAGGATTTACGACACAAGTTCTCGGGAAATTTCTCCCAAACAACCTCTCGAGAAAAGTGTCCGATAAATATGCTCAGATTGTATGAAAAGTTCAAAAATTGAAGATGTTTAGCGAATAGTAAAGCCGTTAGAAAGTATATTTCTGACTTTGTTGAATCCATCTCTAGTTTCTAGAGTTAAACAACTTCAAGGAGAAATTTTGTTGGAAATGACAAAACTCGCGGGAAACTCCAAGTTTCTTGGCTTCTTGACAAATTTTCAAGCGCAAGTGTTCATGGGAAGGCCTTCCAATCCTCCTTGGCTAAATCTACTGTACTCATGACCCATGATGTTGTATAAGCTAGCTCAGGCCTTATAACTGGTATTTTATTAAGGTACAAGAATAACATTCAAACCTGTGTCTTGTCGCTTTCCCTTGGGCAGCAACACCTCCAGAAAAGGTGGTACGGTCCAACCCTTGTCTGGGTTAGGAGGCAAAATCCATTCAATTCTCACGAAGGTCAATTCCTCCCTCCTCAGACAAAGGGCAAACATCATCACGAACATGCACCACGATCGCAGGGTCTCTAAAGTGGTGCCTGACATCTTGAAGCAGGCATCGCGCACTAAATCAAAGTGTTCAAAAAGAACATATGAAGGCGCACTCTCGGATTCGTAGTGATACTCTTTGTGCGCCGTTCGTATGCTCTCCACAGTTTCCTGTAAAGCAAAATATTTTTAATTAAGGTCTTGATTTCAGAACATTTTTGAACATCTACCAATCAAATGTTATAGAAGAGTAACTCTACTTTTTATCAGTTTAGAAATTGTTATTCTTTGTATGACCAAGCAACATACACCGATGCCACAACCTAACAGTCTTTCTTTATTACACGATTGCCATAACTAATTATGTTGGTAATTGTAATAACCTCTTACCCTAAGGACTGGATGAGTGAATATATCACCCCTCCTTGGTCGTCCTTCATGGTACAAACCGTGATGGCCTGCAATTGATTGGGCCCACCTGAGTGCTACCAGGGTCTTTTCGAATGACGAGGACTTGCGGGCAAGCCTCTGTCCCGTTACTTGAGGTACCTTGTAAAATTTATGCCCTGACAACAGAAAATGAAATATGACTTTAGTTGGCCTATACTACATAAATATTTCGTTTCTTACTCTCTCTAAAACAACAGATTATATTTCTGAAGGCAGAAAATGTTTAAGTTATGATCAAATTTAACGTAAATTCCAAGGCTAACAGCTCCGATAATCTAACAAATGTATATTTTTTACCATGGTGTTGAGATTCAAAATTTATTTGCCTCATATGTAACTAGGGATTACGTCCCCACTTAGGGATAACGCCCCCCTATCTATTACAGTTGGGTTTTGCCCCTCTCTTGTTTACGAGATTTCTGACCCAATATTATTCGAAAAGTAACAGCTGGTGATAATTTTGGAACTTCGTAAATAGAACTGACATTTGAATCAGTTAGATACTCAATCTTCTGAAATAAACATTGAATGCATTTGGGCAAGACTTACGCTCTCGGTTGCACGTTTTCAAACAAACAAACGTGGCTTTTCAAATGTTAAAAACTGCCGCTTTTGCATAATTATACCTTTTTGCATGAATTCAATGTACGACCTGCATTGCAGGCCAAACTGAAGTTTATCAATAGCTCTTTAACAGAAATGACCATTTTGGGTAAACAGACTGAAACAAAAAGTAGCACTGATTTATTTTATTTAACCAAGTTCACTTTAGTCTGATTCCCAAAATAACGCAAGAAATGCTACGGACTGCGTTCAATCGCAAGGTCGTTTTATTCGTTTAAACGGTTTTATTGACTCCATTGAAGTGATTCCACAGCTACTGTTTATTGAAGCGGGATTGCTTACGATTATTACGTCTATATATAACCAAGTACGACGCGATAAAAGAAAATTGTTTCAAAGAGGGGTAGCGAAATCCCTGAAGGGGGGCCAAAGAGGGAGGCGAAAATACTAGGCGAAATCACCAGGGGTCTCGCCCCGCAAGACCAGAACTTTACCCCAGAAACTTGCGATGGAACGACTCTCACTTTTAAAAATAATAATCCTAACCCGTACCATAAACCTAACCCTAAGCGTCAGTAAACAAGTTCCCAGGTAAACGACGAGTACTGACTGTAATGCCAGCACATTTTTGTGAGATTGCTTAGATTATCATTTGGTCAGAGTTCTACCCACAACATTAAATTTAATGTGATGGGTTCAACCCAATTAATGTTTGCGAGTCAGGTGTTCAGGGAGTTTTGTTCTATCTTAGAGGGCGGAACATTTTGATATCAGTGTATATCAGGAGCCCATTACCAGTAGCGTTCCCATCTCATGGGCTGGGCCCCCAGCACAGGAGTAGATGTGGCTATATTTAGAATTGCTGGCTTTCACTTGACGTCATAGCCGCCATGTTGGTGCCCTTAAAAATAGATTCCTCGTTAGCTTCTTTTGTTGGGGCACCAACATGGCCGCCATGCCCTTTGTCATTTGAATCTCTTCCCGCGTTGAAAGAGAGAATAATGATAATGAATAATAATGAGAAATGACGTTAGCTATCTGATTGGCTAAGACATCATGGCCTTTGTTTATTTCGCGCGAAACGTTCCTCCTGTGCTGGGAACAGACCCAATGGGGAAGATGGACGCTCCTGATAATGGGCTCCTGTGTATATTCAAAAGTCGTGATTACAATCCGAATTTGGTTGGGCTCCTAGATCCGTTCTAGAAAACATGACTACCACTTAAAGCATAATGTCCGACCGATTAACGAAAAAACGTACACAGTTAAGGTAGATTTTCAATGTCGCATATTTTTTTCGCACATAAAACGTGAGTAAAAAAATATGAACCAAAAACGACTTTTCTTTACGTGAACAAAGCACAAAAAAGAGCTAGCTCGTGATGTTTTAAATGACGAAATTAAACTGCGACAGTGGGGTTGTATAGTGATGGACGTTTTCTTCACTCGCGTTTTACTTACGTAAAGATTAACGCGACACCGGAAATCCATCTTTGTATTTTCCCGTGTGTGGCTAAGAAATAATTAGATAATTAGTGGAACCATTTCCGACTCAAGCGAAAGTTCGCCAGCATCACAAGTTGCAGGAAAATTTGCGAACATCTGAGACTTCACCGGCAGCAACTTACAATAACATTCTATCGTAAAGTTTGATTGCGCTGCAAGTTGAAAGAAAAACGTATCGCTTCACTTTTCACTCATTACACATCTATTTTAAAACAAGTTGTCACGGACAGAAGCGGTAAAACAAGCCGTCAAGCGACGCAGTCGTGTGATTATAACCGTTCATAACACTGCAGCTATGTAGAACGGGTAAACTACGGTGTAATTCGAAAATCGATTCATGTTGAAGCTTTTAACCCTAAATAAAACGAATCTACTTGACTTTCATCCATTTCGGTGTGGATATGTCGCTTGTTGCTTGCCATTTGCAACTGCCCTTTATTCGGTGACAACCTTTCTTGAAATTGGTGTATGGCGCTTGCGGTAACAACCGCAAGAAGCCTAAGATCGCTGTTTTTGGTACATTCCATGTATTCTGAAAGAGGAATGGACCAAAAACCGGCGAAACTTAATTACTTTTAAGGGACCCGTTCTGTTATAGACTGAAGAAAATAACAAAATGCGCGAGCTCATTTGGCGAATCTACCGCTCTCGTTAAAATCGAAAATGGCCAAGCACTCATCGTTTACCCATGAACTTACAATCAAAATGGTTAGGTTTTTTTAAATTCCCGGTTAACTTCGTAAATTACGACAAGTTTTAGCGTGATTTCTGTTTACCTTGCATCATAATCTACATGTATCATAATTCAGCGAAAAGAGCAAATCTACTTGCCTTCCTCATGTTCCTCTTCCGAAGAATCGGAGGAGATGATTACTGCTGCATCGGGGTCATCTAAGTTCAAGAAAAATGTACAGAACAATGACAACGTTAGGAATTGAGTCAACAAATGGCGACCAACATCGAGGCCGAAAATTGACAGAATATAAAGAACTACAGTCTGTAAAACAGTTAGAAAGGCTCGGCCTTGTTTTCTTTATCGTAGCCCTGGAAATTGTCTTGACATGCAAATCGAAATTGTGCGAGAAAAACCGAGAGAAAACTGACAAGTATGACTAAAGTCAAGTCTGCATTCTTTGTCATGTGACATTTATGGCGCGAAAATGGTTCTTATTATTTTTTACCTCTTGCAATTTTTGGTCGTTACTCGTTTTCTAATTTTTTTACCTCTTGCAATTTTTGGTCGTTACTCGTTTTCTCGTACCCTGGATCAGAGGTTGGAAATCCGTTTCTCCTAGCTCACAATATCGACAACGTAGCTCACAAATTATATATTAGCGCTCGACTTCAGCTTAAGACAGGTCTCACTTCGCTAGACGGCTAAGACGTCTCGCTTCGAGCCTCTGGCATCCAGGGTAGTTTTCTCGTTACTCCGTTACTCGTTTTCTATTTTTTTACCTCTTGCAATTTTTGGTCGTTACTCGTTTTCCCGTTACTCGTTACTGCATGCATTACTCGTTTTAGTAACACCAGTCAGCGGCACTAATATTACAGAGTAACAAATAATGCAGCCTAGTTTCTCAATAATTTTAAATGGCGTTTGTTCTTGAGAATTCATTTCACACTTGGAGTTTTAATTTGGATTTCCAGTGTGTTTTGAAAGTTTAGAGCCTAGTACGTTACACTGAGTCGTGAAAGGGTAAACGGCTTTTCTTGTCAAAACACGGAAATTGAATAATATTGAATTTTAATCAGCGGACGTCACGGACACGGTGTGTTGACCGCGCGCCCAGCCGTTAGTGGGGGGAGGCTTTGGAGAAACGACACCCCAACGGCTGAAACCGAGCCTAGCCCATTTCACGCTTCTTAACAAATTAGAGGTTCAGAAAATACACTAAAAAGGTCATTTTAAAAAGTTCTAACCTTATTTGTTGTAGAAATCAGATCCCGAGACTGTTTCTGTGTGATTCTTTTATCGTTCTCTTCAGTTGTCTATTTATAACTTCCAATCTCACTACAAGCTGTCAATGATTGAACAACAATCGTTGTCTGACTTTCGAAGTATTTCAACATCACAACATCCTATTTTATACCAAGGCCCAAAAGTGTGGAACTCGCTGCCCTCTTCTGTCACAAATTCCACTACTCTAACTTGCTTCAAAAAGGACTGTTCATTTTTTTACAAAGATAGTTTTTTTTTTTTTTTTCTGTTGTTACATACTGAATCGGTCATGACGCGCCTACGCTGTCCTTTTATTTAATTTTTTATACTATCTCGAGGAGTCCTCCTCGATCGCTACAAGCCTGATGGTTTCCTGAGGCCTCCTCGCCACTATATCAATTGTATCATGTATTCTCGAACTTCAATTCTTTACATATATATATATATATATTATTAATGTATGTATTCTATGTGTGGCAAAGCGCAAATAAAAAAAATAAAAAATAAAAAAATTCATAGGTTAAATCATTTGCTAAATGTTCTTCGATTTGGATTGCACTCTCGTTATAGATTTGAGACCTTTAACCTGCTACAATATATATATATATATATAAGATCAACGTGTCGACGGTTCTTCCCAAGTTGCACAATATTAAAACAATAGCATTATGCTAATTACTTAGTGTTGTTTTGCTTGCGCGGAGGAGGAGCTTACGTCAAGTTAAAACGAAAATCATCAGAAAATGTTACACATGACTAGTAGCCTGTTAGGCCATCTCAATAAAATGTTTCGTTTACCCTCCCCCTCTGGCTCGTGATGGTGGATCGGTCGGTCGCTAAAAAAAAAAAAGTTTAAAAATCTGGAACCAAGTCGGCTTGAAGCCTCGCGTAAAAATGTTCATGTATTCCTCGACCACTTTTTCCTCTACTAGTTGTTGATTGACAATTTGCATGAGAAAGGCAAGAAACTAATATGTAGAGAGCTCGAAAAAGAGGTATAGTTACAAAATATACAATTTGTAAAATTTTCTCTTTTTCCTATACCCCCCCCCCCGCCCCAAAAAAATCGGTCGGTCGGGCGTTGGTAAACGAAACATTTTATTGGGATGGACTTAGTCAAAGCATACAAAGCAAAACATTACACATACACAAAGCATACACTCATAAATTCGAAGAAAAATGCAACGTCTGCTTACCCGAGCGCTTAATTAGTTTCCAATATGCAAGCATGACGTCGCACGTTTATTTTATTTTTCTGCCCAATCGAAGCCATTGTTAAAATTTTAGTGAATAGGAGATATTGTAGTCGAGTCTACGAATAGCAGTTTCAGCGGTATTGACCCGAACGCCTCACTTCAATGTAATGAAGCGCTATTCAAACTGTGTATCTAAATTAGTCGTGCTTGTTTAGGAGGGTGTTGGTGTCGTGTAAGAATGATGGTTTCAATGGCGCTTCATTACATTGAAGTGAGGCGTTCGGGTCAATACCGCTGAAACTGCTATTCGTAGACTCAACTACAATATCTCCTATTGGCGCGCCAGTGAACACTCTCCTATGATTGGGCAATGGCAACTGTATTGTATTAATTCTTGTAACATTACGTCACTTTCCAGGATATGGAAGGTAAAATCTGATTGGTCCATTACACAATGAGGTGTACATATTGGAAACTAATTAAGCGCTCGGGTAAGCAGACGTTACTTTTTTCTTCGAATTTACGAGAGGTAAAAAATACGTCTGCATAGCAGGCTAAGTGGTCCCTCGCTTCGTCGGTTATTCTGGTGAGAATATCGATAATAGTTATTTTGAAATCTTTCATTTTCTGAGGTGCTAAAAAATAGGCATTAACAAATCAAACATGTTTTTCCAATTTTTTGGGCCGTTTATAAAAACGGTGCTTAACATCATAATATTATATGCTAGGCTATGTAGCAACTTTTATGATTGCTGTAACTGTGTCGTACAGGGTTTTCTTTTTTTTGCCATTAAGAGACAGGTCATTATTTATTTCAACCATGCGAAAGAGGGATAATTCAAAGCAGTATACGTTAGAGGGGGGTGCACAATTTATGAAGCAGGTAGTATATCGAAGACTTGTTTGATTCTGGATGAATTGTAGATATATCCTAAATTTTCTGACGCTCTTAACACAAGATTTTCCAGGGCTCCTTGCTGGTAACGCGTCATGTTCTCTGTCCCACCAATAATATTATCAAAGCTCTGTTTGGTTTCTCATTGTTTAAAATAACCTAACTGAACATGATGTCTTCTTTTGGTGATTGTTTTATAGTTCAACAATATATCGGCATCCCGTGAAAGAGCATACTGTGACGTGTTTGTGTTTTTGTGTTGAGAATGGGGATGGGGGATGTATAGTTGGGACATTGAGGAGGGCGGGGAAGGGGTGAATGAAAATGTAATGTTCAGCAGTTTCGGGGGTTCACATATTTTACAACAACAGCTCAGTTTCTCGTTTACTGATTGGCTTATTACCATTGGAAACAAGAGGACATAGTACGGATTGCGTTATCGCTCGCGCAAGAATCAATTTCCACCCAAAATGTTCCTCATTTTCAAGAAGCTCTGCCGCTTGACTATTTCTCGTTTGCTGTTGCAAAAAAGATTACGATAGTTTACAGTGTTATGACTTCTTATTGACCATGTTTTCGTCATCTCATGGTCAAAATTGTTCAGTGTGCCGGATTCACCAACAATCAGGGGAGCTGGGGTGGCGTCTTGCCTCTCAACACTGTGGCCGGGTTCGAGCCCAGATCACATGTTGAGTTTGTTGGTATCTCACCCTTGCACCGTGGGTTTTGCTCCGGGTTCTCTGATTTGTCCTGTTTGTCTTTTTAAAAGAATAATCGAAAACCAAATTAGGAACAATTATTGGGAGACTATAACTCGTGATTCAGGCTCGAGGTTCACTCGTGAAAGTGGTGGATAACTCACGGTATATACGTACCGTGCTAGTTACTCATCAGGATTTTAGACCTCATTTGTTCGCTTCTATCATATAACAACAAACATATAGATCAGCTTGCTACCTGGTCTTAGCACGTCATTATGATGTTAAACCACGTTACGGCATTGAATTTTATAAACGGCCCCAAAAATGGAAACTATGTTTGATTTTTTTGTGCCCATTTTATAGCACCTCAGAACACCGAACGAACGATTAAATAAATACCTAGAGTGCTCAATCGATAGTCTGATAGTACCGGTGAAGTATGGGAATACCCATCCCCCACCCTCAGGTGCATGCTTTGCCTCTACGGGATTTCGCGATATAATCAAAATTTCCCCGGAATTCAAAGCAACCAGAATTTCATCAACAATATAGTTAAACGACTAACAGGCTCCTTTTCTATTAGACATCCTAACTGGAACTGGTACTTTTGTATATCTGAATTTCTGATGATTTTCTTTTTAACTTGACGTAAGCCCTTCCTCCGCGCAATCAAAACAACGCTAAGTAACGCTAAGTAATTAGCATAATTGCTATTGTTTTAATATTGTGCAACTTGGGAAGAACCGCCAACACGTTGGTCGTATTGTAGCGGTTTAAAGGTTTCAAAACTATAACGAGAGTGTAATCCAAATCGAAGAACATTTAGCAAAATGACTTAACCTGTGAATGTTGTGATGTTGAAATACGTCGAAAGTCAGACAAAGATTGTTGTTCATGATCAACCGAGAAGGTTTAGCACATGGTGAAAATTAATTTTATTTACGAGATACTTTCATCAACGTGAAATGTGCCTTCTGAATAAAATTATTTTTCGTGTAAAGAATAATACAATATTTCTCAAATGTATAATACTAGATATTTAGATATCGTAGAACATGCAGGATTTGAGTGTTTTTAAGACTAGATGCATGTTTGTTTTGGTACGCGAGACCGTCAAACTCGTGTCAGAATTTGTCAAACAGTCATTTCGACTGAATTTAGTTAATTGCATTTTTCTTCGAAATAAAAATATATTTTCCCTAAAAAAAAGTGTACAGTGCTTTTGGTTATACCTTAGCCTATCTGACTTTGAAATATGAAAGAAAATGTATTTTCGACTCTTGCCGCGATATGTTTGATTTTCCCATAGTTAAGTAACAGTCCGCGCAAGAGGTAGGCACAATTATATTGTTCAGATGCAATTTGCTTCCCCACTTTAGTATTTTCTGTTTTTCATACTGACAACTCATCAACCCTTAAATCATAAATTTCTGAAATTAAATCCACTGAAATGCATTTTAAAGGTACAGTTCTTTTGTGTGAAAACATTTTGTCCAATCAGAAGAGTGCAAAACAATAACCAAGGAAACGTTCAATTTAAAAATGTTCCCCATATTGAAAGTTCGTCATATTGAAAGTTATGAGAGTTTTCACTAGATGCAATTCAAATCTGTTTACAAAATGAGAAAAAATAATATTCTTCTTCAAGTTTAGATAGATTTCAATGTCTAAGCCAATGAGGTGGAAGATTGAAACAATACCACAATTAGCACCTTTCTACATTCCATGCATAACATATGCCTACCTCTTGCACGGACCATTACTTAATAGAGTGGAATGGTTAGGAAACCCGGCAAACTTCAAAAGGGCTAACAAAGGCGCTGCGATTTAGGTTGGAAGGGGTAAGACAAAAGATTGTGCACGATCATAGTTCATTAGCGTCCCCTGAACAACTGAACTCACACGTTTCTATTGGCTGATTGATTAACATGTTGGAATTTCTATTGTCTTTTGTGCACGTTCAAGGTTGAAAAAAGCTAACAAAGACCTATAACAAAGAAGGTCGCTGGGTTTCCTAACCATTCCACTCTATTAACTATGATTTTCCCTTACACCACTCTTAATGGTTTCCCGCTATTGTTGAGTTGCAATTATTCCTAATAAGGGAATCAAATCACAAAATCGTAGCATCCATGTTGTTTAGTATAACAAACGTAACTAATGAGGCATCGTTTGTTCCGCCACGGTGCAATCTACCAATTGGCGGGGGAAATAATCTAAAAATAGCCCAACTTGTAAAGAGGGTACCTATCCTTCGAGTCAGGATTTCGAGTTAGGATCCGAGTCAGGATCCGAGTCGGGATTCCGAGTCAGGATCCGAGTCAGGATCCGAGGATTTCGAGTCAGGATCCGAGTCAGGATTCCGAGTCAGGATTTTAGGGTAACGTTATAGTGTTTTCGCCTACTTTCATGCATAGGAATTATCCGGGCCTTCTTGCTAAGCTAAGTTTACTGACAGTAAACTTTATAGCGAGAAGGACCTCTGGCATCCATGACCTGGTTTACTAACTTTATCCCTAGGATAGCGCTACCACGGGGTTAAGTCTGTAACCCTTCGTATAGTCATAGTTAACCGGTCAACGGGCTGTAGGCTAGTTACGCCCCTGCACTGGCAGAAGTTAACTATACTATTTATTTTTAAAGGGTAATAGAAAATATCCCAGAAATCACCCGAGGAGATTGATCAATTCGCGGGTTAATCCGTCACTTTCGATGTCTCAAACTTGAAACTAAGGCCCGATCCAAACGTCGAACTTTTCATGCGCCGAACGCAATTGAAACAAAAGATAATTAGGCGGCTTCTTTTGATCTAATTAGGTTCGACGCATGAAAAGTTCGACGTTTGAATCGGGCTTAAGAGAGCGTTCGATTGACCGTATTCCGGAATAAGAATACACAGAATGATAACTACAAATCGCTTATTTCGGCAATTTTTAGTCTATGGAATACAAGATGTATCCTGAATATTATATTTCAGCAAACTTTAGTAGCTTATAGTGCAAAATGTGCCTGAACCAGTGATTTCCAGAGACTATTCCATCTATTCGGTCAATCGTACGCGCCCTAAAACTGAAAGCGAATTTCACGCCAGCTGAGCAAGCAATTCAGTGAAGCAGATACATTTGAGGCAAACAAAGAAAAATTATAATTAATTACAATTAACAAACCAAAAGATCTGATATGTTAAAACTGGAATAGTTGATGTGAATTTACGAATGTTGGATATCGATGCTATCCCGTTATATTTGTTTCTGGGTCTTAGTAATTTCTGGAGGTCTTTATAACTTTAACATCTTCCGATCTGGCCAAAAAATAAAAACAAAGGTTTATTATACATTCAATATATAATTTTAATACTGGCCCGAAGCCCTCATAAAAATCGCACAAAACATATCCATCCGTGTATCTACAAATTTCATTTCAAAGTCAAAAATGCATCAGAAGTTGAAACTACTAGTAAAGTGTTCGATCACAAATCTAACAAATGTCATAAGCCAACAGTTCTTGAAAGAAATGCTCATTGGAAACTTTCATATTTTCTGTCTACGAAGATTCGCCGACTAAAATAACAGCTCGCTGCAAAGAATTCCAAAAAGAAAAAAAGAAAAACCACATGCAGTTAAATGGTAGTAAGCTTAATTTATTCAACCACAACTTGATAAACTAACGGAACAACTGATGAAACAAATTAAAACTAGCAGTAAACTTGGTCGACAATTGAGTGCGCTGCAGAATTAAAGTTCTCGTTTTCGGCTTTATATATTTCCCCAGGGCTCTTCCCTGTTCAACTCATTTATAGCAATTTAATTTGAGTTTTTTAGTATTTTAGCATTTTTCCACCTAGGGCAAACAAAAAGGGAATCAGTTCGTAATAAATGAAATCGACACTTTCACACGATCACGGTACAGTGTTTTTAAAATCCTACGATATTTAAAATGCCATGTTTTCCACGGTTTCGCATTCATTTATTTGACGAGCCACCTACCTTCATATGCTGATTAGAGGTAATTATAAATTTCTGGGAATTCCTGACTCCCTGACTCGGATCCTTTATACCGAATCCTGACTCGAAATTCGAATCCTGATTCCTGACTCGAACGCCTGACTCGGATCCTGACTCGGAATCCTGACTCGAAGGATAGGTACCCTCTGTGACAACTATGTGCTCCTGACAATACTAAACACTTGCAGAAGAACGGAGAGGCGCGGGCGAAGTCGTTGGCACACCGGTCTTCCTCGCGACTGTTCCTTGTAATTATGCGCTGTTGCCTGTTTTAGCCAATCAGATTGCTCGATTAAGGGGCGCACAGGCTCCGAGAATCACTGCCATGAATACACATTAATGAACTCTCAAATGAAATATATTTGTTATAAAGCTGCTCTTAGTTTTTTCTCATTCAGATAGACTAAACAATACATGGGGTATGATAAGATAACGTGATCATAACATAAACATGTATTTTCTCTCACAAACCAACACCAAAATAGCCCCCTAACAAGAACCGCCGCCATAACAGTCACTCTATCTTGCTACCCTTAAAGTGATACAGTAAGTAAATTTTAAATACCGTAATGATTCGATTAAGCGCCCGATTAATTTTGGGGCTTCAAGGGTGTGGAAGCTTATTGGAGACATGGCGCTTATTTATATTTCAATTCTTGGAGAGAAAAAAACTAATCTTGAACTTTAACAACGTAACAAGAACTACGGTAAAATTGTACTGAGCATGTAGAACCTTTAGAACGCAAGTCGAAAACGGACTTATTGTCCCAGGATCCATTCAAAGGATTAACGCGAGCCCATGGAAGCTTATTTGAGAGAGGATGCTAATGCTAATTTTTTTTAAACGTCAAATAGGGGCGCTTATTTGAGGGGGACACTTATCGGAAAAAGGGCGCTAATTCGATTCATTAAGGTAACTCATTTATGGAGCCGGGTGACATAAAAAATGAATATATCAAGCGATACTGGTTCTCGTATAATGTTTCACAGTTACTATGTTAAGACCTCTCTTTAAAGTATCTTATCTATATATTGTTAAGTACAAGAGCAGCGGTAAAGAAAGGCAACTATAGGAAGGTCATATAGTTCTCCTGAAGATAATCACCCCATCTCGTCTAATTCCCTCGTTTCAACTCCATGTCCATGTGACCTCCATGTATAATCCCCCTGTACACTGGAGATAGTCCCCATGCATAACCCGCGGTATATAATCACCCCCTCGTGTATAATCCTTCCTTCCCCGAATCCACCTCGGGTAATATAACTGAAACACGTTTTTACTATATACATCAGAATTCTCATCACCCCTCTCTCTGTGGCGATGTTGCGTTACATTTGAAGCTTTGCCGCAACATTGTAAAATAAAAGGATTGGTTTGCTACGTGTTCTGACACAATGTGTTTGTGATTGCGCGTTTTCCCTGACCTCGATTAAATGTGGCAAGGTCTTCAATGAATATCTAAACTACCAGTCGAGGCAAAAACTATTGAAAAATCGAACTGATATATATCTCCAAGTCATTTTATTGACTCTTCTAAAAGGCTGGGAGGGCTGTTTTATAGAAAACGTTAAGTTACGCTTAAGACAGATAACCATTTCAAAGTTATTTCAACTGCAATGAAGCATATTTAAAACCTAATAAGAAATGCCAAACTACTAATACCTAGCAACACCTGATAGGTGATAGCAAGTCAATCCTGAAATGTAAATCGTTATGGTTGTTGACAAAACATAGACAGACTTTATGTTAATATTTCTGAGAATTTGAATCCGGCTCAGATCATAGCGTCCTTGCATCAAACATAACTTCATCAAATCGTTCTTATTGCGTTTTTCATTGTCGGTGGTGATTGCCATAACATGACTTCTACATCTGAACTTCAATGAAGCTGAAAACGCTACTTCTCATTGTAGTCGGTTTGGTTCATCGTAGCAAAGAAGGTAAATGTTAATAATAGAATAAATGCTAATGTATCGACATAATGCGTTCTGGCGCAAAATATTGGGTAAAAAACATTATTGTGCTGCAGTGATGAGTAATGCTTTGCCTTATATTTTGAGTATTACTCTTATGAATATTATTGTATTTGCGTTTCTTCTAAGTTATTTTTTTCACATGCACATCCAAGTAACGAGCATATAAATGACCTGCTTCATAGAAGTACTGCGTGCCCTTTTTATTTTCCATAACGTAATCTGTGGTTGTGCAAATTCTAAGTTCAGTTAATACATGCAGAAGTGCATTCCAATTTTAAAGCCTGATCACCATAGCATGTTTTCAAATGTGAGCGTTAAAGGTAACGACATAGCTGAGTATTTTCATCACGCTACCATTTGTTTTGAATAATAGGATCGATAATACGGTAATCGAGTGAAGATATTATAGTTCCTAAATGCTAAAATTTCATTTTAAGCCAATAAGTACACATTACTTTACACTAAACTGTCTCATAATATATATTAAATATATCACAGTTTTCCTTTTGTTTTATCTCGTCAGACGAGGGAATAATTTATGAAAACTAAACTGTCCCATAAATCGGCTTCTGTCCTGTAGGACATGGGTAAACGGGAAAACGCATGGATAATTGATCCTCGTTCTATGCTAAAGTGCAAGTAGCGCCATAAAACAACATGAACTCTTTTTGCAATACTTCTGATATACTTCAGACCACATCAGTTGTCTAACTTAGTGTTCTTTGAGAGTCAGGAGCAGAATTTAACTAGAATAAACGCTACCCAAATTGAGGGATTGATTCATCTTGAGATGTCACAATGAAAATCTACGGGGTTTTATTTTAGTAGTTTTCTCCAGGGAGGGAGTTGATTCATCTTATGACGTCACATGATCCATGAAAAGTAACCAAAATTAGGGATTAAATGCCAGAAATGTTACAAAATTTGCAAGATTAATACCTTTTTGTCAGAAACAAACAATAGTATATACAATATATATTTTTTGCACTTTAAATAAATGTTGTCGCTAATTGCAGCTGTTGGCCATTGAATCAATCAATCAATCAATCAATGATAGTTTATTAAACTCTATTGCAGTTGATCTGAATTACAGGCCAAGCAAATAGTTACATAGCGTTACAATAACTTATATCCTACTACTACAACTAATGATAATATGACATAGGATATACCACTATTATTATAAGGACATCACTCATTAATATTTAACAGTCACAAAGTCCCCGTATCTCTTAGTGCTGTTCGAGTGCCTATGCCTGACTGAGAAATGACCAGATCAGAGGCTATATTAGCCTGCGTAGCAAGCGTTCCCGTGGGTTTTTTGAAGCGTAGGAAGACTTTTTCGCTATTTGGCCGCGCGAAAAATGGGGCGAGAGGCCAAATAGCGAAAAAGTCTTCCTGCGCTTCAAAAAAACCCACGGAAACGCTTGCTACGCAGGCTAAGGCTATATCCATGGTGAGTGGTGATAGGAGTCGGTAACAACACCTTGAGTGGGCCCCCAAGCCTGGTTTGTTCAATTAGCTTGACACATGCGTCCTGTCTGCGCGAGCATAGTAGGGGAAACCCAGATAGCTCGAGAGATTCAGCATAATTGCTATTAGGGTGTATTATCTACAGGGCTTTATTTTGAACAGACTCGATTAAGTCAATGAGATAAGATGTTAGGGCCGCCCTGACAGGTGATATATACTCAAATATTGATCGTATTACTGCTACAGTACACCGGGACTAGAACTTTTGCGGTTAATCCACATTTCTTCAGTGTACGTAGGGCATACAGCCGTTTAATAGCTGTCTTGTAGATAATTATATAAAGTCGCAATGGCAGCCCCATGTAATGTACAATTATATATATTCCCAGTACCGTACAATCAGCCTTTCATCTTGTCTTGCCTAGCCCCATGTAAGGTCACATGATATTTGTACCCCCAGGATCTTATATTTGCTGACCCTTTCGATTACGGGGTGCCTCCAAGATTGATTGGGGATGTATGGCTATATAGAATTGTACTGCAAGAAATATATCACCATTTCTTTGCACGTCTTGGCGTTTAAACGCATGTTGTGCTGCGCTGCAAAGCTACTTATATCCGCTGCAATGAGCGGCAGGTACCTATAGCTAAGAGAGTTCCTGGGAATAATTTATATTACAGACGCGTCGTCAACATGCATATTTTATACGGGAATTCCAGTCCCTGACTAATCTATTGACAAGAATTGCAAATAATAGATGCGCAAACCTAGTACGGCAATCCCTTTATGTAGGACGACACGAATTTTTACCAAAAATACAATAGAATACAACAATAGAACGCAACACAAAACAATACAATAGAATACAATTTGGTAGCAATTCGTGTCGTCCTACATGAAGGGATGGCCGCTTACTGATTCAAAGGTATTACCGCTGTTTAGACCAAATGCAGGCTCTAATATAATAACACGAGGGACTGAGCTACATTTGGGTTCCCAGTGGTCAAGTGCCACACGACGCCATCTTTGTTATTTTTGGTATAATGCGCATGCTCTGTGCCATTGCGTTAACTCCGCTGTTCGGCTTAATCGCGGTCGCAAAATGTCCGTGATTTCTGGTAATGATCAATTTTGACTCGTTGTGATCTGTCAGTAATCAAAATGCACAGACCCATCTGATAGTGGCTTCGTTAACGTCAAAATGTTGCAGTTCAGCTAGGTGAATGTTATGGAATACCCTCAAACTGATAATCTGAGTGATCTCGAACTGTTTTCTGAGTCCTAAGGAACCGCGAAAGTTTTAAGGAATCAATAACACAAGCAATATAATTCTGAAGAATTCCCTCAGTTTACAATTTATCAGAATTATCTACCAGTCGATGAACGTCCTCACACTACGGTTTAGGAAGTGTTAGTCAGAACAACTATTCTACTATAAGCTTGATACCCCAGCGGCTTTGGAATTCGCTGGCCAAATTGAAAACGGACGTTAAAAATGTTCTACTGGAGAAATTTCTAACATTGGAGTAGTTTCTATGTATTTATTGTAATTATTATATTATTTTAGATATTAGTGCATTTTTAATTTATCGTAAATGGGCCTGAAAAGCTCTTAGGGAGCGTCCATTAAAGTTATATACATCATATATATTTCTATACCAAGCCATAATGATCCACATGATTACGATTTATTACACAGTAAGAGCTTATATGTTGATACCCTCTCAATATTTGTATTGTCGCCGTAATTGAATACGTAAGGGTTAGTTACTCGTTCCGAGGTGACTGAGCGAGTTTGATCCTTCCCATCCCCTCCCCCTCCCCCCTCGTCTTCTTCGCCAGGTTATAGGAGGGCCGTGCCCACAATGCTTGTCGTGTAAACGGATATTCTTCGTTTCCCGCCATTTTCATCTAGTTAACTTTTTGGTTCAAATATCACAATTACTCTACAACGTAATATCATGAAATCATCTAATCTAGTTTACTGACTGTCGCTTACTGACTGTCTCTGTAACAAAACACATTATGGAATGTGAAATGCCCACTGTCACGCAGAGCGCATGTGCGAGTCTGAGTTCTTCTTTTGAAAATGTACACCCTATGTTTCAAAGATGGGGGGAAGTGAAAGCGTCGTTTTATCTTACCTTTGAAAATATTTCCAATCGTTATATTCTCGCTAAAGATTACTAGCTCAGGTTGTAAACAAATCATATGAAATTTATGCCATACAAGCGAGAACATTTGCTCTTGCTAGCGTCCAGGCCAGTGCGGACAGCTTATTTTCTTATTCCGCATGCGTAATGTAGTCGTTGAAAGAAATAAAGAAGACGACTGTCAACTCCGAGGTGAACGTGAATCCAAAACCCCTATGCAATATAAAATTTATCGATGAGATTTCGTCGAATTTGTCAACAATAATGAGGAAAAAGGCAACAAGGATAATAAACTCTTACGATGAGGGAGCGAGAAAAAATACATGCGGGGTGCAGTGAACAGTATGATATCCGTATGATAAGTGGATACCATTCGGTGATGAAACTATATATAGCCCGCTCTAATTATAAGTACACCTTAGTGTTCCTTCAGAGTTTCCCTGACAAACCGATCAGTCTTATTTTGCGGGATTATATCGAGAAGTTAAAAGAAAACAAGAGCCCATTGAAGATGAAATACACTTTCAGATTGTAAATTTAAATTTTCACGCGGAATTTGACTCATTTTTTACAGACAATGTATGGAAAACTGAAAACACGATTGCACGCTTCCCAGCACAGCTACATCCCTCAAATTTCGACATGTTAATCTGTTATCTGGTATCTTAAGTTTGTATCTGAAGAATATTTTATAAATTCGATTTTACGGATTTTATTTGGCATTGGATTCGCATCAATTCCCATACAAACACTGTATTTCGCACCCCTTTCAAAATGTCGGAATTTACCGCGAACTTATAGACCATTTTCTCAAGTATGCGCACGCAACAGGCTTGACGGACCGGTAAATACTTCACGTGGGAATCACGTAGTGGTTTCCTATAACCCTCCCTATTATTTCAACCAATACTAAATCCAAGCTATTTTGCTCTGACGAAGGGCTAACGCTCGAAACGTCAGCTGCTACTCGCTTTCCACGGCGGTTAGCATACCTCAATCGACTTTAGTTGATTACATACCAGTCTAAATCCAAGCTGCCTACATGAAGTATTTCTTGGCGGGCCGTGAGTTTTGTTAGCTTTTGTTAGACTCGTTCTGATGCGACAGCCTTTGTTATTCAAATTATCGGCTATTGTTCAAAAATTGGCGGCTATTGTTCAAAAAGCGATTTGGCGGGCTAATATTGCGTGCGCATATCTGAGAAAATGGAGAGAAGGGAAATATGCTTGGAAACAGGCCTTCAGGAGTCCAGGGGAACTCTGAAATAACTGGAAGCACGATCAGTAAAGAGTTCACTTCAACTAATGACTGGGATATTTATCGATTACTGACAGTTCGTGGTTAAAATTTGCACTGGTTAACACGAGCAATTCGTGCGCCAATCTAATCAAAATGTCAAGCATGGAACGCGAGCTCATTTTGTGAAATAATTATTTGATTCTTTCGCGCGAATATTTGTGTGGTCAAAGCCGCGGTTTGTAGTTATATATCGAGTTTTTCTTTACGAAATGAAGGTAAATGTGTGATCTGTCAAACATTAAGTAGCTCCAGGTTCGTACATTTAACAACGTTTCCTGTCGAGCAGCTTTACTTGAAAAAGGAGCGCCTTGAAGATATTTAGTTGTTTCGATTGTTCGGAATAATCTTAGACTTCAGTCATTGTGTCGATTATCGAGGTGAAACTCAAATTGTAGGGCTAAGGTAACGGAGTTTTGGTGCAAGGAGAAGTGTACGAGAAGGGATGGCTACGGAACGGAGGTTGAACAGATGGATCATCTTGGTAGCAGTTGAAGTGCATGTGGTTGTCATTTATACCTCCAGAAATAGTGGTGATTTTAAGGTTATCGTATAGCTTCAGAGCCGAATTTTTCAAAAAATATTTTTTTCACGTAAAAACAAAGTTTAGACTGTTAAGTATCTAACAGAAAAAAATTTGGTTGAATTTTTTGTTATCTAGACGGAGAAATATAAAAAAGAAACATTTTACCGAAAGATTGCGTTACATATTGACAGCTCATACACCACATCAATCGTCATGAGCATTCAACCGTAGCTAAGCGCGGGCGGAGTTCGCGCTGTGGCTTGTTGTCGGTGTTCTATCGAATCTTTTCTCACATAAATATGTCATCGTAAATTCGAAGCGTATTCGCTAAAATTTCTACAATAACATGCCCAATCTCTGACATTTTCCGGAGCATATATTCACGGGCTGATTCTTCGGGTAATTTATCTGTTCTCGTGCTTTTCTTTCGTCTTCCGCGTCCGTTTGGTCTACTTTGGTTTTGCCTTCTTGTTGTCTTTAGTTGGTTTATCCTTTGCCGTTGCAATTGCCTTATTCTGGCGTTTGACCGGTTTATTCTTGGTTTTGCCCATAATGAAGAGTGATTGAAAACGTGAAACTAACTCAACTGAGCGCGAAGACCTTTGATTGCACCGCTTTCATGCCGCTGAGAAATTGGTGGGAAGTTTTGACAGTGACATTTCCCAGTCACTGGTTGAACATCATTGGCTGCTTTATATAGAAGGTGTTTGATTGCTGTGAAAGAGGCGGGGCACCAGAATCAGTCTCGCCGGCCGGCTAAAACATTTCAGAGCGTTTTCTTGACTTTCTATTTTCGTTCTAAACATAGTTTGAAAAAAGCTCCAACTCAACGCGAATTTGTGCGAATTACTTCAAATTTTCACAGATTGTTCGCAATTATATCAGCTAAACAATTGTGTCGGCGATTTTAATTTTTTTTAAAAGAGAGGCGCTGACAGCGATTCCCGTATCTATACTTGGATTGCGCGTTAGCAGTTTCACGAAGACCGAAATATCTTCAGAACGGCTTCGAATTTCCACAATCGCCGACACAATTTCGTAAACAAGGTCTGTGGGAGTCCAGAAAAGCAAACAGATCTTAAATTCATTAAATTGCCGTGGAGTTGGAGCTCTTGGAAACCAACTCGCTTGTTCGGAAAAGAAGTTTATTGAAAAATCGCACTTTTATCAAAATTACAAACCTTAGGAATAACGTTGTAGCCAATTTTATAAGCTTTAAAATGAGGTATAATTTATCTAAATACGACGAATATTCGAGACGCTACTTAATTTTATCCGGAACAGTACCCTGAAGGTATACGATAACCTTAAGTCATCTTGATGTATTTGGAGATCTGGTACAGTGGTTGTTCTAAAACATGAACAGCATTATAGATTTTGATTGTGTTGGGAAAGAAATGGTAAATATTCTTTCCTTGACTCTTCATATTTTTTCTAAAGATACTCTTGGATACTACAAACTGTTACACATTACATATAGACGAAATTGCCAAGAAAGTATCATCTGGAATTGGTGCTATCAACATCTTAGAGATTTTTTAGACCGTGATACGCTGATATCTGTATATAACGCCTTAGTTCAGCCCCACTTCGACTACTTTTGTGAGGTTTGGGATTCGATGGGAGTGGCCTTGCCAAACATTTGCAAAAGCTTCAAAACAGGTGCGCTAGGCTAATTATGCGCTGCAAAAACGAAACTGGCCAGTCAGAAATAGCCCTACGCTCTCTTGGCTGGATTACTCTGGCTGAACGTAGAACAAAATTAAGGTTAGATTAATGTTTAAGATTCTTCCTAATTTAGCACCAAGTAGATTGTCTAATATAATTAGGGAATCAGATGCAACCAATAGTAATTACAATTTATGAAATTTTAGCAAAAAGGTTGCTCTTCCCCCTACCAAGAACATAATTCCTAAAAATAGCTTAAGCTATAATGGTGCAAAATTATGGAACTCCGTACCCAAGTGGTTGCGCGGTTGTAAGTCGCTGGCTTCGTTTAGCAGCAAAATGTTATCCCTTGGCCTTAGGCATTAATTATTTCTTATGATCTTTTTATTGATAGAATTCAGTATATTAATTTATTAGACACGTAGACTAAGTATAATATTAAATATTATTTGATAATTAGAGTAATTCAATTCATGATATATCTTAAAGGAGCAGTGTCACGATTCTGATTGGTTGTTATAGACAATGGAAAAATCACGCTATGTCACGCGCCGCTGCAAATTTCTCTTTCGATTGAAATAAATAAAATGCTGCTTTATAAAAATATAACATCAAACCTAACCATATAATACTGAAGTATAGTTTTAAAGCAATTTCGGTTCGAGATATCGTGCAAATACGCCGATGCAAGCGGATTACTCACGGACTTCTACTTCTGTCACGTCTTTTGATTTCTTGTCCGCCTGACACATTTTCAAAACTTTGGGCATGAATACTAATCGTGACACTGCTCCTTTAGTGCAGCACTTATTTTAGGAATTAGCTTAGGAACATATTGTGATTTATCATCATTGTATTTTTATTTAATTTGTTAAGCCACGCCCCTATTGGAAACCAGCTTTATATATGTTGAATTAGGTCAGCCTGGATAAATAAAGCTGATCTTATCTTATCTTACATAAAAGCAATGAAAGGTTTGGATTTTTTTTGGGGGATTTGTTTTGGAATAGAGAAATGATGAAAGCCTCAAAGAAATGTCATTCAAAAGGTTCCATGGAAATTAATTGTAACAAATTTTTTTATTATAACTGATATTAAAGAAGTTCTTTCAAAGACAGATGTAGCTATAAAATTTCCACTGATATATCCCAAATAACAGCCATCGACATTTGAGTTTACTATTTTTTAAGCACGCCCCTTTCGTGCAAGTATTGTAAACAGATCTTGAGACCAATAACACAATCTGAATAAACTGAATTTTTATGTTGTCATCAAATGCTGTTTTAGTGGAGACTAGCCATGCTACATGGTCTCACTTGGCCATTTTAATCTCTTCAAGCTATCAGATGTGCCTTAAGGTATACCTCATGCTCCTCTAATTATTCAAAATATCAAAATAAGAATGTACCTGAACAATCGCCGCCATTTCTGTCAGTTCGCAGGAGGAATGTGCGACATTTCGTGACACATGACAGCTAATTGACCAATCAGTATTTCCCGTGCAGAATCTGTACGGGAAATGAAAATGTATAAGGGATGGCTGCAGGCCCTCCTTCTTCTCTCTCGTGCCAGTCTCTTTTTTCACGCGGCCAAATCATTTGATCACTTCCTTTGCGTTGAAATAACACTGAGGGCCTGTTTCGCAGGCTAGAATCGAATATCTAATGCGCATGCCTGTACACTAGACATAACTTCCAAAGGCCAGGTTTATGGCGGGCTCACATTGAAGATAGTTTGTGAAGATTAGTTTGTGAAGGAACCATGCTTGCGAATTGCTCGTGGGTTATATGCTATATGCAAGCCTCCGAGGCCAGCGATAAATTATTCGCCGGGAATCAAATGTTGAATGTTTGCTGCGGCTCAAAAAAGCCTAAATAAACTGGGCTTTGGAGAAATGAAATCCGGGCGTGAAATATACCCATGCCATTCTAGCCAGATATCCGAAGTTCTAAGTAACTTCAGTCCAACAACCGAGCGACTACACGGCCCAGATAAAGTTTACAGCGGGAGTTCTCGAACGCCTGATATACATAATAATAATTAACAATTATTCACTGAAGTCGAAGTGACTTTTGGTGAATATTTACCGAGACGAAGGCGAGGTAAATATTCACCAATAGTTGCTGAGACTGAAGTGAATAATTGTTTTAGTATAATTTCATCAGTGAATGTCAGAGAAATTAAAACTAGACAATATTAGTCTGACTTCCGACCCTTTTATGAGTTTTACAACCGCGCGTGACAGGATCATTTTGTGACAACATTTCGGCATAATCACAAACAGACTCGACACGAGACTTGCAGGGACTACAAGAAGGGAATTGCTAAAGAGGAGAAATACCGAAAAGCAGTCCAAACGCACTCTAGAATTCAAGTTGAAGCAGCACTCTTCACTTTTGAGACCTCGAACCATGTTACAAAGAGAGGAAATGCAGCGAAAAAGAGTGGAAATGGGCAAAACTGAAAATCTGCCACGGCGATAGAGTGAAAATTTATCGCTGAACCGCTTTAATTCATCATGATCATGAGTTCACTTCAAAGGACAAATTTGCTGGAAACTACAAACTAGAGTTGGTAGTTTTGTGGATTATAGCCATCACAGAATCAAAGACAATGACAAATGATTTCGGTACGAGATAAAACTTGAAAACACACCGAAAGCGGCGAGAGAAGAGCATAACAGCAACCGGTTCCCTGAATGAAACTAGAACTAGTTTTTCTATCAAGAACCACGAGGAAAAGAACTCAAGTACACTCTTTAAGTCGAACAGTTCCAAAATTTGTAGGACAAGGTCTCGTGATATTTATTGCTCTAAGTAGATGTTATTTCATTGTGAAAGCGGTTTGTTATTCATGAGGACCGAATAAACTCAACCCAAAACTCGTAAGCCAACTGTGTTTGTGAAGGCGTTTGGATTAAAAAAAGCTTCAAGTTTAGCCATACTTATTTAGTTGCTTCTTTAGTGGGTTTTGGAAAACCTTTTTCTTTCATGATTTATTTCGTCGTGAGAAACATCGGTAAATATGCGAGCGGCCACTTTGGTAAATGCCTTGTATGTTACATTCACCTCCAGGCGCTCCGCAGGTGAATATAGCGACGTATGGCGTAATTCTCGACCAATCAGAGCACAGGGATCTCTATATTCACTGATGAAATTATGCTATTTTTATTAAAATAGATATTAAAACAAACGTTTGAATTTACAATAAAATATAATACTACCACTTACTATACAATGTATATAAGTATACGTCTAAATATATCTAGAAATAGACATATTGATGAATCATTTATTGAACCTTTCAGTATTAATAATCCTTGGGAGGAGAAGGATAACCACGAGGTCTTAACGATCTTCCCCTTATCTTAGGCAAACGATCATACGAATAGTACTGGGGTTACTAGCGGCCAAGGATGAGTACCGATTATATTCCAAAGTTTCCTATCCCGTTCTTCTGGCTGATATCCTGGATGGGAACCACTGATTTAATATAGTCCAAATTTCATAACTCTAGCCTGGATCTTATTATCATACATTATAAGTAAGTTATAAAGAAAGTTTAAGTCATCCATAGCATAGCCATGACTCTTGCACACCGTAAGTATATACATATAAATTCTAAACCAAAAGTAAGACCACTCAATAAAGCAATACCAGGCCATAAAATTATTCCGAAATTAGCTAGTGTATTTCGAACGTGTACTTCAGTTCCAGAAAACATCCGCTGAAATTGAATGAAGAAGTTGGCACGAACACTGCACACAGTGTGCACAAACATCAGGGATGGCGGAGCGCAATTTCAAGTGGGCACTGGAAAATCTAGACCTCTTCCATGGGTTAATTGGAAGTTTGTTTGAAATATGTTGGAAATAAGTTGGAAGTTGAATTTTCAAGGTTTTGCACACTTCCAACGGATGGAAATTTCATTTCCACGGGTTGGAAATATGCTGAAAGTTTGTTGGAAAGTTGTTGGAAATATGCTGGAAATATGTTGGAAATAAGTTAGAAATGTGTTGGAAATAAGTTGGAAATTTATTGGAAATATGCTGGAAGTAATTTGGAAATGTTTGGAAATATGTTGGAAATAAGTTGGTAATGTGTTGGAAATATACTGGAAATATGTTGGAATTCCATTGTTTTGCACACTTCCAAGGGATGGAAATGATTTCCATCGGCTGGAAATTAATGCTAATAATTATATTGAAAATTTTGATAGACATGCATTGGTAGACATTTCCTTGAATTATAATAGCAATTCATTGGAAATATTTGTGTAATTTGAAGGAGTCGTGCTCAAAAAGAAAAATCCATCAATTTATTAATTAAAATCATATTGCATTATTTTGTTAACATGCACACTAAATACACAATAGTAAAATACCACTTCTGTATTTCACAGCTATAAAAACTTTTAAAATCTTGTAAAAATAGAGACTAACAAGTTATGGTCCTTTATAGCAAACTTATATATCCTTATTAATTATTTTGTAAAAAAGACAATCACAAACTACAAACCAGCTGCTGGTCAGTTATATGTTTACATAAATCAGTAAAAATCATGTACCAGTCAGTTGTGTGGGAAAGGAATTTTCCTGTTCTATACACTCCTCATGGACAGATTAGTCTTAGAGATCCCCTAGCCTCATTTTAGTTTTATTTATTTTCAAAGTTGCATAGGTCTTGGTCGAGCGACGTAAGATCAAGCAAAAGCCATTGTTCACTAGCACTTGTAGATCCCATTGTTATGGATTCTCGATCTTATCTACATCACACACATTATGCACAAGGTTGTAGACAACCAAGGATTCAAGCAAACAAAGAAGTTATTTGTTTTATAAAAAATGGGGTTAGGGGCATTTTAACAAATGACATACAAGTTTTCACCTGCTAACTCGACTGTCCAATAACAGTTCTTTGCACACATGCAATTCCTTCATCAAGGATACAGTGCCCTGTGTTGACCTCAAAACAGAAAATTATTTTGCTCTTCATGCAGTCATCAAATAGGCAGTCAGCTGTGAACTACCCAGGTACAGCTCACAGGAACATTCAAAAACACAATCTATGTATGTAATGGTTCCTACTCAATGGTTTGATTCAGTTGTCATAACAGTTTTTTGACTTGTAAGAATAATTTTAACTCTGAACAAAATATGTGGTTGAGATGAAGTGCTCCCATACAGATCACTTTTAGTTGACTCTCATTATAACCCATCTAAGAGATAATATAAAAATATATTTATGCTGAGAGCAAAGCTTTGAGGATCAGATGATGTCCAAGGACAAATACCAGCCGCAATGTAGCTTATTGTTGTTGCTATCCTTCAAATATTTTCTTTGATGCAGGCTTATATACTTGCAGGGGGTGTATTTGCTGATAATTTCTCACTCGCAGAGAAAATATCAGGCCATGTGATGCATTCGACCAATCAAAATATTTGAGTTATAAAGCCCAATATATTCAGCT
The DNA here is from genome assembly GCA_030867875.1 of Actinernus sp. WN-2022. Classification (NCBI taxonomy): domain Eukaryota; kingdom Metazoa; phylum Cnidaria; class Anthozoa; order Actiniaria; family Actinernidae; genus Actinernus; species Actinernus sp. WN-2022. Next base: position 8,415,883 of record JAOWCC010000936.1, on the reverse strand, counting down.
CATGATTCCTCAAGCTTTTCTCATTTCTAAAACTTATTTAACAAGATCCTGTCATAATTTTTTTTCCAAATATGTAACATAGAAATGTGTTTACAAATAGTTTTGTTGTATATTATAAGTGGCTGTTGTTGTAGTAATTGTACTGTAAGTATACATCTTATCAGATGATTTTTTAGGTTATACGGGCTGCTATCTTACTTGTTTTTCCGAGCTACGCAGGGCGAAACAAAATACGAGCAATGAATAGAATGTCATCCTGTATTGCCTGACAAATAATCTAATAACAGATTTATAAAATGACACTTGATTCTCCTCAACCATTTTTACTTTGAACAAAGTACTATATGGTCATGTACTAAACCGCCGGTTAATATTGGTTTACAAGCAGGTACATGTAATATGGCAATCTAGATAAGATTTAATAATCATAGTTAACTGGGAGATTGACCAGCATATTGTTCTCCTAATTGCATGCTTAATGGGGTCATCTTGTGACGAATTTGCCCCCATGGTGAGTTTGCCCTCATGCTCAGTTCTAGTTTGCTTGCTTCGCATTTGCTTGCCGGATTGCCGCACCCACCCGTCCCTACTATGGAAGGTCTAAGACCTAGGTAAGTATCTTTTCCACTGTGAAACCAGTGTGACAGGTGCCGGGGGTTGACCCATGGCTTGGTTGCCATGGTTCCCTCCTTAGTTGCGCATTGCTTGCCTGTTGCTAGTACTTGCATTGCAAATGGCACCTACCCTCCATCCTTTTCTATATTGACAAGTTAATGGGTAATATGTTGGCATATCAGTCTGTTTTTTACCGCTAATATGGTAAAATCATGTCATAGTAATATAATAATATATACATGTATATATGCTGATCAAACTAACTTCTACCTATTAAAATAATGTAATATGAATTTGTTTCACCTATTATTTCATATTAACTGTTTAAGTGAGGAAGGATACTATATGTATTTTCCATTTGTCAACACATCTCATTCTAGAAATATCCAGGTTTTTCTAGGTTTGTTTTTACAATGAGATGATCTATTGATGATCAAATTATCAATAAGGATCTTAATGACAATCAATAAAAGCAGCCTGGAGACAAATCACAAAATGAACATGAGAATTCTTAAAAATATGCTTTCTAAAAAAACCTGATTTAAACTTTACACAACAATTGGTACTAAATAAGGAAAGTAAACATCACTATAGAGATCATGAACATTTTTCCAGCTCAAGCTCTTTAACATCATGGACATAAAAGTGTCTCTGTTAATTTGCCAAATAACTTATTTTGCTTAAAACCATCTGATGTACCCCATGCAGTACAGTTCTGATTGTTTTTACTGAGTATTTGTAGAAATCTACATGCTGTGATTTGTATCCAGGCTAATTGTCCAGTTTCCTACATCTCCTTTGCATTGATCATGTAAAACCCGAGTATCTCTCTACAATGACAGGAAATAATATCCAATAGACCCTTTCAGCTTGCCTGTTTGTTGCCCCATTTAAGACCACATGACGTTTCCCTTGGCTGTTTTTTTTTGTATCCCAAGAGGACACGTACCAATTTGTATAATTGGAAAACAAAGCACTGAATCCTATGGAGAACTTTAAAAAATCACGTGGTCTGAAATGGGGCAACAAACAGACAAGCTGAAAGGGTCTATTAATTTCTATTTTATAGACCCTCTAAGTTCTTAAGCAATTGGTTGGCCTTTTTGTTTCTTAATAATACAGCCTTCCTGGCAAAGGCTCTGACCAATCGCAAGTAATACGCTTTCTACGGTTGCCTTTCCCTGAAATTTAATGTGAAGGCTCTTGGCAAAGGATTTCACTTTCTTCTTTGCCACTCATGCATCTGAAATGGTTCAGTTCCAGTTTTTTTTTTAAAGAGGACAACAGTTATTGCTTCAGCATTGGTGAGCTGTAGAAAACAGAAAAAAATCATTAGATTATAAAGTTTAATTGCATTCATTGCAACATTCACCAAATTTCGATAATAGTTTAAAACTGCATGCAGGAAACAGTGAAGACTTGCCATTTAGTATTACTTTTAATCATAATTTCCCTCGTGTAGTTGTCACCAGCAGATTGCCAGTTTCTTAGTTGATAAGTTTCTTAGTTGATAAGTTTCTTAGTTGATAAGTTTCTGAATAATATATATAGCACATTTTCTAGTGACATCAAGGAAGCAGAGTTATGGGGAAAAAGGTTCATAAAAATAATTTGTAAAATATGTACGTGTAGAATGATAAATTTTAATTACAATGAAAATTATGGGCTAATTTAATTAGGCCTGGTCTTCAACAAACCAATGTTTATTTTCGCGTCAAACTTTGAGGCTTCTGATGAGGTGCATTTGGGCTTCCCACTTGGGTTCCCTGTGGTCACATATATGGTTTGCTTTTTGGTGTTTGTGGTCGGTCAACTGACTTTCCCGAAATCCAGAGTTTTCTCTGACTGGTTGGCTGGGTTTAGAGTTCATAAAAATGATTTGAGAAGGCAACATTTTCAATGCACCTGGAAATTGTGGAGGGAACACAGAGAGACTTGGTAATAATACGAAATGGGCGAGAACAGAGCCAAGCCCAAAATGAATGGCAGGAAGACACTTAGACTTGCTCCAAGTCGAACTCGTTTAGTCACTGGGTAAGCGATTACTGGGTCAAAAAGCGAGCGCGAGTTCGACTTGTTTCACTTGCAGGAAATTGAATCGGGTTATTATGTTTTGGCGCAAAAATATGTTTCAGGGGCGGAGCTTATATTTCGCGCTTTGACAAACTCTTTATGAGTACACACTCAAATTGTAAATACCACATCCACAGTCGACTGACTTGATGCATTAACATACAATGCCTGACGAACTGACTCTTTTGTGATTGGGCAAATCTTAGTACGTCATAAGCCACGCCTCCGGTTGAAAAATCAACCGGTAAATTTGGCGCGCTGCAAGTGGAAAAAGTCCTTCGTGCGGGGGCTAAGAAGGACTTTAAGAAAGTCTAGAAGGCACTCAACACTTCAAGAATGTGAACGAGAGTCATTCAGTTTTGTTTATGATAGTTTCCGGAGCAATATTGTGAACAATTAATCGACACCGACACAACCAGAAACTCAAATTTACACAAGACAAACACAAAATAATTTGCACAAGGATATCCTCAGATCGACTTCAATATTTCAGAAACATTGATCACCAAATAATTTCACAAGAAAGTCTCCAGAACAAAGGGAAAACTGCCTTCACCATAGCAGCAGCTAGACAACAACAGGTTTCAAATTTATAGCAAAAAATGTACTTCTATATATATACGTATATCATATGTTATTCTTCCTTGTATTTACGGTGGCTCGTAGGGACAACACACTTCCCGAGTTGCAAAACACTTCCCAGATTAACAAAGCACTTTCCTAGTGAGCTTACACAAAACACCTACCAGATTACAAAACGCTTGTCGAATTGCACAAAACACTTGTCGAATTACATGTACAAAACACTTGCCGAGTTACAAAACACTCACCGAGTTACAAAACACTTGCCCAGTTACAAAACACTTGCCCATTTGGAAACCAGAGGTACAATGTAGCACCTAGACTGGACAGCCATCTTGACCGAAAATCCCTGGAGACTTGGTTGGGACAAAGCAGAAGGCCAGGCTACCAAGTACATGGCTCCATGCTTGGATGTAAAGTCACAAGAAATGATTTCTAAACTAATATATGTTGTTCACTAAGACCATAATATACAAACATAAGGGGGTTTGCTCTGCATAATGAATTCAACCAAGCTTTATTTTTTATTAGTTTATATAAGTTATAATAATTTAATCTTAACTATTAAAATTTAACTTTAAGAGCGTTAATACTCGGCCAATTAGGGGGAGTATCTACAGAATAAGGTGATATCTTTGAAAACTCTGAATTTCTAATGAGACCTAGTGAAACCACCATAGGGGCTGATCAAAGTCAGGTGACCCAGCTAAACCACAGATTGAATTATTGTTGGTTGTTGTGGAGGGAGGAAAACCGGAGAAAAACCCTCAGAGGGCCACAGATCCAGAGGTGAGAGGCGAATCACTTAACCACTGCGCCACCTTGCAGCTTTCCTATAAAACTTCTGTAAGAATAAAATGACTGTTTGAACTTCAAGTGAGAGAAATGATAACTAATGTAATACATTCAACGAAGATCCAAAACAATGACAGGTAGCTCAAGCTTGCAATCTATATAAGCGATTACAAGAGAATGTATGGAATTTTACTATTATTTCCTTGGCAGTTTAGTCTCGATTCAGGGCAGTACACCGGAGCAAAACATCACACGCATGTGCTTTTGGTTGGGTGCACGTCTCCCCAGTTTCCTGCCGAAACTAAAAGAAAACAGAGGTAGAAACTAAAAGAAAACAGAGGCAGAAACTAAAAGAAAACAGAGGCAATCACCATATTTCTAATTATTGGTAGGAATGTGCAATGTTTCGCAAAAAAAAGAGAACCACTTAAGAGGCATTGTCTGAGAAAGTATGTCAGATGTTGGAAATGGGGTGTCAGCGGATTTCAATGATACTTGCTGTAGAAGTTGACCTTTATGAGTTATTCCAAAATGTGGTTTGACTTGGTTTGCCAGAGTCTTTTTTCAAAAATTTCAGGGGGGTCCCATTTTTGGCCTCTGAGGACCATCAAAAATACTGTCATCTGGAGGGTAAGTTCAATGCCTCACTAAAATAAATACAGAAAACCCATGGACTTCACAATGGTATGGTATCTTTCTACTACTAACCCTCTTTCATAACACATGTGAGATTGCGGCATCGAGGTAATGAGTAGAGAGAGGCCTGGCACTAGTTTTGAGCAATTATGAAAGCTGAAAACACTACCAAAAATGGCACAATTTCAAAACTTAATATTTTTTACCTGCCATCCTATCTAGAATTGGTATTTCAATCATGAGTTACATTATTATTAGTAGAAACAGAAACAGGTTAAAAAAATTTGGGCCATTTAATTTTTGTGGTTTTCTGGACTCGTTTTAATATCATACTTTTGCAAAATGGCCATATTTCCATAAACACTTTTCTTGCTATAATGACAACGGTTTTTAGCTTTAGCATCTCAAATTACTTTCTTTTTATTCTACTTGATGTCTAAACTTACAAAACAATAGTATTTTTAGGAAAACACTGTTCAGGTAGTAAAAAATGTGGCCTCACAATTAACTGTAAATACATGTAGTACTGACAGTAACAACCCTCCATATTTGGCTTTAATTAAGTATACACATGTCACATTAATAACTAAACTAAAGATGTCTGAAAGACTAGTAAGTGGTATTTGAAGAGTTCTACAGTAAACATTGCTTCATTGTACTTACCTACGACATTAGTATATCGGTTCTACTTCTACTAAACAAATGTTGACATCATGGCTTTAATTTGTCCACATTCCAGTACATGTACAGTACCGACCAGAAATAACCTCCAGTGCGTCCGGGTTCGGGTTCGCTTTCGAGCAAACCCAGGGTGCGCTCAAGGGTTTGCTCAATGTTCGCTTGCGTTTGCTCTAAGCGAACCCCGTGAACAAAGCGAACCCGTGAGCGAACGCAAAAGCGAACACAAAAGCGGACCCTGTAAAGCGAACACAAAAGCGAACAGCGAACGCAAAAGCGAACACAAAAGCGGACCCTCTAAAGCGAACACAAAAGCGAACCCAAAGGGTTCGCTTTAGGATTCGCTCGAGCGAACCCTTAGCGAACCCGAGCGAACCCAGCTGCAAGTCCCGACCTGAGCGAACGCATAAAAATCAATAAATGAATGTCTGAATCATTGCTGCCTGTTGTCGTCTCTTCGACTCACTTCTCAGCTTTGAATTACAGATCGATTTATTACATCTGTAGAACATACGAACGTGAATATTTATAACTATGGCAAAGCTGTCCACCTATGCCCGAACTCGGATCGTAAACTTAAGGTTCAACACTCACTTAAAAGTACGGGAGATAAGGGAAATACTTAGTAGAGAAGACGGGATTGCAGCCTCTGAATCCGCAATCTATTGTTTCTTGCGTCGGTATCGGCAATATGGTTCTCTAGCTGACAGACCTAGAAGTGGCCGGCCAAGTTCCGTTTCGAATTTAGCGTTGCAATTTATCGATACCCAGCTTCAACGAAATAATGAAATTACTGCTGCAGAATTACAGGTATTGCTGGAGAACGAATTCGGCAATCCTGTGCCATCCCTGTCGACGATTAAAAGATCTCGGCACAGTCTTGGATGGCGTTGGTCGGGAACAAAGTACTGCCAACTAATTCGCGATGCAAACAAACCTAAGCGCCTGGAATTTTGCCAGAGACTGTTCGCCACCCGAGAACAGTTTGGGGATGTAATCTTTTCGGACGAATGTACTGTTGAAGCTCGACAATACACACGAAAGTCGTTTAGGAAACTTGGTCAACCAAGACAGAAAAGGGCAAAGCCGAAACATCCTTTAAAGGTGAGTATCTTTGAGAATAAAATAGTGATACAGAAAAGGAGACTAGACTGGGGAGTGGGGATGGGAGGACTTGCTCACTGCAAGCATGAAAGTGAGGCCAAATTACTGGCGGCCATCTTGAATGTCCAACATTTAGCATCCCAGAACTAAATTATATGGTTGATAAAGAATTTCATGGTTGCAAGCATCCTATCAGGACGATTCTGTCTGATGTTGAGTTGGGAAAAGTTAAACCGGGTTGCAGGATAAACATAAACAAAAAAAACTCTGAATTTCTAACGAGACCTGAAGGCTGATTTATATACTGCTGAAGGCTGAACACAACGAATCGAAACAACCAATGATGGGCATGGGCATGGCTGATGCGTGATGATGATCAGCAAACTCCTTTACCAACCATGTTTATATCCCTACTATAATATCCATCGGTATACTCTGTATTTGCATCCAAATATGGAAAGAAGAAGATGTCAGAGGACCGCACACGCTTTATAAACTTAAAGATAAGTCACGAATCGTGTTTAGCTAGGTCCTTTTATAGATAGCTATACTATAGCCTGATAATGATATAATTTAGATAGCCGACTCTTTAATCGCTGCCCGCGAAAGACATTTTCGTGATGGGATTCCGCGACCGAGCGGAAATAGCGGCTGTCTTTTCAGGCTAATTAAATATGTTTAGCATGCGATACTACAAACTAGTTCTATAATTGGCAGCTGTATGTATTTGTACATTTAATTGTAAGTTCACGCCGGGCACAAGTGATCGTAAAAACGGCGAGTTTTATATATATTTAAAAGTTTTCGACATAGAAGAATGAATTTTGGTAGATGTATAAAGGAGTGTAAACAAAACATAGTCTGATAAGTTAAGCTAATATAGCCATCATTATGACGTCACAATGACGTCATATATTCTTTTCTAATAGGTTTCTTATAAATTTTTATTACCTCTAAAAACATTTTATTATATCTTTTTAAAATCTCTTGTTCATGAGAATGAAATAATCGAAAACCCGTTATCGATCGGTTGAAGTAAACGAAAGTTATTAAAGTTTGAATTTTGGTAATTTTCCAGCTAAAATTTGGCGGGTAATAAATAGCATAAAACTACTTATGAAAATGTCGCTTGTTTTAACTTTTACAGTTCGAAATACTGGTGCATCATATTTTGCACAATAATAGAGCACTTTAGTAGTAACAACGTGTTCTTTTTAGAATTTTGATATTTTGAGTATAACAGCTTAGAATTGAAGCCCCATTTTTTGTAAACGTTACTATGACGTCATAAATATATTTCTGTACCCTCAGAAAATAGCCAGTTCAATATTTTTGGAATTTTATCAATGAAATGCATTTGGCTAACACTCACAAGTCATAGTATTCTCTTTAATAATATTTTTATAGTCGGCAATCTGATTTAAGCTTGAAGTATGACGTCACTAATAATGACGTCATAAAAACAGTAAATCGTCCATAACTTTGAATATGTTTATCGTAGAAAGTTCAAATTTTCGGCAAATTAATATATTTCATAAAAGATTTCTGATGACGTAATATTTTTGAAACGTGTTTTAAAGGTTAATTTTCACCAAAAAAGTAGGCATCCCTTATGACGTCACAACAACGTCACAATACAGAAACAATTGACCCGAAAAATGTAGTCTTACTTTGTTACCAACCTGCCAACATTTCGTCAAATTTAGAGTAGAAGTAAGGAAATGGCGTTACTTTTACGTTTTATGTTACACTCAACCCCGCCGTTTTTACGGTTATTCGTGCCCGGCGTGTTGTTTATAAGCTTAAGTTATATATTTCTTAATATATGTGACCGCGCGTCACACAATTTGTTTTTATAAATCATAATTGTTTATTTGATGGGGCCGTTGGAGATACGTTTCCGATACGTTACTTAACCTACCTGCCTTGTTTATATTAATCCTTTCAAAAATCGATGTCAATCGATTGCAATTAAGGGCAATCGATATCAATATCGATTTTAATCGATCATCGATTGGCTACTCCGGGTTAAAAGCAAATTATAAAGTGGGCCACTAATCTGGCTGCTACATGTATATATCCACTATCCAGTGATATTTTTCATCCCAAATGGTAAATATTAAACAACAACAAACATGAATTTATAGTCAGCGTATTGTTTTTGAAGGTGCATGTTTGGGCTGGAATATCTTTGAATGGTGCTTCAGACATTGCTATCTTTACTGGAATAATGGATAGTGAATTCTACCAGCAAATCCTACAGCAGGTAAGGTTGAGTCAGATCATGTAAAACATATGTTTAACAATAAATCCTAATATATTATTTGTATTGCATCTTGCCGGCCTGGCTTTTGCCTTTCTAGCTGTTATCCATGTGCAACAGTGTGTAATATTGTCTGCAAGTCTTAAAATGGCTACAAAACTCTTTCTGCTATTAAAATTCCCTTGCCAATAAACCTTAAGTCAGCTTGCTTGTTTGTTATCCATTTGAGACCACCTGACTTTTCCCAAGTGAGAATACTTTTTGTTTTTCTGTGTCCCAAGAGGAAATGTATCAATTTCTATAGTGATGCCAATTAACTCTCCTGGATAATCCAGGAATCTCCAGATTTTGCACCTCATCTCCTGGATAATCGTGAATAAATCTCTGACTACTGGACAAAAGTAATGGGAATGGGGGGGGGGGGGGGGGGGGGGGGGTCGGTCAAGCAAAAAATACAGAGGGTCAAGTTGTAATCTTCAGATTTCTGAACTTCAGGGGTTGGCATCTCTGTTACTGCAACACAAATTTCAGATGAAATCTTGATTGTCACTTTTAAAACAGTCCATTGAGTGGTACATGTATGGGGTAAGACTATTCAGACATACAAGACTGATAGGATAGTGAGATAAGTTTAGTCTTGTTAGACATTTTTAGCCCTCGAAGGTTGTTTTGGGTTGCCAGTACAGGCCCGTAATCTTTTTATCATACGTACTATTTCAATCTGTAAATCATATCTATGTTATTTTTTTTGGGTAAAATAAAGGTGGTTGTTGTTGTATGTAGGTAACCAGCTGTGTTTTCATAAACCTGCAAGGACATCGATCTAGATCTTGACAGTGGAAAAAAGAGGAAATTATAAATTTATTCAGACAAAAATATCTTGAGATGATGTGACTGGTAGCCAGTTTACAAGAATATATTTCAATGTTTTGGTTGGGATGCCTTTACACAAAAGCACACACACACTAATCTACCAACATTCTACTAATAATTAATATTAAGCTATGTATAATTAACCCTTTCACCACTACAGGCCTCAAAAGCAGCCAATAATTATGAAGCATGTACAATGTACATGGGAAAAATTATTGCATCAAATCTAGACATGCTGGAAATATGATGTTGCGATATTATTTCAAGGGATGAGTGACTTCAAAGCAAGAGCTATAACAGGGATCACTTGACTCTCCCACTTTGGAGAAAAAACTCGTTTGTTTTAGAGATGTTGTCTTGTTTCTTTGATTTTCACGAATTTTGAGGAGCTGCAAATCGGCTCTAAAACCCTTCTCATTCGCACTTGAAATGATGTCCTCTAGCTTCTTACAGTGGCTTATTTGTCCAAAAATAGAGCACATTTCGTTGGAAATCCCACAGAAGAAAGCATACTTACCGCTGCCGAGTCCGTAGAGTTCTGCCGAATGTCATCATGGGGAAAGTTCAAGCCCTTAGTTTAAAAAGTCAGCAGTATTTAACTACCCTGGGCAAGCCAAACTGGAACTGAGGGGGGGAGGGCACCAATGATCCAAAACACGTCCAGTGGTGAAAGGGTTAATAATAATAATAAATCTTGAAATAAATATAGAGGATAATATTAATGTATTTTTTATTATAAATAAAATAAGGAAGATGTTGCAAAACAGATTTGTCATCTTAGAAGCAAAGAAGTAAGAATTTAGGGCTAGTATTTATCTTTAAATGATGAAATTCATGGTGGGCATAAATGACCTTGAAATCGTTCACGTGCATTCCAAAAATGTATAAACTAGCCCCAAAAAATGAATTTGACCTCAAATTTAATGAAATTTTGGTAGGTTAATATTAATATGAAATTAGTTCAATTGGGTTTGTATATTCAATGACATTGTCATGTCATGACGAACAACTCCTTTTAAGGTCAAATTCTTTGTTACATTTACATTTGCAACAAAGCATGTTATCACAACAACATAAATAATTATGTATTTTTGAATGCTGCAATTTTGAAGTCTCCACAATAAATATTTGCAGAGTTATTAAGAACTTAAGTTTCCTTTGACGTCACACTTTCTGATGTCATTGGTATGACTTAATTGTGCTTTCTACAAATGTACATTGAAGAAATAAAAAAAAAGACCATATTGAGCCTATTCAGTGTACAATAAGTACGTTTCTTCGTTAAAACCCGAAAATACTCGCATATTTATTTTCTAAGAGACGTTTTCAAAAATATGATGTCATAATGACGTATACTCTTGTTCATGGTGAATTCTCAAAAATTGAAAATTCTAAACACATACGATTGTGGATACAGATGTACATGTATTCTTTAAGTTGCTAGATTTTCATGAACAACTATTCTAAACTCTAAAAGATGAATTAAGAAGTTTAATATTTTGTAAATGGTTTTTCATTGAATATTTCCCGCCAAATTTTGGTGGGAAAATTACAAAACATTTAATAACTTGTTTCCCTCTTAACTAATCAAACTCTGGTTTTCAATTTCTTTGTTGTCAAGATGATGGAAATTTATAATTTACTGATTTTGAAAAAATAGCAACGTGAGCAATTTAATGGTCGTTTGTGCCCACCGTGATTGGGGAAAGTTTTATATGTTTTTATTTCATCATCATTTCATATTTTTAAGTTTTTATTTCATTAATGGCATTCCATACTGTAGGACCTTGAAATCTGATATTAAAAATTGTATATACATGTACATTGTATAACCATTCATTTAAAGAGAATTTGCTCATTTTTAACATTCTATGTTGTGGCCTGTCAACAGTACCTGTTGCCATTTATAGCCAACAAATACCCAGACCATCATAGATTTCAGCAGGATAATGATCCAAAGCACACCAGCCACTCAACAAGAGCCTGGATGACTGCTAATCATGTCAATCACTGGCCTACTCCCCCTGAATCACCTGTGAGTACAATTATGGCTTCAGTTGAATTATGTAATAGATATATGTATGTATGAGTTACATTGCAGGGCCGGGTTGTTCAAAGCCCGATTAGTGCTAATCCAGGGTTAATTTCCATGACAACCAGTAGGTTCTGTGCAGAGTTAATCCAGGATTAACACTAATTGGGATTTGAACAACCCGGTCCAGGTGTATTAATTTCTCTTCCTGTTCCTTAACAATGCAGGATTTAAATCCTATTGAAAACCTCTGGGCCAAATTGAAGCACCACTTAAGTAAGGAAGTCAAACCAAGAACAAAGGAGCAACTTGTGGCAGGCATAAAGACAGTTTGGAGGACAATGACTCCAGATGTTTGCCGAAGTTACATTGGTCACTTGGGTAAGGTGATTCCAGCAGTCATTGCCAACAATGGAAATGCCTCAGGATATTAAAGAATATTGAAATCACCTGTTCCAAGATGCAATCATTTTAGTATATAGTTATAGTTTCGAGTACGATTTGGGATAAATTTGAACAAGTGAGTTTTCAAAGAGTGCAGGGCTCATGCAATTTGATTTCTTTGAAAACTCACTCATTCGAATGTAACCTGAATTGCACTTGAAACCATTCGATTTCCTAACTGGCCTGAGATAAGTCTTTCAAGATCCTGCACTCTGGTGTTTCAAAGAAATTGCACTCCTTTTAGCCAATCAGATGTGAGAAATTTTTGACACTGTATTTATTAATGTGTAAATAGTTTGTTTGGTAACTTAAATATGTACCTATTTGTAATAACATTGTCCAGTACTTGCACTCCGGTGATCTAACATTGATAATCTGGTTTTTAGTTTTTTTTTTACAATATGCAAATGAATGTACTATATATTTAACAAATAAAAGATGGTTCCCCATGTTCTGTTACAAAATACAGCTAGGGTCCGAAAATCTAGCCAAAATATTTAGTTGCCAAATGACCAATTGTGGTTGCCAAAATGTTTTCTTTATTTTTAGGTTTCTTAGCTCGAAATGTGAACAATCCTAACGGCAAAAAAAACAACTGAAAGAAGTATCAATTATTGTTAATGACTCTCAGTCTTGTGTAAAGTAATTTTTTTCTCAAATTTTTTTTAATTACCATTTTGTGTGAACGTAAAATTACGATAGCACTTACCTCAATTAGTCTTTTGTTCCACCTGTCAAATGTTGTGCCACGTGGGAAAATCTGGGAAGTTTTCTTTCTACAAAACTTTAGAGAATTTTCAAATCCTGCAGAATTATTTGTTTTCTTTTTAAGTAATAGTTAGCCTAAGAACTGGAGCAATAGGGTATTGCAATGAGCAATTCCTAATATTGATTTTGTTTGAATATGCCTCAAGTGCTGTGTGAGATGTCCACAGTCAAAATTATAAACTAAAAATAAAGGGAACTGTATGCTGTTGAAATCACCATCCAGCCAATCCAGGGGAAAACAAAAGAAATTTGAATCACAAATTTGAGAACTTTCCCAATAACAATTTACTCTGAAATCAGACCACAAATACATGTAGTTTAATCAAAATTAAATTGAAACATCAAAAATGTTTGAATGATAAAGCACTGTATTATTTTGATGGGTTTCTATTGAATGTACGTCGAGTGTCAACCAATGAAATTATGAGAGAATAATTATAGTAAATTAACACCTTTTTACATTCCTTGCCATTCAGTGCTCCTGTTCTTAGCCGGAGCATTACTCAATAGCTTCAATATTAACCCAGCTTACATGTAAATTGTAATCAAAAAGATAAAGAAAAGATAAATTTTAACACTTTGTCAGAAGCCTGAGAAAGATCTTTCATCAGAGGGACATACTGAAATCATTATTTTTATTCGCTCAGGAGTTTTTTTTGCAACTGGAAACTGATGATTGCTACAAGCATTAAGAATTTGCAGAGCTTGTTGAAAGACCATCAATCAATTTTAAAAATCCAGGGTTTCAAACTTTTGAATAATTATATTTTAATTATATTTTTTGGCAAACTTTCCATTTATAGGGCTGTTTAATTTCTTGTGAACTCTTTACAATACAAACTAGTGCCTACATTTAGGACATCTTTGCATAAACTTAAATACAAAGAACACCTAGTTGTTTTAATCACATTTCACAACATTCAAGCGACTTGTGACAAAGGACATTTGCTGGCATGTTTTATTAATGTGTAAATTTATTTAGAACATTGTGTGACTTTGGGATTGTGAAAACATTGTGAAGACTTTAGTAAGTTGCCAGCTGGTAACTAACTCTAAAATATTGGTCGCCAAAGCTTAGTCACATTGGCAGCAAATGGTAGCTTGAGGTCTTGAAAAACTGCAGAATGATGCACAAGTGAAACAGGAGTGCAGTTAGCAGCTTTTCAATACCTTAAAAGTGCATTATTTTGTTATATGACATACAATAGGCAGTTTGCACTATTACATCAGTTGGATATTATTCAGAATCCTTTGCATGGATCCTTTTTCCCCTCTTGGTAAACATTCTCAAAGGAGTTAAAAATCTGAATAAGAATCTGAAATATATTAATGATTCTGGTAGTTGCAGAATGCAATGTCCTATTTGAAAGGATTTCCAAATGAGATCAACTTAATGTTTGTTTCTTAAGTACTTTAAAATTCAAGAGGGACCTTACAAAACCACAAACAGTTTAACAAGCTGCACATAACAATGCAAGTACATAAATAAATGTAGCAACCAATTTTTTTCTGTTGTTTGCAAAAACACAGTTCCTATTACACTTGAAATCCATAAGTTGTTGATGTACTAGAGAATGGGAATGCAAATAACTTTGATGTCTGCCAGCTTTTAGATTAGTAGCATACACTGTAAAAACAGGCTTTCCTAGGGGTAAAAAGGTGATAAGGGAAGAAAAGGAACAATAAATATTAACACACAATTTCTTGAGAAAATGCTGTCATCAACTCGTGGGCTCTGCACGCACAAAATAATAATTATTGTATTTACATGACAACAATAATATATTATTGCATACCCAACTACGTTTGAACCAGTATGTACAATCCAATTTAGAAATTATAGTGATATTTTTGCGTATTTGTAAGTAACAGTAAAGTTGAAAAATATTTCCTGTCCAAACTGTTTTCTGATGACAACAGGAATTCTTATTTTTAGGGATCTTAATCAAGAGTTTTTATGTCCACCATTACCCAAACCATTCCTGTGACAGAACTAATTTTCAGTGGAATGGGCCTTTTGCAGGAATGCAATCACATGGTTGTACTGGACAGCAAAAATGCACTTGTACAAGATCGGTAGTGTTAGTAGCAATACCTGTTTGTAAATGCAATTTTTACCTCCAATCGATTGTCTACATTGTATCTTCCTAAAACAGCATTTTTAAAGATAGCTTGCCATCCAGCATCCATGGCAAAACTTTTCCCATGGGGATCACAAGCTCAATTCATTTGTTAACAAAGGGTTATTTCAGCACGTGACTGTTTCCTGCAAAAGACATAAATTAAGTGACTTCATTTTACTCAACTCGACAACATGCAGGGCTACTTTTCACACAAAACCATTGTACAAACTCATAATTAAAGTATGTACAATGTTTTAATTTTTTTCACAAAGGGAATAAAAGACAAAAGATTTTAATAGAAATGCCTTTTAAGAGCAACATGTTGAGAAAGTGATGTCATGATTACAAACCCAAAATTATGAACTATTTGGAACACACTTCAGGATTTTGATGGTAAACTCAGTTTAATTTGGACCTTTGCCAATATTATGATTACAACTGATTTGGGTATTTCTGCCACTGTCCCCTTTTGGAACACAAAACAATGACAAAATAAATATGGTTGGATAACTTGCAGTGTAGTGGCACTTTAAGGTCTGCCAGTGGGCACAGGTACCCCCTGGCATGTGCAATGGGCAGGTGTTTAGTGTGATATATTATCCTTTTTATTTTTCTATTGATTTTCAAGACAAAATTTGCAGGACTTTCAAAATCTTATAGATTAAACGGCAAACTAGGAATGTTGGTTGAGGAAACAAGCTTTTGATATCGACTGTGTAAATTCTGCAAAAGAAAGCATATGTGCAAGAACACAAGAAAATATGCAGCTGCTAATAGCCTACTGTATGTGGAAATCTAAGTGCTTCAAATCCATAAAACACACCAAGTTACAAAGTAGAAATGTATTTTTTTATTATAGGTTTTCACAGTCCATGTTCATGACCTAATTACTGATACATTTTTGTGTAAACAGCAATAAATACCAATCCAGCAGGGTGTTACATTTAACTAGCCTAGTATCCAAAACTAGCATGCATGTCATTTGATAGCTGATCCATTGACAATCTCGTAAATGTTGCTAATTTCTTCAATGATAACATTGGAATTTAACAGGCCTAATGTTCTCAGAATTGTGTGCACATACAAAATTAAAATATGGTAAGTTCAATTTTAAGGAATTTGTACAGTTGAGAGTTCAGATTTATGGTGGGCTCCAAAATCAGTAATGGGCTCTTGCCCGACAACTATTTTGAATTTACTATTTTTGTTGTAGGCTGGTTAGATTTTATAATAGATGAATGTGCAACCCTGAGAAAAAGGTATACTGCAGTTTTGCCAAAGAAAATCTACACCATACATAAGTAGTCATCTAAATTCTAGTAATGAGTTTTGTTAATAGACCTCTTCAGCTTGCCTGTTTGTTGCCCCATTTCAGACCATGTGATAGTTCTCTGCATGATTCAGTGCTTTGTTTTCCAATTATAGATATTGGTACATTATTCAAAGGTCTGAAATGGGGCAAATAATAAATGGGCAAGCTGAAAGGATCTAATATTGTGTCACTGGACTTTCAAGATATGTTTGTTTATTTCTCTCTACTGAGTGTGACTACAGTAACCAGGGCCACTTAGACAATGAGAACTAAACACATTGCAAAATGAAAATAAGGCAGTCCATCTTTATACAGATCCTAACATATTTGTAATGTGATTTTGTTCACTCAGACTAGTTAACCAATTTACCAGATTGAAGCTCGAACATTAGTCAAAATGCTACTGTCTGACACTTTGTTTTCATTCTGCGATGTGATTAGTTCTTGCCTAAGTGGCCCTAGTCACACAGCAATATTCAGGGTTTTCAGTAAGCACAGTCAAGTGGTTTGTGAATTGGCCACCTACATGTACATGTATACTCTGTATGTTTTGAAAATAATTATTTTGGCACTGCTTACATGTACTTAATAGTACACATCTAGTAATATGTTTATTATATGACTGTGACATAAATTTACCATACAAGGTCAAATCAGAGGACCACAATGGAAACAAAACAATGCACCAAAAAAGCAGTCGTATAATAAATCCTTTATTTGATTTTTTTTAACACTTGTATTACTGGCACACACTGATATTTTACTCATTGTGCATATTTTCTTTCCCTGCACATTCACAACCCATACAATATCAGTATGTAATACCAACATCAAATAAACCTATTCAAAACCATTTTACATACCTCGGTATGCTCTGAAATCTATCAGAGGAAGCAATGGAAATAAAAACCTTTGGAATAAATAATATAACTGCATGTATGTTACTTAATAATGCCACTAAATATTTGGTAATTTATAATATAAATACTTTTAAATGTTATAAATGTTATAAATAATTTGGAGCACTTTGTACTACCAATTAAAATGTACTAATTGCTACAGACTGGAACCAATTTATAATTAATCCTGTCTTAATGAAGTTCCCAATATCTGTGCTGAACAATAATTATTAAGATGTCAACATGTCGAGTAACTCATCCTGTGAATGACCCCCTACATGTATGAATACCATGATTGCATGGCTCAGTGTCAGTAATAGGATTGCATGGTTTTGGTTTAATTAAACTTACATTCAATAATATTGAAAACCATTCTATTACAGTTTGACCCCCACTTCAACTCACAGGAACACTTGTTATACATGGTTTGCTAACCCTTGTAATGTATTTTCGCCACTAAATTAGGACACATTCATCACTGTACACTAATTCAAGTTTAAATCTCGAGTTCTATAAACTTTGGTTTTACTTAAAGTTCCATGAGATCAACGAAATGAATGCTGGAACAAACAATTTACAGAGATTTCAATTTACAGAGTTTTATATGGCCAGAGATGAGTGTGGACCATTGCCTCGATTTCGTGATTTTTCTAGGTTGAAAATACAGGTATATTTGCAGCTATTCGAAGCAACAGTATCGAACTGTTCCATGTTGCTTACTACGGTGTATCCTAATAAACGGTGATATTCATTGTGCTAAATATGAAAAGTTTCTGGCTATATGCAAATTAGGGTGGCCATTTTGGAATAAGGTGTATAGTGGGTAAAAGCAATTGGAACTTTGCATATGCATGGTACTAATGAAATTACAAATAATTATGCAAATTATGATGTTGCCATGGAAACACTCTAGGTTCCAGACTCCCTCAATGAGAAAAATAAATTTTGTAATTTATCCTTTATCAAACACAATTGTTCTACATGTATTGAGGGCATATCAGGTTTGGAATAGTGTAGGCATCATGTGTGAGTGGCTCAAAAACTACACTTATAACTTCAAGGGCAAAGGAGCCTGGAACCAGGAGCATTTCCATGGCAACATCCTAATTTCCACAGTGGTGTGTGTTTTCCTTAGTACCATACATTGTACATGTGCAAAGTTTCAATTATTTTTACCTTCTACAGTATTTGCACAGAATGATATTATTTATTATGTGATTTGTCATCAAGCCTGTGTCAACCTTATAAGTCACATTTAATTTAATTTGCATATTTCATACACCTCTATATCCCTGAAATGAGATGAGATATCGACAAACAGAAAACACCATTCTTCCTCATTTCGAAAGGATCTTCAAATGAGATCTTAATTTGAATGACGAAAATTTCGCTTCATTGGCACTTTAAGAGTGAAATCACTTGTCTATTTATTGCCATTTTGATTGTAGTGCAACCCTGAAAATTTCAAGACTCAACTGGAAAATTGCATTCAGTAGATTGTCAATCAAATGTACAGTGGGGACTAGTCTGTCTTGTCTCATACAGAGCTTTTACCAGGTAGACTTAATTAAAATTTTGATTGATGGTTGGCTAAATGCAATTTTCCAAATGAGACTTGAAACTTTCAGGGTCAGTATAATATTTACCAGCTCTTATATATTTATACAAAGTGAAAGAAAAACAAATACTGCATGAAGGTAGTGAGACTTGGGAATTCACTTGACTTCTCGGCTAAGCCTAAATCATAATCATACTCGTCAACAATGTAGGCATTGCCATCTAATAAAGGTTTTGAACTTCTTATTGCTGCTGGAAACCATCTGTATAACATAAAGAGGTCTGCAGTAGTTAATTCAATTCCAGTGACATTGACTCTTTGAAGAGATGGAAGAAACTCCATACTAAGAAATTCTTTTAAAGATAGTGCAGAAACAGAACAATATTTAAGACCTAGAGTTCTGATATTTCTGAAGGATTTTGTTTCTTTACAAGCTTCTAAGAGCTTATGGACACAGTCATCTGAGACTCTTGGGCAATAATTCAAGATTAAAACTTCTAAAAATGGGCATATCAATGGCAAATTAATAATAGAGGATTCTGGTATAATAGTTTCAGAAATGTTTAAATTCCTCAAACAAGGAAAAGTTACAGTTGAAGGTAACATAATATGTTTCGTTTGGGCAATATTGATGACTTCAACATTGTCTTTAACGAAAATAAACGCTTCATTTGAGAGGAAACCTAGCACAGCCTTATTCCGAGTTTCACTTTCTATGCCACGTAAATACATTTTTCTTTTGGTTTTCCATATACAAGCTGATTCAAAAAGAATTTGCTGCCATCTTCTGCACACAAGCATGCACTGAACTAACTCTGTTACCTCCAGTTCACTAAATATTACCAACAAGCAAAGATCTGGAAGGCTGTGGACATGAGTTACACCAGTCTGTTCAAACTGAAAAAAAGCAATATAACATACTTATTATATGGCTACATAATTTTGCAAGCTACAATTGGTCAATTTGTGGTCCATAAAGTTATTCCTGTACTGGCCGTAATTAAATGACAAAAATCTAATTTTGTGTGTGGAGAAGCCATATAATAAACATATTATTAAACTACATGTACATGTTAATTATCTGCTCATACCATTATGTTATGGAACCTCAAATAAATTCTACTCATTCACAGTCGTGCCCTAATACTGTAGTTCTCAGATTTTATCAGAACATGTATGTAACATACTTTTATTATATGACTTGGCATTTTTGAGTGCAAATAATTTAATGGGCTAAAACAAGTGCAAATATGAGACCGGTTTGCACAAGTTTATTATTCAACACTTAAAAGGTTTCGTAAGCACGCAAGCCAATCGAAATGGGGCTGTTGGAGTAACAGCCAATCCGCTTTTAGCGTGGGAAAACAATTTTCAGTACACGCCCATCCCCGACATTTGACTTCAACTGAGGCTGAGAGGTTTCTTCTCTCGAGATTTCTTCTCAAGATTTTGTTCAAACAGAGCAGTAAGATGTAAGTTAAGCCAAAACAAACCTAGTTTGTTTGTGTAGCTGTCATATAATAAACAAATTTTATTACACAAAAAGTTGTGTAATACGGCTGGGAATGTTTACTCATCAATTTTATTATAAAACTGACTCAGCCGTATTTCACAACTCTGTGTAATAACCTCTTTGTATTACTCTTGACCAGTACGTATAATATATTGTTTTAGAAAGACGATTAATCTGTGCAACATTGGACTAAATGTAATTAATGATATTTTTGTATTGTTTTATCTTTCAGTGTACTGTACTAAATTATAATTTTGATGCACAAATTAATTGTCTTCACTCTAAAAAGTCCTGGCTTAAAGTGCATCATTGACCCAACCATTAAAGGCAATTCTTAACTGACACTGTCTTCATCTGAGCACTAATTCAAAACCATGTCTAAGTCCTTTTTAAAGTTGCAAGGTTAAAGAATAATACCTTATAAATAAGTTCAGTCTGACTTAATAATATAAATACTAGGTATTTATTGACTGAGTGGGAGGGCCGGATGGGAAAATATTTGGCTTGAGGTCATGACGTATGAGGTCCATACAAAATGACCAAGAGCCAAATATTATCCCGTCCCGCCCAACCTAACTCAGTCAATAGGTCTTTTTTTTGTAGAACAAACTGCAAGAAAAAATTGTGCAGGGCCAGACAACTTTTTCCAGCCTGCTCACAATATACATGTCCGGCCCTCATCATGTGACTTTTGTAAATGGTTTTGAAATTAAAGTGCATGCGGGACATACAGGTCATATGATAATACACTATATGAATACCAAATTGACTACTACACATTTGTTTTGATGTTCTTGAAATAAAATTGTTATGCTATTTCTGTTTCATAGTTTTCGACTATTGTCTGCATTTTGGTGCCTTTCCTAACAATCTATACCTCCTATCTGTTGGAGTCAATAGATGTCCTAGCTGTTCCTGATATTTTTGTAGCAGCTTAATTAGACAAGTTAACATTGATCGACCCAAGTCCTACACTAACTTGTCTGTGAGAATATGAATACTGCCTATTGAAATGATGGTACTGACATGGTGTTGCATTGTTGCTTTACGAGTATATGACCAGTTCCCAAGACAGTATAACAAAACTGAGTAGATAATATTATTTGTAGTAGGAACATGTAAATAATTTGAATTAATTTAAATATATGTGTAGTAATGTTATGATGGCCAAGGTATTATACAATTGTCTGCATTTAACGAATTGGGAAAGGAAAAATAACGGTGATTTGCCTAAAGTTATATACAGGGATTGAGTCAGAAATTGAGCCAGAAGGGACAATTTGGCCATTTTCCAAATGAACTGGTATTAATTTTCTTTGGAAGCGGCCAAAGCAGGTCAATTTGACCATAATTATATTTTTTCAATGGACAAAATTAATGTATTTTTAAAGTGGGAACGGTGCAGCCTGACTCGTTCTGTGACTCGATCTGTGTATATAACTCAGTCTCTAAGAATTGCCTTATCAATGGCCCTGATGCACTGTTTCCAGGACTTTATATTATCAGCCAGAGTGGCCTGTGGGTATTTTGCCATTACTAAATCCTTGATATAATTTAACTTACTTGCATCTAAGGCCAACTTTTTGGGCTGGCCAGCATTAAATATCCTACCAGAACAGTTTCTTCCAGATCTTTCTTCGCGAGTAAAATTATCGAAAACAAGTTTTTTAGCAAAATTCTGCATACTAGTACTTTTATTAAAAAGAGCTTCTACATTAGAATTATTGAACGTACATGTATTAGTGGTAGATAGATTATTTAGGTCTTGATTAGTAGTGGGAGAAAAAGATGTAGATACATGAAAGGAATTAGTCAGAATAGCTATTAGTGCATCCACCTTATGTTCTACGCTCTGAATAATTTCTTTGGTGTCTCTGGTGTCTTCTGGCCGTGCATCATCATCAAGAGAATCAACAAGCCTCGTTAATTCATCTTCCTGATCAGTGCATGTGACAGAGAATGATGGAGATTGTGACTGCAGTTCAGATGTTTTGTGACTGTTAAAATGTGTTGTAGTACATGGTGGATGAATGGGTGACAAAGATTCTGATGTTGATTGTGTATGTGGAACAGAAAGACAGGACATGTGAAATGGAATTGAATGATCTGATGTAACTTGTGATGTGGATGTGCAGAGGGAAGGTGCACTGTCAGAGTTTATGGGTGAAAACGTGGACGATGTGGGGATCTGTGAGTGATTACATGTGGACATTAAAGATGGTAAAACAGGGAAAATGGGATGACATGTTGGTATAGAGGTACACATAGGGCTGGGTGTGGAGTAAACAACATCAGATGTAGGACGTTCATGACTGGACTGTGAAAATGTCATGTTGCTATTTAATAGTTGTGTATAAGATGATTTGTGAGATGACACTTTGGACTGCATTGGTGGAGCACATGATACAATGGGTGGCAAAATTAGTGGTGGATGTGAATGGGTTGTGACAGTTGAATTAACAGGGCTTGTTGATTCGCATGACGATGTAAAAGGGGTAGTTGAATGAGAAATACGTGGCAGCTGCCGGTGGCCCCTCTCTTGAAGTGGTATGGATGTACACGTTGTAGCTGGCATTTCTGGAACACATTCAATATTGTACAACACCTCAAAATTCACCTCATTTAAAGTACTTGGGCTCCCAGGGCTCCCACACCCTTCGAAGGTTGGTGGCATCTGCAATAATAATTAACAATACCATTTGTACAGTCTGCAAGTACTACATGTACATGACTACATGATTGTATTTCAAGCACAATCTGACATTACATATACATGTATGGTTAAGTAGCCAATACATCTGCATGGTGACGTCACATACTACAAGTACAAGAACTCTGTGTGAATATCCTCTCCTTAATTCCTCTAATTTGGTCTTGGAATTCTCAAAGAAGTTTTAAAATCTGAATGAGAAAGAGAATTTGAAAAGGCTTCTGGTAGTTACATGTATAGTAAAATGACGCTATAATAATGAAACTACATGTATCCTATTGCAATGGGTACACAGAGTTGGACAATTCTGAATTACCAATGCTGTCTCACAAGATATAATAGTAATTTCCTGTAATTAATTTCAATTTTAAGATATATGCTTATCTCTAAGATATAAGCAGCATTTATAATGATTGTGAGCTGCCCTTCACTTGATGAGTTTTCCTTAGTAGGAGTGCTTTATTTACTCTGGAATTCAGTTCCTCCTTCACAATAAATTATATATAGTGTACTATACCTCAAAACTATTTGAGTTGCATGTAAGTAAATATAATTATATATATGAAGCCTCGCACATGAGCAAATTACATGTTTAACCCCACGCTACCACAATAATCCTACACGTACATATATACCTTACGCTTCCTTGATTTACTCTTTTCTTTAGCCGACGCATTCGCTGGCTTAGCACTCGCTGGCTTAGCACTCGCTGGCTTAGCACTCGCTGGCTTAACATTTGCTGGTTTAGATGTACATGTAGCTTGTTCTACTGGTGCTTGTTTCTTTTTCTTCTTTTTTAGTTGACTTCGTTTTATTTCGTCTTCAATTCGCAACAGCTTTTCTTGGAGCATATCATATCGATCTAAAATATATAAATTGGTTAGAGATCAAGCGTATGACTGCAACAATGAATAATATTACTAGATATAATTATATTGGTTACTATAGGTGTTTAACATAATTATTATAAAGTGGCTTTAAAAAGTGGCCTGAGAAAATAGTGTAGGGAATAATCTGATGGATATTAAAATATGGGGTACAAAATAATGATAGTATCTGGCTTAAGCTTGTTTACATGTTATGAGAATGATTAAATTTTAAATATATTTGCAATTCATAAATGTATGTATGTTTATTAAGAGAATTTTAAACTTACGGTAGTAATCACCAAAAAATTGAGTTGATATGTCATATATTTTACGGGGAAAAAACCCTGCTAGCAGAGGTTCTTTTCTCAGAGAGGGTAGCAGGTTTAAAAAAAAATGACTTCAAAACTAAAATGGGCTGGGGGCAAGATTTGCTGACATGCAATTTTTAAACTGAGATTTTAAAACGTAAACAAAGATTCGATTCGCTTAGTTATAGATAATCGATATATCCAAAGCCGAATAAAATTTAAAAGTTAAAAAACCTTGGAAGACAGAAACATTATTAGCTTTATACTACTGTCTAGTTAACATTAAGTAAGCTTTATATTTCCCCACGTTTACAGTAACCCACGGACCACCAAAATTGTGCTGTGGTTGTTCGTGTTATAAACGCGTGTAGGGTGAACAGCTCATTCGAGTTTTGCGTCTTTTGCGATGCCGCTTGAACTTGAAGTTGAAGTCAAACACTGGCTTTTTTTAACCATAACATTTTACAGGTATAAGTATGTTCTAAGCAAATAAAGTCCAGTTGAAGTAAATGTTTACTTATCTTTTACTGGAAACTCCAAATATTGGGGACCTTCTAGTTCTATGTAAACTGCATGATTCAGCTCTTTGTTTTAAAAATTATCTTTGCATTTGATTATGATCGATTCCCGTACAAAATCGTGAAACGCGGTACGTGTCTTTCCTCTTTGTCTCCCATTCATGTCAGCAACTATCTAACTAAAAAAAGCATAATATCCGTTATGCATTTGACCTCGAGTCTCGACCTACAAACCACGACACAAACATAAATTGTTGTCGAGAACTTTTCGCGCGCTTTACAGCGCGTCCTGTCATGTCATGCATGATCACCCCCACATCTAATTGACAGCTGTTAATTAATACGTAAACCATGTGCCTCGCTCTCATTTTCGGGAACCATGGGTTGCAAAGCCAAAGGTGCACCAGCATTTTCTCTTTTTCAGCTGCCTCGTTGGTTTTCTTTTTTGCGATACCAATTTATTCCATATGCATGTCTACTGCATGCCTTCGAGTTCTACTGTAAGCCCACAGACAGCCAAAAAGAACAACGTACACTGAGACTCAAGAGCTTACAAATATAACTTTAGTCGTGGGTCTCGTATAACGTCAACGACAACGGATAGTTCATCATCAGGCCGGCCGTATAAAGGCGGATCGGAAAAAACGTTAGGAATTGTGTTTTGCTTGGCCTCCCATGTACTAGTTACCGTGCATCACGTACTACGAAACTCTGGTCTACTTCTTCCCTCGGCGCTAACCTAACTGAAGGTAAGCTTCAATTTCATGAATGAACTATGAATGGAGGGAAAATGCTACGCCCGGCTAGTATATAAATTCCTAACACTTTTGCATTTTTTTGGATATTCTTGTCTTCAATTGTGAGTAGATCAGAACGAGGTGGCTTCTTTGTCTGATTGATGTGTTAAGTGTTTTTTTCTTCAATGAAAAACGTTCAAATGCAGAAAAACTTATTCACGGAACTTACCCGATGACGCAACAATTTCGCCAATGAAATCTCCATCGCCATCGGCACCGATAACAGCCGCCTCTGTCTCGCTCAGAATGTTGATATTTTTATTTTGGTAAATGCCATGTTTGGCCTCCTCTGAGAAATGCAGAAGATAGTACTTCTTAGCGCTGACACCTAAAATAAATGTTTTGGGAAAGTTAGTTCGTAAATTAACCTTTAAAAAAATACCAAGAAATTTAAACAATTCATGAATTGTACTTTTGTTGGTACTTACTGCGTATGTGAGTCCGAGATGTCATTGTTTCCGGTCACGCTCTAAACTCCGAGATGGAGCGGCAAGACGACAACTCGATCTGTAATCTAGGTTCTAATTTACCGCCACTTTTATTCCATTGGCTATATTTAGAGGGTGCGCTTTTGCGTTCGCTCGGGTTCGCTTGGGTTCGCTCAGAGTGGCTATATTTAGAGGGTGCGCTTTTGCGTTCGCTCGAGTTCGCTTGGGTTCGCTCAGAGTTTGCAGGGTTCGCTCAATCTAGGTTCTAATTTACCGCCACTTTATTCCATTGGCTATATTTAGAGGGTGCGCTTTTGCGTTCGCTCGGGTTCGCTCAGAGTGGCTATATTTCGAGGGTGCGCTTTTGCGTTCGCTTGGGTTCGCTCAGAGTTTGCAGGGTTCGCTCAGAGTTTGCAGGGTTCGCTTAGAGTTTGCAGAGTTCGCTCGGGTTCGCTCAATTTTTTGCAGGGTTCGGTCAGAGATCTATTAGGGTTCGCTTCAAGCAAACCCTGCGTTCAGTTTTGCGTTCGCTAAAGCGAACCCGAGCGAACATTTAACTGGAGGTTAGTTCTGGTCGGTACTGTATGTCTGTCAATTTTGTTGTCTTCACTCACAAGTCTAGCATAACCCTCGAGGCTCCATTAAGATGAACACTTTATGTGTGAACGTTCTTAGCAAAATTATCCCCACTTTGTATGCTGTTCACTTTGCATGCATTTTGTTGTTTGATCTCCTGCATCGAAGTTATGCCGATTTTTTGCTGGTAACACAACAATGCAGATAAATCTGTATCACCCTTGTTACTTCATGATCAATATTAAGTACATGTAGAAGTAGAATACTTTTCAGTTGACAAAATATTTTGCCTTGTCAGGAAGTAATGGGCTCCTACCATTTGTAATTGTTGATCAGTCGTCCGCAATCTTGTACACGTGTTTCGAGGGGTCTGAGTCATACCTGGTTCCAGTCTTATACAAAACAAACGAGTTTTCACGTCCAGTTGTTTTCAAAGAAGGCATATGGCTCAGTTATTTATTAACCTATTAAAGCGTAACCCCCAACGTTTTCGTGCTTTAGAATATACAACTGTACATACTTGGCAGCATCGAAGAATCAGTTGAAATGAATGCAGAACATGGAAGTTGAAGATAATGTTATTTTACTTTAAAGCTTTGTAACCCCCTACCAAAAAACGAAATGCGGGCTAGCGCCTTCTTCGTGTACCAGAATCTATCATAATTGTATTCTAGGATTAGGGTTAACGTTCTTTGTATTTCAGGTATTTTTTTGCTGTCTTCTTTGTTTTAAATCATCTGTGTTCCTGTACACGAAGATTAGCGGTCCCGAAATGCAGGAGAGAAACAAAAACGATACACAAAATAAGTCGATTATAAGTAAAAATGTGAGCTGGATACGCGGAACAAATATACGGTACATTTTAACGCCCATGCTGGAAGCGGTACACATCACTAAAATCCGATACCATGCCGCAGAATCCGGTAAATATGAGAAATACATGTACCAGAATGAAATCGCAACTTTCGTCTATACAAGAAGAATTGTTTTACTTATTCGATGAAGCGAAGGCAAACGTGTCAACAGCAACGTTTGCGTGCTAGATTTATTGTCTCTATTTTGCTTACATCACAGATACAATGTAGTTCTGGGTGTATTATTATAGCCTTATTATTGTAATTATTTTTCATTATTCATTAATATTACTCCGACTCGACTAGCAAAATTGTTATACACTGGGAGTACAATTTTATTGTTAACAATTTTGGTGGCGATGGAGCACAATAAAAGCTTCCATATTATTTTGAGCTAGTACATGTGACAAACAATAATTTGTTAGAGGGTGATATCTCAGATTTGTCATATTATCAGATTAGTAAAAAAAAACATTTTCAATTCTGAGGTACAAATGAAGCCTGATTTAGGATACTGTTTTCTTTATTTTTTCTTGTTCCCTAGGATCAAGGGAACAATGTGTAGTCACAAAGGGTTTAATCTGAGGAACATTAAAAACCTTAAACCGGGCCGAGAGAGAGACAAAGCCCTTCCTGGTTGTGCTGAACTTGTGTAATAGACATTTTTTTACAGTTGAACCTTCTCTGAGAGACCATGTTCCCCAAACCCAGCAACCACGACCAACACTGAAGATTAATTGTGATTTATTTTTCTATCTTTTTTCCTAGTAAAGGCTGCCTGACAGTAAGTTCATACATAAAATTTTGCCAATTCAAGTTTTTGATTATTCTAGTTTCTGTTTATTTTTGCATTCATTATTCCATACATGATGGCATCACGTTATTATAATTTATATGCACGAGATGAAGTGAAAGAAAATGTGCTATCCATACTCTTTCCATCCCCCTTCTTCCCCCCGGCCCCCTCCCCTGAAAAAAAAAGCCAGTAAAAGGGGAACTACTGGACAGAAACAAACATATTAATACAAAATAAGCCGATAATAATAAAAAACGAAGGACATTTTAAGAACCATGCGGGGACACAGGACAAATTATGAAAAAACAAACTGGCTGTCCTACAGAAATAGCGAAATTTTGATCATCGTCAAAGATTACACCCCATCTACAAATTTGCCACCCTGTGGTGGCTACTCTCACAAGCAACCACCTTAGTCAAATATTTTGTCAACCACCTTAGTCAACGAGAGGTTCAACAGAATGCCTCATTTTTATCAGAATTTAAAAAAAACGTGATACCTACCCCTAGTCTCCTTTGCACCCCACCCCTGGCGAAAAGTAACTAATTAAAATATCAACCCCCATCAGATCGAAAATACTGAAGTGTCAGCAGCATTTTTATATGTAGCATTATCATTCTAAACCATGGAAACACTTTGGGTTAATAAAAAAATAACATGATCATGGCCGGCTTTGATGAAAACAACTGGATGTGTATGTAGGAGACTGGAACCACGTATGACCCAGTCCCCTCGAAACACACGTCCAAGATGGCAGACGACAGATCAACCAACCTCGTCCCCAGGGTCTTCTCGGTCAGATCCAAGATATCTTGGATCTGACCGAGAAGACCCTGGGGACAAGATTGCAGATCAACAACAGCTAAATGAAGCAGGAAGATATGTAAACAGCAAAACATTTTGTCAACTGAAAAACGTATTCTACTTCAACTCACCTACTGATTGGCCATATTAGCTAGGATTTCTCTGCATTGTGGATGTTACCAGCAAAAATGGGCATCGCTTCAATTGATAAAACAACCAAAGGCATGCAGCCATACCTGCCAACCCCCGGAGTTCTAAAATCTGGAGAATGTTGGTTGAGTCTTTGTTATGACATAATGATTTCCGATTTTTCCGAAGATACACTGATTGTGTTCTGAAGACTTTCCGAAAGCTCTCGGACAATTAGTTTCAAGCTTTTTTAACCTCAAAAACGGCGAACTCAATCCATAAAATGGCTAAAAACCGGGAGATTTGAGGCTCTATCCAGGAAACCGGGAGATGAGGTCCAAAATCTGGAGTCTCCCGCATAAACCGGGAGAGTTGGCAGGTATGAGTAGTGGACATGCAAAGTGATGAAGTGGGCATAATTTTGCTAAGAACGTTCCTCAGAGGACCACAGCAACTGCCAATTCGAACCTCACAACAAAGCGAGAGATGTTACGAGAGTCTTCAAAGATCTATGACCCAGTTGGACTCCTTAGTCCAGTGACAGTACGAGCAAAAATCCTGATGCCTCGAGGGTTATGCTAGACTTGAGTGAAGACAACAAAATTGACAGACATACACGTACTGGAATGTGGACAAAGCCATGATGTCAACAGTATTTTAGTAGAAGTAGAACAATGAAACAATGTTCACTGTAGAACTCCTTAACTCTTCAAATACCACTTACTAGTCTTTTAGACATCTTTAGTTTAGTTATTAATTATGTGGCATGTGTAGTTTGAAGTCAAATATGGAGGGTTGTTACAGTAATATTTTACAGTTGTGAGGCCACTTTTTTACCACCTGAAACAGTGTTTTCCTAAAATACTATTGTTTTATAAGTTTAGACATCAAGTAGAATAAGAAAAAAGTAATTTGAGATGCTCAAGCTAAAAAATTGTTTTCAATATAGCCAGAAAGGTGTTTGTGTAAATATGGCCATTTTGCAAAAGTACGATATTAAAATAAGGCCAGAAAACCGCAAAATGTGAATAGCCCAAATTTTTCTAACCTGTTTCTGCTAATAATGATGTAACTCATGATTGCAATACCAATTCTAGATAGGATGGCAGGTAAAAAATATTAAGTTTTGAAATTGTGCCATTTTTGGTAGTGTTTTTAGCTTTCATAATTACTCAAAACTAGTACCATGCGTCTCTCTACTCATTACCTCCATGCCGCAATCTCACATGTGTTATGAAAGAGGGTTAGTAGTAGAAAGATACCATACCATTGTGAAATCCATGGGTTTTCTGTATTTATTTTAGTGAGGCATTGAACTTACCCTCCAGATGACAGTATTTTTGATGGTCCTGAGGCCAAAAATGGGACCCCCCTTGAAATTTTTGAAAAAAGACTCTGGCAAACCAGGTCAAACCACATTTTGGAATAACTCATAAAGGTCAACTTCTACAGCAAGTTTCATAAATTAAGACGTCAACAGGATTAAATAATTTTATAACTTGGTAAACTCACTTAGTTACTAAAAAAGTTTAAGCCCTCAGAAATTGGTATTTGAAACCAGAACCTTCGTTCTTTTGGCCAGCAGAGCATAATGTTTTGCTGCAGTGGTGATTCAGGGTGGGTTTTGATTTTGTGGCTTTCTTCTTGGCGGTGCGTAATTTGACACCATATTTTGGGGGGGGGGGGGGGGGGAGGGGAGGGGGAGGGATTTGAACAAGTTGTCTCGATTTCATGTTACATGTACATGCTGTGTGGTTTCCTCAATCTAAATCATGGCGGAGTGGTAGCATAGGAAAAATAAATTTTAAAAACATTAATGAGAATTTGCCAAACCCCATCTGACATTAATGGGAAGAGTTCCACTTTTCCTGGGAAAGTGACAAAATCAAAAGCCCCCTGAATCACCACCGTGGCAAAACATTATGCTCCGCTGGCCGAAAGAACAAATGCTCTGGTTTCAATACCAATTGCTGAGGACTTAAAACTTTTTTTGTAAATAATTTTATAACTTAGTTACATGTAACTCACAGTGAATTACAAATTAAGAAAACTTAAACTTGTTATATTTTTCTTGTTTTCTTGTGGAACAATTTGCACATTCCTGCTAATAATTAGAAACAGGGGTGATTGCCTCTGTTTTCTTTTAATTTTGGCAGGAAACTGGGGAGATGTGCATGCGACCAGCTCATCAAAACCACATGCACATGACATTTTGCAGCAGTGTGCCCTGAATTGAGGCTAAACTGCCCAGGAATCACCATAGCCATTCAAGGTGATGACTACAAGGGAAATCAAAAGTTTTTGAAACATTAGATTAGATTAAGAGCTCTACAGTGATAATAGTAAAATTTCCATAGATTCTCTTGTAATCGCTTGGGCTACCTGTGGTTGGATGGCATTATGATTTTGTCATTGATTTGGATCTTCGTTGAATGTAGTCCAGTTTCGTATTCGAAAATTACTGCTGGATGCAATGACTACAGACGCATGTATGCAGGGTTAGCCTCATTCTGAAGTTAAACATTCATAAATACCAGCAAGAAGGTGGGCTATTCACAACTCTGCATATTGTTGTAGTTTCGCGTTGCACTTTCTCGCTGGTATTTAAGAATGTTGAACTTCAGAATGAGGCTAACCCTGTGTACATGCATGTGTAGTCATTGCATTCAGCAGTAATTATCGAATACAAAACTGGACTATTACGATACATTAGTTGTCATTTCTCTCACTTCAAGTTCATAGTCATTTCATTCTTACAGACGTTTTATAGGAGAACCAGGATGGCGCAGACTAAAGCTTGGTTGAGTTCATTATGTACAGCAAACCCCCTTATGTTTGTCTAATAAATGATGGTCTTAGTGTACATACATTAGTTTAGAAAATAATTAATCATTTCTTGATGATAATATTATTCACTTACATTACATAACCACAAAGCCATGTACTTGGTAGCCTGGCCTTCTTCTGCTTTGTCCCAACCAAGTTTCCAGGGATTCTCGGTCAAGATGGTCACCCAAGCTTGGGCTACCTGTGGTTTCCAAACTCGGCAAGTGTTTTGGAACTTGGCTAGCCTGGGAAACCAGCCAACTCTTATGGCTCGATCCCCCACTTGCGAAAGAGACGTCTGGGCAATGAGGCAGAAAATTCCATACTGATGACGTAGCAGATAGCCATTTCATGATGCATAAATTAGTTACAATTCTCAGAAGCCAAATACGTACAACAGAGTTCTTTTCGAGGTATACAACTATCAAGGCTGCTTGTTTGCTTGGCAGTGGATCACCGTCATGAACAACCATGAAATTCAAGCCTATTTAGCGTGGCGTCGGTAGCTAGTCATTCTTTCAGCTCAGTGTGTGTAGGTTTTAATAATAATATGAAATTATAAACAACTATTACAGTACCAGTTTTTGATCACTTTCTTCTAAATGTTTTGACAGTATATAACATTTCGCTTTACTAGCCACTGAAAGAACTATGCAAAGGAGCCACCAACAGCACAGACACACATGTATGCTAAATATGCTTGAATTTCATGGTTGTCCACTGCCAAGCAAACGAGCAGCCCCGGTAGTTATATTCCTTGAAAATAACTGTTGTTCGCATCTGGCTTCTGAGAATTGCAACTAATTTATGCATCATGAAACAGCTATCTGCTATGTCATCA
Organism: Actinernus sp. WN-2022; assembly: GCA_030867875.1. Taxonomy (NCBI): domain Eukaryota; kingdom Metazoa; phylum Cnidaria; class Anthozoa; order Actiniaria; family Actinernidae; genus Actinernus; species Actinernus sp. WN-2022. The sequence goes on along the minus strand of JAOWCC010000936.1, from coordinate 8,383,158 downwards.
GTATGGAATGTTCTGCCTCATTGCCCAAACGTCTCTTTCGCGAGTGAGGGAGCGATAAGAGTCAGCTGGTTTTCCAGGCTATAACTCAGCAAGTGTTTTGTAATCTGTCAGGCACATGTTCTCTAATCGGGCAAGTGTTAGAAGTGTTTTGTAACTCGGGAGGGGTTTTGAGTAACTCAGCAAGTGTTTCGTAATCTGGGAGGTGTTTTGTGTAATCTGGGAAGTGTTTTGCAACTATATAAGCAAGTGTTTTGTTCCTAGAAGCCACCGTATGTTTTCCCTTATTTTATATTGTGTATGTTAATTGTCGCTCAATATTAATTCTGGTGCAATTATTTTTGCACCAGTGCATTTGAAAAATGAGATGCTGATTGGCTGAGAGGTCAGTGGTGATTCACAGTGGAATCATCACTGCATGCTATGTACAACTAACACAAATATTAACTTAGACAAATTGCTGTATATATATATATATTAATAACCCTGAATAATATGCTGGGATCTGGGTATAATTATACAGATTTTAAATGAATGTAATAAGATGTATTTATTATGCGACTATGGCATAATTTTACCATATTAGGTAAAACAATGGTACAGTACTAGTGACTTACCGGTAGCTCTAAACACCCAGAATTAGTGAGCAATTGGGTTTACTGAGGTTACTGTTAGGTTTGGATTAGTTCACAGGTCCATCAAATCGATCTATAATAGTGTTAGGAATGAGTTTGCTTGGAGTGGGGTGTTAACTGGCTTTAATAAATCTGCTTGTTATTACTGGCCCTGTGCATGGAAACGAAAAAGTGAAATATAACTGTTGATAACGTTTTGAGTTATTTATGTGTATTGATCATTGATAGCCAAACCTGGGTCAATTTGACCTAGGTTAAATTGACCTGAATGGTCAATTTGACTAGCTGCAACATACATGTATATATTCAAGCTCAAAACATATTTGGTACATGATACAATGTATATACAGTTGAATCCCGATAACTCTAACCTCCAAGGGAAATCAGAAAAGGTTCAAGTTAGCGGGAGTTCGAGTTAGCGATAGATGGGAACAAATGACCGGAAATTAAGGAATAAAATGGTGTTTTGCTTACATACTTTAGTATTTCTATTCAAAGAGTTTGCATTTAATCAGGTTTTTATTACAGAGAAAGAGTAAAAAACGGATCAATATTTAGCAAATAAAACAGAACAGAACAGATAGAGGAAATACACGACTTTTTACAGAAATACAATGTAGTCTGTTAAGGTTACCGGATACCTTCAAAACGAAAAAGATGGGAAAATATTTTTTACGCACAGAAATGTAGTTTTAGTAGTAGTGTCTCATATACCAAAAACTCAGTTTAAAATATATATATTGATGGAGAAATACCAAAAGGAACATTTTAACCAGAAGCGAAAGGTTCTTTTTGATTGACAGCAGATCAATAAATACATGACAAGTGCTCACTCACCCGTAACGACCGTGAGGGGAATAGCACATTTAATTCATTTCATATACCAATGTTTACGTTTATTGAGAAAAAAATTTTCAGACACGATTCCACAATTCCATCGGTTGTTGGCCTTATGGATGCCCTTACCATTTTTCGAGTCACACAAAATCTCGATGCTGCGCGTGGCTTTGATCGGAAATCAACATTGGCGGGAAATCTTGACAGATACATGTAGTTGAACTGTGATGAGAAATGATTGGCCAAGAGCTTGCTAATTGTTAGAGAGGCGGGGCTTTAGATTCACGCACGCCAGATGGGTATATTTTTTGAAGTGCATTTTCTCGCTCTCGATTTTCAATCAAAATAGAGTTTTAAAAAAGCTCCCACTCAAGAGGAATGTATTCGATTTGTGCAAAATTTTCACAAAATGTGAATTGATATCTCAGCTGCAATACCCTGTCGGGGAATTGTAAAAAGAGAGCTCTTGCATGACGACGTTTCCCGCATATCTACTCAGATTATTTTTCGCCTTTTCACGCAAAGCATGATAACTTTTGAACTAAATCGAATTTTGAAATGCATGCTGCATTTCAAGGGACAGAAGAAATTTATTGACATTTTAAAGAAACAGCTAAGCCGCTAAGCTTGATGAAAGCTGGTTGAATGGATCCTTTGTTTCCCTTTGATTCCTGCTGACACCGCTTACCATGTACAATATTCTCACAGGACTGAACTGACACATTTTATGTAACGTAAAACCAAGAAGCTAGAGAAGTTAACACAAAGAATACATGCTGCTTCAAAATATATTCAATGTTCTGAAGTACGTTTTGTCTCGTTATGTCTTGATAAACGAGGTTCGAGTTCTCGAGGGTAAAATTATAAAGAAAATGACCTGAAGGGAAACAACAATTGCTTCGAGCTAGCGGGAGGTTCGAGTTATCGAGGGTTCGAGTTACGGAGGGTAAAATTACATTAAATGTACAAAATGTATGATGCAAATCCAGGGGAAATCAATTTTGGTTCGAGTTAGCGCAAGCTTCGAGTTACCGACGGTTCGAGTTATCGGGATTCAACTGTACATAATGTACATACCTCCTGTAATTACCCCTCTGAATCCTCCTATGATGATCCTCATGTATCCTCCTCTGACAATGTATCCTTAACCCTTTCACGCCCACCTACGGAATTTTCCGTATTTTACTGGTTACTTGATTTGGGAGTTTCAGTCTGACAAAGTTTAAAGAGCTAGGCCCTGATATTCCCACAAACCATAATGTATAGACAAGTGCTCCTAATGAACTGCATTGGGCATGTCAACAAAGAATAATTTCATCTAAATCCTCCTTTCTTTGCATAAGTGAACTACAGGTTACATTATTTCATTTCAGAAAAAAAGACTAAAATAGCACTTCCAAAAATAATCATTTCTCCTCAGATTCTACATTTTCTCTCCAAAATGCATATTTCACATAACATTTAGAGTTTCATGGTTGCACTAACCTCACTTTCTGTCTCCCAACACCTAAACTTGCCCAGAACCAAGCCATTCTGTCCACAAGCACTTCACAACAAGCTAAATTCATCCATAATGACCGCAAAGCATGCCGGGAAATCCTACCAAACAGCGACATGGCCCTTCTCCCATCTTCATTCTTCAAAATATATACTAAGTCTAAAGCCATTTCGACCTAATACCTTCATAATGGAATCAATGGCAAGTAAATGTTGTCCAATATTCCAAAAAAGCTATGATAGGTGGCTCCAGACCCCCATTTATAAAGCCCACGCTAAAGTGACAAAAGACGTCCTGGCCCATTCACGAATGGGAAATGTGGCTCTTTCTCTGTCACAATAAACTGGCACAGACTCGCTTCTTTGAGAAAGTGCTGATTGAAGCTCTCATCAGACTTAATGATGTCCTCCAGCACTCTATAAATGGTGAAAAAGGCTTTAAAAAGCCTGAAATTCTCTGTATTCCTCCAAACAAACTTCCTGCCAGCTCCCTTATAATCTACAACTGCTTTCAAAATGGCTGTCTAAAAACTTTGAGCCCCCAGTATTATAGGTCAGTTGAAAATTCCATGAAAACAATGACTGTAGTTTACTTAGGGGGGAGGGTTCTTATCGGCCTAGAAATAGCTAAAAATTGGTTCCAAAAACTCGGGCCTGAAAGGGTTAATGAAGCATAATTTTGAAGAACAATGATTTTTTTAAGATTGAAGTACTCAGGCTTCAAGAAGCAGATATAAAATAATTGGTGTGTTACGTAATACTTTAAAGTGCCAATGAAAAGAAACAATCAATCCAGTTTTTATTTAATTAAATTCTAGGTGTCACTTAGCCATTTTGTACAATTAAAAATCAATTTGGAGAGCACAAACATAATTTCATTTTGTATCAAGTCAGGCATAATTATGTTCGCACTCTACAAATTAATTGTTAATTGCACAAAATGACTAAGAGAAGCCTAGAATTTAATAAAATAAAATAAAAACGATCAATTCTTTTCACTTCATTAGCACTTTAAAATGTAGATTTATTTTAGTTTGCAATTGCTGCATAAGATTTTAGTTTATATTATGCTGCATCCTAATCAGCTTAATATTGCGATTTCAATGAATAATTAAACATAACTGTGGTCAAAATATTTTTCCACATGGATTTTGGGACAGGCCAATCAAAATATTTTAGTGGCAGCTGCATTTTTCAAAAAAGGTACTTACAGTACTAGTGTTTACACAAATAAGTATGTTTGTATATGTTGCAGGTAACTTTTGATTACAGGTTGAAATTCTTTCAACCACACTAAATTTAAGTCATACTAAATTAGTGACTAGCTCTAAACACACTAAATTTAAGTGACTTAAAGCTCTAAACACCCTAAATTAGTGACTACATGTAGCTCTAAACACACTAAATTTAAGTGACTTGCTCTAAACACACTAGGTTTAAGTGACTAGCTCTAATTAACACTCTAAATTAGTGACTGGCCATTTACTTGAGGGGTGCTAGAAATGAACTTTTATACATGTATATGTACAAATGTGTGGTTCAGAAAATATCCATAACCCCATCACAGAGAGAATTTGATATAAGGCCCCCCACCCCTATGGAATTTCCAATTTTCTCCCATACAAACTCTGTAATTTTGTAGTCCCTCTGACCCCCCCCCCCCCCCCCCCCCCTCACCCCTCCCTTGTGGAAATTTCCAATTCCCTCTGTGGTGGGGGTATGGATATTTTCTGGAATTACACAATTAATGTGTGTGGTCAAATTCTCATTTTCTTCACAGGGAATCCCTAATCAATGCTAGAATATGGGAATAACAATCACTTAATCAATACATTAGTTTTGATGTGGTGTGTTACCTGTGGTTCATTTGCTGTGCAAACATGGTTGCATGTGAATTTATCGTAGTATGTTAGTTTTTAATACAATAAAATTATCTGGCTGTGAAACGAACCCATAAAACAAACTACTATTTGAAGTTGATATTAGTCCTGTTCTCTGGTGGAGTCATTTAAAGCAAAGTTGGCAAATTTGAACCCCCTCTTTCTTCACCGTGACTGCTTTCTCCATCTGCGAACGAACAGTGGAGAACTGATGACCCACGTGTATCAAGAGCAGTGTTGAATCTGATTGGTCGACCTTGTCACATGTTGAGTCAACTCGAAGACACTATATTCTAGCAGTACATAATAATATAAAATATTAACCTGAGGATTTATTGGGCCAGAAAGAGGTTCATCGTCATCATTATCCTGTATTTGTTGTCCAACACTATAAAAAGGGGAAAATGTAAAGATTCCACTATTAATTATCACTACAGTACATGTCCATTGTACAGCAACTGCCCATTTTTCCACTCTCTGATTGGCTACCTTTTATCGTCAGTGAGACAAAATACTGCAAGTGCATGTGCAACTGAAAAATGGTTTTGTACATGTTTCCACTGTATATTGATGTAAACAAGAAACCTTATGGATCCACGGCTATTTTGACTTTATCATATTACAAAAATCATCATAAATAATAGCTAGTACATAAAAACCTAACTTTAAGTTTGCTAATGTTATATGTATAAATGGCTAGAGTTCGGTGATTGGGGTATCTAGTATAATTATGTAAACAATTAACTCAAAATATCATTGTTGCATCTTTTATTTAGGGCCAGTGTTTACTTTAGGAAAGGGGTTACACTAGTGCTGCCAGGGTCATTTTCTCTTATTTTTAGCAATACATGTGTATACAAGTAGGCGCGACAACTCAACTCGGGTGCTATGGTTTGCCTTTGTAAACGGTTTGCTAGGGTAATTCCCGCCTGGAAGGATAACTTTATTCTAGAGCCAAATTTCACATTGCAAGTTTCTGGAGTTCTCTAACAATTACATTGTAGTAGGTAATTAGGATAACAACATCTTAGGATACTTAGGATACACAGCTGCAATAAAGGGCACCACAGAAAGAAGTATAAATGTTAGTCCACCAAAACCCGCCAAAACTCTACAGTCTACTCGTGTCCGCCATGTTGTTCTCTTAATCAGTTAATACTTGATATATGAATGATTTTGGCGGCCGCGAGCCTAGCGTTTCGCATGTACAATCACAGGTCATATTACTTTATTAGTAGCATATGTTTTCGTTCATTATGCACCTATCAATGTCAACCCCCAGGGGGGGGGCAGATGTGGGGCATTTGACCGTTCTTGGTGTCCCCACCCTGGGGAATTTGAACAGGAGCCTGGATCCCAAGTTGGGAACATTTTACTTTTGGAAGAGAGGGACTGGTACTAAATATCGGTGCCTCATGTTTGTCGGCCATTTTGGTTTCGTCTAAAAGGTAGGTTACCATCCAGTTCACATTAAAAATATAAATTAATTTAATACTTCAACGCTTAATTCCTATATACTTGCTATAGATCATTCCAAATACTTCTTGAATTTGTGTAAATCAATTTCATACAAGGTTGGGGGATTTGATCCGTTTTGACCCAGAATTTAGTCCCCAGGGTGGGGATTTTGACCAAAAATTCTCCCAAAAAGTCAAATGCCCCACATCTGCCCGGCCTCCCCCCTGGGGGTTGACATTGATAGGTGCATTAGTATGACATTTTTATATAAGAAACGGCTTTCCAAATGAAGAATATATTTGTAAGTTGACACGGGCAGTAGGCCAGGGTAACCCTACTGAATCATTTTGCTTGTAAACCCGGGCTATCTTTGACCCTAGTGCTAGGGTAACCCTTGTAAACGGGCCCTAAGTTTCTCCGCCAGGTCTGCCTGAGTCCTAGCATTTCGCAAAACGGAACGAAGTTGTAATAATTTTTGCGGCTAAAAACTGAAGAATACAAGTAACGCCACTGCAGAGTGCAGTGCCACTGAAAAAGATCACTTGAAAACTTCGCTAAATTCTCCATTAATAGTTCAGGTGTATAATTATGTTATTCAGGCTATATCAAGTAAGGTTTCAAACCGTAACAAAGAAATCCAAACACGTTCAATTGGTTTCGTTCAATTTGGCTGCCTTCATTTTCAAGCGTGCATGCTCTCCGAACTTACCAGAATACCTCAATTACTCGTCGTTCATGGTAAACTTCCGACTCTTCTTCTTCGATAAACATCCTTTCAGGCTCGCTGTCGAGTTCATTGTTACTGTAATGATTTTCAATGAAGGCGAAAACTTCATCCACGTTGTTATTGATCACTTTTAAGACCGAAGCCTTTTACATCGCCTCACTCGTTTCATGTACTAAACCCAGTATCACCGGAACGGAATTACTGGAACCACCAGACCTACCGGATACACCAGAACCATGCACCGGAGTCACCGGAACACCGGAACCACCGGAACCGTTACTAAAACTGTCGAAACCAAAGGCCAATACAACGTAGAATTTTGATGTTTTTTTAAGATACAATATTTTAGCTGATCAAACCAGCCTTCTTCATGTCAGGAGTAGCCTGCTATGCAGACGTTACCTTTTCTTCGAATTTATGAGAGTGAAAAAAATACGTATGCATAGCAGGCTAGGTGACCACTCCTGGCTAGGTCAGGAGCCCTGTTCAGGTATAATAAGATTTACAATGGCGTGTATTTTTGAACGTAACCTCTCACCCCCGCAAAACGTCCACCTCTTGTGGAGATCTTAAGACCGCACCAAACGTCTCATGAGCAATAAAACAGATTGTGACAGATTGTACCAGATTGTATCAAATCTCGCCTAATATAGAAAAAATTCTCAACCAATCAGGCGCCACGTTACATGTATCATTTGACTCTGACGTCATCAGAGGCAAAGAATTCAAGATGACGGACGTCTTTAATGTGAGAGGGGAAAACCGAAGAAAAACTTCTTGACTTGGACGTTTTCAACACAAAAATAGGATCGCTTACTCATGTGGAATGCGGAAATCGATAGTTTACGGTTAACATCTCGTCTTTATCACCTAAGAACGCTCATTTTTGGCCAACAAAAGAGGTACATAGAAATGAAGGCGATTTGTTAATAAAATACTGTGTAGATCTCTAGATATTTTCCCCTTTAGAATACATATTCTCGGCTTGCTTTTCGTCCAGGTATTCCATGGCTGCCATCCATCAGATAAATATCGTACAAAGCGCGGGAACACAAATCATGTGGGAGAAGATATATACTAGAAACCTCCAGAGGTCGGGGAGAGGAGAATTCATGTTCTTTTTTTTGCCAGGGAGGGGAGGGAAGAAGGAATTATCTCTGTTTTCTCGGACTGTAAATATATCACAATGTGGACTGTCCCGCTCAAAAACTAACTTTAGCGTAATTATTGCTCTGGTCAGCTCAAATAACTTTTTGCGTGAATTAGTTTATCACTGCCAGTTTCTACAATAACCTTAGCGTCTTTCAAAATTTACCAAGGCAGAGTATGTAAAATATTGTAGTCTGTGGTTGCTCTACTGAAGGTCGGCTATCTCTAACAAATCGATACGGTAGATACGTTGGTTTCGACAGTTTTAATAACGGTTCCGGTGACCGGTGGTTTCGGTTGTTCCGGTGGTTCTGTTCCGGTGGTTTCGGTCGTTCTGGTGGTTCCCGTTTTTCGTTCTGGTAGTTCCGTTCCGGTGATCCGGATTTTAGTACATACCTTGATAAACCACAGGCAGCCCAGACGCGACATATATTTCCCGCTTTTTGGGTTACCTGTGGTATGTTTCATAAGCCGATATCGGAAGCGTTTATATAATTGCCCCTTGTGAATTCTCTTTTCCGATTCCTACGAAATAAATCTTCAATAATAAAATATTGATACTTAATGAAGTTGTGTGAGTGGTTTTGGGGTGATTTGGGGACTTCTAAAGCAGTTTAGACGGTTGGCCGCGTGTCTACCTCAAAGCCACAAATATACACACTGATGAGGTATGCAGCTTTCACGCGCTTTTCATCGATGTGACCTCACTCGCCGCCGAAATTCAACAAGAAATTCGAATGGATTTCGCCTGTGCTTTTGGCACACAAATCCAGAGATGTGTAAGCACTACACATCCACGTTTCAGGCCAAACGACGTGAAAACGGCCTGGAAAATAAATTCCGAATTCAAAATATTTCTCGTAGGAATCGGAAAAGATAATTCACAAGGAGTAAGAAACATACCACAGGTAACCCAAAAAGCGGGAAATATATGTCGACTCTGGGCTGCCTGTGGATAAACTGGGCACTGATTGGCTAAGAATGCTGTCACCTTCATTTTCCAACTTATTATGGGTTGGAAATACGTTGGAAATAAGTTGGAAATGTATTGGAAATATGTTGGCAAAATGTTGGAAAGTTGTTGGAATTATTTTGGAAATTTGATGGAAATACGTTGGAAGTACGTTGGAAATAAGGTGGAAATAAGTTGGAAATATGCTGGAAATAACGATTTTACCACAATTGCCGGTAATCTCGCGATCTGATTGGTCGATGTTATGAGGCGCCGTATGGTGCAAAATTCAAACTTTCTCTCGCAAACATGCTGAAATACCCACACATTAACTGAAATTTGTAAACGATAAAAATGTATTCTCGTATACAAACTGAAACGCACATACGATAACTGAAATCCGTAAATGTTCAAAACATTCTCTTTTATACGTGGTGAAACGCACATACTGTAACTAAAATCTCTAAAGGAGAGCCTGAGATTCACGTTCTGTCTATTAAAACGTGTAAGACAATATTGAAATGAAAAAAATATATAAACTGAAAATCATTACCATTGTGTTGAGATTGTTACACACACTGTTGAAATACGGGCTACACACACTGAGAATTACAGTCTATGTAAATGATTTTCAGTATAGCTTAAACAAGATCTCAATAGAATTATGAGATTCTCACTTCATGCCGACTACACATTCCAGGGTATTTTCGTATACGTTTTCAGAGCAACCACCACTGCAAATTTCAGTGTCTTCTGTTCGCGAATTCCCAACGTACTTTCTTTAACAGTTCTCAGTACACTTGTGAAGACATCTCAGTTTGTCCATATGTGAATTCTCAGCACACTTCACGTACAAATCTCAGTGTCACACTACTTCATGTAAGCTCACAAATATGTGACCCAGAATCTCAGTGTGTTCGTGTGGAAATCTCAGTGTGGAAAAGTTCACGCAGCTACTCCATGTAAGGTCGCTGCTTAGGGATCAGAACAACAGGCTAGGCTACTCGGCAAAACGAAACATGGCGTCTAATCTTGTGAAATAGAAACGGGTTGATGAACTGGACGTTTTTTACTCTTTTAATATTGCTTTGTATGTGCTCCTCTATATTATGTGAAGACGAAGACATAATAGAGTACATGGAATCACTAAAACGGTGAAAGCGAAGAGGCCGAAAGGTTTTGGTTTACGCACATGCAGCCCTACCCTGGTTCCAGAGGGGCTCAGGTACGAATATACTGTAATGTGCCGCGATCGAAAGAGTTTTGATTCCCCGAAGGAGTTTTGTTTTGCGTGACGAACATTGAGCCCCTCTGGCCGCTCGAATAGCCAACCTCAATCTCATGCCCATAGCCTCGCATTTATGTTTACAAGTCTAGTCAAACTGGTTTCGACTCAGCGTTAATTTGCATGTCACAGTCGTGTGTGATTCAAAACATAAAACAATTTGTGAAGATAAAGGAAACTTCTCCTCGATTTACTTCGTCGGGTTTGATGTTTGGATCTCCCAATGAGCATGCTTTGATTCCTCGTTGTTCTAGCTCTGTTACGTTATGTGGGAGTAAATTAAATCAGGGCATATAGAGGGCATACCATGCACCAGTACAATTGCTCGTTTTGGATAATCGAACGTGAAGGAAGAAGCAAATACCAGGTATGAGTTCGAAAATCAGCGATTTTCCTTAGCCAGTAGGCCGTACTGAGAAGACATCACGCCGCTTCAAGAACATGAACAGACTTCAACTCATTTATTTCGAGGCTAACTCAAATTGTACAGCACTGTGAAACATTAACGTTTGTGTATAATCTGTCAAGACTCGTGAACCGGTTTGTAACACGATCTCAAGATGAAAGCCAATCAAAATGTTCCTTTGATCCGAATGCCTCAGTTTCCATGGCCACAACTCAATCAACCAATCAGGGACGAGGTACAGATTCTGTACCGGAAGAACGAAAATCTCTACTCGAGCGGCCAGAGGCTCGTCGCTTCGCGACTCGTTGCGGCTTGATTTCAGCTGGTCTCGCTTCGCTCGCCTCGACGATTTCGAGCCTCTGGTATCCAGGGTAATGCAGCCCAGACTCGACATATATTTCCCGCTTTTTGGGTTACCTGTGGTATGTTTCATAAGCGATCTCGGAAGAGTTTATATAATTGCTCCTTGTCAATTCTCTTTTCCGATTCCTACGAAATAAATCTTCAATAATAAAAGATTGATACTTATTGAAGTTGTGTGAGTGGTTTTGGGGTGATTTGGGGACTTCTAAAGCAGTTTATTAGGCCTCGAGGTTTTGACGGTTGGCCGCGTGTCTACCTCAAAGACACAAATATACACAAGGTATGCAGCTTCGAGGCGCTTTTCATCGAAACTCGAAACATACCACAGGTAACCCAAAAAGCGGGAAATATATGTCGAGTCTGGGCTGCCTGTGCGTAAATCAAAACCTTTCCGCCTCTTCGCTTTCACCGTTTTAGTGATTCCATGTACTCTATTATGTCTTCGTCTTCACATAATATAGAGGAGCACATACAAAGCAATATTAAAAGAGTAAAAAACGTCCAGTTCATCAACCCGTTTCTATTTCACAAGTTTCGTTTTGCCGAGTAGCCTAGCCTGTTGTTCTGATCCCTAAGTAGCGACCTTACATGGAGTAGCTGCGTGAACTTTTCCACACTGAGATTTCCACACGAACACAGTGAGATTCTGGGTCACATATTTGTGAGCTTACATGAAGTAGTGTGACACTGAGATTTGTACGTGAAGTGTGCTGAGAATTCACATATGGACAAACTGAGATGTCTTCACAAGTGTACTGAGAACTGTTAAAGAAAGTACGTTGGGAATTCGCGAACAGAAGACACTGAAATTTGCAGTGGTGGTTGCTCTGAAAACGTATACGAAAATACCCTGGAATGTGTAGTCGGCATGAAGTGAGAATCTCATAATTCTATTGAGATCTTGTTTAAGCTATACTGAAAATCATTTACATAGACTGTAATTCTCAGTGTGTGTAGCCCGTATTTCAACAGTGTGTGTAACCGAATCTCAACACAATGGTAATGATTTTCAGTTAATATATTTTTATTTCAATATTGTCTTACACGTTTTAATAGACAGAACGTGAATCTCAGGCTCTCATTTAGGGATTTTAGTTACAGTATGTGCGTTTCACCACGTATAAAAGAGAATGTTTTGAACATTTACGGATTTCAGTTATCGTATGTGCGTTTCAGTTTGTATACGAGAATACATTTTTATCGTTTACAAATTTCAGTTAATGTGTGGGTATTTCAGCATGTTTGCGAGAGAAAGTTTGAATTTTGCACCATACGGCGCCTCATACGATGTGCGGTGGTAAATGAGAGTCCAGACAACGGTGCTGACGCGAGAATGTTATAGACAACGCTGGCTCTTTCAAAGCTGTCACGCTTTGTAACGAAACTTCCTATGCAGACTGGAAAATGAAGACTGCAGACTGGAAAATGAAGACTGCAGACTGGAATATGCAGACTGCAGACCGGAAAATGCAGACTGCAGACCGGAAAATAAAGACCAGACAAAATCAATAAGAAACATAGATCTATCGGTCTGTAACAGGGCGACTCTGCAAGGCTTTAGATGACTTAGATCCTTATTGTTTGGGGTTATACACGTCTAATGCGAGGTCTTGCTTTTTCCTTGACTGCCGGCGCCAGACACGCCGTGTATATGCGAGCCACGCCGAATCCGAGCTTTTCATGACAATATTTCCTTAATAACAGAAAGGAAAAGCTATTCCGAGCTATTTTGAGTTATTTACTTACTTTTTAATTAGTTTCGTATTTAGCCGGGTCCTGTCTTTGTTAAACTGATTCAGTCCCATCTTCTTCTGTCCACCATTTTAATTTTTTTGCTATGCACAGGAAGCCCAAATTAGCCTCTCCAATTATATATAAATTGTTCTTGGAGGGGCTATTACATTAAGGATTTTCTTGAACTTTCTTGTCTATTAAAACGATCGTCGTTTACCTGTGAACTTAAGCCACAAACTAGTCCTCAACACTAAACGTCGTTTTCCTGGGCGCTCAAGCTTGAAGCGTTTTTCAGTTAGCGGTTAACGTTGACGGGGTAAGTCGTAGGAGCCTAGGGTTTTTGAGAACGAGTGCTAACTCTCTTGTCCACGTTTCAAAGACGGATCTAAGACCTAAAAAAACAATCGGCCATAGGTATTGCATTTAACAGTATGGTCACCGTGAGATCTGTTGCCGCGCGGCCAGTCACCCATGATCCAACAACAAATCTCGCCCAATCCGGATAAAGTGGACACCCCGGCAGAATAATCTCATTACTAGAATGATTATGAGTATTATGTTGCAATCAATCAACTTCACACCGGTGTTAGCTTAGAACTTTTCCGCAATTCGCTTTATCGGTTTATTTGATAAAGTTCTAGAGCAATTACAGTATTGTAAACAGGGCTGTAAAGTGAACTGTCATCCAAATAATCTTGTGTATTGTATGAAGAGACGATCGAGGACTTTGACAAGCCGTTGAGAGTTCCAGAAGTAAATTCTGTACAAGGTGCGATGGAACTTGCTAAGAAGTTGCAGACTTCTCTGACTGGCGCGCAAGGAAACGAGCGACTGTCTCAAGCCGTTGCACGCGTAAATGATATCTTGGTGGACATGCAACTCAAGTCTTTAAGCGCAATGAAGCAGTCTTCCATTTGCAAATATTTCTCCTAATTCTTGTGTGTACAGATTTATGTACCGACATTAGCTCACAATGATGACAACATCATATACCTGCAGCTTTATTCCCGGGGGGTGGGTACTCTCTTATATGGGCTATATGGGTACATGTGCCGCGGGATAGGGTATGGTTTTTGAGCTGCCGAGGTCTGGGATAGGTTATCCTTTTTACGGTTTTGGTCTGGGAAAGGGTATGGATTTTGATATACTTGTCGTTGACGCCATGCTTAGCGCTTTATCGACCACACTACAGCTTAAAATACCATATTAAAACAAAACAACGGCTTTCGTAGTGTAATTGTAATTAAAAACTGTTCGGGATCTGGACTCTTTCATAAACATCACAAGATCACCTCTGGGATAGGGTATATATTTTTTGCTTCAAGTATGGGATAGGGTATGGTAAACGGCATTTTTAGGTCTGGGATAGGGTCAGGGTTTTGAGGTCTCCGCGGCACACCCCCACCCAAAAATCTTCTGAGTACCACCCAGGGTCTTTATAGTAGCTCCCGTAAGCGGACACATCCCATATTCCACAAGTGTCTGCTTACGATAACTATTCCCGTAAGCGGACAGTTCCAGTTACGGACACTTTTTCTGATTCCCAAGGGTTTATATGTAACCGGAGAGGCTGCTTTGGGCTTCCTGTGCATAGCAATAAATTTAAAATGGTGGACAGAAGAAGATGGGACTGAATCAGTTTAATAAAGACAGGACCCGGCTAAATACGAACGTAATTAAAAAGTAAGTAAATAACTCAAAATACCTCGGAATACATAGCTTTTCCTTTCTGTTATTAAGGAAATATTGTCATGAAAAGCTCGGATTCGGCGTGGCTCGCATATACACGGCGTGTCTGGCGCCGGCAGTCAAGAAAAAAGCAAGACCCCGCATTAGACGTGTATAACCCCAAAAAATAAGGATCTATGTCATCTAAAGCCTTGCAGAGTCGCCCTGTTACAGACCGATATATCTATGTTTCTTATTGATTTTGTCTGGTCTGCATTTTCCGGTCTGCAGTCTACATTTTCCAGTCTGCAGTCTGCATTTTCCAGTCTGCATTTTGTACCTGCCGGTTTTTTTACCACTTGGCAACATTGAAGTTATTTTCTGTTGTCTAGGCGACTGAGAGGAGACTGGCACGTGCTGCACGTGCAAATTGGAAGTCAAAATATTCAGCCAATCAAGTGTTTGTGTTCCCACGGTCCACGAAGTAATTAATTAATGTTTGGGCTAAGGAAAAACCTAACAAGCAATTTGATTGGTCAAAATAAACAATCCGTAAGTCACGAACACAAAATGTGGCTGGAGTTCGCAGAACGCATGCTAGGCAAATGATTTTTTTTGGCAACAATATTTTGGGCCTTTAAGCTAAAGAAGCCTTTTCGTCAAAACACAAAGGCCCTAAACATAATTTTGAACTCTATTGGAGTCTAGGATTTTGCAATGGTTGGAAAATACATGAAATACTTTCAGTTTATATCGTACAAATCCTCCCTCCCCCCCCCCCCCCCCTCCTCCTCCTCCTCCTCCCCCCCCCCCCCTCCTCCCCCCCCCCCCCCCCCCACCACTTGAAATTTCGCTCCGCCGATCCTGTAGGCTGCTGCATTTTGTGAACTAAGTATAAAAGTTTACCTGTTTTTAGATTCTTAATGAGTACCAGGAAAAGAAATGAAATCCTGACAGTTTCTTAACTAGCAGCCATTTTACAACTCAAAGCATGAAACCTCATATCAGGTATTTGTAGAAGGCCTGTTTCTTATTTATTGTTTGATTTTATGATAATAAGAGAGCGTATAATCAATATTCAAATTTCCGAGAATTGTGTTGAACTCAGACGCATTGGGTTATGTATTCTAAGAATCCCAATATCTCGTATAACATCAAGGTTGGCGCCGAATCCGACGGGTTCGATCATTTCTGATGCATAGTCTTGTTAATTGAAATCATTGATTAATTTCTGGGCTTGGAAGTCCGTGTTCTTAGACACTCTAGACATTGAAACTGGTTGCATCGAGCACACGGTCTCCGATTTCCTGGAACAGTTGGATCAGCTGGAATGAGAAGAGCTTAAATCATGTTGTCTTGGTTTAAACATTTACTACTCTAGACATTGAAACTGGTTAATTGGACCAGCTGGAATGAGAAGAGCTCAAATCATTTTTTTGGTATAAACTAGCTTTTACTACTCTAGACATTGAAACTGGTTGCATCGAGCACGCGGTCTCCGATTTTCTGGAACAATTGGATCAGCTGGAATGAGAAGAGCTCAATTCATTTTTTTGGTATAAACTTTTACAACTATGGAACTATCATATTTTTTGCTAGTGCTGCTCAAGCTGGTATATTTCCTTCATCCCTCCACACAAGGTAAGGTAGTTTGGTAACAGTTTTAAAAACAGTTGAAGAAAAGCTCTCAGCATTTTACCGTTCTTGTTTATTTAACTATTGAACATCGGAAATGAATCTGAGAGAAGGTTGAATGTGTTTTAGCTCTAATTGGTTTGAAAATACAGTACCGCCTGGAACTATTGAAGCATTTACCGCGGTTTTACCGCGTCCAATGACCGCGGTCAACTGCGGTAATTAGTTGGATGAGTCAAGGCCACGGCCGCTGAGATACCGAAATCATTGACTTTAGATAAGATAATATGTTCATGTAGCAGTCATGATCACAAACGTGCGAGTTTGGCGCGATGACTTTTCATTCATTATTCAACACCGCTGTTAACTTTAGAACCTTTTATTTTCGCTTCATTTAGAACTCTAACGGCCGGTTAGAATCTTTTATTTTCGCTTCATTCAGAACTCAAACGGCGGGTAGAGAAGCGCTCATCTGAATGAAGTGACAATAAAAGATTCTAACCCGCCGTTAGTCAGTTCTGAATGAAGCGAAAATAAAAGATTCTAACCCGCCGTTAGAGTTCTGAATGAAGCGAAAATAAAAGATTCTAAAGTGTTAGTTTCACTGATGATCTCTACCCGCCGTTTGAGTTCTGAATGAAGCGAAAATAAAATATTCTAAAGCCTTAGTTTCACCGATGAGTGCTTCTCAACCCGCCGTTAGAGTTCTGAATGAAGCGAAAATAAAAGATTCTAAAGTCTTAGTTTCACCGATGAGTGTTTCTCTAACCGCCGTTAGAGTTCTGAATGAAGCGAAAATTAAAAGATTCTAAAGTGTTAGTTTCACTGAAGTGTGCTTCTCTTCCTGCCGCTTGAAACGTGTATGTTTTATTATAGTATTGTGTCATTTGACCGCGACTTTCATTGCGGTGAATAATTTGACCGCGGATTTTGACCGCGGCATTCATTGCGGTGAATAATGTGACCGCGCGAGGCTTTACCGCGGTAAAACCTCGTCCATAGTGCGGTAAAACCGCATCCAATGGTTTAAGCGCGAACCGATGCGTCAATAATTCCAGGCGGTACTGTAATTGCAAGCGATAATGTTGCATGTTAACAAAATAAAATATCCTCATTTTCATTCAAAATACCCTTGCCTGAAAGAAGTAATAAAGTACTGTTGTATTATCATAAAGTTATAGATTATTATAACCAATATTCGTTTTTCAGGCCGGGATTATTCAAATGTGAAAGCACATTAATTTGTGAAAGCTCATTTTATAGAAAGCCTGAAAAGGCCAAGTAACAAGGAAACACAACGACAGTTTTCCCCCCAAAAGCTCTTAAATCAAATTGTGTTACTTGTCAAACACTCGTAACGCTTATTAAATGAATTTCAGACTAGCTGCGCTGGTAAATGTGTATCTGTTCGGTGAACCTAGGGGAAATTAGATAATCTTTTTCGAAGTTTATAGGGCACTGTTTATATGCCATCCCAAGATTGTTTGGTACTGCGGAAGCCTTGATCAACAAAATGTCACAATCTTATGACTTTGGTGACATATTTTCCCAGATCCTTAGTTCACACTTATTGTTCCTAAACTTCTAGCGGACTGTATATGTTGTTGTTTACAGGCGACACGCATTATGGGTACGGCACTACTAACGTGTGCACGGCACTCCAAACAGGCGGGTCAAGATCCGAGACTCCCCCACCCCCCCTAGAATTTCGGGCACGCGTACCTGGAACATTGCCATTTACACGACAAAAATAAGGGGTATCGTGACGAAAAAGTTTGGCAGGCGTCCCAAAAAAATTAGGAAACCCATGCCCAAAATGTGTCGTTCTCTTCAACCAGGCTTCGATATTTATTGTTATCAAATACATATTAAAAACTTGACTTCAGTGGAAATAATCGTGTTTATGAAAATGCGCTTTTAAACTTTTAAACTCACTTTAAACATGATGGGCTTCCTCTGATTATATAATGGGAAGAGTGCATCTGTTGTTAGAGTATGTTCTCCACTAGCACTGTTCTCCTTAAATAGTACCGTATCATCAGTAGCATGGTAAAGGATATGTAAATCAAGAATGAGCGATTCCTGTATCATTCAGTCAACATACACATTGACGCAATCTGGCTTCTTACGAGAATTTCCGCGAGAATTTTGCGACATTCGCAAAGGTTATTTCCGTTAGCCACTGCGCATGTTGTTATAGATATGGCTAGAAAATTTTTTTTTAGTTCTCCGAGGACAAATAATACTTATTACTAAGATGTAAGATGCTAAATGAATAAAATCGGCTGAAGATTTATCATTTTAATTATGATTTAAAAAACTAACCTGAATGTCAACAGATGCTATTAGGTATTTACAGTAGAAGTTACGAATCGCAAGTAAGTATACTACCAAGGAAACGGTGTTGTACTTATACCAGAGGAAGGAAACTCCTTTTCAGCAAAGTTTAGTTCTCATTCTGTATCTGTACGAAGTGCATTAACTAACAACTCTGTTTTCATTTGGTTGTCGTAAATTCCACATGAATGTTACACATGAATGTTACAAATAAACATCAAGTCATTTTACTCAGAAGTCTGCACGGAAACTGATAAAATCAAATTTTAGAAAATCCCTACTAACTTGAAACGTTTACTTTTAAAAGTGATTCTGAGGACAATGAAGAGAAAAAAAAATATTGTAAAAGATGGACAGGTACGAACAGGACCCCTAACAGGTACATAGGAGATATTATTCACCCACGAACCCGTCAGTAAAGTGACAGACTTTTACACAATGCTTTTTTCCTTCGTTGTGCTGTCATCATTCAAAAACGGGCAAAAAAGCAACGATAAGTTTTCGCAAGTGGCAAGTCAGTTTGTTTCGCAAATGCAATTCAAGAAATAATGATTTCTTGCGAAAATGAAAACACCAGAAAGAGCACAAATTACTGGTTGAGCGTTTTTCGCAAGTGGGCATTGACAAGAGAAGTAAAGCAAAACTTGGAAGAGTCGCAATTTTACACCAATGGCAATGATTACGAACCTGACTCCCTAAAAGTGATGCAGACAACATTAGAGCGGCATTTAAAAGGAAAGAATTATGCAAAGTCCATCTTGAAAGATGTCGAACTCCAAAATTCGAGAAAAGTCCTAAAGGGAAAAGCACAAAAACTGAGTCAACAAGGAATGGAAAAGCGCCCAATCAAATCCAAACGACTAACAATATAATAATAAGAAATTATGTAGGAAAGCGGACAACTGGGTGGAGAAAATCCCCGTTCGCTTATTAATACCATTTGGTGGCTGCTTACACTAAATTTTGGCCTAAGAGGCAGACAAGAACATCATAGTTTTACCATCCAGAAAGATGACAACGGAGATGAATATATTTCATTTGCCGAAGGTCTCACCAAAACAAGGCAACAATGAAGGCGGCTTGCGAATAAAACCACGGCTCGTCACACCGAAAATGTTCGCTACTAGAGAAACAAAGTGCAGTCCTGTCGCATTTTTTAAGACCTATCTTAACAGACGACCAGAAGAAATGAAAACAAGCGGCCCTTTATACCTCTCAGTTATTGCCAAACCCACGACGGAAGTCTGGTTAAAGAAAACTCCAATGGGCAAAACACTATCGATATACCATTATGAAGAAAATGAAACTGACAAAACTCACCTCTGAAAGACTTGTAAGACTTGACTTGTAAGACTTTATTAAGTTTAACAACAAATTTTACAAAAGTACACTAACCCGCAAGTAGCATAGCTAATCGAGGCGGGTTAAGTGGGAACAAAATAGCAATATATAATATATAATGTTGACAAGATAAAAATATATAATATAACAACAGTACATGTAATTTAAGGAAAATGAGAAATGTTTTTCGAAGATAAGTAACATTCAGATAACTATTGACAGAAACATTATAATACAAATTAGAGGAACGAGTTTAACGGTATTTACAGTTAAAATGCTTCAGGTTTTTTTTTTTACAAGTTACTAATACAATGGAATACAGCAATCAATGACTAAAATTCAATTAATTTAAATTAATTCAATTAATTTAAATTAATTCAATTAATTTAAATTAATGTGTTGATCAGATTTGTTATGGCATATTTTGAAGTAGAGTTGGAGCATCAACATATAAACCTTCATTTTGTAGCACTGCATGTAGTCTTTCTTTAAATTCTTTTTTGAAAGCCTTTTTTTGGTAGATTTCTAATTTGAATTGGAATTTTATTCCACAATCTTACACCTATTGTAGAGAATGATTTACTTTGAATGGTTAGTCTTGAATATTGAGTGTATAAGTTCTGACACACAGATGATCTAGTACTATATGAATGCGTATCACTTATATAAGAAAATAATTTACATAAATTAATAGGAGCCTTCTTATTAACAACATCATGCATTAAGTTTGCAATTGATTCGAGATAAAGAACATTAATAGGATAAATATTTGCCTTAAGAAAAAGAGGAATAGCACTTGCTTTCCTATCAGAAAAAAAATATCTGAGGCCTCGTTTTTGTATGATTAATAGCTTTGTTAGATATAATTTAGGGGCTTGGTCCCAGGCACTTAAGCCAAAGTTAAGATATGGTTGTATTAAAGATCGGTATAAAGTTAATAAGGTATCCTGGGGAACAAAATGTCTTAATTTAGCAATCAGGCCAACTGTTTTACTTATCTTATTACTAATGAAATTTATATGGCATTTCCATGAAAGATTACTATCAATTAACAATCCTAGGTATTTTACATAATCTTTACTTTCAAGAGGAACATAACTATTAAGTAAGTTACTATAAGCTTTAATGTTAAATTGGTAAGTAAGTTTTCTTTGGTAGGGATGAAAAATAACAAAGTTTGATTTTTTGAGATTCAAAGTTAGCTTATTTACAGTAAGCCAATCACATAATTTCTTTAATTCTTTATTTACAATTGATTCAAGAGATTTTAGATTTTTGTGATCATATAGTAAGTTAGTATCGTCTGCAAAAAGGAAAAAATTGAGTTTATTAGAGGCTTTATATATATCGTTAATGAAGATTAGGAAGAGTAGAGGACCAAGCACAGAGTTTGGGGAACACCATAATTACTATTCTCTTTATTAGATATGTGAGATGCTATTTCGGTTGTTTGGGTTCTACCATGCAGGTAAGACTCAAACCAATCGTACAATATACCTCTTACTCCATAATGATATAGTTTTTTTGATAATATACTGTGATTTACGGTATCAAAGCCTTTTTTAAATCAATAAACACAGCACAGGTGAACATTTTGTTATCCATATTTGTTTGTATTGTGTTTATTATATCTTGGATAGCATGTTCAGTTGAATGTTTTGTCCTAAAACCATATTCAGCATTATATAACAGCTCATTCTTTTCTATGAAACATGACAAACGATTATACTTAAGTTTTTCAAAGATTCTGTTAAAAATGGACAGTAAATATATTGGTCTATAGTTGTTAGGTTCCAATTCATCTTCAGATTTGAATATTGGTACTATTTTTTAGATCTTTAACTTAGATGGATATGTTCCAAGTTGTACAGAAGTGTTTAATATATTTGCTAATGGTGAACTAAGTATATGCCTTGAACATTTTAACATGGCAATTGGACAGGAATATAGACCATATGATTTATTGTTTGGTATCGACAAAATTTCATATTCCACTTCAGCTTTTGTTATGGGAGTGAAGAAAAATGAATCCTTTTGTCTGATATAACTTAAATAGTCTAAGGGGTGCTTACTGTGATTTGGAACTTGGTTTGCTAGTTTCTGTCCAATTGAAGCAAAATGTCTGTTCATTATATTAGGTATCTTCGAAGGTTCAGTAATAATCATGTTGTTTCGAGGATCTTTAAGAGCAGAAATAGGTTTTAAATTCTTCTTGTTGGTGTTTATTAAACTGTTTATTCCCTTCCAGGTTTTCTTAATATTATTCATATTATTTTCAAAATAGGAGTGAAAGTACAACTTTTTACTAATACGTATTAAATATGATATTCGGTTTCTGTAATATTTGTATTTATCATTATCACCAGATAGGAGAAGTTTATTTTTAACCCTTATGGATTTCCTAAGTCCATATGTTATCCATGGTTTATGAAATTGCTTACATTTGCGGTGTGATATAGTTTTAATAGGTGCAAATTTATTAATAAGTTTGTTTAGCTTCCTATAAAATGTAGAAAATATTTGATTAATATCACTATAATTACTATTTCCAAGACTGTTCAAGTCTCTCATTTTCTTCTTTATAGTTTGTTTTATCTTTAACAAATGAGGTTATGCAAAACTGAGAGAAATGGTCACTAATGTCAGAGACTATATTTCCACTATAAGTTACTTTTTCGGGATTATTAGTAAAGATGTTGTCAATAAGGGTGGCATAATTTTAATATACTCCTGTGGGCTTATCAATTGTTGGAATAAAATAGCAGCTCTGTAAGGAAAGTAGAAAGTTGTGAGAAAAGTTACATGTTTCAGATTTGAGAAGGTCAATGTTGAAGTCACCAAGAATATAGGTTGGTTTCCCACTGGAGCTATATTTTTCCATAATATCATCAGAGTAGGACAAGAATGCCTCAGGGGAATTATGCTGTCTATAAATAATTCCACAGATAACATTTTTTATTGTGTGAGAAGTTTATTTCAACCATAATGCTAGTAAAAAAAGGTGTTGATGTTTTTTCTATAATGGAATAATTTAAGTTGTTATTTATATACATTCCAACCCCTCCTGAAGCAAGAGGTGTGGGAACATATTCAAATGTATAGCCTTCAATGTCCAAATTCAGGATTGGTGTGACTGAATCTGTAATTTTAGTTTCAGTAATACCTATTATATCAATTTCATAATCTAGTTCGTTTAATAGATGAGATTCAAGATTTTCAAGGTTTAGTTGTAAACTTCTCACATTGTTATGAAAAACTGAAAAACTGGATTCGATTTTTGAGTTAGTGATGTTTTTTTTAGCGTATTACAGCCGTGAGGGGAATAATAATTGGTACGTATGGGATTATTATAGGATTGTGAATCTGGATTGGTATCAGGATTTTGTGCAGTATTAAGATTAAATAAATCAAGGTCATGAACACTATGCAACTTATCTAAGTAAGTTTTAGAGGGAAGGCAATTTGTTGGTAATGAGACATTGAATTGACCATGAGTATTAATAATATCATTTCCATAATATGGAAGCTATTTAAGAAGGAGTTTAGTAGCCCTAGATTTTTGTTTGTCTCTTTTCATGGCTTAGCATGCATAAACATAATATAGCTACAATTTTAAATTGTGACTTATCTTAAATCAGTTAGTTAATCCAGTCCAGTAACTTGACTTGAATTGTGTGACAGCCTGGATCCAGCAATTCCCAATTATAATGAATCGCAGTTTACCAGTTGGGAGTTATGTGTCTATAGGCAAATTACGATCCATTCGCTCCTTCTTTTAATGGGTCGAGGTCCTCCAACTTCTGTATGCGGATAGCATTTGAATCGTCTGTTTTCCTCAGGTAAATGGTAGAACTCTTGGTCCAACAATACTTGAAGCTAAACTCCCGTTGAAATGACTTACATTGGCGTAGGAGCTCTTGGGTTTTGGGGGTCAGATGATCAAAGATCATAATTTGATCCAAAGTTACATGTGGTGGTAACCCAAGGGCTTTAATGCCAATGTTGGTCGTTTCTTTCCTCAATTTCATCACTTTCTCTTTCGCCAGTCTACGAGTGAATTTGCATATAATAGCTGAAGGAGTCGTAGCTTCGGCACGGCGATTTGGAATTCTGTGGGCTACAGTATGTCTATATCCTGAATGGATATATCATCTACTCCAATGCCTTGAAAAAGCTTCAGACAGAGCTCTGTTGTAACTTGTGCAGATTCTGCCCTTCGAGGTGCTTGAGGGATCCCTCCCAAGGATCTTCACATTATATTGATAGCTGTATGCTTGAATGGCTTCCACTGCTTCGTTGCTCTCATTTACTTTTATGGTAATTTCTATAAGTTTCGTCGAAATTCGTTTCATTTCCGTTTCAGCAGCTTTCCTGAATACATTTAACTCGTCATATGAATTACTGAGAAACTGTAAACTCTTCTCGTTCTCATCTACAACCTCTGGGTCGCGCCTAACTGGAAGGCTGCTCGCCATGTTGGAATTTCAGGGATTCCATATCTTTGCTCAATTCAGCGACTTGTACCCGTAAAGCGTTATTTTCCATGCGTAGGTTCTTGATTGAAGTGTCTCCCATTTTACATATATATTTATAGTGTTAGATTTATCAACTTGTACATAATTTCTAGAGGTTTTTAGAATATGAAGTGAAGAGAGAAATTAACAGCATCCAAACCGTTCGCTTGGCAACCGTTCGCTTGGCAACCGCTCGCTTGGCAACCGCTCGCTTGGCAACCGCTCGCTTGGCAACCGCTCGCTTGGCAACCGCTCGCTTGGCAACCGCTCGCTTGGCAACCGCTCGCTTGGCAACCGCTCGCTTGGCAACCGCTCGCTTGGCAACCGCTCGCTTGGCAACCGCTCGCTTGGCAACCGCTCGCTTGGCAACCGCTCGCTTGGCAACCGCTCGCTTGGCAACCGCTCGCTTGGCAACCGCTCGCTTGGCAACCGCTCGCTTGGCAACCGCTCGATTGGTAACCGCTCGCTCAAACCAACCAAAGACGTCTGTGCTGATAAGAAACTCACAAACCACAGCGTTAGGAAGACAGTGGTAAATAAGTTGAAAGGTTCTGGGGTCCCTAAGAGCCAAATATATAAAGAAATATCACATTCCATACCACAGAGGAAGGCCTGGACGACTACAACTCGGGTGATGAAAACGAACAGGGAATAATCTCCAATATCACAGATGGCAGCAATTCCTGTCCTCAGAGAGTCCTGAGTCAGCTTGTTCCGTTTCAGCCTCGTATACCTCCAGGTCCATCAGCTCTGGGAAATGTTTTCAGCTTCAGCGACTGCAATATCACTATTCACATAGCGGGTGATCACTCAGCCCAACCAAGTCTGAGTCAAAATCCCAACGGCTACCGTAAGCGTCCATTCAAGCGACTAATTCTCACGGATTCTGATTCTGATTGACTTTCTGATTGACTAGTGTTAGCTCTTGTCAGCTACGAAGCTATTTTCGATGCATTTTAGCGATCATGTAGCCTGCGAAACAGGCCCTCAGTGTTATTTCAACGCAAAGGAAGTGATAAAATGATTTGGCCGCGTGAAAATGGAAAAAGGAGACTGGCACGAGAGAGGAGAAGGAGGGCCTGCAGCCATCCTTATACATTTTCATTTCCCATACAGACTCTGGACGGGAAATACTGATTGGTCAATTAGCTGTCATCGCTGTCATGTGTCACGAAATGTCGCACATTCCTCCTGCGAACTGACTGAAATGGCGGCGACAAGAGAGAAGTGATCGAGCGGTTGAGCGTTAATCCAGGAAAGTATTTAGAAGAACAAAGCAGGCAGTGAATAGTTTACATTTGTACGTTCTAGGCGAGATATTTTGGGAGGTTTTACCAACAGGTAAAAGCCTTATTTTCCAACTGTTTGCCGTGGAAGTCGAGTCAGACAGGACTTTGCGCTAAAATCGGCATTGTCTTATTTGCAAAGCATTGTGAAGGCTCAGTTAATCGAAACTAAATACACTGGGACTTAAAAGCCATCTCCCTCTACTATCTAGACGTAGAACTTAAGGAAATTACGGAGATCCCTAAAGTAATTTTCGCTCCTGCTGTCAGAGACTGTTCGAGTGAAAGAGTCAGTGTCGAGTACATGAACTGATGAAGGAAAAACTGAGCGGGGACTGAGCGACTTTATAGAGGCTGTGGCCGTGAATAAATCCCACACTGTAGAGACTTGGACAGGAGAAATAAAGGTAATAAAAATGAACTGTGCAATGTTTTGACTACATATCTCAGATACCGACAAAGTTACGAGAACACAAAGTTTGATTGACATGTTTAATAATCATGTTAATCCACGCGGAAAAGGGTCAGAATTCAAATTTCCGTAAGATGACGGCAGGCGCTTATTTTTTCTCGCCTATGCTCGCTTCGCTCGGTCGGTATATGAACTCGCTTCCTCGTATCGGAAAAGCGCCTGTTCTGCAGGCTAGCGATCATGTAACTAAAGACTTTTCTTTGCTGAATTAGTGAATAATGTTGTCAAGACTGTTGAACTTTGAACTGTCGATTTGTGAATAAATTATTTCGCCTTGTAAACATCTCATTCTCACATTAAACGTTGAATGACATTTTTTAGCAGTCTGATGGCTTCCAAGATGTACGCGCGCTTGAATATGTTTCAATGAACATTTTGCCCTCAATGTTATAAACAATATGCAAGTAATCGCATTGTTCCTCGTATAATTAAGGATTAATTGCACTTGTGTTTTCAATTTTTTTCCAAATTGCCCTTGTCGTTTCGCGACTCGGGCGATTTGGGAAACTTTGAAAACACGCGTGAAATTAATTCTTAATTTTACTCGGCCGAATGTGATTACCAAAACATATTATATTCTCTTTCACTACGTTCAGCCGAATAGAAAACATTTCCCATATAAAATACAAACACGGCTGGAGGGAGCCGATCAGTAATCTTTATTGGGACTAGAGCCAGTTACAGTGGCTGCTTTTATACATACACGTGACCTATGCACTCACTTGTGAACGAGTTCTCAGCTGAGCGAAAGCTTAACAAAGTTGCCAAAATTTTAATTTCGTTAGAGATTTACAACGATAGTCCAGTACAATTATAGTACAATTCCAAGCGGGATAAAAACCTCCCAGATGAGGAAAAACCAGGAAACGTATTCTCCAAACCAGTGCAAATTCACCTCTACCTCTGGAGTCAAAAGGTTCAAAATTTCAAATTGTTATACTTTTAAATACAAAAAATATATACAAAAACTACGAAAACTGGTTGGCGTAAAGAGGTGAGACCAGTTAAGGAGTGGTTTATATGTCCTAGGGGTGACAATACCAAACATACCAGCGAAATTGTGTCACACATGATAAATACATTTTTCGTACCTTTTAGGAATCACCATGATAATGACTTCTTAAATAACTCTGTAAATTTATGCATAATTTTAAGGGTCATTTACAAAACCTCCCCTTCCTCTGGGGATCTGTTCCAATACCATTTAAATATCGTCTTTTAAAAAAGAAATGTCTGTCGGTCTTATACGCGTTTTAAATTAATAATGGTATAAAGAATATTTATTATTGCATGAATTTCGATCAGCCCAACTCGTCTTATACAGCCTCAAGAGGTTGAATTAAAGATTTATTGATTCCAAGATGCCTTTATTTTTTCTATTTTTTTTATTTACCACAAATATAAATGCCATGGTTACCATGGTTACATAAATACATGATAACAGGTGGCGAAGAAGCCCAAATAGAAACCATATGGCTTGTGTGGTTTTGCCCTACCTCTTTCATAATAAATTGGATTAAAACGGTACAGGAGCGGTACGGGCTAATTAAACAAATAAAACTGATAGGAAAGAGGCAGATTCAAGGACGGGAGAATATATACATTTTTAGCTTAGACTGAACGAGGAAATAGTCGTGGCATTATGAATGTCGGGGCTCAGCTGCGTGTTAAAAAAGTAGGACCCTGACAAATAGCACTGAGAAAACTGTCTAATTTTTACTCTACAATATTATTCATAAGTAGACTACAACTTATTCTGTTGTAACTGTGTACTTGATTGGTTCATAAAGTTCATAAAAGAGCTGGACGACTGATATAAACTTATTGCGATTTTGAGACGCCGATACCGAATTATATTGCCGGCCAGTTAGGAGAAAATATATTTCGTATACAATAAGAAAAATATATTTTCCTCCAACGCCGGCAATATAATTCGGTATCGGCGTCTCAAAATCGCAATTAGTTTTGTATCGCGATTCAACAGTTATTAAGTCGGGAATTGTTAAAAGAAATAATTAAGAAGAGAATAAAGCACCAAACTCATGCTGATCCTAATTTCAATTCTCAAACGGCGCCTAGTATATACACGGCAACGGTTTGACGGCATGAGTGGAGAAAACTTTCGCGAAGTGTTTTCAAATCTCTTCATTTACGCTTCTACATTTTACGTTTCTAAAATCGTGATTTCGAACTTAAATTGCTTTAAAAAAAATTAAGCGAAAATTAAGTTGACATAATTTTAAAATGCTTTCGAAATGATGAAAAATAATATTTTCCGTTTGTAAACATCTTATCTCGTTTCAGAGAAATTCAGGTTTTTGTAATATGCAAATGAGATAACCTATGACGTCATGTTGGCTGCACAGCCAGGAGACAAATCACAAAATGACGAACATCTCTGCAAATATTGGATAAAAACTATTGAAACTTTGCACATGCATGGCACTATGGAAAGTATACATCACTGTGCAAATGATGGTGTTGCCATGGAAACACTCATGACCCCACGCACATTTCACCTTGAACATATAATTCCAATTTATTTCCTTGTTATAAAAAATGGGTTGCTTAAACTACTCACTTATTTTGGATCCACACCAAAACAATGTGTTTGACAAAGGTTTGTGTTATTTATAGAGGAAGCCTGGGGCCAGAGTGGTTCCATGGCAACAGTATAATTTGTACAATGATGTGTATTTTCCAAAGTACCACATATACGCAAAATTTCAATAGTTTTTGCCCAATATTTGCAGAGATGTTCTTCATTTCTTTATTTGTCTCCAAAGCTGTGCAACCAACATGATGTCATCTCATTTGCATATTACAAAAACCTGAATATGTCTGAAACGAGATGATATGGAAAATGTCATTATTCCTCATTTCGAAAGCATCTTAAAATTAGATCAACCTAATTTTCGCTTCATGTGCACTTTAAGGGATATCTAATATTAAAGGAAGTGTGTTTTTCAGTCTTAGAATGAGACCTTTTTGTAATTTTACTGCTTTGAGACGGTTAAAATTGTACTTTTAGCTGGTAACTGAGTGTTACAATGCCAACCTTACCTTCAGGATTGAAGAATTCTTATATCGTAATTTACAACGATTTGAAGGTGAAACTGTAGAAATCCTGCCACGACACACTCACTAAATGCTGTTGAATAAACGACTTTTGAACTTCACCGGGAACCCATGTGACTGCAAGGGCTCGCGCAAGAGCCAATCAGAGGCTGGTATTCTGAGACAAGAATACCATGTTATATTGGCCTCTCAAAAGTAAAAAAAATGATCAGGGAAGTATATATCTCATCTGCAGATGTCCAAGAGTGTAGCTCTTTAAACAATTTTAAGAATAAATTGTAGTTCATAAATTTAATACTACATAGCTAGTTTTTTTACAATTCATGCTTAAAGGGGCCGTCTCACCCACAGTGCTTAGCGTGCTTTTGTTATTGTTTATACCCGGGACTTTGACCCGCTTGTTCACGGCAGGAACCTCACGAACTATAAAGCGTATTCTTTATGTTGGTGACATGATAATTTTTATTTGAACATGGATGACCTTGATGAAACTAATAGTACCTTACAAGTTGAATGTGAAGTCAACAAAGTGTTATACAGCAGTACTTGGCTGTACTATAATATTTATCGCTCACCCGTCGCTGCTATAAACAGAGAACACTCTCTTCGGGTAATACGTACTAACAATTATGAAAGCGAGAGGTTTCTCTCCTCGGTTTTTTATTTTTACTTGCAGACAGAGAGAGAGAGAGATCATCTGCTAGCAGGCAATCTTGTTGCTGGTGCCAGAGAACCAGTTCAAGAGAGAACAGTAAACGAATTACAGCTCGTTTCAATGAGAAATTATTATCACGGCGGCTCTGTTGTCAAATTTCGTGCGAGTATAAACCGGTGAATCCGAAACTCGGCGAAATCACTGTGAAAGCCCTTCGAAACCAGAGAGAGACCGGTTTCCACAAGTTAAACACTGAAGCCCTCAAAATGATTTTAGGAAATTGCTCAATTCTTTTCGGGTCAACCAAGCGGAGTTTCGTTGCCTATAATATTTTGTTAACTATAATATTTACCGTACACCCGTCGCTTCCGAACCGGCTGTCATCAGTACTATAAACAGAGAATACTAATAATTATGAAAAGTCGGTTTTATTTTTCCCTGCAGAGAGAGAGAGAGAGAGAGAGATCATCTGCTAGCAGGCAATCTTGTTGCTGGTGCCAGAGAACCAGTCCAAGAGAGAATAGTGAACGAATAACAGCTCGCTTGAATAGGAAATTATTACATGCAGTTGGCGGCGTTGTTTGTCAAATTTCGTGCGAGTATCACCTTCAAATGATCAACCCGGTCAATCCGAAAATCTCGGCAAAATCACTGTCTAAAGCCCGAATTCCGCCCTTCGAAACCAGAGAGAGGCCTGTTTCCACAAGTTAAACGCCAAAGCCCTGAAAATGATTCAGTAGGAAACTGTTCTTCAAGAGGAGTTTTGTTGCAAATTGGACTATTCCATTAAAAATCCGCACCCCCCTATCGAGGAATCATATTTTTACCAAAAACGCAAACCCCCTGAAGAAATTGGAAAATGTGCTATACCCCTGAAGAAATCCACCAAAAATGGCCCGATTATATCGACCCCCTGAAGAATTCCATGCTCTGATCGGGTTTGACCCCTGAATAATTTAATATTTTGGGGTTGAACCCCTAAAGAATTCCCCAAAAACTTTTGGTTGACCCCTGGAGAAATCCAAAGAAATCCAAGTTCCTCGATAGGGGGGGGGTACATTTTTTTAATGTAATAGCCCATTGTGGTCACGTAAGCCAGCCACGGTGTCCAAAAACCCAAATCGGCTCAAAGATAGTAGATACTCGAACTAAGCGCTAATATATCTTTACATATAAAGATTAATGGTCAGAATAGCTTCTCCATGTTGTAGGTGGAAATCGTGGACACAAACGGACAATTGTTTCCTTTCGTTTAGGACGAACGAGACTGGCATCCATCAGAGAACTACCGGCCATCTGAAATAAAACTAAAATTTGCATGACCAAATAATTTAAAACACTTAAATAAGAGGCTCAATAGGAAGAGCAATTAAAAAGGTTCAACCTAGTATGATTTTTTTGACTATAAGCTGGAAGGATGGCAGAGATGTAGAGAAGATTAAAACCACTACCATAAAACTCTGGATTTCGATGGCATCGAAAATGGCCGCTATGCTATGTGAGCGCGCTGAGCACTGTGGGTGAGACGGCCCCTTTAATATCGTACATACTTGTAATTTCTCGGACTGCCTGTGGCAGCACCGAGTCTTAAAATGCAAGCGCTCATTTTTTTAATTTTTATTCTGTGCAGCAAGCTTTCTGCGCATGCGTGAAATGTCAAATTCACACCAATCAGATCGCACTGTGCTGATCACGCAACACTCGCCAGTAAATCAAAATGGTGGATCCGCGAGCAAATCTCTCTCAAATTTGGAGTCCCATCTCTCAAATGTAAGCAGTTTAATGTTTTATTTAACTTCACTCGTGCGAAAGCCTTCCAACAGGCTCAGAATATTTGTCGAAGCCGTAGGACCGCGTGTTTTACCCAGATGGCCTGTGATTTTATATACGACACGACACCGGCCCTGAAGGACTCAAAGATCCACACATATCGAATTGGAATTTAGCGTTTTCCTTTCTTCTGAAACCAAGACTTCTTCGATAGAAAGGGCAAGATGTTGTGTTTTTCTAGGAGGACAAAATATTTCTCGTTTAAGCTTCTCTTTCGCCACGGCTTTGTTATTTGAATCTCTGTGGATTGGTATACTCATTCAAATGTACTGCACAATACCATACAACTGGCCGAACTCTAACTGAGAGTGAAAGTGAAACTGAACAGTGTCGTGTCAGGCCGATGAATTAAGGTACGGTGAGGTTGAAATCTGCATTTCTTTGTCGAAATGTTGACCTCGTGGCGCTGATAGATTTTGCCATCGGACGGTATTCTTGTTTGAGGTACTTTTCGTAGGTTTTATGCCACATTTCATTT
Source organism: Actinernus sp. WN-2022 (assembly GCA_030867875.1). NCBI lineage: Eukaryota > Metazoa > Cnidaria > Anthozoa > Actiniaria > Actinernidae > Actinernus > Actinernus sp. WN-2022. The sequence continues at coordinate 8,350,944 of JAOWCC010000936.1, read as the reverse complement.
TACTCTCGGTCATAATACATACCAGCGCAAACACCGTGATCTGTAGGCCAACATGCACTAAAATAATTTTGAGCGAGTTTTTGGCTGTCAGAAATACCCCGGAGAAATAAACACTCGCACAGAATAATTTATGATGAGCGAAGCAATATTCAACTCTCAAGGTCAACTTAAACAAGAATCCTCTCATGGCCGAGGTTTTGGTTCGAGAAATTAAAGGCTTCCAACAGTTCCCTTTATAGTTCTGTAATATAATGAGCAGATCAGTTTTGGGAAGGAGGGTATATAACCAACAGGCATTTCAGTTAATAAATACCAATATGGACGCGAGCTGCGATAAAGAGCCGCAGGGTAGAACGAACAGTAGAGAAATATATCATATGATAGCTCCAGCATAGGTAGACAGGATACAACTTATAATATGGGACAAATATAAACATATATTTGAGACACTCATCTATTAGTACTCTGAACCTTGAGAACAGCAGACTAAATTGTAAGCGTGCGGTACATGAATAAGTAGAGGTCAACTTCTTTAATTTGCATACACGAGCAATATATATACTAGGGGAGCAGAGAATGCATGTCACCGCGCTACTGGCCACTCCTAAAGACTGCTAAATTCAGCTAATAATTCTTCCCTTCGGTTATTACTAAAAGGATTTCAAATGAAAGTGTATTTCATCTTCAATCTCATGTGGCCCGAGTGAAATCCCAGATGGGCTCTAGTTTCTTTTACACGGCTGCTGGGCTGGAAGGGCATGTCTTTATTGTTAAAGGCATACACGTCTCCGTGTGGAAATAAATATAACTTGGTTACTTGAAACTTTATACTGCTTTCACTGAGTGTTAGAACTACTATTCCGTACACATCTGTCAATTAGTGTCAGATATATTATTATATATTATTGAAACCCCGCGAAAACATACACAACAGTGTCAACAAAATCCTATTACCTCGGAATACGTGAATCAGAAACGTTGTGACGTAATTGTGTTTGTCGGTCATTAACTTAAACATAACCTCTACGCTTCTAATTACCTTGTATATACATAGCCTGCAAGGTATGCTTCACACTTGATTGCAGCTGTTTAAGCTCTCTGCATTTGTGTCAAGGTTTGTTTTTGTCTGTGACCTCGTTCCGTACAGCCGGAAATAGTTCTGGTTGTAAAGTCTATAGCTAGCGTATTTATAAGCATTGGTTACTCGGCTATCCATCATATAAAATTATATATAGTTTGTAAGTACTTATATAAGAGGTCTTTACAGTCTGCAGAATCCCTCACCAATTTTGATTTGATTTGCAAATCTGGTAAACATTTTGAATGTTTACTTTAACAATGGAATGGTATTAATATTTTTACCCATGATATCATATTATTTGAAGGGCATTTGACATCAGATCGTGTCAGTAATCAGCTAAGCTTCGGTTCGCCAGCAAACTAAATGATTTTCTCTAAAAAAATACTTGCACTATAGTTTTACAAGGTTCAAATAAAAAATATAGAGAACTCAGTGACTTTAGATACACAATAAAAATACATTATGTAGTTAAATATTTGTTTATTGCTTTGGGTTTCGATCAATCTCAGAAGCTATAAATTCCAAAGGGGTGATGGAAATATTGGATGAACTGACAAGATGAAGAGAAGTTAACGGTGAATATTGCGTTAATGTTCATACAAATATTACCAACAGCGTAAGGTTAAAATGAATAATTGCATAAACCATTATCGTTTCACTTCCTTCGCTTTTCTGCATATAAGATCGAATTTGAAGGAATGAGGAATAGACTGAGCTGTTGAAAATCAATACGAAAAATTTCCCATGTAAAGCCGACACAAAAGTTGAGTGTCTCGCATGACCTCTTCGTGGACAAGAGCTGAATTATCACTTGAAACATCAGAACAAATTAAGTTTAGGTTTTCAAATGCAGACAGTATGAAAACGATTATTTATAACGCGCCCGTAGTCAAATGTGAACAACACCAAACGTTCAATGTGAAATAATAGCAAGCCGGCAGGATGTGACATGATAGTTGATAACGATTGATAGCACGAGCTGTTTGCTGTCTTTGAGATTTGTGTATTTGTCTTTTGATATATAATACGCATATCAATGTAGTATGTAAGTTCCTGGAGTCTCGACCTTCTCAGATCGCGCACTAGCATAGATTTGACTCTCTTCAATTCATTTCTTGCAAGTCAATTAGTACCTAGGATAATTGAAGTTCCTGCTAAGCCTTCTAAAATCATTGTTGACATTTCACTCACGCTAAGGCGTCGCTGTTTCTTGGTAAACTATGGGCTGATTTAGTGAGTATTTTAATACTTCTTTGACCTAAACTGCAATGGAACTTGCCCTGTTACTTCTCATTTTGGTCTCTATAGTTCTGCCTAGCAAAGAAGGTAAGTAAAAAGTTATAGTTTTAATGAGCAATAAGGTTATACGAGTAATTAAACAGTGGAACACGTCTGTGTTCAATATGTTTTTTCTCATTATTCGTTATATAAGAATTATAATTCGTTTACTCTGCTATATATATATATATATGAGGCATGTTAACACAAAAAGAGTGTACCTTGCTAAGGCGCCTTTTGTGTTGACATGCGTCAATATGTGCACCGTTTCAGTTTCAACTGGCCGCTGTTGCTCGAAATCTTGATGGATTTTAATGCGGTTTGCAGCAAAAGAACCGTCTTTGTCTATAGAACAACTGTTGACGCGTTTTAGCCGCACCTGGGCATTGGAAACACCCCAAAATGTCACTTTTAGTTGATCAACTGGAAAAAGGTGATAAGGTAGAAAATCTCGAAAAATTCCAAATCTCAAACAAGGAAATTATGGGATAGAAAGGCTATACATGGAAGCAAGTGTCATTTTACAACCATTGAAACCTAGACTATCAGTTATCAGCGCTTTAAACTGAGGAAATCGAGAATTCCACACAAGATGAGGCATGTTAACACAAAAAGAGTGTACCTTGCTAAGGCGCCTTTTGTGTTGACATGCCTCAATATGTGCACCGTTTCAGTTTCAACTGGCCGCTGTTGCTCGACATCTTGATGGATTTTAATGCGGTTTGCAGCAAAAGAACCGTCTTTGTCTATAGAACAACTGTTGACTGCGTTTTAGCCGCACCTGGGCATTGGAAACACCCCAAAATGTCACTTTTAGTTGATCAACTGGAAAAAGGTGATAAGGTAGAAAATCTCGAAAAATTCCAAATCTCAAACAAGGAAATTATGGGATAGAAAGGCTATACATGGAAGCAAGTGTCATTTTACAACCATTGAAACCTAGACTATCAGTTATCAGCGCTTTAAACTGAGGAAATCGAGAATTCCACACAAGATGAGGCATGTTAACACAAAAAGAGTGTACCTTGCTAAGGCGCCTTTTGTGTTGACATGCGTCAATATGTGCACCGTTTCAGTTTCAACTGGCCGCTGTTGCTCGAAATCTTGATGGATTTTAATGCGGTTTGCAGCAAAAGAACCGTCTTTGTCTATAGAACAACTGTTGACTGCGTTTTAGCCGCACCTGGGCATTGGAAACACCCCAAAATGTCACTTTTAGTTGATCAACTGGAAAAAGGTGATAAGGTAGAAAATCTCGAAAAATTCCAAATCTCAAACAAGGAAATTATGGGATAGAAAGGCTATACATGGAAGCAAGTGTCATTTTACAACCATTGAAACCTAGACTATCAGTTATCAGCGCTTTAAACTGAGGAAATCGAGAATTCCACACAAGATGAGGCATGTTAACACAAAAAGAGTGTACCTTGCTAAGGCGCCTTTTGTGTTGACATGCGTCAATATGTGCACCGTTTCAGTTTCAACTGGCCGCTGTTGCTCGAAATCTTGATGGATTTTAATGCGGTTTGCAGCAAAAGAACCGTCTTTGTCTATAGAACAACTGTTGACTGCGTTTTAGCCGCACCTGGGCATTGGAAACACCCCAAAATGTCACTTTTAGTTGATCAACTGGAAAAAGGTGATAAGGTAGAAAATCTCGAAAAATTCCAAATCTCAAACAAGGAAATTATGGGATAGAAAGGCTATACATGGAAGCAAGTGTCATTTTACAACCATTGAAACCTAGACTATCAGTTATCAGCGCTTTAAACTGAGGAAATCGAGAATTCCACACAAGAATATGTGCACCGTTTCAGTTTCAACTGGCCGCTGTTGCTCGACATCTTGATGGATTTTAATGCGGTTTGCAGCAAAAGAACCGTCTTTGTCTATAGAACAACTGTTGACTGCGTTTTAGCCGCACCTGGGCATTGGAAACACCCCAAAATGTCACTTTTAGTTGATCAACTGGAAAAAGGTGATAAGGTAGAAAATCTCGAAAAATTCCAAATCTCAAACAAGGAAATTATGGGATAGAAAGGCTATACATGGAAGCAAGTGTCATTTTACAACCATTGAAACCTAGACTATCAGTTATCAGCGCTTTAAACTGAGGAAATCGAGAATTCCACACAAGATGAGGCATGTTAACACAAAAAGAGTGTACCTTGCTAAGGCGCCTTTTGTGTTGACATGCCTCAATATGTGCACCGTTTCAGTTTCAACTGGCCGCTGTTGCTCGACATCTTGATGGATTTTAATGCGGTTTGCAGCAAAAGAACCGTCTTTGTCTATAGAACAACTGTTGACTGCGTTTTAGCCGCACCTGGGCATTGGAAACACCCCAAAATGTCACTTTTAGTTGATCAACTGGAAAAAGGTGATAAGGTAGAAAATCTCGAAAAATTCCAAATCTCAAACAAGGAAATTATGGGATAGAAAGGCTATACATGGAAGCAAGTGTCATTTTACAACCATTGAAACCTAGACTATCAGTTATCAGCGCTTTAAACTGAGGAAATCGAGAATTCCACACAAGATGAGGCATGTTAACACAAAAAGAGTGTACCTTGCTAAGGCGCCTTTTGTGTTGACATGCCTCAATATGTGCACCGTTTCAGTTTCAACTGGCCGCTGTTGCTCGACATCTTGATGGATTTTAATGCGGTTTGCAGCAAAAGAACCGTCTTTGTCTATAGAACAACTGTTGACTGCGTTTTAGCCGCACCTGGGCATTGGAAACACCCCAAAATGTCACTTTTAGTTGATCAACTGGAAAAAGGTGATAAGGTAGAAAATCTCGAAAAATTCCAAATCTCAAACAAGGAAATTATGGGATAGAAAGGCTATACATGGAAGCAAGTGTCATTTTACAACCATTGAAACCTAGACTATCAGTTATCAGCGCTTTAAACTGAGGAAATCGAGAATTCCACACAAGATGAGGCATGTTAACACAAAAAGAGTGTACCTTGCTAAGGCGCCTTTTGTGTTGACATGCCTCAATATGTGCACCGTTTCAGTTTCAACTGGCCGCTGTTGCTCGACATCTTGATGGATTTTAATGCGGTTTGCAGCAAAAGAACCGTCTTTGTCTATAGAACAACTGTTGACTGCGTTTTAGCCGCACCTGGGCATTGGAAACACCCCAAAATGTCACTTTTAGTTGATCAACTGGAAAAAGGTGATAAGGTAGAAAATCTCGAAAAATTCCAAATCTCAAACAAGGAAATTATGGGATAGAAAGGCAATACATGGAAGCAAGTGTCATTTTACAACCATTGAAACCTAGACTATCAGTTATCAGCGCTTTAAACTGAGCAAATCGAGAATTCCACACAAGATGAGGCATGTTAACACAAAAAGAGTGTACCTTGCTAAGGCGCCTTTTGTGTTGACATGCGTCAATATGTGCACCGTTTCAGTTTCAACTGGCCGCTGTTGCTCGAAATCTTGATGGATTTTAATGCGGTTTGCAGCAAAAGAACCGTCTTTGTCTATAGAACAACTGTTGACGCGTTTTAGCCGCACCTGGGCATTGGAAACACCCCAAAATGTCACTTTTAGTTGATCAACTGGAAAAAGGTGATAAGGTAGAAAATCTCGAAAAATTCCAAATCTCAAACAAGGAAATTATGGGATAGAAAGGCTATACATGGAAGCAAGTGTCATTTTACAACCATTGAAACCTAGACTATCAGTTATCAGCGCTTTAAACTGAGGAAATCGAGAATTCCACACAAGATGAGGCATGTTAACACAAAAAGAGTGTACCTTGCTAAGGCGCCTTTTGTGTTGACATGCGTCAATATGTGCACCGTTTCAGTTTCAACTGGCCGCTGTTGCTCGAAATCTTGATGGATTTTAATGCGGTTTGCAGCAAAAGAACCGTCTTTGTCTATAGAACAACTGTTGACTGCGTTTTAGCCGCACCTGGGCATTGGAAACACCCCAAAATGTCACTTTTAGTTGATCAACTGGAAAAAGGTGATAAGGTAGAAAATCTCGAAAAATTCCAAATCTCAAACAAGGAAATTATGGGATAGAAAGGCTATACATGGAAGCAAGTGTCATTTTACAACCATTGAAACCTAGACTATCAGTTATCAGCGCTTTAAACTGAGGAAATCGAGAATTCCACACAAGAATATGTGCACCGTTTCAGTTTCAACTGGCCGCTGTTGCTCGACATCTTGATGGATTTTAATGCGGTTTGCAGCAAAAGAACCGTCTTTGTCTATAGAACAACTGTTGACTGCGTTTTAGCCGCACCTGGGCATTGGAAACACCCCAAAATGTCACTTTTAGTTGATCAACTGGAAAAAGGTGATAAGGTAGAAAATCTCGAAAAATTCCAAATCTCAAACAAGGAAATTATGGGATAGAAAGGCTATACATGGAAGCAAGTGTCATTTTACAACCATTGAAACCTAGACTATCAGTTATCAGCGCTTTAAACTGAGGAAATCGAGAATTCCACACAAGAATATGTGCACCGTTTCAGTTTCAACTGGCCGCTGTTGCTCGACATCTTGATGGATTTTAATGCGGTTTGCAGCAAAAGAACCGTCTTTGTCTATAGAACAACTGTTGACTGCGTTTTAGCCGCACCTGGGCATTGGAAACACCCCAAAATGTCACTTTTAGTTGATCAACTGGAAAAAGGTGATAAGGTAGAAAATCTCGAAAAATTCCAAATCTCAAACAAGGAAATTATGGGATAGAAAGGCTATACATGGAAGCAAGTGTCATTTTACAACCATTGAAACCTAGACTATCAGTTATCAGCGCTTTAAACTGAGGAAATCGAGAATTCCACACAAGATGAGGCATGTTAACACAAAAAGAGTGTACCTTGCTAAGGCGCCTTTTGTGTTGACATGCCTCAATATGTGCACCGTTTCAGTTTCAACTGGCCGCTGTTGCTCGACATCTTGATGGATTTTAATGCGGTTTGCAGCAAAAGAACCGTCTTTGTCTATAGAACAACTGTTGACTGCGTTTTAGCCGCACCTGGGCATTGGAAACACCCCAAAATGTCACTTTTAGTTGATCAACTGGAAAAAGGTGATAAGGTAGAAAATCTCGAAAAATTCCAAATCTCAAACAAGGAAATTATGGGATAGAAAGGCTATACATGGAAGCAAGTGTCATTTTACAACCATTGAAACCTAGACTATCAGTTATCAGCGCTTTAAACTGAGGAAATCGAGAATTCCACACAAGATGAGGCATGTTAACACAAAAAGAGTGTACCTTGCTAAGGCGCCTTTTGTGTTGACATGCCTCAATATGTGCACCGTTTCAGTTTCAACTGGCCGCTGTTGCTCGACATCTTGATGGATTTTAATGCGGTTTGCAGCAAAAGAACCGTCTTTGTCTATAGAACAACTGTTGACTGCGTTTTAGCCGCACCTGGGCATTGGAAACACCCCAAAATGTCACTTTTAGTTGATCAACTGGAAAAAGGTGATAAGGTAGAAAATCTCGAAAAATTCCAAATCTCAAACAAGGAAATTATGGGATAGAAAGGCTATACATGGAAGCAAGTGTCATTTTACAACCATTGAAACCTAGACTATCAGTTATCAGCGCTTTAAACTGAGGAAATCGAGAATTCCACACAAGATGAGGCATGTTAACACAAAAAGAGTGTACCTTGCTAAGGCGCCTTTTGTGTTGACATGCCTCAATATGTGCACCGTTTCAGTTTCAACTGGCCGCTGTTGCTCGACATCTTGATGGATTTTAATGCGGTTTGCAGCAAAAGAACCGTCTTTGTCTATAGAACAACTGTTGACTGCGTTTTAGCCGCACCTGGGCATTGGAAACACCCCAAAATGTCACTTTTAGTTGATCAACTGGAAAAAGGTGATAAGGTAGAAAATCTCGAAAAATTCCAAATCTCAAACAAGGAAATTATGGGATAGAAAGGCAATACATGGAAGCAAGTGTCATTTTACAACCATTGAAACCTAGACTATCAGTTATCAGCGCTTTAAACTGAGCAAATCGAGAATTCCACACAAGATGAGGCATGTTAACACAAAAAGAGTGTACCTTGCTAAGGCGCCTTTTGTGTTGACATGCGTCAATATGTGCACCGTTTCAGTTTCAACTGGCCGCTGTTGCTCGAAATCTTGATGGATTTTAATGCGGTTTGCAGCAAAAGAACCGTCTTTGTCTATAGAACAACTGTTGACGCGTTTTAGCCGCACCTGGGCATTGGAAACACCCCAAAATGTCACTTTTAGTTGATCAACTGGAAAAAGGTGATAAGGTAGAAAATCTCGAAAAATTCCAAATCTCAAACAAGGAAATTATGGGATAGAAAGGCTATACATGGAAGCAAGTGTCATTTTACAACCATTGAAACCTAGACTATCAGTTATCAGCGCTTTAAACTGAGGAAATCGAGAATTCCACACAAGATGAGGCATGTTAACACAAAAAGAGTGTACCTTGCTAAGGCGCCTTTTGTGTTGACATGCCTCAATATGTGCACCGTTTCAGTTTCAACTGGCCGCTGTTGCTCGACATCTTGATGGATTTTAATGCGGTTTGCAGCAAAAGAACCGTCTTTGTCTATAGAACAACTGTTGACTGCGTTTTAGCCGCACCTGGGCATTGGAAACACCCCAAAATGTCACTTTTAGTTGATCAACTGGAAAAAGGTGATAAGGTAGAAAATCTCGAAAAATTCCAAATCTCAAACAAGGAAATTATGGGATAGAAAGGCTATACATGGAAGCAAGTGTCATTTTACAACCATTGAAACCTAGACTATCAGTTATCAGCGCTTTAAACTGAGGAAATCGAGAATTCCACACAAGAATATGTGCACCGTTTCAGTTTCAACTGGCCGCTGTTGCTCGACATCTTGATGGATTTTAATGCGGTTTGCAGCAAAAGAACCGTCTTTGTCTATAGAACAACTGTTGACTGCGTTTTAGCCGCACCTGGGCATTGGAAACACCCCAAAATGTCACTTTTAGTTGATCAACTGGAAAAAGGTGATAAGGTAGAAAATCTCGAAAAATTCCAAATCTCAAACAAGGAAATTATGGGATAGAAAGGCTATACATGGAAGCAAGTGTCATTTTACAACCATTGAAACCTAGACTATCAGTTATCAGCGCTTTAAACTGAGGAAATCGAGAATTCCACACAAGAATATGTGCACCGTTTCAGTTTCAACTGGCCGCTGTTGCTCGACATCTTGATGGATTTTAATGCGGTTTGCAGCAAAAGAACCGTCTTTGTCTATAGAACAACTGTTGACTGCGTTTTAGCCGCACCTGGGCATTGGAAACACCCCAAAATGTCACTTTTAGTTGATCAACTGGAAAAAGGTGATAAGGTAGAAAATCTCGAAAAATTCCAAATCTCAAACAAGGAAATTATGGGATAGAAAGGCTATACATGGAAGCAAGTGTCATTTTACAACCATTGAAACCTAGACTATCAGTTATCAGCGCTTTAAACTGAGGAAATCGAGAATTCCACACAAGATGAGGCATGTTAACACAAAAAGAGTGTACCTTGCTAAGGCGCCTTTTGTGTTGACATGCCTCAATATGTGCACCGTTTCAGTTTCAACTGGCCGCTGTTGCTCGACATCTTGATGGATTTTAATGCGGTTTGCAGCAAAAGAACCGTCTTTGTCTATAGAACAACTGTTGACTGCGTTTTAGCCGCACCTGGGCATTGGAAACACCCCAAAATGTCACTTTTAGTTGATCAACTGGAAAAAGGTGATAAGGTAGAAAATCTCGAAAAATTCCAAATCTCAAACAAGGAAATTATGGGATAGAAAGGCTATACATGGAAGCAAGTGTCATTTTACAACCATTGAAACCTAGACTATCAGTTATCAGCGCTTTAAACTGAGGAAATCGAGAATTCCACACAAGATGAGGCATGTTAACACAAAAAGAGTGTACCTTGCTAAGGCGCCTTTTGTGTTGACATGCCTCAATATGTGCACCGTTTCAGTTTCAACTGGCCGCTGTTGCTCGACATCTTGATGGATTTTAATGCGGTTTGCAGCAAAAGAACCGTCTTTGTCTATAGAACAACTGTTGACTGCGTTTTAGCCGCACCTGGGCATTGGAAACACCCCAAAATGTCACTTTTAGTTGATCAACTGGAAAAAGGTGATAAGGTAGAAAATCTCGAAAAATTCCAAATCTCAAACAAGGAAATTATGGGATAGAAAGGCTATACATGGAAGCAAGTGTCATTTTACAACCATTGAAACCTAGACTATCAGTTATCAGCGCTTTAAACTGAGGAAATCGAGAATTCCACACAAGATGAGGCATGTTAACACAAAAAGAGTGTACCTTGCTAAGGCGCCTTTTGTGTTGACATGCCTCAATATGTGCACCGTTTCAGTTTCAACTGGCCGCTGTTGCTCGACATCTTGATGGATTTTAATGCGGTTTGCAGCAAAAGAACCGTCTTTGTCTATAGAACAACTGTTGACTGCGTTTTAGCCGCACCTGGGCATTGGAAACACCCCAAAATGTCACTTTTAGTTGATCAACTGGAAAAAGGTGATAAGGTAGAAAATCTCGAAAAATTCCAAATCTCAAACAAGGAAATTATGGGATAGAAAGGCTATACATGGAAGCAAGTGTCATTTTACAACCATTGAAACCTAGACTATCAGTTATCAGCGCTTTAAACTGAGGAAATCGAGAATTCCACACAAGATGAGGCATGTTAACACAAAAAGAGTGTACCTTGCTAAGGCGCCTTTTGTGTTGACATGCCTCAATATGTGCACCGTTTCAGTTTCAACTGGCCGCTGTTGCTCGACATCTTGATGGATTTTAATGCGGTTTGCAGCAAAAGAACCGTCTTTGTCTATAGAACAACTGTTGACTGCGTTTTAGCCGCACCTGGGCATTGGAAACACCCCAAAATGTCACTTTTAGTTGATCAACTGGAAAAAGGTGATAAGGTAGAAAATCTCGAAAAATTCCAAATCTCAAACAAGGAAATTATGGGATAGAAAGGCTATACATGGAAGCAAGTGTCATTTTACAACCATTGAAACCTAGACTATCAGTTATCAGCGCTTTAAACTGAGGAAATCGAGAATTCCACACAAGATGAGGCATGTTAACACAAAAAGAGTGTACCTTGCTAAGGCGCCTTTTGTGTTGACATGCCTCAATATGTGCACCGTTTCAGTTTCAACTGGCCGCTGTTGCTCGACATCTTGATGGATTTTAATGCGGTTTGCAGCAAAAGAACCGTCTTTGTCTATAGAACAACTGTTGACTGCGTTTTAGCCGCACCTGGGCATTGGAAACACCCCAAAATGTCACTTTTAGTTGATCAACTGGAAAAAGGTGATAAGGTAGAAAATCTCGAAAAATTCCAAATCTCAAACAAGGAAATTATGGGATAGAAAGGCTATACATGGAAGCAAGTGTCATTTTACAACCATTGAAACCTAGACTATCAGTTATCAGCGCTTTAAACTGAGGAAATCGAGAATTCCACACAAGATGAGGCATGTTAACACAAAAAGAGTGTACCTTGCTAAGGCGCCTTTTGTGTTGACATGCCTCAATATGTGCACCGTTTCAGTTTCAACTGGCCGCTGTTGCTCGACATCTTGATGGATTTTAATGCGGTTTGCAGCAAAAGAACCGTCTTTGTCTATAGAACAACTGTTGACTGCGTTTTAGCCGCACCTGGGCATTGGAAACACCCCAAAATGTCACTTTTAGTTGATCAACTGGAAAAAGGTGATAAGGTAGAAAATCTCGAAAAATTCCAAATCTCAAACAAGGAAATTATGGGATAGAAAGGCAATACATGGAAGCAAGTGTCATTTTACAACCATTGAAACCTAGACTATCAGTTATCAGCGCTTTAAACTGAGCAAATCGAGAATTCCACACAAGATGAGGCATGTTAACACAAAAAGAGTGTACCTTGCTAAGGCGCCTTTTGTGTTGACATGCGTCAATATGTGCACCGTTTCAGTTTCAACTGGCCGCTGTTGCTCGAAATCTTGATGGATTTTAATGCGGTTTGCAGCAAAAGAACCGTCTTTGTCTATAGAACAACTGTTGACGCGTTTTAGCCGCACCTGGGCATTGGAAACACCCCAAAATGTCACTTTTAGTTGATCAACTGGAAAAAGGTGATAAGGTAGAAAATCTCGAAAAATTCCAAATCTCAAACAAGGAAATTATGGGATAGAAAGGCTATACATGGAAGCAAGTGTCATTTTACAACCATTGAAACCTAGACTATCAGTTATCAGCGCTTTAAACTGAGGAAATCGAGAATTCCACACAAGATGAGGCATGTTAACACAAAAAGAGTGTACCTTGCTAAGGCGCCTTTTGTGTTGACATGCCTCAATATGTGCACCGTTTCAGTTTCAACTGGCCGCTGTTGCTCGACATCTTGATGGATTTTAATGCGGTTTGCAGCAAAAGAACCGTCTTTGTCTATAGAACAACTGTTGACTGCGTTTTAGCCGCACCTGGGCATTGGAAACACCCCAAAATGTCACTTTTAGTTGATCAACTGGAAAAAGGTGATAAGGTAGAAAATCTCGAAAAATTCCAAATCTCAAACAAGGAAATTATGGGATAGAAAGGCTATACATGGAAGCAAGTGTCATTTTACAACCATTGAAACCTAGACTATCAGTTATCAGCGCTTTAAACTGAGGAAATCGAGAATTCCACACAAGAATATGTGCACCGTTTCAGTTTCAACTGGCCGCTGTTGCTCGACATCTTGATGGATTTTAATGCGGTTTGCAGCAAAAGAACCGTCTTTGTCTATAGAACAACTGTTGACTGCGTTTTAGCCGCACCTGGGCATTGGAAACACCCCAAAATGTCACTTTTAGTTGATCAACTGGAAAAAGGTGATAAGGTAGAAAATCTCGAAAAATTCCAAATCTCAAACAAGGAAATTATGGGATAGAAAGGCTATACATGGAAGCAAGTGTCATTTTACAACCATTGAAACCTAGACTATCAGTTATCAGCGCTTTAAACTGAGGAAATCGAGAATTCCACACAAGATGAGGCATGTTAACACAAAAAGAGTGTACCTTGCTAAGGCGCCTTTTGTGTTGACATGCCTCAATATGTGCACCGTTTCAGTTTCAACTGGCCGCTGTTGCTCGACATCTTGATGGATTTTAATGCGGTTTGCAGCAAAAGAACCGTCTTTGTCTATAGAACAACTGTTGACTGCGTTTTAGCCGCACCTGGGCATTGGAAACACCCCAAAATGTCACTTTTAGTTGATCAACTGGAAAAAGGTGATAAGGTAGAAAATCTCGAAAAATTCCAAATCTCAAACAAGGAAATTATGGGATAGAAAGGCTATACATGGAAGCAAGTGTCATTTTACAACCATTGAAACCTAGACTATCAGTTATCAGCGCTTTAAACTGAGGAAATCGAGAATTCCACACAAGATGAGGCATGTTAACACAAAAAGAGTGTACCTTGCTAAGGCGCCTTTTGTGTTGACATGCCTCAATATGTGCACCGTTTCAGTTTCAACTGGCCGCTGTTGCTCGACATCTTGATGGATTTTAATGCGGTTTGCAGCAAAAGAACCGTCTTTGTCTATAGAACAACTGTTGACTGCGTTTTAGCCGCACCTGGGCATTGGAAACACCCCAAAATGTCACTTTTAGTTGATCAACTGGAAAAAGGTGATAAGGTAGAAAATCTCGAAAAATTCCAAATCTCAAACAAGGAAATTATGGGATAGAAAGGCTATACATGGAAGCAAGTGTCATTTTACAACCATTGAAACCTAGACTATCAGTTATCAGCGCTTTAAACTGAGGAAATCGAGAATTCCACACAAGATGAGGCATGTTAACACAAAAAGAGTGTACCTTGCTAAGGCGCCTTTTGTGTTGACATGCCTCAATATGTGCACCGTTTCAGTTTCAACTGGCCGCTGTTGCTCGACATCTTGATGGATTTTAATGCGGTTTGCAGCAAAAGAACCGTCTTTGTCTATAGAACAACTGTTGACTGCGTTTTAGCCGCACCTGGGCATTGGAAACACCCCAAAATGTCACTTTTAGTTGATCAACTGGAAAAAGGTGATAAGGTAGAAAATCTCGAAAAATTCCAAATCTCAAACAAGGAAATTATGGGATAGAAAGGCTATACATGGAAGCAAGTGTCATTTTACAACCATTGAAACCTAGACTATCAGTTATCAGCGCTTTAAACTGAGGAAATCGAGAATTCCACACAAGATGAGGCATGTTAACACAAAAAGAGTGTACCTTGCTAAGGCGCCTTTTGTGTTGACATGCCTCAATATGTGCACCGTTTCAGTTTCAACTGGCCGCTGTTGCTCGACATCTTGATGGATTTTAATGCGGTTTGCAGCAAAAGAACCGTCTTTGTCTATAGAACAACTGTTGACTGCGTTTTAGCCGCACCTGGGCATTGGAAACACCCCAAAATGTCACTTTTAGTTGATCAACTGGAAAAAGGTGATAAGGTAGAAAATCTCGAAAAATTCCAAATCTCAAACAAGGAAATTATGGGATAGAAAGGCTATACATGGAAGCAAGTGTCATTTTACAACCATTGAAACCTAGACTATCAGTTATCAGCGCTTTAAACTGAGGAAATCGAGAATTCCACACAAGATGAGGCATGTTAACACAAAAAGAGTGTACCTTGCTAAGGCGCCTTTTGTGTTGACATGCCTCAATATGTGCACCGTTTCAGTTTCAACTGGCCGCTGTTGCTCGACATCTTGATGGATTTTAATGCGGTTTGCAGCAAAAGAACCGTCTTTGTCTATAGAACAACTGTTGACTGCGTTTTAGCCGCACCTGGGCATTGGAAACACCCCAAAATGTCACTTTTAGTTGATCAACTGGAAAAAGGTGATAAGGTAGAAAATCTCGAAAAATTCCAAATCTCAAACAAGGAAATTATGGGATAGAAAGGCTATACATGGAAGCAAGTGTCATTTTACAACCATTGAAACCTAGACTATCAGTTATCAGCGCTTTAAACTGAGGAAATCGAGAATTCCACACAAGATGAGGCATGTTAACACAAAAAGAGTGTACCTTGCTAAGGCGCCTTTTGTGTTGACATGCCTCAATATGTGCACCGTTTCAGTTTCAACTGGCCGCTGTTGCTCGACATCTTGATGGATTTTAATGCGGTTTGCAGCAAAAGAACCGTCTTTGTCTATAGAACAACTGTTGACTGCGTTTTAGCCGCACCTGGGCATTGGAAACACCCCAAAATGTCACTTTTAGTTGATCAACTGGAAAAAGGTGATAAGGTAGAAAATCTCGAAAAATTCCAAATCTCAAACAAGGAAATTATGGGATAGAAAGGCAATACATGGAAGCAAGTGTCATTTTACAACCATTGAAACCTAGACTATCAGTTATCAGCGCTTTAAACTGAGCAAATCGAGAATTCCACACAAGATGAGGCATGTTAACACAAAAAGAGTGTACCTTGCTAAGGCGCCTTTTGTGTTGACATGCGTCAATATGTGCACCGTTTCAGTTTCAACTGGCCGCTGTTGCTCGAAATCTTGATGGATTTTAATGCGGTTTGCAGCAAAAGAACCGTCTTTGTCTATAGAACAACTGTTGACGCGTTTTAGCCGCACCTGGGCATTGGAAACACCCCAAAATGTCACTTTTAGTTGATCAACTGGAAAAAGGTGATAAGGTAGAAAATCTCGAAAAATTCCAAATCTCAAACAAGGAAATTATGGGATAGAAAGGCTATACATGGAAGCAAGTGTCATTTTACAACCATTGAAACCTAGACTATCAGTTATCAGCGCTTTAAACTGAGGAAATCGAGAATTCCACACAAGATGAGGCATGTTAACACAAAAAGAGTGTACCTTGCTAAGGCGCCTTTTGTGTTGACATGCCTCAATATGTGCACCGTTTCAGTTTCAACTGGCCGCTGTTGCTCGACATCTTGATGGATTTTAATGCGGTTTGCAGCAAAAGAACCGTCTTTGTCTATAGAACAACTGTTGACTGCGTTTTAGCCGCACCTGGGCATTGGAAACACCCCAAAATGTCACTTTTAGTTGATCAACTGGAAAAAGGTGATAAGGTAGAAAATCTCGAAAAATTCCAAATCTCAAACAAGGAAATTATGGGATAGAAAGGCTATACATGGAAGCAAGTGTCATTTTACAACCATTGAAACCTAGACTATCAGTTATCAGCGCTTTAAACTGAGGAAATCGAGAATTCCACACAAGAATATGTGCACCGTTTCAGTTTCAACTGGCCGCTGTTGCTCGACATCTTGATGGATTTTAATGCGGTTTGCAGCAAAAGAACCGTCTTTGTCTATAGAACAACTGTTGACTGCGTTTTAGCCGCACCTGGGCATTGGAAACACCCCAAAATGTCACTTTTAGTTGATCAACTGGAAAAAGGTGATAAGGTAGAAAATCTCGAAAAATTCCAAATCTCAAACAAGGAAATTATGGGATAGAAAGGCTATACATGGAAGCAAGTGTCATTTTACAACCATTGAAACCTAGACTATCAGTTATCAGCGCTTTAAACTGAGGAAATCGAGAATTCCACACAAGAATATGTGCACCGTTTCAGTTTCAACTGGCCGCTGTTGCTCGACATCTTGATGGATTTTAATGCGGTTTGCAGCAAAAGAACCGTCTTTGTCTATAGAACAACTGTTGACTGCGTTTTAGCCGCACCTGGGCATTGGAAACACCCCAAAATGTCACTTTTAGTTGATCAACTGGAAAAAGGTGATAAGGTAGAAAATCTCGAAAAATTCCAAATCTCAAACAAGGAAATTATGGGATAGAAAGGCTATACATGGAAGCAAGTGTCATTTTACAACCATTGAAACCTAGACTATCAGTTATCAGCGCTTTAAACTGAGGAAATCGAGAATTCCACACAAGATGAGGCATGTTAACACAAAAAGAGTGTACCTTGCTAAGGCGCCTTTTGTGTTGACATGCCTCAATATGTGCACCGTTTCAGTTTCAACTGGCCGCTGTTGCTCGACATCTTGATGGATTTTAATGCGGTTTGCAGCAAAAGAACCGTCTTTGTCTATAGAACAACTGTTGACTGCGTTTTAGCCGCACCTGGGCATTGGAAACACCCCAAAATGTCACTTTTAGTTGATCAACTGGAAAAAGGTGATAAGGTAGAAAATCTCGAAAAATTCCAAATCTCAAACAAGGAAATTATGGGATAGAAAGGCTATACATGGAAGCAAGTGTCATTTTACAACCATTGAAACCTAGACTATCAGTTATCAGCGCTTTAAACTGAGGAAATCGAGAATTCCACACAAGATGAGGCATGTTAACACAAAAAGAGTGTACCTTGCTAAGGCGCCTTTTGTGTTGACATGCCTCAATATGTGCACCGTTTCAGTTTCAACTGGCCGCTGTTGCTCGACATCTTGATGGATTTTAATGCGGTTTGCAGCAAAAGAACCGTCTTTGTCTATAGAACAACTGTTGACTGCGTTTTAGCCGCACCTGGGCATTGGAAACACCCCAAAATGTCACTTTTAGTTGATCAACTGGAAAAAGGTGATAAGGTAGAAAATCTCGAAAAATTCCAAATCTCAAACAAGGAAATTATGGGATAGAAAGGCTATACATGGAAGCAAGTGTCATTTTACAACCATTGAAACCTAGACTATCAGTTATCAGCGCTTTAAACTGAGGAAATCGAGAATTCCACACAAGATGAGGCATGTTAACACAAAAAGAGTGTACCTTGCTAAGGCGCCTTTTGTGTTGACATGCCTCAATATGTGCACCGTTTCAGTTTCAACTGGCCGCTGTTGCTCGACATCTTGATGGATTTTAATGCGGTTTGCAGCAAAAGAACCGTCTTTGTCTATAGAACAACTGTTGACTGCGTTTTAGCCGCACCTGGGCATTGGAAACACCCCAAAATGTCACTTTTAGTTGATCAACTGGAAAAAGGTGATAAGGTAGAAAATCTCGAAAAATTCCAAATCTCAAACAAGGAAATTATGGGATAGAAAGGCAATACATGGAAGCAAGTGTCATTTTACAACCATTGAAACCTAGACTATCAGTTATCAGCGCTTTAAACTGAGCAAATCGAGAATTCCACACAAGATGAGGCATGTTAACACAAAAAGAGTGTACCTTGCTAAGGCGCCTTTTGTGTTGACATGCGTCAATATGTGCACCGTTTCAGTTTCAACTGGCCGCTGTTGCTCGAAATCTTGATGGATTTTAATGCGGTTTGCAGCAAAAGAACCGTCTTTGTCTATAGAACAACTGTTGACGCGTTTTAGCCGCACCTGGGCATTGGAAACACCCCAAAATGTCACTTTTAGTTGATCAACTGGAAAAAGGTGATAAGGTAGAAAATCTCGAAAAATTCCAAATCTCAAACAAGGAAATTATGGGATAGAAAGGCTATACATGGAAGCAAGTGTCATTTTACAACCATTGAAACCTAGACTATCAGTTATCAGCGCTTTAAACTGAGGAAATCGAGAATTCCACACAAGATGAGGCATGTTAACACAAAAAGAGTGTACCTTGCTAAGGCGCCTTTTGTGTTGACATGCCTCAATATGTGCACCGTTTCAGTTTCAACTGGCCGCTGTTGCTCGACATCTTGATGGATTTTAATGCGGTTTGCAGCAAAAGAACCGTCTTTGTCTATAGAACAACTGTTGACTGCGTTTTAGCCGCACCTGGGCATTGGAAACACCCCAAAATGTCACTTTTAGTTGATCAACTGGAAAAAGGTGATAAGGTAGAAAATCTCGAAAAATTCCAAATCTCAAACAAGGAAATTATGGGATAGAAAGGCTATACATGGAAGCAAGTGTCATTTTACAACCATTGAAACCTAGACTATCAGTTATCAGCGCTTTAAACTGAGGAAATCGAGAATTCCACACAAGATGAGGCATGTTAACACAAAAAGAGTGTACCTTGCTAAGGCGCCTTTTGTGTTGACATGCCTCAATATGTGCACCGTTTCAGTTTCAACTGGCCGCTGTTGCTCGACATCTTGATGGATTTTAATGCGGTTTGCAGCAAAAGAACCGTCTTTGTCTATAGAACAACTGTTGACTGCGTTTTAGCCGCACGTGGGCATTGGAAACACCCCAAAATGTCACTTTTAGTTGATCAACTGGAAAAAGGTGATAAGGTAGAAAATCTCGAAAAATTCCAAATCTCAAACAAGGAAATTATGGGATAGAAAGGCTATACATGGAAGCAAGTGTCATTTTACAACCATTGAAACCTAGACTATCAGTTATCAGCGCTTTAAACTGAGCAAATCGAGAATTCCACACAAGATGAGGCATGTTAACACAAAAAGAGTGTACCTTGCTAAGGCGCCTTTTGTGTTGACATGCGTCAATATGTGCACCGTTTCAGTTTCAACTGGCCGCTGTTGCTCGACATCTTGATGGATTTTAATGCGGTTTGCAGCAAAAGAACCGTCTTTGTCTATAGAACAACTGTTGACTGCGTTTTAGCCGCACCTGGGCATTGGAAACACCCCAAAATGTCACTTTTAGTTGATCAACTGGAAAAAGGTGATAAGGTAGAAAATCTCGAAAAATTCCAAATCTCAAACAAGGAAATTATGGGATAGAAAGGCTATACATGGAAGCAAGTGTCATTTTACAACCATTGAAACCTAGACTATCAGTTATCAGCGCTTTAAACTGAGGAAATCGAGAATTCCACACAAGATGAGGCATGTTAACACAAAAAGAGTGTACCTTGCTAAGGCGCCTTTTGTGTTGACATGCCTCAATATGTGCACCGTTTCAGTTTCAACTGGCCGCTGTTGCTCGACATCTTGATGGATTTTAATGCGGTTTGCAGCAAAAGAACCGTCTTTGTCTATAGAACAACTGTTGACTGCGTTTTAGCCGCACCTGGGCATTGGAAACACCCCAAAATGTCACTTTTAGTTGATCAACTGGAAAAAGGTGATAAGGTAGAAAATCTCGAAAAATTCCAAATCTCAAACAAGGAAATTATGGGATAGAAAGGCTATACATGGAAGCAAGTGTCATTTTACAACCATTGAAACCTAGACTATCAGTTATCAGCGCTTTAAACTGAGGAAATCGAGAATTCCACACAAGATGAGGCATGTTAACACAAAAAGAGTGTACCTTGCTAAGGCGCCTTTTGTGTTGACATGCCTCAATATGTGCACCGTTTCAGTTTCAACTGGCCGCTGTTGCTCGACATCTTGATGGATTTTAATGCGGTTTGCAGCAAAAGAACCGTCTTTGTCTATAGAACAACTGTTGACTGCGTTTTAGCCGCACCTGGGCATTGGAAACACCCCAAAATGTCACTTTTAGTTGATCAACTGGAAAAAGGTGATAAGGTAGAAAATCTCGAAAAATTCCAAATCTCAAACAAGGAAATTATGGGATAGAAAGGCAATACATGGAAGCAAGTGTCATTTTACAACCATTGAAACCTAGACTATCAGTTATCAGCGCTTTAAACTGAGCAAATCGAGAATTCCACACAAGATGAGGCATGTTAACACAAAAAGAGTGTACCTTGCTAAGGCGCCTTTTGTGTTGACATGCGTCAATATGTGCACCGTTTCAGTTTCAACTGGCCGCTGTTGCTCGAAATCTTGATGGATTTTAATGCGGTTTGCAGCAAAAGAACCGTCTTTGTCTATAGAACAACTGTTGACGCGTTTTAGCCGCACCTGGGCATTGGAAACACCCCAAAATGTCACTTTTAGTTGATCAACTGGAAAAAGGTGATAAGGTAGAAAATCTCGAAAAATTCCAAATCTCAAACAAGGAAATTATGGGATAGAAAGGCTATACATGGAAGCAAGTGTCATTTTACAACCATTGAAACCTAGACTATCAGTTATCAGCGCTTTAAACTGAGGAAATCGAGAATTCCACACAAGATGAGGCATGTTAACACAAAAAGAGTGTACCTTGCTAAGGCGCCTTTTGTGTTGACATGCCTCAATATGTGCACCGTTTCAGTTTCAACTGGCCGCTGTTGCTCGACATCTTGATGGATTTTAATGCGGTTTGCAGCAAAAGAACCGTCTTTGTCTATAGAACAACTGTTGACTGCGTTTTAGCCGCACCTGGGCATTGGAAACACCCCAAAATGTCACTTTTAGTTGATCAACTGGAAAAAGGTGATAAGGTAGAAAATCTCGAAAAATTCCAAATCTCAAACAAGGAAATTATGGGATAGAAAGGCTATACATGGAAGCAAGTGTCATTTTACAACCATTGAAACCTAGACTATCAGTTATCAGCGCTTTAAACTGAGGAAATCGAGAATTCCACACAAGATGAGGCATGTTAACACAAAAAGAGTGTACCTTGCTAAGGCGCCTTTTGTGTTGACATGCCTCAATATGTGCACCGTTTCAGTTTCAACTGGCCGCTGTTGCTCGACATCTTGATGGATTTTAATGCGGTTTGCAGCAAAAGAACCGTCTTTGTCTATAGAACAACTGTTGACTGCGTTTTAGCCGCACCTGGGCATTGGAAACACCCCAAAATGTCACTTTTAGTTGATCAACTGGAAAAAGGTGATAAGGTAGAAAATCTCGAAAAATTCCAAATCTCAAACAAGGAAATTATGGGATAGAAAGGCTATACATGGAAGCAAGTGTCATTTTACAACCATTGAAACCTAGACTATCAGTTATCAGCGCTTTAAACTGAGGAAATCGAGAATTCCACACAAGATGAGGCATGTTAACACAAAAAGAGTGTACCTTGCTAAGGCGCCTTTTGTGTTGACATGCCTCAATATGTGCACCGTTTCAGTTTCAACTGGCCGCTGTTGCTCGACATCTTGATGGATTTTAATGCGGTTTGCAGCAAAAGAACCGTCTTTGTCTATAGAACAACTGTTGACTGCGTTTTAGCCGCACCTGGGCATTGGAAACACCCCAAAATGTCACTTTTAGTTGATCAACTGGAAAAAGGTGATAAGGTAGAAAATCTCGAAAAATTCCAAATCTCAAACAAGGAAATTATGGGATAGAAAGGCTATACATGGAAGCAAGTGTCATTTTACAACCATTGAAACCTAGACTATCAGTTATCAGCGCTTTAAACTGAGGAAATCGAGAATTCCACACAAGATGAGGCATGTTAACACAAAAAGAGTGTACCTTGCTAAGGCGCCTTTTGTGTTGACATGCCTCAATATGTGCACCGTTTCAGTTTCAACTGGCCGCTGTTGCTCGACATCTTGATGGATTTTAATGCGGTTTGCAGCAAAAGAACCGTCTTTGTCTATAGAACAACTGTTGACTGCGTTTTAGCCGCACCTGGGCATTGGAAACACCCCAAAATGTCACTTTTAGTTGATCAACTGGAAAAAGGTGATAAGGTAGAAAATCTCGAAAAATTCCAAATCTCAAACAAGGAAATTATGGGATAGAAAGGCAATACATGGAAGCAAGTGTCATTTTACAACCATTGAAACCTAGACTATCAGTTATCAGCGCTTTAAACTGAGCAAATCGAGAATTCCACACAAGATGAGGCATGTTAACACAAAAAGAGTGTACCTTGCTAAGGCGCCTTTTGTGTTGACATGCGTCAATATGTGCACCGTTTCAGTTTCAACTGGCCGCTGTTGCTCGAAATCTTGATGGATTTTAATGCGGTTTGCAGCAAAAGAACCGTCTTTGTCTATAGAACAACTGTTGACGCGTTTTAGCCGCACCTGGGCATTGGAAACACCCCAAAATGTCACTTTTAGTTGATCAACTGGAAAAAGGTGATAAGGTAGAAAATCTCGAAAAATTCCAAATCTCAAACAAGGAAATTATGGGATAGAAAGGCTATACATGGAAGCAAGTGTCATTTTACAACCATTGAAACCTAGACTATCAGTTATCAGCGCTTTAAACTGAGGAAATCGAGAATTCCACACAAGATGAGGCATGTTAACACAAAAAGAGTGTACCTTGCTAAGGCGCCTTTTGTGTTGACATGCCTCAATATGTGCACCGTTTCAGTTTCAACTGGCCGCTGTTGCTCGACATCTTGATGGATTTTAATGCGGTTTGCAGCAAAAGAACCGTCTTTGTCTATAGAACAACTGTTGACTGCGTTTTAGCCGCACCTGGGCATTGGAAACACCCCAAAATGTCACTTTTAGTTGATCAACTGGAAAAAGGTGATAAGGTAGAAAATCTCGAAAAATTCCAAATCTCAAACAAGGAAATTATGGGATAGAAAGGCTATACATGGAAGCAAGTGTCATTTTACAACCATTGAAACCTAGACTATCAGTTATCAGCGCTTTAAACTGAGGAAATCGAGAATTCCACACAAGAATATGTGCACCGTTTCAGTTTCAACTGGCCGCTGTTGCTCGACATCTTGATGGATTTTAATGCGGTTTGCAGCAAAAGAACCGTCTTTGTCTATAGAACAACTGTTGACTGCGTTTTAGCCGCACCTGGGCATTGGAAACACCCCAAAATGTCACTTTTAGTTGATCAACTGGAAAAAGGTGATAAGGTAGAAAATCTCGAAAAATTCCAAATCTCAAACAAGGAAATTATGGGATAGAAAGGCTATACATGGAAGCAAGTGTCATTTTACAACCATTGAAACCTAGACTATCAGTTATCAGCGCTTTAAACTGAGGAAATCGAGAATTCCACACAAGAATATGTGCACCGTTTCAGTTTCAACTGGCCGCTGTTGCTCGACATCTTGATGGATTTTAATGCGGTTTGCAGCAAAAGAACCGTCTTTGTCTATAGAACAACTGTTGACTGCGTTTTAGCCGCACCTGGGCATTGGAAACACCCCAAAATGTCACTTTTAGTTGATCAACTGGAAAAAGGTGATAAGGTAGAAAATCTCGAAAAATTCCAAATCTCAAACAAGGAAATTATGGGATAGAAAGGCTATACATGGAAGCAAGTGTCATTTTACAACCATTGAAACCTAGACTATCAGTTATCAGCGCTTTAAACTGAGGAAATCGAGAATTCCACACAAGATGAGGCATGTTAACACAAAAAGAGTGTACCTTGCTAAGGCGCCTTTTGTGTTGACATGCCTCAATATGTGCACCGTTTCAGTTTCAACTGGCCGCTGTTGCTCGACATCTTGATGGATTTTAATGCGGTTTGCAGCAAAAGAACCGTCTTTGTCTATAGAACAACTGTTGACTGCGTTTTAGCCGCACCTGGGCATTGGAAACACCCCAAAATGTCACTTTTAGTTGATCAACTGGAAAAAGGTGATAAGGTAGAAAATCTCGAAAAATTCCAAATCTCAAACAAGGAAATTATGGGATAGAAAGGCTATACATGGAAGCAAGTGTCATTTTACAACCATTGAAACCTAGACTATCAGTTATCAGCGCTTTAAACTGAGGAAATCGAGAATTCCACACAAGATGAGGCATGTTAACACAAAAAGAGTGTACCTTGCTAAGGCGCCTTTTGTGTTGACATGCCTCAATATGTGCACCGTTTCAGTTTCAACTGGCCGCTGTTGCTCGACATCTTGATGGATTTTAATGCGGTTTGCAGCAAAAGAACCGTCTTTGTCTATAGAACAACTGTTGACTGCGTTTTAGCCGCACCTGGGCATTGGAAACACCCCAAAATGTCACTTTTAGTTGATCAACTGGAAAAAGGTGATAAGGTAGAAAATCTCGAAAAATTCCAAATCTCAAACAAGGAAATTATGGGATAGAAAGGCTATACATGGAAGCAAGTGTCATTTTACAACCATTGAAACCTAGACTATCAGTTATCAGCGCTTTAAACTGAGGAAATCGAGAATTCCACACAAGATGAGGCATGTTAACACAAAAAGAGTGTACCTTGCTAAGGCGCCTTTTGTGTTGACATGCCTCAATATGTGCACCGTTTCAGTTTCAACTGGCCGCTGTTGCTCGACATCTTGATGGATTTTAATGCGGTTTGCAGCAAAAGAACCGTCTTTGTCTATAGAACAACTGTTGACTGCGTTTTAGCCGCACCTGGGCATTGGAAACACCCCAAAATGTCACTTTTAGTTGATCAACTGGAAAAAGGTGATAAGGTAGAAAATCTCGAAAAATTCCAAATCTCAAACAAGGAAATTATGGGATAGAAAGGCAATACATGGAAGCAAGTGTCATTTTACAACCATTGAAACCTAGACTATCAGTTATCAGCGCTTTAAACTGAGCAAATCGAGAATTCCACACAAGATGAGGCATGTTAACACAAAAAGAGTGTACCTTGCTAAGGCGCCTTTTGTGTTGACATGCGTCAATATGTGCACCGTTTCAGTTTCAACTGGCCGCTGTTGCTCGAAATCTTGATGGATTTTAATGCGGTTTGCAGCAAAAGAACCGTCTTTGTCTATAGAACAACTGTTGACGCGTTTTAGCCGCACCTGGGCATTGGAAACACCCCAAAATGTCACTTTTAGTTGATCAACTGGAAAAAGGTGATAAGGTAGAAAATCTCGAAAAATTCCAAATCTCAAACAAGGAAATTATGGGATAGAAAGGCTATACATGGAAGCAAGTGTCATTTTACAACCATTGAAACCTAGACTATCAGTTATCAGCGCTTTAAACTGAGGAAATCGAGAATTCCACACAAGATGAGGCATGTTAACACAAAAAGAGTGTACCTTGCTAAGGCGCCTTTTGTGTTGACATGCCTCAATATGTGCACCGTTTCAGTTTCAACTGGCCGCTGTTGCTCGACATCTTGATGGATTTTAATGCGGTTTGCAGCAAAAGAACCGTCTTTGTCTATAGAACAACTGTTGACTGCGTTTTAGCCGCACCTGGGCATTGGAAACACCCCAAAATGTCACTTTTAGTTGATCAACTGGAAAAAGGTGATAAGGTAGAAAATCTCGAAAAATTCCAAATCTCAAACAAGGAAATTATGGGATAGAAAGGCTATACATGGAAGCAAGTGTCATTTTACAACCATTGAAACCTAGACTATCAGTTATCAGCGCTTTAAACTGAGGAAATCGAGAATTCCACACAAGATGAGGCATGTTAACACAAAAAGAGTGTACCTTGCTAAGGCGCCTTTTGTGTTGACATGCCTCAATATGTGCACCGTTTCAGTTTCAACTGGCCGCTGTTGCTCGACATCTTGATGGATTTTAATGCGGTTTGCAGCAAAAGAACCGTCTTTGTCTATAGAACAACTGTTGACTGCGTTTTAGCCGCACCTGGGCATTGGAAACACCCCAAAATGTCACTTTTAGTTGATCAACTGGAAAAAGGTGATAAGGTAGAAAATCTCGAAAAATTCCAAATCTCAAACAAGGAAATTATGGGATAGAAAGGCTATACATGGAAGCAAGTGTCATTTTACAACCATTGAAACCTAGACTATCAGTTATCAGCGCTTTAAACTGAGGAAATCGAGAATTCCACACAAGATGAGGCATGTTAACACAAAAAGAGTGTACCTTGCTAAGGCGCCTTTTGTGTTGACATGCCTCAATATGTGCACCGTTTCAGTTTCAACTGGCCGCTGTTGCTCGACATCTTGATGGATTTTAATGCGGTTTGCAGCAAAAGAACCGTCTTTGTCTATAGAACAACTGTTGACTGCGTTTTAGCCGCACCTGGGCATTGGAAACACCCCAAAATGTCACTTTTAGTTGATCAACTGGAAAAAGGTGATAAGGTAGAAAATCTCGAAAAATTCCAAATCTCAAACAAGGAAATTATGGGATAGAAAGGCAATACATGGAAGCAAGTGTCATTTTACAACCATTGAAACCTAGACTATCAGTTATCAGCGCTTTAAACTGAGCAAATCGAGAATTCCACACAAGATGAGGCATGTTAACACAAAAAGAGTGTACCTTGCTAAGGCGCCTTTTGTGTTGACATGCGTCAATATGTGCACCGTTTCAGTTTCAACTGGCCGCTGTTGCTCGAAATCTTGATGGATTTTAATGCGGTTTGCAGCAAAAGAACCGTCTTTGTCTATAGAACAACTGTTGACGCGTTTTAGCCGCACCTGGGCATTGGAAACACCCCAAAATGTCACTTTTAGTTGATCAACTGGAAAAAGGTGATAAGGTAGAAAATCTCGAAAAATTCCAAATCTCAAACAAGGAAATTATGGGATAGAAAGGCTATACATGGAAGCAAGTGTCATTTTACAACCATTGAAACCTAGACTATCAGTTATCAGCGCTTTAAACTGAGGAAATCGAGAATTCCACACAAGATGAGGCATGTTAACACAAAAAGAGTGTACCTTGCTAAGGCGCCTTTTGTGTTGACATGCCTCAATATGTGCACCGTTTCAGTTTCAACTGGCCGCTGTTGCTCGACATCTTGATGGATTTTAATGCGGTTTGCAGCAAAAGAACCGTCTTTGTCTATAGAACAACTGTTGACTGCGTTTTAGCCGCACCTGGGCATTGGAAACACCCCAAAATGTCACTTTTAGTTGATCAACTGGAAAAAGGTGATAAGGTAGAAAATCTCGAAAAATTCCAAATCTCAAACAAGGAAATTATGGGATAGAAAGGCTATACATGGAAGCAAGTGTCATTTTACAACCATTGAAACCTAGACTATCAGTTATCAGCGCTTTAAACTGAGGAAATCGAGAATTCCACACAAGAATATGTGCACCGTTTCAGTTTCAACTGGCCGCTGTTGCTCGACATCTTGATGGATTTTAATGCGGTTTGCAGCAAAAGAACCGTCTTTGTCTATAGAACAACTGTTGACTGCGTTTTAGCCGCACCTGGGCATTGGAAACACCCCAAAATGTCACTTTTAGTTGATCAACTGGAAAAAGGTGATAAGGTAGAAAATCTCGAAAAATTCCAAATCTCAAACAAGGAAATTATGGGATAGAAAGGCTATACATGGAAGCAAGTGTCATTTTACAACCATTGAAACCTAGACTATCAGTTATCAGCGCTTTAAACTGAGGAAATCGAGAATTCCACACAAGAATATGTGCACCGTTTCAGTTTCAACTGGCCGCTGTTGCTCGACATCTTGATGGATTTTAATGCGGTTTGCAGCAAAAGAACCGTCTTTGTCTATAGAACAACTGTTGACTGCGTTTTAGCCGCACCTGGGCATTGGAAACACCCCAAAATGTCACTTTTAGTTGATCAACTGGAAAAAGGTGATAAGGTAGAAAATCTCGAAAAATTCCAAATCTCAAACAAGGAAATTATGGGATAGAAAGGCTATACATGGAAGCAAGTGTCATTTTACAACCATTGAAACCTAGACTATCAGTTATCAGCGCTTTAAACTGAGGAAATCGAGAATTCCACACAAGATGAGGCATGTTAACACAAAAAGAGTGTACCTTGCTAAGGCGCCTTTTGTGTTGACATGCCTCAATATGTGCACCGTTTCAGTTTCAACTGGCCGCTGTTGCTCGACATCTTGATGGATTTTAATGCGGTTTGCAGCAAAAGAACCGTCTTTGTCTATAGAACAACTGTTGACTGCGTTTTAGCCGCACCTGGGCATTGGAAACACCCCAAAATGTCACTTTTAGTTGATCAACTGGAAAAAGGTGATAAGGTAGAAAATCTCGAAAAATTCCAAATCTCAAACAAGGAAATTATGGGATAGAAAGGCTATACATGGAAGCAAGTGTCATTTTACAACCATTGAAACCTAGACTATCAGTTATCAGCGCTTTAAACTGAGGAAATCGAGAATTCCACACAAGATGAGGCATGTTAACACAAAAAGAGTGTACCTTGCTAAGGCGCCTTTTGTGTTGACATGCCTCAATATGTGCACCGTTTCAGTTTCAACTGGCCGCTGTTGCTCGACATCTTGATGGATTTTAATGCGGTTTGCAGCAAAAGAACCGTCTTTGTCTATAGAACAACTGTTGACTGCGTTTTAGCCGCACCTGGGCATTGGAAACACCCCAAAATGTCACTTTTAGTTGATCAACTGGAAAAAGGTGATAAGGTAGAAAATCTCGAAAAATTCCAAATCTCAAACAAGGAAATTATGGGATAGAAAGGCTATACATGGAAGCAAGTGTCATTTTACAACCATTGAAACCTAGACTATCAGTTATCAGCGCTTTAAACTGAGGAAATCGAGAATTCCACACAAGATGAGGCATGTTAACACAAAAAGAGTGTACCTTGCTAAGGCGCCTTTTGTGTTGACATGCCTCAATATGTGCACCGTTTCAGTTTCAACTGGCCGCTGTTGCTCGACATCTTGATGGATTTTAATGCGGTTTGCAGCAAAAGAACCGTCTTTGTCTATAGAACAACTGTTGACTGCGTTTTAGCCGCACCTGGGCATTGGAAACACCCCAAAATGTCACTTTTAGTTGATCAACTGGAAAAAGGTGATAAGGTAGAAAATCTCGAAAAATTCCAAATCTCAAACAAGGAAATTATGGGATAGAAAGGCAATACATGGAAGCAAGTGTCATTTTACAACCATTGAAACCTAGACTATCAGTTATCAGCGCTTTAAACTGAGCAAATCGAGAATTCCACACAAGATGAGGCATGTTAACACAAAAAGAGTGTACCTTGCTAAGGCGCCTTTTGTGTTGACATGCGTCAATATGTGCACCGTTTCAGTTTCAACTGGCCGCTGTTGCTCGAAATCTTGATGGATTTTAATGCGGTTTGCAGCAAAAGAACCGTCTTTGTCTATAGAACAACTGTTGACGCGTTTTAGCCGCACCTGGGCATTGGAAACACCCCAAAATGTCACTTTTAGTTGATCAACTGGAAAAAGGTGATAAGGTAGAAAATCTCGAAAAATTCCAAATCTCAAACAAGGAAATTATGGGATAGAAAGGCTATACATGGAAGCAAGTGTCATTTTACAACCATTGAAACCTAGACTATCAGTTATCAGCGCTTTAAACTGAGGAAATCGAGAATTCCACACAAGATGAGGCATGTTAACACAAAAAGAGTGTACCTTGCTAAGGCGCCTTTTGTGTTGACATGCCTCAATATGTGCACCGTTTCAGTTTCAACTGGCCGCTGTTGCTCGACATCTTGATGGATTTTAATGCGGTTTGCAGCAAAAGAACCGTCTTTGTCTATAGAACAACTGTTGACTGCGTTTTAGCCGCACCTGGGCATTGGAAACACCCCAAAATGTCACTTTTAGTTGATCAACTGGAAAAAGGTGATAAGGTAGAAAATCTCGAAAAATTCCAAATCTCAAACAAGGAAATTATGGGATAGAAAGGCTATACATGGAAGCAAGTGTCATTTTACAACCATTGAAACCTAGACTATCAGTTATCAGCGCTTTAAACTGAGGAAATCGAGAATTCCACACAAGATGAGGCATGTTAACACAAAAAGAGTGTACCTTGCTAAGGCGCCTTTTGTGTTGACATGCCTCAATATGTGCACCGTTTCAGTTTCAACTGGCCGCTGTTGCTCGACATCTTGATGGATTTTAATGCGGTTTGCAGCAAAAGAACCGTCTTTGTCTATAGAACAACTGTTGACTGCGTTTTAGCCGCACGTGGGCATTGGAAACACCCCAAAATGTCACTTTTAGTTGATCAACTGGAAAAAGGTGATAAGGTAGAAAATCTCGAAAAATTCCAAATCTCAAACAAGGAAATTATGGGATAGAAAGGCTATACATGGAAGCAAGTGTCATTTTACAACCATTGAAACCTAGACTATCAGTTATCAGCGCTTTAAACTGAGCAAATCGAGAATTCCACACAAGATGAGGCATGTTAACACAAAAAGAGTGTACCTTGCTAAGGCGCCTTTTGTGTTGACATGCGTCAATATGTGCACCGTTTCAGTTTCAACTGGCCGCTGTTGCTCGACATCTTGATGGATTTTAATGCGGTTTGCAGCAAAAGAACCGTCTTTGTCTATAGAACAACTGTTGACTGCGTTTTAGCCGCACCTGGGCATTGGAAACACCCCAAAATGTCACTTTTAGTTGATCAACTGGAAAAAGGTGATAAGGTAGAAAATCTCGAAAAATTCCAAATCTCAAACAAGGAAATTATGGGATAGAAAGGCTATACATGGAAGCAAGTGTCATTTTACAACCATTGAAACCTAGACTATCAGTTATCAGCGCTTTAAACTGAGGAAATCGAGAATTCCACACAAGATGAGGCATGTTAACACAAAAAGAGTGTACCTTGCTAAGGCGCCTTTTGTGTTGACATGCCTCAATATGTGCACCGTTTCAGTTTCAACTGGCCGCTGTTGCTCGACATCTTGATGGATTTTAATGCGGTTTGCAGCAAAAGAACCGTCTTTGTCTATAGAACAACTGTTGACTGCGTTTTAGCCGCACCTGGGCATTGGAAACACCCCAAAATGTCACTTTTAGTTGATCAACTGGAAAAAGGTGATAAGGTAGAAAATCTCGAAAAATTCCAAATCTCAAACAAGGAAATTATGGGATAGAAAGGCTATACATGGAAGCAAGTGTCATTTTACAACCATTGAAACCTAGACTATCAGTTATCAGCGCTTTAAACTGAGGAAATCGAGAATTCCACACAAGATGAGGCATGTTAACACAAAAAGAGTGTACCTTGCTAAGGCGCCTTTTGTGTTGACATGCCTCAATATGTGCACCGTTTCAGTTTCAACT